>OX393556.1:33953639-34621139 GCA_947650365.1 Chamaelirium japonicum
ACACTAGATCGCGTGTTCTCTCTCTCTCTCTCCTAGGGTTAATAAGGTTTCGACTCTAACAGACCCGATCACAGTCGCGCGTCTGCTGCCTACCAAAATCCCGAGTACGAATCTCTCTCTCTCTCTCTCTCTCTCTCTCTCTCTCTCTCTCTCTCTCTCTCTCTCTCTCTCTCTCTCTCTCTCTCTCTCTCTCTCTCTCTCTCTCTCTCTCTCTCTCTCTCTACTTCCTAGGGTTAATAAGGTTTCGACTCCTCTCTAGTAACAGACCCGATCACAGTCGTCTGCTGCCTATCAAAATCCCGAGTACGAATCGGTCAGCGCCCGAGTGCTAACCGATCGGGCCCGGGAGCAACAACCTATTACAATCGAGTCTATAATGAGTGGTTCTATCTAGTCCAACGGCACTCTCGAAGCAAATCTCAACGTACCACCCTGCATTGCATGGTTCTCGGCAAATCAGACGCCGGTGCTATCTGCATGCTTTCTTTCAAGAATCACTAAGAAATCTTAATTCCATTTCCAATTTTCTACCCCTAGAGAGAGAACAAAACACAGAGAGAGAGAGAGAGAGAGAGAGAGAGAGAGAGAGAGAGAGAGAGAGAGAGAGAGAGAGAGAGAGAGAGAGAGAGAGAGAGAGTAACATCACCAATGCAAGAGGTAGATGTAATGAGTGATTACCTCAGCCTGCCTCCTTCGATCCTCCTCGCTCTCGTAGGAATCATTGTAGCTGTACGAAGCGTCCCCCATTGATGAACTTACTAAAGGTGGTAAAAGAAAAGAAAGTCTGTAGCTGGCTCTGCAATGAAACGCCACACACCCTGTCTGCTCCATTTAAAGGCCCGTGGCGGGGGTGGGGAACAGGTGGCACTGAGATTTCTTCCCATCGAACGCTGATGCCAACCCGGATGTTCGCTTGCGCCCGTTGGTTCTGCTGCGGCCCCATGAAAGGGCGCCAACAGCCGGCTCGAACCCCTTCTCACCTTGTCCCGCCCGCTTGTCCTCGACGTTCCGGGCTCGAGAGCGACTCCGGGCGGGGGGGGGGGGGCGAGTGCTAGGTCTCCGCCTGCACTCACGATGTCTACCGACTAACTAGTTCAAGCGTCTCGTGGGGTTGGCAGCCGTCTTTGGTCCAGTGTCTGCGAGAGCCAAACCACTGTAGGCTGTAACAGCACACCTAGTCGGGCTACAGTTGTTTGGGCTGGCTTTCGTGACTGTATCCGCACGAAGAGCGACGGGATCGAGCCCACTGTATTCCGGAATCGGCATGTTACTGCGTGTACGAAGCGCGTCGTTGGACGTTGACACATAACTTCCCGAAACGATACGGGAATCGAGGTACGGTTCAGCCCGAAGCGTTTGTCCCGACTGCTCGACCCGACCACGGGCAGATCCGACCACGGGCAGGTCGGGGCTGAGTGGAACGGACGGATGCGATCCGGACACGTCGTTCCGGTTGGCCATGCGGGATAGATGCTTTGGGATAAATAGTAGTTTTCATATGAGAAACGGTCCGACCGGTAGGGAAAGGGACGGCGGTGATGTGGCACCCGATCACAGCCGTCCATTGCGACTGGTTAATATGGGTGGCAATTCTTGACCCGACCCGCCAACCCGACCCAAAGTTAGTGGGTTTGGGTTTGGCCTAAACGGGTTCGGTCATAAACGGGTCGACCGATTGACCCGTTTATTTAATGGGTCGGGTTCGGGTTTGTACTTATAACCCAATTGACCCACTTGACCCGTTTAACAAATGGGTCGTGTCAACCCGACCCGACCCGAGCCAACCCGATCAAACCTGACCCAATCCGACTTGTCTTGACCCAACCCGACAGGTTTACATGGGTTCTGTTGACCCAACCCGAGCCAATTCGACCCGTTTAGTAAACGGGTTAAACGGGTCGGGTAGGGTCAACCCGTTTATTAGGCGGGTTGGGTTTGGGTTTAAGTTTTTGAGCCATTTATTAAACGGGTTGGGTTCGGGTTGGGTATTTTGCCCTTATACATATGTCTCAACCCGACCCGAACCCGACCGACCCGACCCATTGCCACCCCTACTGGCTAATCCCCAATCAGCCGGGGACAGCTGTGATAGGGTGCCACGTCCGTGTGACCAAGGGTTCACATTGGAGGGTAATGTTGATCCAAACAAAGTTGCTCTCCATTTTTTTTTTTTTGTGTGGCTGAAGACCATTTCTTCTGAAATATACAAGAACATTAGGAGGAAAATGCACAAATAATTTTACTTGGCTCATAACCAAAATGATTCTCAACAGAAATTTCGTCCATCGAGCGGGGGAAAACTTACTAGTCGGCTTGCGTTATTCTGCGCAGAAACCCAATATCGATTTGATGCAAATACAATATCAGAATGATTCAAAAAACAAATCAAACACACACAAAAAAAAAAGATAAAGAAAACAAATCATACAAGGTGACACGAAGATTTGAAAGACTTAGCAAGCCTTGAGTCTTTTTAGCGGATACGTACTATATTAGCTAAAGGACAATCCCCTCCCGAATAGCATGTGCTGGAGCAAGTTCTCCACCATTTTTTTATCCCCTCAAATGACATACCTACCCCTCCAGCAAGAATATCCATTCAAATCTAGCAAGAGTATCCATTCGTTGGTTGTCATTGTGCATGTAGCGGTTGCTACAGAGATTACACCGTAGCTGCTACAGTGAAATCATTGTAGTAAGAGTATCAATTCGGTTTGACAAGAGTATCCACTTCACAAATTGGTAATGTTGTTACAGGTGATTCAACTGTAGTTAGAGTATCAATTCGACCAGTTTGGTTAGAGTATCAATTAGCCGAATTGGTACTCTTGCTATAGTGATTTCAGTGTAGCATCTATAGTAAATCACCGTAGCAACCGCTACATGTATCTTGCTGAAGAGGAATGGATCCTCTTGCCGGAGACGAATGGATACTCTTTCTACAGTGATTTTATTGTAGCATGTACAGTGAAATCATTGTACCACTAGGGATGGAAACATAACGATTTCGATGTGGTTTTGGGCAAAACCGAAACTGCAACGCACCGCGACGGTGTACCATTTTGTAAAACCAAAACCGTACCATTCGGTTTATCATTATAATGATCTAAATGGTACGGTTTTATTCAGTTTTAGTCAAAATTGAAACCGCACCGCTACATCGAAATAAAAAACCAAAACTGCACCGCGACAGTTTTATATTTTGGCAAACCAAAACCACACTATGCAATTCGGTTTACCGTGATTTTTTGATTTTAAACTGAACCACTGCCATCTCTAATAGCAACCCTTCATGTTAACTGACAAATGGATACTCTTGCTGAAGATGAATGGATACTCTTGTTGGAGATGAATGGATACTCTTGCTAGAGGGGTAATGGATGGGCAGTTTTGTCATATAAAGCGTTGAAGATCGAGGTCAACATTTTCAGTTAGGGACTTCCTTCACAAACGTGTCCTTCATGATAGACTTTAGCTAATATACTAACAAACCGTATATAACATTTAGCTTAAATAAAGACCTTTGGAGGGATTTAAGACTAATTAACCGCAAAGATTTTAGGTGGTTCAGACTTTGGCCTACGTCCATCAGTGGCACCAGGAGAAATTTACTATCAAAATCAAAAGAAAGTACAATTAGGGTTTTTCAAAACCTCAAGCAAACCCCTCACAACGGCTCTCCAATCTCAATGGTTTTTCTCGTCCAAATGACTCTAAATCTTTCCCTTATATTGTAGGAAAAGTCTCAAACTTAGAACAATAAGAAATCCTAAAATAATCAAACCAATCGGTCGGTTTGTCTGACCCTAGGACCAACCCTTTGCGAGTAATTCTGATCTCTATGGTCAAGATTTGATCGGTCTTCCATAAGGCTATGTTTCAAGTACCCTGGACCGATCGGTTGGTTTATACTTATTGACCAATCAGCCATGGTGTTTCTTCTATTCTCGGTTGCATCTAAAACGAGCCAATAAACTCACATAAGTTGCTCTTGGCCTTTGACTTTGCAAAGTAGGAAGATATACCTTGCTCAGATTTTCACCCATGAGACGCCAGAGATTTGAAATCAACAATCTCCACCTTGCCTTGAATCCTAAGGACTTATTTGTACCCAATTACTATAAATTAAACATAATTTTATAATAAAGTAAAAATATGTTTAAAAATGTGTAATTTTTTATGTTTGTGTTTCAAACAATAAAAGCAAATAAAATTGAAAGATAAAAAAAACTTTCGGAACATTGTTTGGACAGCGTAGTAATAAACAAACTTAACCATCATCATTCAGATCGTCATTGTTTGTCGCCGCCGTCTCCTGCCACAACCATCGCTATTGTACATCGTCACAACTGTGATAACCATTGGTGTCGCCACCAGCAACGCCACCACCGACAACATCATCATTGTCAGTCACAACTATGGCCACCACTGTCAACGACACATTCATCATTATTGGGTGCCACCGCGACCAACTGCAGTCAACACTATCGTAACCACGTATCGCTACTACCACCACCCATGTGCATAAGCAAATTAGAGGGTAAGCGCGCCCACACGTGCACGCACACACACACAGAGAGAGAGAGAGAGAGAGAGAGAGAGAGAGAGAGAGAGAGAGAGAGAGAGAGAGAGAGAGAGAGAGAGAGAGAGAGAGAGAGAGAGAGCAAATGCTTGTGGAGTAAAGTTTTAAAATTTTACTTTTTTAAAAACGTTTAAAATCTACTTTTATTTTGTGGAGTATATATAGTTTTTGAAGATGAAGTAAAGTAAAAGTAGCATTGAAATTTTACTTTACCACATGCGAAGTCAAACAGGGCAAAGTAAAACTTTGCTTTCTTGGAATACAATTGCACACTCGATTGATAAATATCAACCCTCTTAAAAGCTTGGCCACTTTGTCCATATCCCTTCTACATTGTTTTCCTAATTCACTAAACAATCCCCTCAACCAAAGTCCTTCTTCCTTGGCTACTTTTGTAGCTCCCAAGAGTTCATCTATCGTTGACAAAGTAATATGCAAAAATATCCTATTTGTCCCCAACCATCTATCACGAAAGCCCAAATGGTGTGTCCGGATCACAACCGTCTGTTTCACCCAGCCCTTGTCGATGAATCACACTCAATCCCAGTCGGCAAGCAAAGGGATTCTGTGATTGGATGCCACATTATTCTGGCTGAGCATTCGGGACAAACGCTTCAGGTTGAATAGCATTGCTCTATTAGGGGACATTGCTATTCAACCGGAACTAGCGTTTGTCCCGAATGCTCAATACGAATGACATGGCATTCAATCACAGGGTCCCTCTGTCTGTTCGAGGCTGAATGTGATTCAGCAGACAGGCGATGCTTGTGATTCGAACACGTCATTCTACTTGACCATTCGGGATAGATGCTTAAGGACAAATAGTTCCTTTTTCACAATATGAGGATCTCCAAGAAGTATAAACACAACATTGACATCAACCTATGCAAGTCCAAATCACCCAATCAGCATCAAACCTATCATGGTCACTCTTATGGCACTTTAAACAAAAATACCCTTGGATTATCTAAGAATTCACTTAACAACCCAACGCCGTCTTTTGCTTGTCGAAATCATCATCAACTACAAAATCAGCATCATACTTGTCACGGTGCAAGGACCACTAAGATATGGTGTCAACATCAAAAGTGCCGTGATTCACTTAATGTCCTATCACCATTCCTTTCTCGAGATTCGGCATCTATACTACTACATACTAAAACAGGAGGAAATGTTTCCAAATTATGCCACGTGGACAGCCCATCGTGTGTCCCGTTCCCCAACCTTGGTAGTGTGGCGGTGACTTGAAGATTGGCACAATGATATGTTGACCAACAGCAGCGACGATGGTCGTCATGGCAACGATGGTGGTAATGTGGTGGCACTATCTGTGTTGACCGAGGATGTATAGTAACTAGTGCATGTCCGTGCCTGTTGGCACTGCAGCGGGGCTCCTTCGGCGGCAACACATCTGTCAGTATTGTAGCGGGTCGTTTTTGGCAGCAACACACCTGAACGCCTTCGGCAACAAAACACTTTCGATGACAACACCGGCATTCATAGAAACAATCATTTCCTCGCCCGTGCCGATTGGCACGAAGCGGGTGCCTTCGGCACAACCAACTCCCACTCCCCCTATAATCAATCGATCACAGCTATGTCTATTCGAACGGATTCCTCGAGATCAACCCGATGATTTGAGACGACCAAAATTTCAGCATGCGGGTTTATAACCGTTGATGTGAACAATTATCACGGGATGAACGATCAGGTTTAGTGCAGTTTAAATAGGTCGGGATTTGAAACCAAGGGGAGGGGAGTTGGTTGACGGGGAAATAGAGATTGTGCGTTGATCTTTGAACGAATGGTTAGATCTATTAGGTACATTAATAGATACATTTTTGTCCAGTCAGTTTGTCCTAATCAGCTTTTTTATTCCGTTTGTCTAGTCAGCACAAAACCGCCGTCCCTTGTTATATATATTTAATTGTGGCAACTACAATGATTTTCATGTAGCAAAGTATCAATTCAGGCATGAGTGATTTTGTTGTAGCTACAGTGAAATCACTGTAGCAACCGAATTGTTACTATGCTGTTCGAATTGATACTCTAAATTGCTACAATGATTTCATTGTAACTGTAGTAATTCGATTGAAAGTTATTTTTACCTTTGTCACAGTAAAATAACTGTAGCAACCGAATTGAAACTCCAAACCAATGTAGCAGTTGAATTGATACTCCAACCAGATTGGTACTATACTCTACTGACGGATGGGTATTATTGTCATTTGTAAAGGGTTGAAAAGTCAAACTAAAGGTTATGTGGTTTGATGTAAACCATTTCTTTTCGGGAGGGGATGTAGCTCAAATAATTTTGCTTTCGGGACTATAGCTCAAAAGCTTCTTCAAATATTTTTCATCTCCACAATATTCTTAGTAGAGCTGCAACTCGGGCGGGTTGAGGGTCAACTCAGGCCTGGACCAAGTGGATGAAATCTCTGCCCAAGCCCAACCCAACTCAACCCGAGGTCGGGTTGAGCTTTTCTAGCCGAAACCCAATCTGTCGGATTGGCCGGATTGTGTGGGGTGGGTTGGTCGGGTTCGACATAGCAGAAAAGAAATAATCAGCATAGAACAGGTCCTTTGTGATAGTACAACATATAAAGCAGCTCTCAGCATTCTTATATGGGTGATGGTCCATCGATGGATGGACAAATGCCCATACAACGGTGGTCATTAGAAGCGGGATAAATATCCATTAAAGTTCCACCACAGTGCGACCTCAACTTGTATTCAACGGATGATCCAACAGATGAATTCCAATCAGACATATTCAATATTATATTATATTAAATATTAATTACTAAATGGTCGAGTTTTGAGTTGGGTCAGGTTGCAAGAAACATCTGCCCAATCCCAACCTAAATTAAGGTCGGCTTGGGATTTTCCAACTCAAGCGCGCCCAAATCGGGGTTGGGCTCTGGTTTTTCCCGCCCAAGTTGTAGGCCTAATTCTTAGCCTTTCTATTTGATTTTTGGAAAATTCGTTGTCTTGTTCAAGAATTTAACAATGTACTAACTAAAAGATAGGCGGATGAGTTGGGTCGGATCTTTAATCTATCCCTCCACAAAGAACAAACCAAAGAGCGTATCAAACGATATATGCATGG
This sequence comes from Chamaelirium japonicum, assembly GCA_947650365.1. Classification (NCBI taxonomy): domain Eukaryota; kingdom Viridiplantae; phylum Streptophyta; class Magnoliopsida; order Liliales; family Melanthiaceae; genus Chamaelirium; species Chamaelirium japonicum. Next base: position 33,961,331 of record OX393556.1, read on the forward strand.
CGAAATCACCCAACAAAATTATTCGAGGATTAGTCCCACCTCGGTAATGTAGAGGGCGGAAACGATCCTTATGGGTATGATGGAACCACATCTCAACACCTGGGTTTTGGGATAGAGAAAATCTCATATGGTATCAGAGCCTAACCGTATCACTCGCCTGCCAAGTGTGGTCCCCACATATCCATCATCCATGTGACAAGAATTACATAAAGAATAGCCTAATCGTGAGGGGGACTATTGGAGGATAAGTCCCACCTTGATAATGTTGAGAGCAGAAACGATCCTTATAGGTATGATGAGATCTCATCTCAATAGCTGGGTTTTGGAAAAAATGAAATCTCATAAAAATCACCATCAAACCTATCACGATTGTGTTTGTACTCTGGGATATGAAGCAAAAAACCCTAAAGTGCCCTTGAATTATCAAAGAAGTCACTTATAACATTCTTATCGCTACTTATGCACGTCCAAATCATCTACAAAATCATCATTAACTTGTCATGATGCCTTTTCGGACCACTATGATATAAAGCCGACACCTAAAGCGCTCTTCAATTATCAAATAATTTCCTTCTCCCTTTCGCTCTCTCAGCGTGGTGGTGACTAGATGATGGCTACAACAGCAGTGTCGGCGACTGTGGTGGTGATGATCGTCACGACAACAGTGGAGGTGACGGTGGTGCTGGCACTATTGGCCGAAGGGTGTGGTGACGAAGTTTGGAGGGGGTGGCAGCGGCAAAGTCAAGCATGAAAGAACTAACAATCTAACAAAGAGACTTGAGATGGAATTCTTCGCTCATCATCACGATCTTGAGCGTGCTATATATTTATAATTAAAATATTTACAACAAGAAGAATGAATTACTCCCATGACTAGGAGTGGATAATTACAAAACTAATAACATGCCGAAAGAGATGATGGCATAAGAGGAAATATTTGAATGTTGATCATCAATCTTTCTATAATAGAAATGCTTTAAATGAGGAATTCTAATTATCCATCAATCTAAAAGAGGAAATCCTTGAATGAGGAATTTCAATCGAACGTCAATCCATAAAAGAAAACACTTGAATGAGGAATTCTAATTAGCTAAAAATACAAAAGATTTAAATCAATCATTAGGGTCTAGAGAAGTGCTATTCAGCCCAAAGGTTTTTTCGATTTCGCCGGCCCGATTGATGTGGCAGAGTGCAACTGGTGCTGTTAAAGATTTTAAAATCGCTAGTGCGTTTCAGCCACCAGTTGCACGCTGCAACATCAATCGGGCCGGCGAAATTGGGACAAACCTTCGGGCTAATTAAATAGCATTTCTCTTAGGGCTTAATCAAGGGGTTGTGATGATGTACATTTAATATGTCCCCTCAAACTGATCGATGGGAAGAGATCTAATCATCAGTTTGCCCTGTAATTTTAAAAATCTAGTAGATGTAAGTCCCTTGGTAAAAATGTCAGTAACTTGATCCACAGTGGATATGTATTTCATCAAAATATCCTTATGCACGATATTTTCACGTATAAAATGATAGTCAACCTCAATGTGCTTTATGCGAGCATGGAAGACTGGATTTGATGCTAAATCCATGGTGCCTATACTGTCACACCACATGATAGGAGGAGAGACGAGTGACATATAAAGGTCCTTGAGGAGGATACACAACCAATATAGTTCGACAATGGTGAGGTACATTGAATGATATACAGCTTCAGTGTTGGAGCGAGACATCATGGTTTATTTCTTGACACCCCACAAGATAAGACATGGACCAAGAAAAATGCCCTACTCACTAGTAGAGTGACGACCATCAGGCATGCCACCCCAATCAGTATCGGAATAATCTTAGAGTTACAGACCCTTTGCCAAAAAAGTGTCCATGGTCAATGGTCCCTTTGAGGTATCGGAGGATATGCTTCATGACAGACCAATGTGTAGTTGAAAGGGAATACATAAATTGAAAGACTAGATTCACTGGCAAGGCTATATCTGGGCGAGTAAGAGTTAAATACTGAAGAGCCCCAATAATGTTTAAATAGGTTATAGCATTATCAAGAGGATCACCATCATGACATGATAATTTTCTGCCAGAACACTTGGCTCCAATCATCTTGGCTTGATGCATAAGTCAACAATATACTTGTGTTGGAGAAGATAGAGTCCTAAAGAGTCACGGTGGCCTTCAAGTCTCAAAAAATAACTTAATGGTTCAAGATCTTTCCTATGATGATGATAGCATCAATATAGATAAGGATCAAAAGAGTGGCAAAGCGATCTTGAAACGTAAACAAAGAACAATGCATTTGTGACTCAAGAAATCATAGCTCAAAAGGAAGAAAGAGAGTCTAATGAACCATATGCACGAGGAGCTTGTTTTAGGTCATAAATAAATTTATGAAGACGACATACATGATGAGGATAATTAGTGTCAACAAGCCCTTGTGGTTGCTCCATGTAGACTTTATCATCAAGAAAGTCATGAATGAATGCATTAGATACATCCAACTAACGTATGGACCAATCAAAATGCACTTCAAGGGCTATAATAAAATGGACGGTAGTGGGCTTAATCACTGGAATAAAGGATTATGCGTAGTCGACACCTTCCTCTTGCTCAAAATCTTTAGCAACAAGGCGAGCTTTATATCCCTCAACTATACCATTTGATTTCGGCTTTACTTTGAAACCCAACTTGTTCCAAATAACTTGTTTATGAGATGGATGAGGTGTCAATGTTCCTGTAGTATTGTATTGGAGAGCATCAAATTCTTTTCCCTAATGTGCTCTAATACAATATTGATTCCTTCCTCTTCACATTCGAAAGCACATATGACATACGGGTATAAGAAGCGCAATCCAAACAAGCACATATGACACACGGGATTTACAGAGGGTTAGCAAATTGCCTATGTCCTCTCACCACCACACTGATTTCACTACCTTCAATAAACGAGAGCAATTGCTCAATTACAACGATAGATCTCACCTCCACCAAGCTTCACGAGAATCCCCAAGTAATCGACGAACAATGATTCTTTCATGCTCACATTTGAAAGCTTTACTAGCCGATGTCATAGTCATTGTACCTCTAAAAGGGGATTAGGAATAGATTAGAGCTTACCTTAGGTTTACAAGGAAACACATGGTTTAAATAGGAAGGCTTAGATTCGTGGCTAAACCCACCGCAGTCCGTGTTCTCCCCCATGCCTATTACTCCAATTTACCCAGGTGCCACTTGATGGGTGCCTAAGCGCCCGAGTCGTTTAGCACACTGCCTAGTCCTGTGAGCAATTCACCCGAGTGCTGACTGTGGACTCCCGGGTGCCGGTCGTGTAGCACCCGCTCCTTGGGCCCTATAGTCCATCTCAATCTTCGTGGCTAGTGGGATTTGATCCCCCCCAACCCCCCTAGCCTTCGTCGCTCCCCAAGGGAAGGTGCTACGCCTGCACCTCCCCAAAGCCTTGGCTTCTCGATCTGTGCTACTCCATGGCACCCCAGGGGGGAGGCGCACCCACACATCCCCCCGGCTCTCATGCTCCTCGATGGTTATGGTTTTCTTCAATTCTCTCTTGTGTTGATCGTGTCTCGGAGCTCACATATTTGAGGACGTCCACCTCCTTTGAATAAAAGGTTCTAAGCAGGTTGCTTGGCTTGCACTCCAAGCAACCAGTTACTTTGCTTGTGCTACAAACAACCGGGGAGGAGGCATCATACAGGCTCTAATGGGCCGAACTCATGGGCTGGATCGCCACCAGAGGAGACGATTGTGGGCTTGCACGAGCTCCGGTGGTGGCAACGATCTGCAGGACCTTTACCGTTGGCGGCAAATGATGGGTGCACTTAGTAACAAGACCGATATAACTTATTGAGCCATCCGGTAAATTTAAAGTTGGGGGCACTTAGTTTTTTTGTGAGTGCAAATGACAATTCCCAATGTTAATCACTTGACACGTGAACTCGAATCTGTCATGTTTGTGCACGTGTAAGGGCAAGTAAATCAGCCTTGGGTCCCTAGACCAACGTATGGGTGCCCCTTGGGTTCCAAATCCCATGCTAACAAAGGGGACAAAGCCAATGTAGTCTAAGAATATTGGAATAGGAAATTGAAAAAAAAAAAATTAAGGGAGGGAAATTTTGGAATTTTGAATCTCTGTCCAGATTTTATCTCCCTCTGTTGTTGTCAATTAAATACCATAGAGCTAGCAATAATCATAAGAAATTCTAAAAAAAATCTGCAATTATCATAATCTTTTTATCCCACTGAATAATAACGAGTGGGTGTTTGGCATCGATCCAGAACTGGCCGTTTTTATTCCCAATTCTTGATTTTAAAATTAACGGCTAGTATTTATTCCAGTGGAATGAAGAGTTGGGAACGGGATTTTAGCGTTCCGTGCGTTCTCTGCCAATCGGATGTGAGATCCCATCAAATCGTATCCGTCCTCTACTTTATCAACGTGGGATTAATCCTCCAACACTCCCCCTCGCGTGAAGGCCAATCTTTTTGTAGTCCTTATCACGTGGATGATAGATGTGTGGGGACCACACCCAACATGTGAGTGATACAGTTAGGCTCTAATGTAATGTGAGATTTTCTCCATACCAAAACCCATGTATTGAGATGAGGTCTCATTATACATATAAGGATCATTTCCGCCCTCTACTTTACCGAGGTGGGACTAATCCTCCAACACCGGACACTAAACCTTCAAATTAATACTGGAAATGACAATTGATGAAAATACCCTCTGCTGGATGAGGATTAAACGGAAGAGCTGTTCCACATGCCAAACATGCACCACCTAGAAGTCCATTCCTACAAAGTTCAAGTATACCCCAAAAATTAAAAAGTGTTCTAACCGAACTTATGTAAGCTCAGACCACGATCTATTTGTTTTGGATCAAAAATATAGCTCGGACCAAGATCTATTTCTTTAGTCGAGCTCAATTGATTCAAGCACATTGTCAACCTTATTATGAATGAAATTAGAAAGCATTTCTAGGGTTCACGTCACTTGGGTTTAGCGATTACAATAAAGATGCATATCTTTCACTAGGGTTCATGTCCCTTTGCTAGACGGGTGTGGGATCACTTCGAATCTAAAAGAGGCATCACCTCTCATCTACGGACCTTGTGAGCCTTGTGGGGTTCTTGGTTGAAAAGGAGAGCATCCCCATGGGGATCAGGGCCCCTTGGGATATACTAGCAATGGCTATCATTTCGGTGCTCTAGCTAGAGAGGAACAATCGCATTTTCAATGGCAAAGCTACAAAAGTGGATCATCTATGTAGTTCGGTGTCCTCGATTTTTAGGACATGGATTATCCCATGGTCCCATAAGTTCATGGGGAAGGCTCTTTCCTTTTGCAACAGCATTTCTTCGTGATTTTAATAATAACTGGTCGGGAGCTATCTAACCCTCCCTCCTCTTGGAGGGGTTCTAAAAAAAAAAAGCTATTGCTGGCCAGAGTGCCATTGTTACCCTAAAAACAAACAAAAAAAGACAACCATAATAAAAATTTGCAGTTCTAGGAATGTAGCTAGAGATACTACTCACTAAGACAAAGATTAATAGTTTTAATAGTTCACATAATATATTCCATAAAGTTGTTGATTCTATGTTTCGACCGTTATACATGTGATATTCATAATCCTCATTTCTAGTCGTGACAAGGTAGTCTCCTAACTGGTACGACTCCTCTCCATTAACAGCTTGGAGTAGTCAGAAGCAAATTTACTGGCACCAAAGACACCGCATCCATCCAGTGGACTACGACAGCCCCGAGATGGCAGGCATCCTTGACAGGTGACTGCAATTAGCTCCAACTGTATGTTCCGTCAGACAGTTGTGATGTCTTCCGTGACATTTGGTGCACACCAAGTCACTATTGTAGGATAATAGAAAGAGTCGTTGATGGAAAGGAGTCGAACCCTCTCCTCCTATGGCAATGTTTAAACATTTTGTTGCCTTACCCGCTCTCTCTTGAGTCCCGCCTTGTCTTGGTCGTCGCTTGGTCATCTTTTATCACCATCTTATATGCCTACTTCAATCGCTTATCCATGCAGCAAACATATGCATCTTGTTTTTTTTTTTTTTTTAGAACCCCTCTAGAAGGAGGGAGGGTTAGGTAGCCCCCAACCAGTTATATTACGCTAGAAAATTAGATTACAATACGATTACAAAAGTTTCATGCTTCCTCACTAAAGGAACTGACCCATGGAATGATCCAAAGCTTGAAGATTAAGACCACTGATCTCCAAAGCGCTACAACCTCTAACGTTTTGCCGTTGAAGATCCGATTGTTCCTCTCTTGTTTCATTTGTACTTCCACCTCCACCCACATGCAACAGTCTTTGGCCTTGACTTTTTACAGGACGGAGGCACTCCAATTGCGACACTACAAAGAAAATAACTTTTCATAATAATTTTTTTTTATGAAATAAATATGGAGATAGGGTTTCATTGGCTGTTAAAAACCATCAAGAAAATCCTTTACTGTTGTAGTGTTGGTGACTTAACATCTGCTCCGACGATCGCTGTAGTTCCGCTCGAAACCTTGGGAGAGACTAAGGGAGCTCAAAATTTCGCACAAGGCTAAGGCTTTCTATCACACTCCAGAAATCTGGAATCGATCCCTGGGGTGTGAGTTGAAGAAAAACCAAGGGGATTTAGGGTTTGGTCAACTAACTACCCCAATTAGGATTTCTCACAGGATTGCGACTCTCTCATAAATGAAGAAGAATGATGAGGGAGAAAACAGAGTATGTTAAAACTTGATTTTTGTGAAAATATTTTTATTTAATTTAAAGGAAGGTAGAGAGAGAGAATTTTATTGACAGAGAGATGATCACGCTCGACCTTCAACGTGGTTATCCTCTCAGCATGTGTGCCATGTTGGCGCCATCGCGTGCTGACAGGAATCCCTCTAAAGAAGCACGGGACTCGAGCCACTGAAGGCGAGCTTGGAATCTCACTCAGTACGTACATCGATCTGAAGGCCCTATTTACTAGGCTTGTCAAAATAGGTCAATTCGTCTTCTTATATTTTTATTGTGAACTATCCTAGGTTTGGGGCCTTGAGGCGAGGCCTACCCAATAGGGCATCAGATGTATCATTGCCAGACATAAAACATACACTAAGCTAATAACTCTTATCAAATCTAATTCGATTACATTGCTAGAATAAAGAAAGACTACAAGACGACAAGTTGAAGGTAAGACACTACCGCGGCCCTAACTCCACCTCGAGTCTCCCACTGCTACTCCTGAACCTTCATACCTGCAGGAGAGTCTACTCGTGGAAAAGAGTAACCCCCAATGAGAAATTGGAAGATTAGCCAAATTAATGGCTAGTGACATCCTAGTAGCCTTTAATAATATAAGACAACCGATCTAATTAAATTATTTTTAGCAGTCCTATTACATAATATTAATATTTACAAACGGATACCCTAATCCTACCAGCAGTCTATTTTCTCATGTAATACCTACTGTCACTAGATTATCTAATATAAAGTTCGTTCAATGTTCTATAGTATAAATGAACTATTTAAACCAAAAGACCATCTAACTGTCACTAGATTATCATGCTCTACAATTTCATAATCCACATTAAGATTCCATAGTTATTAATAAGTAACTATATAAAATATCTATCCTAATGTGAACCCCGGATATTTTGTTCATCCTGCCCCTGGTCGGGCATTACTATAGGGTCTTTTATTTCGATGTAGAGGGCCAACTCTCTCGCCGTGCATACTCCGACACCATGCACAAAGTCACCCATATAATCATAAGGGGTTTTCGCCTTTCACGGTGGAGCTCTACCGTCCAACTTGCTTTCTTTAGGGTCTTTAACTACCCCAGGACAGGAATTGTCAGGCCAATCCCTACTCGAGGGCACCACCTATTGGCTTTACCACAATCCTTGCCCGTGACCCCTTAGCCTACTGATCTTCAACTGTGCGCGCATGGTGGTTCACGGCCCTTGCGCGCACGAGGTCCAATCTTGCCATAATATAAATTATCATATTCTATCATTTTAATAAAGTGTCAAAAACTCAATACAGTGAATAACTACCTTTAAGTATATACCGAGATAGATAAAAATTCGGTATAGATAAAAAGGTACATGCGTTAATTAATGATTTGTAATGGTTTAACCCTGGTCCCGCACTACTCTCGCAACCCATAACAGCACTACAGCTAAATGTCACATCGCTCTTAAAGTGATTCGACCTACACTCCCCCAAAACCAATGTATTAGGGTTGCCACTCCTTTTAGTAGGGTGGGTCCCGATAATCATTATTTAATCAAATTATATTTTAATTTAAGGGAATACCTAATTATGGTGTCCATGCAATAATTATGATTATTTTAGTATGAATTCCTTTTATTTTATCAATCAATTATTTTATTAATATTCATAACAATTTTTTTTATGAAATAAATATGGAGATAGGGTTTCATTAGCTGTTAAAAAACATCAAGAAAACCCTTTACTGTTGTAGTGTTGGAGACCCAACTTCTGCTCCGACGATCGCTGTAGTTCCGCTTGAAACCTTGGGAGAGACTGAGGAAGCTCAAAATTTCGCACAAGGCTAAGGCTTTCCGTACATCAATACTTAATTATCCAATACACGATCGAAGGCCTCAATGTATAGTTTTGTTCAGGTGGCAAATTGGACCTTAACCCAGTAAGGCAGTTTTTTTTTTTTTTTGGTACAACAAAGGTGGCCATTACACTACGACCTGTATGTCTTCCTAGACCAGATTAGCTAGGATAGAAGAGAAGTTGGAGACCCATTATCCCACTTGTCTTAACACCCTATCATTTGAAGCCAACCAATTTGTAGCACTATTGGATGTGCAAGGAATCCAATGGATTGAGACCCTTCGCAATTGCGGCCAAGTCTGCACGCAGGAGATAGTAAGTGGGTAAACCTCTGGGGCTGTACCACGATCCAAGACCAACGCGTCCCTTGCCTTCATCACATTTGTGAACACCATGACGCTGTTGTACCCTAAACGCACCAATTCCCCGAATGCATTGTTAATCGCCAAGAACTCCGCTTGCATGCAGGGTATCAGTCGTGCAGTAGTATGCCGCCGCAGCTATAATCTTACTGCCCTTGTCGGCCAACACCCAATCCCCACTAGTAGCTTTCCCTTGGGCCTCAAATGAACCATTTTTTCATAGATACCACTCCGAGTCGAGAAAAACATTCTCCCTCCTTGACAGCGATCCCTGGGCAGAATTATGACACAATACCAACCCCCACTGGACCATTTCCGTCAAATCAACAACCCCCTATCCAAAGAGCTTCATACATCTAGCCTTCCACAACTGCCACATCTCTCCAACCAGCACCTCACACTGCCCTGGAACGTTACCCTGCATCGTCACTCGGCATAGTGGCCGCAAAATGCCCTCCTGATAAAAATCCAACGTGGTACTTTGCTGAGCTTTCTGCCAGAATGAAACGGTCATTTGACATTCCCAGAAAATATGAGCTATGTCCTCTTCCGGTTCTCCACACCATGGGCAAGCACCATATCCTAACCACGCCCTTTGCCGTAAATAAGCAGCCGTCGGCAGCGCCTCGTGCAACACTTTCCACACAAAAAAAGACGGACTTGCTGAGGGACCTTCAATCTGCTCAAGTGCGCCCCTCTCCACCCTTCCTGATTCTCCTCCCTCGCGATGCAACCCCCCCGGATCGATTGAAGTATATTCAGGTACTTTGGTCGCATATTCCCTAGCCACCCCTTCAACTGTTGCAGTCTCCAGACACTTCCCGCTAACCATGCTGCACTGTACCGACTAGATCACACCCTCCAATTAGCGGAAGACAGTTGATTGTTCTCCCCAAACGGCCCCTTTCGAGTTACCCGAAAGTACAAACTGAAGGGCAACGATATCCTGTTGAAGCTGCCCCACAACAAAACATAGCACTTGTAGTCTCCCTTGACGGCGTTCCTTTGTAATTACCTCCCAAGAAACAAGGTGAAGATGTCGCTCACCCGTTGGGTGACCCCAACCAAAACTCCTACAAACCTTATTCATCTGCTGTAGAAGACCCATCGGGACCCCCCCCCCCCCCCCCCCCCCCCCCCAACTGTCATATTATGAACGGGTATAGCCACCAGAACCGACTGAATAAGAACTAACCTTCCAGCTTGGGATAGTAGCTTCCCTTTCCACTGCACCAATACTGTTGAAAAAGGACGGGCAATGACTATCATTTTTCAGTATGTCATTTTTCAATGCCCGTCGTTTTTTACCACTAAAAAATATAAATTGACCGTCGTTTATTAAAAGACAAACTTTGACCATCGTTTATTTATGCAGTTTATTCCTCAGATTGGTGTAGTGTTCCATCCCGACAATCGACCCTCCATCCTGCTCAATAGGAATTGAAAGTGAGCCGTGGGAACCCCGACTTCCATTAATTCGGACTCCCAAGTGGATCCACGGCACCTCCTCTTCCTTTATCTACAATGTTCGCAGAATCTGGATCTGTAAAGACGTGGATAAACATCGGGAGAATTTGATGCTTGACTTCCCTGAGTTAATGCACAACGTTGTACTTTTATCCACCCGACCAAAAACCGCCCGCAACCCCCAAGCGTCCGGGACAATGGCTCTGGTAAAAAATAGAAAATCGTTCGCATACACGAAAGCGGTGACCGAATAAGGTGGTTAATTGAATATCACTCCACGCAATTACATATAAGCATTGTACTATGCTAATTGTATATCGATCCCTGAAATCATCATAAGTTGTGCACTTTAGTCCCTCATCAATCGATATGTAATTAGTATGATTACATAAGGTTATATACAATTATACCTAATTATTGGTGATGATATGAAATTAATCCTAATTTTTAATTGATAACTATAGTTATTGATTATTACTAATCGATGTAGTTATGTTTTGATTAGTAGTACGGATTTGTGTTCTAAAATATACACTACTCTAGAGGTGATACTTACATCAAGCAATCTAGCATGCAAAAAAATTATGAAGTACATTTCATTGCAATTAAGGTTACATCCCAGTGGCAAAACGCCTAGGCCCCATTTGGGAATTCGGCAGGTCGTGTAATCAAATCCTATGGGTTTCCTAACTCCTGTCTTTGTGGTGGATTTATCATTAGCTTTTGTGGCGGGCTTCTCACTGACAGATGTATCTATGCTCCTGTGTGACAATATTAAAAACCAAGGTAAGATACGAACCCTAGTATATCTCGTGCTGTAAGCACTAACATGTGATGTACTGATTATGAAGTTCCTAAAAATTAAGAACTGTAATTTAATTCCCTTCCTTTATAATGTCCAAACCATGCAGGGCACTTGAGGTTAGGACTTGCAAAACTTTATTATTCCTCGTCTCCTAACATTCTTCTCTATAAACCACCTTTTATTTGAGAACGATTTTGGTCGATGTCCTTGAAGGAGGGTGAACATCACCGTCCTTCTGATTGACCCATTTCACATGCTTTTGGTCATTTCACCATGATGCATAAACCAAAATGATAGAAAAAAAAAATTCAGCATATCCTGCGAATGCTACAACCGTGGGGCCCACTGCAATTCAAGAGACAATGGGGGCAGTAGGTCCCAGCACATGGGGGTAGTGGTCCTCAGCACTTAGAGCGTGCTGATAGGTTCTGGGCAACGGTTGTAGCATACGCAAGATTGTAGCGTACAAAGGATGTGCTGAAAATCTTCCCCAAAATGACATGCATACGCTTGAAATGGGCCAATCTGGAGAATGGTGCTCTCGCTTTCATTGTCCTCCACGATAAATTCTACCGGTTCATCTCTTGGCTCGTCTCGTTCGCCACCTGGCCATCTTTAGCTGCCACCTCGTACGAGAAAATTATTGGTATAACCATGATACCAACTGAGCTGATATCATGCTCCAATCACAAATTAACGCTGAAGTGATCGACCTTTTCGTAGTAATGCTATATAGCCAAGTCTTTTGCCGACATTTGTTGCTAACTCCACATGATGTGGAGTATTGCTAGCAGGTCCTCATTGTTTGGAACATTTTTGTGGGGCGAGTATGATTTTGTTCCACACTCTGACAGAAGGTTGGAGTATTCTCCTCTCTCCTATTGGCCCAATCAAACCCCCCATCTGTACCCAGGTTAAGACCACAGTTGACCGTGCAAGGGTGGAACTATGGGTCATGGAGTGAATCCAAAGTCGATGCCACCACCCAGGGGCGGACCTACATTGGGCCTAGGGGGGGCTCAAGCCCCCCCTCAATTTGGGAAAAAACAAGGTAAGTTACAATTACCCCCTTGAAGTTTAGCTCAAAAACACTGAACACCCCAATAGTTTATTTTTTTCCAAATCACTCCCTAAAGTTTGAAATGTTAGCACAATACCCCTTTTGTCAACTACTTGATTTTCTCATTTGGTAATTATATGATCGAAGCTGAATTGAAGGGGGGTAAAATGTTATTTTTTAACTGTAGGGGGGTTAAATGTTTTTGAGCTAAACTTCAGGGGGGGCAAAGGGTAATTTAGCAAAAAAATAATTTTAGCAACTTTTGGTTGCCAACTTCACATGGAGGTGGCCACCACCATCCCCCGCCAGTCAATGTCCATTGTCATGCCACCGACCCCCACCCCCACTGCCACATGGGCCATCCGTCGCTGTCGGCCACTACCCGCCGTCGCCGCCTGTATTGGTGACCTATGGCCTGCCTCGCCGTTTGCCGACCACCGACGCCCACCACTGTCCGGCCAACACCCACCGCCACCCGCTCACTTGGCATCCTCGTAGAGTTCATCCCATGGCCCTTAGTGAATAAGAATCGAGTGGGAATTAAGTCTTTGGGGGTATGTATGAAATCCCCCCTGCCAAAAAAAAGAAAAATGAATCTGGTCTATTATTTACAACCCGTGCACCCCGATCGAGTCGGCCAATTATAGTTTCAAATTTTCGAAGGACTCTGAGGATCGAAATTCTCCTCCACTAGAGGCAAAATCCTAATAGGCCTTTTGTTGCATGATCAAAGGAAGGGTAGGGACCACTACAAAAAAAATAGTTTTTACCGACGGACAATATCCGTCGGTAAAGTTAGTTTTTCGTCGGTAAAGATTTATCGCGACGGAAGTCATTTCCGTCGCTAGTCTGTCGGGAAAAAAGGCGTCGGAAAAAATCGGCGACGGACAAAAAATATCCGTCGGTATTAATAATTAATACCGACGGATATTTTGTGTCCGTCGGTAATATACAAATATTTAATTATAAATATAAAAGATTTTTGTCGACGGAATATTACCGTCCGTCGGCAATATATAAGATTTTTGCCGACGGAATATTACTCTCCGTCGGCAATATATAAGGTTATTACCGACGGACATTATAAATTCCGTCGCCAATATACAAATTATTTAAAAAAATAAAATAGCTTATTACCGACGGAAGTGATAAATTCCGTCGGCAAAAAAACATGATTTTTTTTAAAAAAATTACTTAAATAATGTTTTTTAATTCCTGTTATTTATAACAATACCATAATATATTCAAATAGTACCATAATCGACTAAATCAACTATTACCATAATTTATCAAATAATACCGTAATTTATCAAATAATACCACAATATATTCAAATATTACCATAATTGATTAAATCAACTATTACAGTAATTTATCAAATATTACCACAATACCAGACAATTATAGACAAGACCAAAAATTGACCACATATTTATTACAAAATTATTTTTACATAATCCAAAACTGAGGGAGCTGCGTGCCCTAGCTCAACCACCCCACGTCGCCCGGTACCAACGTTGGTGCTCTCATCCCCTGACACTGCACATCCTGCAATTAACATGTATTTGTTAAAAAAATAGTTTATATCTATAGTTGAGAGTCTAAGCGTTGAAAAATCAAAAGTTAGTGAGTTTCGGATTTGAAATTGGTTTGGATTCGATCGGATCGTCATCGGATCGGCATCCGATAATTCGTACTTAGAATTATTTCGTATTTCAGACTTGCGAGCGAGTTCTAATTGGATATTTTAACAATTTACGCTCCGATTGATCCATTTAGAGTTTAAGCGTTGAAAAATCATAAGTTAGCGTGTTTCGAATTTAAAATTGGTTTGGATTCGATCAAATCGTCATCTGATAATTGATAATTGGAATTATTTCGTATTTCGGACTTGCGAGCGAGTTCTAATTAGATATTTTAATAATTTACACTCCAATTGACCGATTTAGAGTCTAAGCGTTGAAAAATCATAAGTTAGCGTGTTTCCGATTTAAAATAGGTTTAGATTCAATCGGATCGTCATCGGATCGGCATCCGATAATTCGTACTTTGAATTTTTCCGTATTTCGGACTTACGAGCGAGTTCTAATTGGATATTTTAACAATTTACGCTCCGATTGACCTATTTAGAGTCTAAGCGTTGAAAAATCATAAGTTAGTATGTTTCGGATTTGAAATAGGTTTGGATTCGATCGAATCGTCATCCGATAATTCATACTTGAAATTTTTCCATATTTTGGACTTGCGAGCGAGTTCTAATTGGATATTTTAATAATTTCGAACTTGCAATAGGTTTGGATTCGATCGGATCGGCATCCGATAATTCGTACTTGGAATTTTTCCATATTTCGAACTTGCAAGTGAGTTCTAATTGAATATTTTAACAATTCACACTCCGATTGACCCATTTAGAGTCCAAGCGTTGAAAAATCATAAGTTAGTGTGTTTCGGATTTGAAATAGGTTTGGATTCGATCGAATCATCATCCGATAATTCATACTTGGAATTTTTCCATATTTCGGACTTGCGAGCGAGTTCTAATTGGATATTTTAATAATTTATACTCCGATTGACCGATTTAGAGTCTAAGCGTTGAAAAATCATAAGTTAGCATGTCTCGGATTTGAAATAGGTTTGGATTCGATCGGATCGGATAATTCGTACTTGGAATTCTTCTGTATTTCGGACTTGCGAGCGAGTTCTAATTGGATATTTTAACAATTTACGCTCTAATTGGCCGATTTAGAATCTAAGCATTGAAAACTCATAAGTTAGCGTGTTTTGGATTTGAATAGGTTTGGATTTGATCAGATCATTATCGGATCGGTATCCGATAATTCGTACTTAGAATTTCTCCGTATTTTGAACTTGCGAGCGAGTTCTAATTGGATATTTTAACAATTTACACTCTGATTGACCCATTTAGAGTCTAAGCGTTGAAAAATCATAAGTTAGTGTGTTTCGATTTGAAATAGGTTTGGATTCGATCGGATCGTCATCAGATCGGCATCCGATAATTCGTACTTGGAACTTTTCTGTATTTCGGACTTGCGATCAAGTTCTAATTGGATATTTTAACAATTTACGCTCCGATTGATCGATTTAGATACTAAGCATTGAAAAATCATAAGATAGCGTATTTCGGATTTGAAATAGGTTTGGATTCGATCGGATTGGCATCCGATAATTCGTACTTTGAATTTTTCCGTATTTCGGGCGTGCGAGCGAGTTCTAATTGGATATTTTAACAATTTATACTCCGATTGATCGATTGAGAGTCTAAGTATAGAAAATCATAAGTAAGCGTGTTTCGGATTTGAAATAGGTTTGGATTCGATCGGATCATCATCTGATCGGTATCCGATAATTCGTACTTGGAATTTTCCGTATTTCGAACTTGTGAGCAAGTTCTAATTGGATATTTTAATAATTTACGCTCTGATTGACCCATTTAGAGTCTAAGCGTTGAAAAATCATAAGTGAGCGTATTCGGATTTGAAATAGGTTTGGATTCGATCGGATCGTTATCGGATCGGCATCCGATAATTCGTACTTGGAATTTTTCTATATTTCGGACTTGCGAGCGAGTTCTAATTGGATATTTTAACAATTTACGCTCCGATTGACCGATTTTGAGTCTAAGCGTTGAAAAATCATAAGTTAGCGTGTTTCGAATTTGAAATATGTTTGGATTCGATCGGACCAGCATCCGATAATTTTTACTTGGAATTTTTTCGTATTTCGGACTTGCGAGCGAGTTCTAATTGGATATTTTTACAATTTACGCTCTGATTGACCGATTTAGAGTCTAAGCGTTGAAAAATCATAAGTTAGCGTGTTTCGGATTTGAAATAGGTTTGGATTCGATCGGAATATCGTCGGATCGGTATCCGATAATCCGAACTTGGAATTTTTTCATATTTCGGACTTGCGAGCGAGTTCTAATTGGATATTTTAACAATTTACGCTTCGATTGACCCATTTAGCGTCTAAGCGTTGAAAAATCATAAGTTAGTGTGTTTCGGATTTGAAATAGGTTTGGATTCGATCGGATCATCATCGGATCAGTATCCGATAATTCGAACTTCGAATTTTTTCGTATTTCGGACTTGCGAGCGAGTTCTAATTGGATATTTTAATAATTTACACTCCGATTGACCGATTTAGATTCTAAGAGTTGAAAAATCATAAGTTAGCGTGTTTCGGATTTGAAATAGGTTTGGATTCGATCGGATCATCATCGGATCAATATCCGATAATCCGAACTTGGAATTTTTTTCGTATTTCAGACTTGCGAGCGAGTTCTAATTGGATATTTTAATAATATACGCTCCGATTGACCGATTGGATATTTTTTCGTATTTCGGACTTATGAGCGAGTTCTAATTGGATATTTTAACAATTTACACTCCTATTGACAAATTTAGAGTCTACGCGTTGAAAAATCATAAGTTAGCGTCTACGCGTTGAAAAATCATATAGAGAATATTGTAGAGAGTGATTGTCACAAAACAATACTCTCTATGGCATTCTCCCTATAATAAATTCTCTACATAACATTATCCCTATAACATTCTCTACTATATTCTGAATAATATTTCCTCTCTACTATATTTTCTACAATATATTCTTTATATAATGCTCTCTACTATATTCTTACTGCATATATACACTCTACACTCTCCATTACATCTTTCTAATATATTCTCTTTGTATAATCGTAAAAAGTACCAATTGCATGAGTGAATTTAAAATAATTTGCACTTACAAAGCTTCAGTCAAAGTTTACCTGTATGCCAGCATAACTGCAGAGATAGAAATCGAACTTCGTTGGGTGGCATATTGTTGTGTCCACTACAAATGTCACATGAGGGAGATATCCCTCTTCCAACGAGGCACACACCTAGCATGATTAAAAAACAAAATTCTATCATTTAAAAGAAAAACAGAGACTACATCATTACCATGAGAGAGAGAGAGAGACCATTTGCTTGCTTACTAGATGTAAGCAATGAAACAAATACTTACCTTTCGAATCACATCCATTTCATAGAGCAGGACATGATTGAATTGCCCTTCGCTAACACCGTCCCTGTGATATGTAGACACATGTTAAGAGAAGCTTCCACATGGGAGGCATAATCACAATAGTGAGAAAAAAAAAATAGTAAGCAATGTTCCACCTGTAGAATATGATTCTATGAGGCCTTTGCCGCATCGATCGATAGAAGGCGACTAAAAGCTCTCTGGGTAACAATCAAAGTAATAGCTATAAATAACTTGGTTCATAATATTTAGTTAGAGCATGTTTTAGTTACAACATACCGGATCAGCAGTCTTCGATGACATAAACAACCTCTGAAACCTGTCCCTAAGAGGGAAGTATAGGAGAACCTTTGCAGATACATTTTTCTTCCTTCGATTGGTACTAGACTCGGCATCCGTGCCTATGTCACCTTGCAAATCATGTATCACACCCTGCATGTCATCGCCATCGTCCGTATTAATATTATCATCATCGCCCTAAACAAGCATATTCGCGAGCCCAAACGAGCTGAGCTTTGGTCTGCTTAAGCTTGGCTCGTTTATTAAACATAACCCTAACCTAAATCTAACCCTAACCCTAATCCTAAACCTAAACCTAAACTCTAAACCCTAACCTAAACCTAAACCATAAACCTAACCCTAATCCAAAACTTAAACCCTAAACCTAACCCTAATCCAAAACTTAAACCCTAAACCTAACCTCAACCCTAAACCTAACCTAAACCCCACCCTAAACCCTAACATAAACCCTAAACCTAACCTAAACCCATGTTAAACCCTAAACCTTAAACCCTAACAAATATATAGACTTTCTGAAAATGAATGTATACTCTTTCTAATATAGACTTTCTGAAGACGAATATACTCTTTCTAAGTATTTGAAAATCATAAGTTTTCGAGTTTCACATTTTCAAGTTGGTTTGGATTCGATCGGATCGTCATCGGATCGCATTCGATAATTCGTACTCATATGGTTTTTTGTATTTCCGACTTATGAATGAGTATTTAGTAGATGTTTAAGATTTTGTTATCGGATTGACTAATTTAGAGACTAATTTAGAGACTAAGTATTTATCGAACTTGTTCGTGAGCTACTAATTTTAAAAACTATATTTTCCCCCATGCAATTCAGTTTTAATCAGATAAAAAGGATCAAATAAGAAAATTAAGTAGTTGACAAAAGGGTATAAACCCTTACCTAAACCTAATATAAACCCTTACCTAAACCTAAACCTAAACCGTAAACCTAACTCTAAACCTAAACCCTAAACCTAAACACTAAACCTAACCCTAACCCTAATCCTAAACCTAAACCCTAAACATAACCCTAACCTAAACCTAACCCTAACCCTAATCCTAAACCTAAACCCTAAACATAACCCTAACCCTAACCCTAATCTAAACCTAAACCTAATCTCTAAACCCTAACCTAAACCTAAACCATAAACCTAAACTTAATCCAAAACTTAAACCCTAATCCAAAACTTAAACCCTAAACCTAACCTCAACCCTAAACCTAACCCTAATCCAAAACTTAAACCCTAAACCTAACCTCAACCCTAAACCTAACCTAAACCCCACCCTAAACCCTAACATAAACCCTAAACCTAACCTAAACCCCATGCTAAACCCTAAACCTTAAACCCTAACAAATATATACACTTTCTGAAAATGAATGTATACTCTTTCTAATATACACTTTCAGACGAATATATACTCATTCTAAAGACGAATATATACTTGTAGGGACCTTAGTTAATATCGCAAATTATGGTGTCTAAAAACTACATTTTGCCCCCATTCAATTCAATTTTGATAAGATAAAAATTACCAAATGAGGGAATTAAGTAGATGACAAAAGGGGTATTGTGCTAACATTTCAAACTTTAGAATGCGATTTGGAACAAAATAAACTAAGGGGGAGAGGGAGGAGGAGGAGGAGCTCACCGGAGATGGAGAGGGAGGCCTCGAGGAGGAGGAGGAGCAGTGGCTCCGGTGGAGGGGACGTCGAGCAGCGTCGCCGGTCGGTGGCGCGCGGAAGGGGAGGGGAGGGGTGACCGGAGGCACGAGAGAGAGGAGGGGTGGCCGGAGGCGCAAGGGAGGAGAGGGGTGGCCGGCCGGAGGCACGTGAGGGAGGGGAGGAAGGCCGGGGAGGGGGGGGGGGAATTAGATCGAGAGAGAGAGAGAGAGGGGGGGGGGGGGAATTAGATCGAGAGAGAGAGAGGGGGGGGGGTATTTAGATCGAAACAGAAAGGGGGATCGGGGAGTTATAAAATCGCAGGGTTTTTACCGACGGACAATATATATTCCGTCGGTAAAAAGTAATTTTATACCGACAATTACTCTTTTTCTGTCGGTAATTAAAATGCTAAAAAAAAATTAAAATTTATGTATTAATATTACCGACGGAATAAACCTTTACCGTCGGTAATATTAGTTATACCTACGGATATATAGTTACCATCGGTAAAAATAAACAAAAAAAAATTAGCAAAATATAAAATATATTATTAGCGACGGACTTTTATATTACTGTCGGTAATAACATATATTACCGACGGACGTAATATTTTCCGTCGGTAAAGGTATATTACCGACGGATAATATATAACTGTCGGTAATAAATATGAAAAAAAAATTAAAAAAATCAAAGTATTATTACCGACGGAAAATATTATTACCGTCGGTAAAATATATATTATTACCGACGGTAATAGAAATTTCCGTCGGTAAAAAACCTATTTCTTGTAGTGGACGTTGTCACGCCGCCTGCCAATGCCTTCGACTGTGAGACAGGACTGTAATTACTTTTTAATAATTATGTCCCTCCTGAAGAAAAATGCTGGGTCCGCCACTGCCACCACCACCGAACGCCACTGCACCCCGACAGGGATGGTGGCCCATAATTCCACCCATGGTCAACTTGACCATGGATGGAATTATGGGTCATGGTCAACTGTGGTCTTAACCTAGGTATGGATTGGGGGTTAGATTGGGTCAATAGTAGAGAGGGGAATGCTCCAACCTCCTGTGAGAGTGTGGAACAAAATCGCACTCTTGTGGGGCCATGGGATGAGTCCTAGGCAGACTAGACGGATGCCAGGTAAAGTTGGCAACCCAAAAGTTGGCTATTTAGCGTTTCCCTTT
Organism: Chamaelirium japonicum; assembly: GCA_947650365.1. Lineage (NCBI taxonomy): Eukaryota > Viridiplantae > Streptophyta > Magnoliopsida > Liliales > Melanthiaceae > Chamaelirium > Chamaelirium japonicum. The sequence continues at coordinate 33,981,827 of OX393556.1, forward strand.
CATAATCGAGTGTTTTAATGAGAGAAACCGAGTGGGCCCATAGCTATGAACACCCCAGTTCAATTGAATCAGAGTGTTTGTCGTCCAACGGAGGTGCATGCACGTGGGAGTGAGTGATACATACGCCATTCGCGATTGCCATCGCTGGGCTGTGATGTGTTTGTCATTGGTTCCGACGTTTGTGATTGGCCTATGACAGTTGTACCAAAGATTTTCTCCACCTTTTTTTTTTTTTTTTGGTACGTCAGATTCAGATATCACCTAATGATCAGCAAGTCTCCAGCTACAAGGCCAGAAAGCCCAGGAGGAAAACGAGTGCAGGAAATTTCGGACCCGACACAGCAGACCCGACACGACCCGACATGAAGTTAGCGGGTCTGGGTCTGGGTCTGGGTTAAACGGGTTCAGGTCGACACGATAGACCCGTTTAATAAACAGGTCGGGTCCGGATTTAGGGTCTGGATACGTTAGACCCGAGAAGACCCGTTTAGTATTCAACGGGTCGGGTAGGGTCTACCCGCAATCCAATAATATAATATATATTATATAATACCAGTGGGTCTTTCGGGTCAGGTCGGGTCGAGTCGGATTGGGTCGGATCGGGTCAACTGAATAGTCCCGGGTGATAAACGGGTCTTACCGGGTCTTATCGGGTCTACCCGTTTATTAGCGGGTCGGGTACAGGTTTAGGATCTAGACACGAATAGTTAAATGGGTCGGGTCCGGGTCTGGGGGTTTTGGACACGACACGAAACTAGACACGACACGAACCCGACATGACACGACCCGACCCGACCCATTGCCACCCCTACCTATGACAGTTGTACCAAAGTTTTTCTCAACTTTTTTTTTTTTTTGGTACGTCAGTTTCAGATATCACCTAATGATCTACAAGGCCAGAAAGCTCAGGAGGAAAACCATCCTGTCAAAAATCTTCGACACCATTGACCAGAGCTTCCAAGTGAACCAATGCGCAGCTCCATTAGTCGCCCGATGAACCCATTTTGCACTAATACCACACAGCAGGTTTCACGCTTGCATACACATAAGCAATGTTTTAAAACCGGGCCTGACGGTTCTATCGCTGGAGTCGCTGGACCCGTGAATCAATCCATATTCTGGGTCTGAGAAACACAAGAATCGGAATTATCATAAACCTAATTTAAATCGGGCAAAACCGTCGACCCACCGGTTGAACTACCGACCTACGTGACATGTTCGACAGTTCAATGAACTGTTGTTTATTTAGAATGCCTTAAAACCATATTCTTCATTTTTTTTTGTTCTTTTCGTCTCTTCAACGCGTTTGCTAGAAGTTAATTAATTTTAGATAACATTATAATTTTTTAAAAATATAATAAAATTATTTTTAATAAAAAATAATAATAAATTAATTGAGTTATGATATCATGATAATGTCATAGCTCAACCAAGGGTTGACCCGATGGTTGAATCGGTGACCGATAACCCAGCCACCTTTCTGATTCGATGAGCGATCCAGCTTTGAAAACATTGCACATGTGAATAACCGGACAAGTAGTCCGTCCTCCCCATTTGTTGATCACCATAGCAACTCGCACACGTGTCACGTCAGTTAAGACGACGAGAACCCACGCTCCACTCACAAGCTCCTATGACTCTTTTAACAATAAATATATTAATATAAATACTATGTATTAATTTTTAGTTTAAAGTTTTTATTTTCTATTAGGTTGTATGTTTATATTTTATTTTGGGTATGTCAGTCGGGACTCTGTTCTGCTGGTGGTGGATGTTCCGATATTGAGTTTCAGATCCCCTCCTGCTCAGTGGAGCGGATCCTGGTGGTGCGTTGCGGCAGACGATGGCTCAGTGGCAACAGAGGATGATTCAGATGCGGCTCCTGATCTCCAGTTATGCTGATCTGTTGGTGGTGGTGTCTTTCCTGGTGCCGGTGTCAGTTCTGTTGGATTTTTTGCCCATTCTTTGTGTGTGTTTTTCTCCCCTTTGTTTCTCTCCGCCGACAAGCGGGGTGTTGTGTGTGTGTGTGTGTGTGTGTGTTGTTCCTCCGGCATGCGGTGTTTGTGTGTGTTCCCCTAGGTGTGGCGGTATTTGTGTTGGTTCCTCGGGTGGCAGTGTTGTGGTGATAGCGCCAGGTTGTGGTGCCTCCTTCCCCCGTATGGGTTGCACCGGATTGTCGGTGGTTCTTTGCCGGAGTGTTGGTGGTTTCTATGCTTGCGTCGAGCTGTGGTGTCGGGGGTTTTGTTGTGACCCCCGCCCCCTCTCTCAATGAACAAAAAAAAAACCGATTGGATTTAAAAAAAAAAAAATTGGCCTTAGGCAATTTAAATGGTTTTGGGTTTTGAATTAATGCATTCTTTCTGCATGGAACCTTAGGCAACCGCTTTATTATATCATTTCAATCAAAAATTATAATTATTGTTGCTTTTTATTAGTTAAGGTACAAATAATTTGTATTTTATATATTGTAGTAATTAATTATGGAGGGATTTCTCAAAATAAAATTATGATAGTTATTAGGTAAAGGATTTTCTTAACTCTACATTCATGTAGAGGTGATACTTATATCTTTATTTTTTTTGTATTTCAAAGAGAGAGGTCACAATCGGACCTCAAGGAGGCGTCACATGCCGGCGCGACAGAAGATGGTAGCCCACCCGTTGCAACCACAAGCCGTCACCTGACGGAAAGACCCAGACCACCAACCGGTGATAACCACCCATTCTGCCCTCCAACAAGGAGAACCACAAAACCGCCTCAATGATGACAGCCCAACCCACACCACCGATGGGGACTCATACCATCGTCGGACCCCAGGCGAAGAAAGAAAAAGATGAAAAATAAAGCAAATGAGCAAATAGGTGTTCGAGAACAAAAAGACACCAAAAAGCTAGATCATCGTGCAATCCATCATCACCACTAGCTCCAGCTAAGAAGAGTAGCATGATTCACCCTAAACAGCCACAAGCCGATGTTGCCGCCTCGCACCACCATTGGCCGCCCTTGATCAGCGAAGCGGACTGGAAAAACCCTAGCATATTCCAGCCAGTGTCCAGAAATCACCATCTCCGGCTGCAGGCTAGTCGGATGCCTTCGATCCGAGGGCGGAAGCCTTCGATCCGAGCTAGAGGGCTCGTCATGCAGCCAGAACTCTGAGCAAAAAACTCTGGACTGGGTGGTGGGAAACCCGGCTAATGGACAGGGGAGGGTGATGGGCTCGCTCCGTTCTCAAGTAGCCACCAAGACTGGATCCCCTAGCCTCCTCGACGCCACTCTCGACATCCAAAGAGACTAAGAGGGGGGGAAACCCTAACCTTAGGTCAGAGGGAAAAGGAGGTGGTGCTCCAAGCCACAACAAGAGTAAACACAAAGGTGATACTTATATCAACCAATCGAGCATGCTAAAAAAAAACGTATAAAACATATTTTAGGATTATAATTTTATTGCGATTGAAGTTGCATCCAAGTTGCAAATCACATGTTGACCATCTGGCATGTCGTGTAATGTAATCTTGTGAGTTCACCAGTTTTTTTTATGAAGACGAGTTTCTTGATCTTTCTTTTTTATGGTGGATTTATATGTGCTCCTATGTGACCACATTACATGTAAATATAAGATTTTTGATGACAGGTAAATATAAGATTGAAACTATTGTCTTGTGCTTTAAGCACTAATAGGCGATGCATTGACCGTGAGATCCCTAAAAAAGGGAGAGCGATTTTGCTCGCCCTCCTAACAGTTGTACATTTAAACCTATGTGTAATGATGCACATATCTTGATGCGTGCAACAATGCATCTAGTGTTTAACATTCGTGGGTAATGTTCACCCAAAATTGCTCTTCTAAAAAACGGTTGCATTCCCTTTCTTTATATAGTTTGAACCATGTTGTTCATTTGAGATTTTTTTTTTCTTTTCTAAGGAATCCCTCTCAGCGAATTGGGGGGGGGGGGGGGGGGGGGGGGGGGGGTTTCCGCCTCGACCCCAACCAATGTATTAAAATAGTAAAAAAGTATGAACTAAAGAGTAAAGGGGAGGGTGGGAGTTGGGGAGGAAGAGGGGGTGAGGGAGATGTCTAGGGGCACAGGTCAATTACAAAGGTCTAGGCGGAAAATCTTCACGTCTGGTGTCAAATTTGCCACCCAAAAGTGAATAAAAGATTTGATTAGGACCACCACTCCATCAACAGGAATACTTTTGGACTTTAAGATCCTGTTGCTCCTCTCTAATCAGATGCACCAGCAGATGATTATTGCTAGAATGTCCCACCGTCTTATGTCGGGCAGCTTAATATTGTTTCTGCCATGCTCCACAAAGGGATTATAAGGAGCTAGGGCAAGACCGCATGTTCATCTTGATCAGGAAGGTCTCCTAGACGATCCTTGAGTAATCACAATGGATTAAAAGATGATCCGAGGTCTCGTCTACTAGCCCACAAAGAGTTCAGTTGGGATCCATCAACCCCATGGTGATGTCTCTTCATGAGGTTGACTCTAGTCAAAATCTTGTCTTTGTAACCTAATCTTTTGAAGATCTTGGTTTTGGTGGGGCATTGGGTGCGCCAAATACATGTGCTTGGCGATGGGATAGGAAATGCCCCAAAGTTGATGAATCTGTAGAAACTTTCGACTGTGAAGATGCCCGAGGTGCATTTACGAATCGGTCTTGCAAAACTCTATTAATTGCATATAGATCCGAAATGGAAACCTACGTATGAGCATGGATTGTTGAAGGGGTGAGGCCCACATTTTTTTAAAAAAAATAAAAATTTAATAAATTAATTGAGGAGATTTAATTGGTTCTACATGCACTAAAGCCCTGATCCAGATTTTTTTATTTTTTTAAGAGCAATGCTATTCAACCCAAAACGTCTAACCCAAATGATCAATGAGAATGACGTGGCATCCAATCATGGCATTCCTCTGTGCCGGTCGGGACTGAGTGTACTTTATCGATAGCCGATAGGGTTAGGGGGTTCAACGGACGGCTGTGATCTAATCAATCATTATTGCTGAGTTAAATAGTATTTCTAAATAATTCTTTAAAAAAATGGAGGAATGAATGAGGGATCCTCACAATCAAATCGTTTAAGCTAAAGAAATTTAAAATATTATGGATGAAAATATCCTCCATTTAGCATTCAAATTTTCTTCTGTATACCATGGAACCAGTGCACCTCTGAACCACTGCCTGCCGTGCAATCAAATCAAACCTAAATCATCGAACAATTGCTCGCCGTCTGCGGAGTTGCTCACAGTCGCCGCCATCGTTGAACCAAACCTAATTCATCGAATCACTGCTCGCCATCACCATAAATATTCATCACAATCGAACAAACCTAAACCTAACCCTAAACCCAAGATTTATCGTCCATGCAGGAATGAACACTACTAGATCTAGGATTTCTTAACCTGGGACCGAATGGTGGCGGTTTCTCATTGCCGCTGCTCGCCGCCGCCATCCTGGTAGCAACGAGCATCTGCAACTCGTCAGATTTGTAGATGTCGAGGTCGTCGGCGTTGAGGTCGTCGCTCACCACGCCGTTGTTGTCTCGTCGCCGCCGCTCGCGTCCTCGAGAGAGATGGGAGAAGAAGAGTCCAGGGTTAATTTTGGGTTTATGAAGAAGATCAGAAATTTATCATTAATTGAAATGTTTAGATGTCCTACACATGTAAGATTTGTTCTGTCAGGGACTCATCACCAATTAACCCAAAAGAAATTAATATTTATGCCAACTCATCATGTACCCAGTTTATTGGAGTTCAAATCTTCTACGATTCCAGCAAGGCCTAATGTTGGGAACGGAAGTCGACGAATGCACACCACATGCCATTAAAGGCATCCATTTTAGACGTCATGATGGGACTTGATGGCAGACATACACGACAAGTGAAGCTTCGTCCCAACGGCTACCATGATGTTAGTGACACGTGGTGTTCATCGGCCAGCTACTGTCCCAACTGCAACTCGGTTCACTTGGATTCGGGGCCTGCCAAGTATTATTCATGTGGGCCCTCTCATGTCTTGAGATCCTTTGCCAACCCCCCCCTCCCCAACAAAGATATAGTGCTTAATATGTTTTGTCAACGACGTTTCGACACTTTGTCAACGATTTATTGATAGAGTTGACAGCATAAACTAATTATACAGCTGTTCGATCGATCGGTCTCTGTTGGCCGATCCATTAGTCCGCCATATTCAAAATGGAGATCGGCTAACATGGTCGGTCGGTCGTCCCCTTACATGGCCCGTCCTCTGCAAAAACCATCATCGCCCGTCATGATAATACTGCCGGTTCACCTCTTGCCTTGTATCGGTCGCCGACCGGCCGTCTTTGGCCACCTCCTCGTACGCCCGCTTCATCAGCGTATCCATGTACCGATCGTACGCATCCTGCTTCATCTGCACATGCATCTCCACCTGTTCATTCAAAACCGGAACATCCCGACTGAGCTGAGGCTCATATACAAAGATAGACTATACATATGACTAACAAAAGCAACCTAACGCATCCACCCTAATTTAATTAGTATGAACTCTCAAGAGATGGGTGTTATCGATCATACTCTTTCCATGAAACCATCTATGCGTCGTCTATGGAGACACTGAATTCATGCTTTCACGAATCACGGCGGGTGGAGACGGATTTACAAGTCTTATGTTCTAGTTGAGAAATAAAAATCCCATAAAAAGTGGGTTTTCATTTCTAGAGAACAGGCAAACATATAAGCCATGTTATGAAAATTGCATCTATCAACCTGTACTTCTCTTAATTATGATAATTAGCTATATTACTGTTCATATAAACTTTTTTTTTTTTTGAGAAATTTATTGTTCATATAAACTGTAATGGATGTTGGACATGTCACTGTCCATGGCCACTAGTGTGTGTTTGTGTGTGTGCGTGAAAGAGAGAAGAGAGAGAGGAGGAGGAGGAGGAGGAGGCTAGGAGGTGGACGGGGAGGACGCCAACGGTGATGAAGAGAGAGCGGGCTTGCGGCCGGTCGTAGAGGCAGCAGAATCAAGCCTATATAACTGCGACAAAAGGTCAGCGGCATCCCGGGCATCGACTGCGTTGCCTACTAGTGGGATTAATTAATGGGCCCATTTCCTGGGAGTTCCAAGTATCAACTGTTGTAAATCCGGGCCCTGATACCCACGTACCACATCATGTGGATATCGAGCCAAGATTTTAAAATTACGCACGCACCGCAGCGATCCACCGGATGTAACCCAAAACGTCGTTCGGGTCAAACCCAACTCCAACTCTCAGGGAAAAGAACACGGGTTAACAGATTTTCCTACCATCAATTCTTTGATACAATCTTTTTCTTACAAGATTTGAGTTTGAATGAAGTGGGTGTAATTAACAAGATTAGGGTTCCAGGGAGATCTCACCTCCGCTTGACGTCTCCGGTCGTCGTCGTCGTCATCGTCGTCGTACGAGCGGCGGTAAGTATAGGAACCATCTCCCATCGTGCTGCCGGCTTCTCCGATCGACGAGGGACTCCCCACACCTCTGCGGCCTATTTAAAAGCCCCCAGCTCGCGTGCACAACAGTTGTACTGAGATCTTCATGCTCAGCTGGGGACAACCATCAGCCATGGCGTTTGTTTGCGCCCGTTTGTTGCGGTGTGATCCAAGGAGGGGCGTCCGAGGGCCAGCTGGACGGCTTTGTCGCCGCATGATCGGCATCCGGCGATCGCCTGCAGTGAAGGGGCGGCCCTGCGGACTGGTTCAAACGCTAGCTCCATGAGAGACGGGCTCTCGTGGGAACTGGCTTTGGTGCGGTTGTGGATCTCAGCAAACGACCCAAATCACTGTAGCCTCAGAACCTGTAGCCATCGCGGTCACCGTCGGATTTGCGAGGCTACAGCGACTTGGTCCTTAGCAAGAGTACGAGAAACAGCACGTGGGAACGTTCCATTCAGCCGGGTATTTAGGTTGGGGCATTTGATTTGGAGATGTCACTACCAAGATGGAATCGTTGCTGCGCATATAAAATTACTAAGTGCCGCCAACATAAAATTTTAAATTAAAAAAAAAATATCGAGTAAATTTTTAACTGCCCGTGCAACCTATTACCGTTGTAGCCGGTTCCTGTGTAGCCCTCTGCCACTGTCGGTGCACGTATGTCGTCATCGACGATGATTCCCATGTAGCATATTGTCTTCTCCTTCTTCCTCCCCCTTTTCTATTCGATGATCATGCTTCTAGGCCTGTCAACGAAGCGGATCTAGATCCGAATAGCCTGAATCTGGTAGTAGTTTTTTGATCCGAGATATTTGATTAAACATGATCCTATCTGATTCGAAACATAATCGGATCGGATCCGAGTTTACCATGACCCGATCCGACACTATCTAACATAATCATTGAACAATAACCTTTAAATCTAGGTATAATGATTATCAATGGTTTAGATTTAAAAACTAACGTATCTATTATATATACTTTGACAAGTGTCCACGATCTTTACCTACCCTCTCTATTTATTCTTTGCATTAAAAAGGAAAATAAACAGAATTTGTTTTGAATCCATAATTTGAGGATGTTAGTAAATTTTCTTCTTTTGTTTCTATGCGAATATTTGGATTTGGATCTCGGATTATCTGACGGATTCAGACTCAAACCAAACCTTGCAATATCCATCAATAACGAATCAGATTCGGTTCGAGCGGATTCCTACTCGGATTAGATTTAGATATACCTAGATTCGATCCAAATCCGATACGTTGATGGGCCTACATGCATCTGTCATCGCCATCACTGTTGGTTCTGTGTAGCCCACCTTTTTGCCTCCTCTCCCTCTATCCATCGTCGATTCATCGCCTTCGGTGTCATTCAACCTGTGAGGGGAAATTACAATGTTCGTACGGTTTTTTGCCACTAGTCGATTGATGCTTGAGTTTTAAGTGCGATGCACTATGAAGTACCGATCGAGCTGTCATACCAACATTGTTGAATAGAGAAAATGATAAAGAAGGAGTTGACACAGAATATGGTGACAAAATTCAGCCGAAGCCTACGTTTTCGTGCGAAAAAATGTAACCTTTGAATTCACTAACTCTGAAAAGGTGGATTAATTCTTGATAGGCCGAGGAGTGCTTATATAAGGTGACAGAGGGCAAAGTAGGCTTGATTAGAGTCTGATTACCAAAGGGCTTTAGGAGCTCAAGAAAACAGGAAATGGAATTGGGAATAAAAAATTCCGGTCTAAATTATTTAACATATCTGCTATTTATAGAACTTCGGAAATATCCGGGACTTTGGTAAATATCTAGGGAGAGATTTACCAGGCCCCAGCACATCTCCATGGGCCCTAGGCAGAGCTGATGGGTCCTACTACCATCTTCGTAGGTCCCAATTAGGGCCGGAAGGTCCTATTATAGGGCTTTAGCCATATTTTGCACCCACACAACCCACCACGAATTGGTATGTGGGGTGCATGTAGTACTTGGGGTCAATTAGTAAAACCTAATGGCAGGCTTGGTGGCATTTGGTAATTGGGGGCACTTTGCAATTCTATGGGTGTAAATAGCATATCCCCTAGCAAATGGCCTGAAAACCCAGCAGAGAAATCCTTGTGTGACTGTAATCACTCCAAGCGCTCCCGCAAGAGTCTTTCACACGGAAAGAAGTAAATGGGTATGTGGAGGAAATAAAGAAAGAAAAAAAATGCTCTAACCTCTATGAAACCCTAACATGCTAACAGAGATCAAAGCTAAAAAACCCTCAAATACTAGCAATTATCAAAGTGTTGGATGACACTATGGATTATAGCATAGCTTTACCCTCTTTACTTTGTATGATCTCAAGGTGTTGAAAGACACTCAAGAGATCATGCAAGGGATGAGTACAACCTCCATAGATATGGAACTAATGGAAGGTTGAAGAAAGTAGAAGAAGGGGAAGAACAGAGGAGATAGAGTTCAAAGAGATGGACTCATTAAACCTAAAGCTCTCTTCTAATTCCTAACTAAACACAAGTACTTATTGGCTGTAATAGAGTGTAGAGGTTGGCTATTTATAGCTCACACTAAGCCATGGGTGAAGAGATATAACCAATCAAAGGATAGGAATGAAGGTGATCTGGCACAGTCATATTGTGCGCACAAGTCATACGCACGATCAACACGTGTCAAAAGACAATTGGCAAAGTAATCCAACTCATCCCTTCAAGAAGGATTAAAGTTGGATCGTGCGAACGACAATAAAGTCGTGAGCACAACATTTCACGTGTCGACATTCCATAGGACAGTCCAATGGGGGGCATAAGATGGATATCAAATAGTGTGTTGTTAACTAGTTGTGGGGGAAAAATCTTCGTACCGATCCGAAGACTTCACTCCACCAGTCAATTGAAGTTGAATGGTAGATCGGTTGATTGAAAGGTGACTTCGAAGGTCGGTGCTCTGGTGATTTTGAGTTAACACTTCGAATATGCAAGCAGAGAAGATAAACACAAGATGTGGTCTCGGAGTTCAGCCGAAGCCTACGTCTCCATGCTATAGGGAGCAACCCGAATTCACTAACTCTTTGTTTGCTGTGACCTCAACAGGCCGAGTGTCATTGAAGTATCTCCGATCTCTTCAGAGACAAGAAGAAGATCGAGAAAAGTTGGAAGATCGAAAGCTGGAATTCCAGGGCTCTGGTTTCTGAAATCAGATTTCAAATTTTGATTCTGGATCTGGATCCCTCCTTTCACTTGAAGGCTCTGCTATTTATAGGATTTTCTGTGAGAAAAACTGGGACAAATGGCGGTTTCTGCTATCGTATCTGGGGATTCCACAGGCAGGGCTGGTGGGTCCCGCCGTTGCATCTGGGATCCTCCAGGCAGGGCTGGTGGGTCCCGCGGTAGTCGCTGTGGGCCCACCAAGCAGGGCTGGTGGGTCCCACGGGAGTCTTTGTGGGCCCATCAGGAAGGGCTGGTGGGTCCCGCGGTAGTCCCTGTGGGCCCACTAGGCAGGGCTGGTGGGTCCCGCGGTAGTTTCTGTGGGCCCACCAGGCAGGGCTGGTGGGTCCCCGTGATAGTCTCTGTGGACCCACCAGGCAGGGCTGGTGGGTCCCGCGGTAGTCTCTGTTGGCTTCTTGCCAAAATTTGCACCCACACTAGTATCGTGCGCACGACTGTAAAAGTCATGTGCACTACTTAGTTTGACAGAGATCATTTGATGTGCACAAAAACTAAAGCAAAGTCATGCACACGATCAGCCTAGTGCACACACATTAAAGTTAAGGCATCATCCCCCTTGGTTCCGAGTGATCAAGTGATGAAAACAAGCATGCATGTGTGATCATTTTAAGCATATTAAGACTCTCTTAAATCTTAAAAATTAATTATACGAATGAAACACGCATACAAAAGGAACCGATTGAAAACGGTAAAGCGTGAGTACGTGCAGACTAATCTTGCACCCTAACCTTATACACATTAGAGCAAAGTCGATATCCAAAGAGTAAGAATTATACATTTTATGTTTAAGCATGTGGAAAAATGATGGTGGGAGTGGTTTTGGCCGCAATGGTACATCTTTGACGTAAACTATCCAAATTAACCTACTCTACTCACCCAACTTTAGCTCGCAGCTAAACACTATACTAGTAAAATAGGATTGTTTTAAGAATGGCAACACAAGAAGATCTAACACATAGGAGTTTTAGGAGTAATTTTATAGGATTTTTGAAGCAAAGTGGGCTGCAAGAAGAGGTCATGAAAATCATAGAAAATGAGATGGGAATCATGGGAAAGTCGGGGGGGGGGGGGGATCGTCCACAAAGAAGAGATTGAGGAAAGAGAGGAGAGGGAGAAGAGTTGGATCCCATTCCCGCGCATGGGAGCAAAGAATAGAGGCACCCGGGAATAGAGACGAGCCGTACCCATATTGGATTGGTTCGGGCTGGACCGATAAAAACCTTGATCCATCACGTTTGGGTTTAAGCCTCGAAAATGCAAGCTGATGCCAATATTTGTCTTATCAATGCAACCCAAAACTTGTTCAAGGCTAGTAGGTCTCGATCGGGCTGTTCCGAGTTGAGGCCCATTGCTAAATGTGAGGGAGGTATTTGTTTTGCTTTTTTTTTGGGGGTGGTGGTGGTGGGGGGGGGGGGGGGGGGGGGGGGGGGGGGGGAGGGATCACCATAGTGGTCAGAACATCACTAATTAGAGCATGTTTGGTTCTCGGTTTTGAGGCCCATTTCCCAATGTTAGCTTTGGTTTCCCTCGTTACTGCTTCATAGCACGAGTTTGGTTTCCGATTTTGAGGCGGGGCGTCGTTCCTCTCTGGCGTCCCATTCCCCCATCATCTGGTTTCGCAAACCCTCCTCCGGCCTGGGTTTTGCTTGGGATTCCCCGGTGTTGATTTTGGTTCCCAGTTTTGGATTCCATGTCTCACCTAGTGAGCTTTCAGTTGGACACTTATTCGATCAATTCACTTTGGAGTTTTCATCATCTTATTTTTCATAAGGTAGTTACTAATCTATTGTTGTAATCCACAAACCTTTGTTGTGCGTATCTAATTTAAAACATTTAGCTATGTACTTTGTTAAAAAAGAGCTCGAATCATTTACAATATAAATATATGTTATTAGTAATAAGCATGCAAGACCGCGTAGCGCAGTGGATTAGCGCGTCTGACTTCGGATCAGAAGGTCGTGGGTTCGACTCCCACTGTGGTCGTTTATTTTGTCTTTTAATATTTTATACTTTATACACTGATCATCAACTAGTAACTTTTTTTTTTTAATATAGAAAGTATAACTAAATTCATAGTTGGATTGTTCCATTGTCTAAGGATGTAACCCTTCCTCAATGCGACTTTTTTGGGACCTGGGTTAGAATTTTGGCTACTCGGGTGAGGCTTGGGTACAAAATCTTCAAACTGATCTAATTTTGGGTTGGATTAGGGTAGGAGTCTTGGGACCCAGCCCAACCCGAAACCCGACTTGTATATCGCTACAACTATAATTAGGCCTGTCAATTGGTTGTGTTTCATGGGTTTCGGGTTGGGTCTTGTTAGAATCTACCCGATCCATATACAACCCATTACCTTAACAGGTCAAATTATTTAGACCCAAATTCGAACCATTTTTTTCCGTTAGTAACCCAAAACAATCCATTTAATCCGTTTGCTAATCGGATCGCTTTGTATCAAACGGGTCGTTTCGGGTCAACCAAGTTGTTTTGGGTCAAAGGTCTGGTTTTTCCTATAGAAAAGCTGGATTTCAATCCGCACGTCGTGTAACATGCCTTCGCACAATTGCACGAGCCCAAAAAGCCGTTCAACATTCATCCTTTGCGCAAGTCAATAGTTTCGGTTCAAATTTGGATAACTTCCTCAGACGTAGGGCCTTAGATAAACAGGTTCGGAGGTAGTGGATTTCACAGGTTATTTTAACGGGTTAAAACGGGTTTCTCGAGTTAGCCCAAACACGACCCATTAGCTAACGGGTATAAATGGATTGTATAAAAAATAAATCCGATCCAATAAAATAAGAACCGTAACCCGTTTTTTCGTGCCATTTTTGTACGGTTTAAACGAATCGTGTCCAAAGTTGACAGACCTAACTATAATTTGTATATAAAAAAAATTCGGTGATAATTGCATCATCGACCCAACCCAACGGGCGCAGGGGTCCACCAGCTGATATTGACATTTGGGTTTTTTTTTTTTGTGAGTGATTTTGCCATTTCGGATAGTGATATCTTGTTTTAGAAATACTAAAAGAGCAATGCTATTCAGCCCGAAGGTTTTTTCGATTCGGCTCAGCTCGATTGACGTGGTAGTGTGCAATTGGTGATGTAAAAGACTTAAATATAATGAGTTTCAGCCACCAGTTGCACGTTGTCATGTCAATCGGGTCGTCGAAATCGGGAAAACTTTCGTGCTGAATAGCATCTCATATTAAAATGGACCATGTACAGTTACACTGTAATGGGGTTTTTACAAATCGACCCTATAATCTTCTCTATTTACATATAACCCACTGTAAAGTTAATATTTATATATAAATCTCTTAAATCATCTAATATTTACATATCGACCCTTATAGCTACTTAGCATCCAAAATGAATGAATATTTCTGAAATAATCCTTCATTTGACTGCTATTTTTTTAATCTAAAGAAAAAGTGACAGATTTATCCATGGTTTTAATTACTTAAATTGTCATATTTTTATTGAGCATGGAATGAACCCAAAATAAACACAGACATAACCTAAATCTAACTTGGACCTAATCCGAGGAATTCTCACATTAGAAGCGTATTTAAAGAGTTTAGGTAAAATATTAAGGATGAAATAAAAAATATTCTCGCGTTTTGGATGTCAGCTAATTGCAGGAGTCAATATGTAATGTTTAAATGAATTGAGGGATTTATATGCAAATATCACTTTTAGAGGTGTTTATATGTAAATAGATAAGATTTATAGGGGTTAATTTATAAAAAACCCAATTATTCTTTATATAATCTAATCGTTGGCCCTAGCCATCCCGACCTACATGCAAATCTCGGGTATCCCGAGCTCAACCCGAGTTCATATTGAACTCTAGGGGTATGCATCTAGGGCTGGCAATTTCGGACCCGACACGGCAGACCCGACACGAAGTTAGCGGGTCTGGGTCAAGGCTAAACGGGTTTGGGTTGTAAACGGATCGACTCGGGTCCGGGTTTAGGGTCTGGACACGGTAGACCCGGAAAGACCCGTTTAGTATTCAACGGGTCGTGTCGGGTCTACCCGCAATCCGATACTATAATATATAATACCAGCGGGTCTTTCGGGTCAAGTCGGGTCAAGTCGGATTGGGTCGGATCGGGTCAACTGAATAGACCCGGGTGGTAAACGGGTCTTATCGGGTCTACCCGTTTATTAACGGGTCGGATACGGGTTTAGAATCTAGACACGATTAGTTAAACGGGTCGGGTACGAGTTTAGGATCTAGACAGAAAACTAGACACGACACGACCCATTGCCACCCCTATGTGCGTCGGTTCGAAACCGACCTATTTAGGCAAAACCCAAACCGTTCCGACCTTGGTCGGAATTTCTCAAAAAAAAAAAAAAAACCTTCGTCGGTTTTAAGGATTTTCAATCCCATCCAAACCAAACTAAGATTGGAATCCAATTTAATTAAAGTCGGTTTAGATTGGATTTGATGATCGGTTTACGCTTTGGACCTTGTTCTTATTGAGCTTTTTTTACCCCTTCTATTAGGATCTAGTTCAAACTTAAAAATTAATAATTGTTATCAAATCATTAGACATAAATAATATTTTTTAACTGATTTTGAGTCAACCTACAGTATTGCAATGGTTGTTCGTAGCAAGGATATATGACATATGGTATATTTTAAAAAATATTATATGTATATACATATGTCGGTTCGGTTCGGTTCAATTTAGGTCGGTTTTAAATTTATAAATCCATCAACGGATTTAATCATGTCGGTTTTTATAAAACCCAATCCGATTCGATCCATTGAGTGTGTCGAAACCGATCAAAGTTGATCGGTTTGCTTTGATTTGGTCGGTTTGATCGGTTTGGTTTGAATCCTCCACACCTCTATTGAGCTCGGGGTTGGTCTTATGATAGCCAACTCCAACCTGACATCTGTTTGAGTTGGACTTGGGTTGGGAATTAACACCATGAGTTGGGCTCGGGTTGATCCTCCAACCCGCTCACCCCTACGTACATGGGAAGAGCTTCGGTTTTTAGAATGCTGGTTTGGATTTTTTTTATTGGATGTTGCAATGAGTATTTTTAAAACTACATCCATACCCGTATATATCCATACCCATAACCATAACCATTCGGGTATGGTAGGGTCCATCCATAATTATGCCTTTTGTCCAAGGGCAGCCTTTATGCTTTGATGTGAGCCTAGAATTTCTTAGAAAAAATAAAGTACAGATCCACTATATAGCATCACGGAAAGGTGCAAGACAATAAATAATTTCAACTAAGTATAGGTCCACGGAATAATAACAATTTAAATGGTGATACTCTCCTGCAGGTGTTGCACATAACTGATCATTCCCCAACTTTTTTAAATAACTTGTTTCTTTAAAATATAAAAAATACCAATGAGATCCTTCCAAATTAAATGACAGTAGAAGATATAGGGATACTTTTTTTTTAATGGGAATAGTGGCACGAGTTGCTATAGTGATTGCACTGTAACTGCTATAGTGAAAGCACTGTAGCATCCCATAATTTCACCATGAATGTTAAAAAATATTTTTCTTTAGTAAAATCATTGTAGCAAAGTACTCAATTTTATGCAAATAATACTCAATTGAATTGAGTATTATTTTGTATATTTGAGTATCATGCACATGTTGCTACAGCGATTTCACTGTAGCAAAGTATTTTTAGCAACCTCGTCAAAGTCACAATAGTTGCTACAATGATTTCAAGTAGCAAAGATACTCAAATAGATACAAATAATACTCAATTGAATGAATACTATTGCTATCAAATTGAGTAATTTGTTACGATGATTTGCACTGTAGCATAGTGTTTTTAGCAGCTACGGTGAAATCACTATAGCTGCATAATGATTTCATTGTACGTGCTACAGTGAGTACTATTGCTATAAAATTGAGTACTATTGCTATAGTGATTTCACTGCAGTAATAGGTTTTTTAATAGCTATGTGTATAAAATTTGGTAAAGGCAATTCACCCCTGTCTGGGGCCCCTGACACCTACAATAGGGCCGTCCAGATCAGTCTGGGGCCCACGACGATGTCAATAGATCCCACCAGCCCTGCCTAGGGCCCACGACAATGGCAGTAAGATCTATCAGCCTTGCGTGGGACTTATGACAACTTCAGAGACCGCCATGGAGCTAAGATATTTCAAAACCTATAAATAACAGACACGACAAATATTCCAAACAAGAATTCATTATTCCTAGATCCAACTTTTAAAATCTAGAGCCTTTGTCATGGCCTCGGTACCAATGCTTAGGATGGTATCCAACTGTCACAGCCTCTGCCACGACCTCAGTCCTCATGCTCATGATGATCTCTTTATTATCTAGTTTTCTTGTCTCATGGAACCTCTGTAAATTATTGCAAATATGGTTGGTGAACCTAGAATCCACAATCTATGAAACTGGAGAACAATTAGATATAACAAGAGATTCCACTATATGGATTTGAGATATACCTGCTTCAGTTTTTTTGGGAGTCGCATGACAGTCACTCTTCAAGTTCCCCTTCTTGCCATATCAGAAATATTTTTCTTTGGGTTTCGTCGGACTATCTTGCTTAGGAACCTGCTACTGCATCTGGTCCACCTTCACGGACTTCCTAGACTTTCTTTTATGAATTTTATATTTGGCTTTCAGAAAAGACTTTTACTCTACGTTCAGGAATTGGGCATTTGCCTTCATCTCATCCTCTGCCGCCTGGAGCGCCACTAGGAGGTTTGCGTTAGTCATCTCCAACCGTTTAAGGTTGAATTTGGTAATGAAGCCCTTAAACGTTCCCGGTAGAGAAGCAAGAAAAATATCGGTTTTGGTTTTGACATCCAAGATGACATCGAATGGACCAAGTTTATTCGTATAGCCAAATAGTTTTAGCATATGATCCTGAACTAGAGTCTCATGTGTTATCTTTGTGGACACTAATTTCTTGATGGTCACGTAACGAGTCATCCGACTACGACCATCAAAAATTTCCTTTAAATAGAGCATCATATCAGAAAAGAAGGGCTTGTTTTCGACTTGCTTCTGAAAGACAGTCTGCAAAGAGGCCACAATATAGCACTTGCACATCTTATCAACTTCTAGCCAGTCTTTCCATTCCTTCATCTGGACCTCAGTAACACTTGGTCCCGACATGGCCGGTTAAGGAATACTTAGGGTAATCATGTGCTTGCTAACACTGAGGACGAGCATCAGATTACTCTTCCAGTCATCGTAGTTTGGACCATTAGTTTATTATCATTTAGGATGGAGCAAAGGGGGTCAAGCTTGGTCATATTTTATGTAAACAATAGAACAAAGCTGAAATTATGATCTACTACAATCTATTTTATAGATTTAAAAAATAGATAGTGTTTATTCAAGCAGCTATATCTTCACCACCTCCAGTGGAGATATCCAGGAATCAAAATTCTCTGGACTCGAGCACTGAGACTATCGGCCTTGAATTGTAGATAACATACCGGTGGGAGCATGTAACCGCTTCTATTAATGAGGTGTTTACAACCAAGCTTTCATCAAAATTGCACACGGTAAACTGAAAGATCCCTTACTCTCCTTTTGGTCAGTTTTATATGACTCGCCATGCGCAACAACAACGGCTTCACATAAGCTTCTGGATGGTTTTCACAAATCTTAGTACGCGTCGGTATGGGAGTTCATAGGCCCCGGCAGTGCATGTAATAGCCATCATCCACTGGCACATCGTTCTCCATGTCTCGAAGAAAACCACTGGGTGAACTAGTATGTAAGGAAATACAACTCTCACCCGATGGAAATATCGAACTGCGTAACTCTTATCCAGACTCTTAGCCGGTTGATTATGGGGGTCAGGGGCTCCCCTTTGGAGGGAACCTCTTACATATCCCTTCTTTTTATGAGGTTTTATGTATATATAGAAATGTCACAACCTCCTAAACCTAGACCCTGGTGTACCGTGCTCATACTAGGGTTAAAACTATCCTACGAAGCATTAATACCCTTGGAAAATATCATAGTACTTACCTTGAATACTCGACTTTCGCCTTTCTTGTAATGATCACTTTATATATATTCCAAATATCCCGATACTCCACTAATCTGTTCAAAACCCTAACATCTGGAGCCTACCCTAAGGTCAACGTGGAAAGGACTCCCACTAGCATGACGGCTCATTCATGATTTGATGCCTGATGTCATAGTAGATCTTATTTCATTATAGGTTTCGATGCTGACCTATTAAGGACATCCGACAACCTCCGTCAGACCTCAATCTAATGGCGGTATAACCAAACCATGATGAGTTCTTACTACCATCAAACGTTAACTAAGAATGAGTATCACTTAGTGAAATCCTAACCTAATATGGTCGCTTGAACCATGTGGGGAAATGGCATCCCACTAGGGTTAATATTCTCTATATGGTGTCATTAGTCACCTCCTAACAAATCTAACACTGCGTCTATCCTCGGTGTATAGTACTCGGCTACTTGAACTGCCACGAGGGCAGTTGTCACTTTTCTTTTTAGATTGCCATCAGATTTGCATGTGTTTGAAAATATATAGAGACACCAATGATCCAATAAACTAAGTAATAACCATATGCCTAATCTAGAAAAAGACTTACAAAGCAAAAAACTAATAAACTACCTATCATCGGGGTTCTTTAAACACAAAGTAAAGAATATAACAAAAAAATAATCTAAACTGAATCAGGTTCAGGGTCCAACCCCTGAGCCTAAATAGCATAGCTAAGATATCATGTTCTTCCATTCTGCATGATCTTCCGATGATGATCTCGATCTTCACCAACGTGCACGCTTTCACCGGGTCTTTTTACTTCATGGCACTGCTTGCCCGAGTAGTGGATGTAGCATCCTGGATTACTCAACTCCTTCTTCTTATGATCAAAAAACTAACACGTCCCAAGTTAGTATCCGTTCGTGTATAATTTTTCTATAAAGAACAAAGAAACAATCCTAGAAATATGGACAGAGAACCAAGAGTGGTCAACCACCACCCTCGCCCATCAAGGATCTTACAATCCACAAACACAATAATAATCAATGAATGATAATAAACCCGTGGTCCGTCCCCCAGAGGCATGCAATCACAGATTATTATTTAGCGCAGCACCTGTAAAGAGATGATACATAACATAATTATTATGCATGATCTACGTCAAACCCCGACAAAAACATATGCTATCATATATTTACCTGATGTTTTCATAAATTCATGCATGAAACATGCACCGAAAACGTGCTCTGATACCAATTATTGGATTTTAATCATTGTACCAGAGTCGCAGTGGAAGCAAAAGCATAGATCCGAAGATCTGGTGGTGTATGTTTCATCATGATCTATTCTACAAAATAATCTATATACAAATTTATGAACCTAGCATATGTGCGGACACTCTAGAGGCATATTACGATCTACGAAGGATCTACATGCATACATCTAGTTAAATGTTTAGAATCATCATATCTTGTAAATCTTTAATCCGAGGAGAGCGGAACAATGGTTGATGAAGATCCGCACGTAAACCGAAAAAAGATAATGTCAGATAGCACCTAGATTGTCCTTTGCGAAGGGAGAAACCCACGACGTCTTATCTCTAAGTACAAGGACGACACGCCGATGGAGGATTACATGTAGCGAGGATGATGGCATGCCTCGAAGACCTCCTTTTCTCTTCTTCTCTCTTTTTTCTTCTCTTTCTCCTTTCTCTTTTCTTCCCCATCTTCATGGCCGAAACCACAAAGAGGAGAGAGGGAGGGGGTTGAATTTCTTAGAGAGAGGGAGAGGATGCTTGCACCACTAGGGCCGGCTCCTCTCTTCCCTATTCCTCTTATAGGGTCAGCCCCCTACTTTTTTACTAAGTTAGGGCCAGCCACCTAAAGATAGGGAAGAGGGGGGTCAATTTTCCCATGGTTATGGCATTACGCTACCTTCTAGACACTTTGGACGAAACACACCCTTATGTCGGGAGACCCCTGATAGGGAGATAGAGTGAGGTGCGCTACTCAGAATCGAGTTCTGTCAGTGCCTTTGAACTTCTGGAATTATTCCGCTCATTTTAAGATCCACATTCAATATGTTCTGAGCCATTTTTCAATATTTACCTAAATACCTCTATGGCCTCTTAACACATGTGAATTAGGTTCTTAGGCTTCGGGCTTGCGCTTCATCGTGCCACTTCACATGTAATGTATCAGTCGGGTCGAGGAATAATTTCTATACATAACAACAGAGTATAACCTTTAGGGTTCAGGATCTCTAACTCAATCAGATCACTGATTAACTATTCCGGTGCACACCGAAAGTTTCGCTAATTAGTCCTAATCCGATTAACCCGCGTAGCCACCTAGAGTACGATGCGTGTTTAACTCTAGTAATCCTAAACTTATGTTACTTCCTTGTAACCCTGTTCTCTACCATACGATCTGATAATCTTTAGTCCCTCCTATTACTGGTGCCATAATTTGACTCGGGCGATAGGGAGCACTATCAGAACTCAATCGATTATATGATTAGGATTTGATGACTTGTCATCTATAACACCACACACCTTTCCGGTGCTATGCTTCGTATCTGGAACATTGTCAGTTATACTGACAACTACTAGGTCTGGATTAATTGTGTGGATTGATTGACGTATCAAAACGCATCCATCCAATGCTGGATTTCGGATAACCTATAGGGTTTGCATGCCACTCTAACACCAGCCGGATAACTCAACGTACTGTGATATTGGACTATGAAAGGTCCACATATATTGGCACATCAAAGCACCACATAGTCGGTTGGCTCAGTGTGCATGGTCCCTCATGGTTAAAGACATATTATCCATAGTAGTAAGATGGTTTATGCACCATGCTCTGATACACTGATCTATGCACCATCTTGGTTCCTGTTCAACACGATCATCATGTTTGTGTTGGAAATAAATCCATGGCAGAGGCCCGCAACGGAAGCAAAGTGAAGGTCCGAAGACTGTGAACGGTGTGCGTTACATATCAAAATTTTCATCGAAATGATCTACATATGCGTGTATGTATCTAGCATGGCAACTACGCGAACCCTAACGACGATCTAACGTGAAAGAACAATCTAGCATGTATGCATATTCTATCTATGCTAGATCTACATGTTAGAGATCATACTTGCGTGCAAATTCTTTCACCGCGACAAGTTTCTTCTTTGTCAATGGAGACGGGCTCGGATCTGCTCAATATAGCTTCAGTGCAACGGCCATAACTTTCTGCTATGAACTCTGATTGGGCTGAAATTTGGACTGTAGGTAGACAACTTCGAGACGCAACTTTTGCAACAAGTTTCACGTCGTTTGGACTTCTTTAGATCCCAGAATCATAGAAACAACACTAATTTTTCTGTACAGATTCTGGACAGCAAAAGGTTGCGGAAGATGCCTTCTAGTTCACCCGATCTCTCACGATACATGGCACCTCGTCGATACATCTCTAAGTGCCACCATTCGACAAGCCTTCTTCTTCTACGAAACACCATACGAGAAAGACGAGTCGCCATCTAATGGCGCAAGCGAGGGAGAGAGAGAGACGAGAGAGGAGATGAGAAGAGACGAGAGGGGGGCGGCTAGAGTTTCCCTATAGCTTGGACGGCCCCATAGGGCTTGCAATATGTATGGCCGGCCCCCCCTCTCCCCTATCCTTTATATAGGGCCGGCCCTAGGCTTATGGATACGCCTAGTGCAGATAGGATTGACTGATTCAAACCTCTGCCTATATATCTCTTCTTTTATCTCTATCTTTTTCTTGTATTTGAAAACGATCAAAATCAGTCCGTTTTCTGCGCCTCATGACCGGCCCTTTCATCGGAGGCAACAACCTCCTGAAACAAATAGGGCCGGCCTTGACCAGTCTCTCAACACTCAGGGCTGGCCCCCTTAGTACATAGTGACGCATGGTATGACCAAAACGCTCTTATGTCACTAGTTGGCCGTTCCTCGTGTACGAGACTTTGCAAGGCACACATAAGTGAAGTGCACCAGTGATTTCACTATTCTCTGAGATTCCCGTAGGGTGCCCCTAGTGAAGTCAACTAGTAAACTCGTAACATGTCCCGGTGCATCGCACCCATGTGGCAAAGTCCACTTATGACAAGAAATTACTACATGCATCTCTGCACTAACCTAAGGTTTCCCCTTAGTGCACACACGTAGCTACGCATCTACCGTGCACTAGTGCGAAACACTCACGGAGCGTAGGCTTAGACTTCTCGCTTCCTCTAACTACGTTCTGTGTTTCGATGAGATGATATAAGAACCGTATATAATGTCGATAAGGTGGAACCTTCAGGGACCAGGGTTCATGGCTTCTAACTTAGATTCGATCGACACACTACCCGAGTGTACCATCGATCCTCTGAGTCCGAGTTAACCTGTGTAGCCACCCAGAGTGCGACGCAGGCTGTACTCCAATTACCCCGGACTTACTATGTTCTCCCTCATACCCCTGCTCTCCGCTTAGTATGGTAAACTCGATGTCCCTTCATCTGGTGCCATGATGCAACTCGAGCGATAGAGAATACCGTCAGACTCGAGTGCTCATATGACTCGGTTCCTTCCAGGTTGACCACATACATCGTACCTCTGATCACTCTTCCGAGCAACCGGATCCATCACCAGTCCAACTGATGACCACCCGGTCAGGGTTTAATACGATGTAGATCAGACCAAGGAACACACCTCCCATTAGGGGTATGGATAGCCTGCAAGAGTGACACGCTGATGCAATGCCAGCCGGGTAACCCAATACACCGTGGTTTTGGATCACTGCATCCGGATCCTCACACATTGGTGCGCCAAAGCACCATACAACTGGTTAGTCCACCAGACATGGTTCCTTAGGTTTTAGGACCGTTTTACCCTAAGCAGAAACACGGTTTAGTGCACCGGTGTCTGCTTATCGTTCTGTGCACCGTGTTGGTTCTGTTCGGCCATAAACACTGTACCTAGTAATGACCGTGGTGGAGACACCCACACTCTATCATCCCAATAGCTTATCCTGATAGGGCGACCAACCCTGATCAGAGCTGCGAACGTATTTAGGTTACATGGGACCAGTCCCTTGAGTCTCCCACTCAAGTGGATTACCATGTAGCCATGGCTCTCTGTTCTGTAATCAGAACACGCACTAAGGTACGTACCAATATGCAATCCTATACTATCAACCATACATAGCTAAACTATAGGTTTTTACGAGATGTAGACCTCACCAATTCTAACAATCTCTCACTAGGTCTAACGAGGAATAACGGTGTTGAGCTCTGTAGCTTCTACATACTGCCCAAAAGGTTTTGCATGAATTCCCTAAAAGAATTGGCAACATTGTCTGTAGATTCCACCTCAGTACCGCTACTTGCATTTCCTCCTATAACTGTCAGATCAAGTGGAGTTTATACTTGATGGGTTTCCCCTCATGACGGTGCCTAGTCTCCTTGGACCTTGCTTACCGCTCTTCTGTTGCAACAACAGATAACTGAGCCTCTGGTACGCGTCCCAAGTTCTCTAAGAACTTCCTAAGTCTTACCACCAGATATACTACCTCGCACACAACAATGTGCTAAACTTCTGTGTGGTAGAGTCTGTGATGCACTCTTGCTTCACACTCTACCAACTACCGTTTCTAATCCCAAGATGAAAACTATTCCTGAAATCGATTCTCTGGAACGCACATCTGACACCAAAGTCAGATCCTGTGTGTCCAATCGATATAAGGACTTGTGAAGTGCAAGCTAACTCACAATTCTTGCTTAATGAGGATTTCTGAGTATACCTTTCACTTTAGTCCAGTGATTTGGACCCGGGTTCGACTGAAACCGACCCATGAATCCTGCTGCGCAATAGATATCTAGCCTCGTAAAACAAATCTGGCTAGAATCTTATCTTCATGCGTAGTCTGTGACAGCAAGAGAACCTTGCTTTGGTTATCTCGAGTTACCTTGATTCCCAGAGCATAACTCGCCTCACTAGGGTCTTTCACATCGAATTGTGATGACTACAAACCTTTACCGTAAACAATATTCTTACATCATTTTCAATCAGTAGAATATCGTTAACGTAAAGTACTAAATACACCTTGTAGCTATTTCACCTTTCTTGTACCAACTTGGTTTATCCTCATTCTGATCAAATCCGTGTGAGCGGATTCCCTTGATCAAAATAGACATTCCATACTGGATACTTGCATCAGTCCATAAATGGACCTTTGCAACTTGCATTCCATATCTTCCTGACCTACTGACACAAACCCTGGGGCTACATCATCCATACGTCCTTTCCAAATTCCTGTTAGGGAATAACTGTCTTGACATCCATCAACCAGATCTCCCAACTATAATGGACTGTGATGGATTAAGAGGATCCGTTATAGACTTAGGCATAGCTACCAGTGAGATGGTTTTGACATAGTCAATGCCTTCTCTTTTGGCAACTAATCTAGCTACTTAAGTCTTAACCTGGTGCTCTTCTTATACACCTCCTACACCCTGAAGGGTGATAGTGTTATAAGTGTCAAGACTGTTCCAAGGGACATTGATGCTGATTTGCCTCCATAGTCTTTTGTCAGTCAGAGATGTCGGAAGCTCCCACTACCTTTTCGTAGCTCTAGGGATCATCCTTCTGAAACTCTGGATTAACTATCAAAGTTTCTCCATAGTATCTTTCAGGAGCTCTGATGGTCCCACAACGACGAGGTGGTGGTGGTACAAAGGAAGCTCCCACTACTTCTTCGTAGCTCTAGGGATCATCCTCCTGAAACTCTGGATTAACTATCAAAGTTTCTCTATAGTATCTTTCAGGAGCTCTGATGGTCCCACAACGATGAGGTGATGGTGGTACAAAAGTGAATTATTTCTACAGTGTCTGGTATACTAGTTTCTTGTATCATCTACTCTCACTATGTTTTTCAGATGCGCACTCTCTACCAGTACCCAGTAGTTCACCCAGAACAACCTTACTGATAAACTTATGGTCTATAATATAATCTTAGTCTAGGTAGATGGTGTTCGTAGAAACGATTACCTTCCTAACCTCAAGATCATAGAATAGTCCACCTTATGCCTCCTAGGGGTAACCTACAAACAGATATACCTGAAACTACATCTCCATCTCATCCCTCTTGTCCTTTTGTACACGTGCAAGACAACCCTATATCTCGAGACACTATAGTGTCAGCTTTCGCTTAGACCATAGCTCTCTTATAGGTCTGAGGCACTGATCCAGATGAGAGATAGTTTCAGATATAAGCTACTGTTTTAAGGTACAACCCCATCATAAGGTGGGTAGTATACTTGGCAATATTCATCATACTACGAACCATGTCAAACAGAGTCCGATACCTTCTCTCGGAGAATTTATTTTGACTTGTCATCCTTGGAGCATTTAACAGGGAGATAATCCCATGCTTCCTCAGGATCCTATGGAACTCGTCCGATAGTGACTTATTCCTTCGATTAAATCGAAGAGTCTTCTATCGTCTGGACGCTCTCGGAACCATAGACGTCAAAAATAACTAACACCATTACCTTAGTGGCCCTTTTAGTTATTCTGCCTTCCATATTACACTCATAGGTTAGAAGGATCTCCGATGAATCTATGAACAGAAACTCGGCCTTCTATTACCTCTGAATTTATCTGAGGTAAAATATCTAAATCAGAGGGGTCACAAATGGGATAGCTTCTCCGAAGGACTTAGATGAATCTCAATTAGACGCTGCAGCTGTCATGAAATCTATTTCCGAATTAGGATTAAATACAAAGAGATTTTTCTAATCTATTCCTCTTATAATGAAGCTATCTTTTTTAGTTTAAGATATACACCTACGGTGCTGTCTAAAACTAAAAAACTTCATTTACTAATGAGGAAACAGAACTGAATCTCTGAAGATCAAAATCAGTGTTTTGAAAAAATTAAGACAATCATATATAATAGCTTTCGCAGCGGCTTATGGCATCAGTACCTATGTTAGGATTATTTCACTATAAAGTAGCTTTTCTGCTTTCCTTGAATCTTTGTAGACCCGAAGTCTACATTCCAAGAAGCAGAAGAACTGCTACTAGATAGCGACTATACCCCTAACACCCTAAGACTATACTCAATCTTCAAATACCCCCTACACTCGCCAAAGCGGAAACACTTCCGTCCTTAGCGTTACTAGACTTAGGAGTCCACACCAGTTTCTGCACTAGAATAGTTTTCGATCTCTTATAAGTTACTCCCTTAGGTTCTTCTAAAGAAGACCTAGGTTAAGCAGTAAAGACATTACCTTTAATCTTGATCCCATCCTTTGTCTCTTGAAAATCTCCTTAGAAGTTCTGCGTTTATCATCTCTAACTTGTTAAAGCTAAAGTCTCTGACAACGTCTTCGAAGGTTCCAGACAATGATGCAAAATAGACGTCTTCTACCACCTCGTCATCTGGCACCATGTCTTTGGAATATAGTTCAATCTGGAACTCAAAGATGTGTTCCCGAACAAGCATACTCACTGACATCTCGGTACCGACAAGTATCTTGGTGGATAAGCGATGAGTCTACCGACTTCGCCTTTAAAACATCTTATACAAGTAAAACATTATTTGAGAAGACCCGTCATATTTCTGACTCGCTTCTAAAGAGTTGTCCGCAAGTCTGTTATAACATAGCACTTGCACATCTCCTTAGACTCTCGCTAGTCATCATATGCCCTAGTTAGTGCCCTAGTGATATCTGGACCCATTAGGTCTAGTACAGGGATATTTCGATTACATGCCAATGTATGTTTACTACCCATGCATAAGCTAAAGAAAGCGCTTCCGCTCTATGTAGTTAGAGACCCAATAACTGGTTCTCTTATGGGATAGCGGATAGGGGAACTATATGGTTGAATGAATATGAATGCAGAAAAACTTATTTTTATGGATTTTTAAAATAAGCTAATTATATCCAAATGTCAGCGCTACCCTCACAGCGAAGAGACCTCTATGAATTAATTTAACCATGTATGTAAGATCTCGGAATCGGCTACACCTGTCCGAGGGGGCAGTGTGTAAGTCTTCCGCTTACATGGGTCTTTCCCTTGACCCTATCCAAATCTGCCAACTAAGAGCTTCGATGAACCATGGTTATCTTTTGGCCAGTATCACGTGATCACCATTGTCTTCGCAACGAATACCTCACGTGTACTTCAGATGCTTAACCACGAGCCTAGGCAATTACGGAACGAAAGTTCTAACGGCCCCCATGAGGGTGAGTAAAAGCCTAAACCCTTGGCGCCGTAATCACCATATCCTGAGGGAGATCACTAGTTGCTTGGCATGAAAAAAACACAGCTCTCATCCGAGGGGGTTATTGAGTTATGCCCTCCCACCCGAGTACGAAGTGATTGGCCGTGGAGGTCAGGGGATCTCTAAAGGTCCTCTCTTGCATCCCTTATTAAATTTGAGGGTTATTTAATGCAAGTATGAGTGTATACTAAGGTCACGATAACATATACACTAGACCCTGGTCATACCGTGCTCCCATTAGCGTTTCAAGCCTTTCGCAAAGCATTAATCGATCTCGGAATATCATAGTCCCTGCCTCGAGTGGATTTCTCCACTCAAGGGTCACATTACATATCCCAAGAACATCGATGCTTTGCAAACCTAGCTATCACGCTAATGCTCTAGAGCCTAGCCTAAGGTCAGACTGACAGGAAAGATCTTCCACTACCATGGCACCTCGCTTATAAATTTGATAAATGATGTCATAGTAGAATTCCAACCCATTCTAGGTTTCGATGCTGGCCAAATAGGCACACCCGACTAATCGGGTGTTGACCTAATGGTGGCATAACCAAATATGAGGAATTCATGCTATCATCAAGGGTCAATTAAATAATAGGCGTCACTAGTGGAATCCTATCCTAATCAGGTCGCTAGGACCCGAGGGGAAAGGGCATCCCTCTAACACAGATAATTAAATTATCGCATCGGGGTTCTCTACAGAAATATAAAGAACAGTAGAAAGAAACAACCACACAACCGAATCAAGTTCAGGGTCCGACCCCTGAACCTGACTCGCACAACGTAGGCTCTCTGTCTCATTCGCAAGGCTCCTCGATCCGGTGCAAGCCTCTGTATACGATCTCCTGACGCTTTCTGCCCTTTGCCGTCATCGTGTACGCTTCATCGGATCTCCATCGTCCTCCAAGGTTCCGCTCGTCCTTCCGGTGGTGGATCTTCACGGCAAGTCCTCCTCTTCAATCTGTAACCGAAAAAGCCCTAGTACGCTTCGAGCAAATGCTCGCTCGTACACAATTTCCTAGAACGAAAAGGAAAACAAACCTATCTAAAAGCCTAGGAATAAAAAATGGTCAACTTCCACCACTTGCCCGACTAAGGCTCTAAAAAACTATCCACACACAGAAGAAAAACATCCAGACAATATTTGCTAGCACGGGGTCCAACCCCCGGTAGCAAGCAATCACATATCCAGAATAATTTTAGAAGCGGCGTCCTGCAAGAACAATTCATAGAACATACAATCTATACTATGCATGATCTACTCGTAGAACCCCGATGGCGGTACATACTATTCATGCGCGCACATGACGGTTTCATGAAAAAAACATGAAACGCACACCACTAGCGTGCTCTGATACCAATTGTTGGAAATAAATCAATGGCAGAGGTCCGCAGCGGAAGCAAAGTGAAGGTCCGAAGACCGTGAACGGTATGCGTTACATATCAAAATTTTCATCGAAACGATCTACATATGTGTGTATGTATCTAGCATGGCAACTACGCGAACCCCTAACGACGATCTAACGCGAAAGAACAATCTAGCATGTATGCATGTTCTATCTATGCTATATCTACATGTTAGAGATCATACCTGCGTGCGGATTCTTTCACCGCGACAAGTTTCTTCTTTGTCGATGGAGACGGGCTCGGATCTGCTCAACATAGCTTCGGTGCAACGGCCATAACTTTATGCTCCGAACTCTGATTGAGCTGAAATTTGGACTACATGTAGCCATCTTCGAGACACACCTTTTGCAAAATGTTTCACATCGCTTGGACTTATGTAGCTCCCGGAATCATAGAAACAACGTTACTTTTTTGTGCAGATTCTGGACAGCAAAAGGTTGTGGGAGATGCCTTCTAGTTCACCCGATCTCTCAAGATGCACGGTACCTCGTCGATGGATCTCTGAGTGCCTCCATTCGATGAGCCTTCACCTTCTACGAAACACCACACGAGAAAGAAGAGTCGCCATATAATGGCGCAAGCGAGGAAGAGAGAGACGAGAGAGGAGATGAGAAGAGACGAGAGGGGGGCGGCTAGGGTTTCCCCATAGCTTGGCCGGCCCCTTAGGGCTTGCAATATGTATGGCCGGCCCCCCCTCTCCCCTATCCCTTATATAGGGCCGACCCTAGGCTTATGGATAAGCCTAGTGCAGATAGGATTGACTGATTCAAACCTCTCCCTATATATCTCTTCTTTTATCTCTATCTTTTCCTTGTATTTGAAAACGGTCAAAATCAGCCCGTTTTCTGCGCCTCATGACCGGCCCTTTCATCGGAGGCAACAACCTCCTGAAACCAATAGGGCCGGCCTTGACCAGTCTCTCAACACTTAGGGCCGGCCCCCTTAGTATATAATGACGCATGGTATGACCAAAACACCCTTATGTCACTAGTTGGCCGTTCCTCGTGTACGAGACTTTGCAAGGCACACATAAGTAAAGTGCACCAGTGATTTCACTATTCTCTGAGATTCCCGTAGGGTGCCCCTAGTGAAGTCAACTAGTCAACTCGCAACATGTCCCGGTGCATCGCACCCATGTGACAAAGTCCACTTATGACAAGGAATTACTACATGCGTTTCTGCACTAACCTAGGGTTCCCCCTTAGTGCACACACGTAGCTACGCATCTACCGTGCACTAGTGCGAAGCACTCACGGAGCGTAGGCTTAGACTTCTCGCTTCCTCTAACTACGTTCTGTGTTTCGATGAGATGGTATAAGAACCGTACATAATATCGATAAGATGGAACCTTCAGGGACCAGGGTTCATGGCTTCTAACTTAGACTCGATCGACACACTACCCGAGTGTACCATCGATCCTCTGAGTCCGAGTTAACCTGCGTAGCCACCCAGAGTACGGCACAGGCTGTACTCCAATTCCCTCGGACTTACTATGTTCTCCCTCATACCCCTGCTCTCCGCTTAGTATGGTAAACTCGTTATCCCTCCATCTGGTGCCATGATGCAACTTGAGTGGTGGAGAATACCGTCAGACTTGAGTGCTCATATGACTCGGTTCCTTCCAGGTTGACCACATACATCGTACCTCCGATCACTCTTCCGAACAACCAGATCCGTCACCAGTCCAACTGATGACCACCTGGCCAAGGTTTAATACGATGTAGATCAGACCAAGGAACGCACCTCCCGTTAGGGGTATGGATAGCCTGCAAGAGTGACACGCTGATACAACGCCAACCGGGTAACCCAGTACACCGTGGTTTTGGATCACTGCATCCGGATCCTCACACATTGGTGTGCCAAAGCACCACCAACTGGTTAGTCCACCAGACATGGTTCCTCAGGGTTTAGGACCGTTTTACCCTAAGCAGAAACACGGTTTAGTGCACCGGTGTCTGCTCACCGTTCTGTGCACCGTGTTGGTTTCGTTCGGCCACAGATACTGTGCCTGGTAATGACCGTGGTGGAGACACCCACGCTCTGTCATCCCAACAACTTATCCTGATAGGGCGACCGACCCTGATCAGAGCTGCGAAAGTATTTAGGTTACATGGGACCAGTCCCTTGAGTCTCCCACTCAAGTGGATTACCATGTAGCAATGGCTCTCTGTTCTGTAATCAGAATACGCACTAAGGTACGTACCAATATGCAATCCTATACTATCAACCATACATAGCTAAATTATAGGTTTTTACGAGCTGTAGACCTCACCAATTCTAACAGTTTGGTCATTTGAATGAAGATCCAATGTCCCCGGGTGAAGACTTCACCACATTCCTCTATTTGCCAACAACTTATTTCCTGTAAAAGCGACTAGCATCACCAACGTTGTGAACTCAGTCTAGGTCTACACAAGACTGGTCTACTGGGTCTCCCAAGCATGGACCCACCATGAACCTCAGTAGTCTACTGTGTTCCGTAGGGTCCTTATTACATATGAATTAACATATATCAAAGCAGTATTCCAATTAAAACAATAACTAAAATCATCTTTATTAATGTTGATATATAAAATCCATACTTAGGGCATACGAGTCGGATCGGGTCTTATCGGGTTAAGTTGGATCAGGTCAATTGAATACGACCTGTATGGTAAACGAGTCGAATGGGTCTTATCGGGTCTACCTGTGTATAAGCGAGTCAGGTATGAGTTTAAGATCTAAACACGAGTTCTAGACACGACCTGAAAATAAACACGACTCATTGCCAGCCCTATATCTATCCCTTTACTCAAATTCATACCAACTTCAGTTTAACTCAGCTTTTGCACAAAATCAAGTGAGATTCAAAGCTCATACCAAATTCCCAATGGTCATCTCTAAGGTCTTTCCTATATAAAGCATTGCCATCTAACAATTGAGTTTTTTTTCTCAATTTTAAGTAAAACCTTCAAAATCAGTTCTAAACCTTACTCAAACTCATACCAAATTGAGATTTTACTCAAATTTGAACATCGGGCTTCGTCTTGGTTGGATGCAATGTTTTCAAAACCAGGCCGTTCATCAAACTGGAAAAGGATACCGGGTTACGGGTCACTGGTTCAACAGTTGGGTCAACCCACGGTTGGATCGTGACATCATCATTATATTAATTTTTTATTATTTATTTTTAAAAATAGTTAAAAAATATTTTTATTTTTTTTCCTAAAACAATTATAATGTCGCCTAAAAATAATTAACTTTTAATAAACAAATCAAAGAGATGAAGAGAACAAGAAAAAAAGGTTTTTAAGATCCATTTAATAAATAATGGATCATTGAACCGTCAAACGGGTCACGTGGGTTGGTGGTTCAATAGGTGGGTCATCGGTTTTGTCGGATTTAAATCGGGTTTATGGTAATTCTAGATCTTTTGTTTTTTTTTTTTGGTCGAAACTACATGATTCTATTTACGACACTCCAGTCCTGCGAAAAGGAAAGAAACTATATTTCTCTGATTGCCTCATCTCTGAAAGTACTAGAGACGAAATACAGTTAGGGGCCGATTCACGGTTCCACCAGTTGAGCTATCCGGGTTGATCCGAGTTTTAAAACATTGGTCGGATGTCATGAGTGTGTCCGGACCTCCGATTTTCTCACTATAGACTCCCGCCGTCCGATTGAAGTGATTCCCCTAAAATCCCTACAGCTACGGCGTCGATCGAACGGGAGAGGTATTCGCTTTTTCTAAAGCATTCCAGCGGTGCAACCTAACTGATCTCAGCCCGATATTAAACCCCCGTCTCCAATGCCCTCCTCACTCTAAAACCCTAGCTCTCTGGTTCTTCCCTTGAAGGCGCCATGGCTCTCGCTCTCCGCCTCCGGCGAGTTGTCGCTGTCTCAGGTTCCCTTCTCAAGGATCTCCCTTTCTCTCCCATCTCCGCCTCTTCCCCTCTTCCCAAGCCGCTCTCGAAACCCTTTGTCGCCACGCCGCTTCTCGGAAACCCTAGCATCTGGCCCCATTCACGCATCCAATCGCTGTCCTTCCGGTCCATGCCGCCGTCTTCCAACCGCCGGTCGGACTTCGGCAGGGAGAGCGATATAAAGCCGGAAGACATCCTCTTCGAGGGGTGCGACTACAATCACTGGCTCATCACCATGGATTTCCCCAAGGACCCCAAGCCCACCCCTGAGGAGATGGTCGAGACCTACGTTCAGACCCTCGCCAAGGTCGTCGGCAGGTAGCCCTCTATCCTAGTAATGAGCTTCCAATGGACTTTTTCTAGTTTTCAAGCAAGATTGTGCAAGTAGGATCTGGATCTAGGGTTTGTGTTTTATCTTGTCTTGTAGCTTCTAAATTAGATTTGTTGATTCTATGTTAATCAATTCCTGATCGAAAGATTATGTTTGTGATCTTATGTATTGATTCAAGTGAGATATAGATAGTTCATCATAATATTAACACATTTATGCTGATGATTAATTTCGATTCGAGTGAGATATGAATAGCTGAAGTCACAGTGTTGTCAAGGCGCACTAAGGCGCGCGCCTCGAGACGAGGCGCAAGTATGCCCCTCAGGCGCATTTTGGCGAGGCGCGTGCAGCAAGGCGCGCACCTTAGGTGCCTTTGGCGCAAGGCGCAGGGAGGCTGAGGCATGCATCTTGATGCATTTTGGGTTTTGGTCTTTAAGTTTTTTTTTTTATTTTTATTTTTTGTTATTTCGGTTTGTTTTCAGTTTTTTGGGTTTTTTTATTGGGTTTTGTTTTTTTTTTTATAATTTCGATTCTTTTCAGTTTGAATAAAAGAGCCCAACTCTCCTTAGAGCCCGACTCTTTCGTTTTGTTACTTAATATTGTTTATGAGTTCTCATTTATCAGTTATCACTTATGACTTTTATGAGTATTGTATGTGCATTTAACTTATGAATATGATGTTGGTATTTTGCATAATAACTTGTGAATTATTATTCTCACTCAAATTGTTCATTTGAATATTTGATGGCCACTAGTTATGAGTTATAAGTATTGTATGCCTTTATTGTATTGATTTAATTGAATAGTGGTTATATTTCTCTTTTTTTCATGAAATATAATTTTTTTATGAATTTTAGATTTTTTTTTATAATTATTATTATTATTTTTTTTAAAAAAATATTTTTGCGTCTTACATACTAAGGCGTGCTCCTTATTTGCACCTTGCGCCTCAAGCTCCAGTGGCACCTTGCGCCTCATGCACGCCTCGTCGTCTTGAAAACACTGTGAAGTCATACTATTAATACATTTATGTTAATGATGCCAAATCCATTTTCACAAAGTGAAGGATGGCTAAATGGAGTTTTATATATACCCTTTTCTGTTTACCTTTCTATTATCCATATATGCATGGTATAATAGTCCATTTCATGTATTTTTGATATGAATCCGAAGACTGCAATCAAATTGGATCTTGATGCGTCCTGATCTATGCCGAGAATTGCAAATTTCTACTATTTTAGTGAATTTTTAACAGTTTGGGACTCTAATCCATGGGACATTGGGCCTGATTTTGTGCCCTTGAAGCATATTGAAAAGGGGAAGAAGAGGACTTACACCCACTTTTATTTTGTAACTATTGCATTAGTTCTTAAAGTAATGTGCACCTTCATATATAATCGAACACAACCCAAAGTTCAAATATCCACCTTGCATCCTAATAACCCCTTGCCATGTCAACAAACATTGGAAAGAGAGAGATAACTCACTGAGAGAGAAGGAAAGAACGAAGAAAACGAAAGAGAGTTAAAAGCTTCTTCGTTTCTCATCGTAACATCATGTCAAAATAACTATTTCAAAAACTAATACGTTAAAAAATCCTTGATCAAAATATAAAAATTATATGAACCTTGCTTGAGTTTATAACCTCATCAGGAGCATCAAGTCCAAAATTTTCATCATTCTCTGTTGCTACATCCTTCTCATTCTTTTTGGATTACCACCTGACTACTTATGAAAATCGAGTAGGGTCTGTCGCCAAAGACTGATAAAATCTTGAATTTTTAAGAAAAAGTGACAATAAAGATCGGGGCGATTTTTGACGACTTGAACAAGTCACGATAAAAACCGGCACCTTTTCGGCTTATGGTAAGTTCACAATTAATAAAAGGTGCCTTTTTTTTATTAAGTCAGAGCCCCCCCCCCTCCCCCCCTTTTTTTTTTAAAAAACCCCAACACACACGAACACTCACAAAACCCGAAAAAAGACAACATCAACAACAAACATGCATGCACAAACAACACACACAAAGATAGTATTATGATAATGACTTTAACCTATGCATTGTAGGCTCTATCACATATAAATTTGAATTCCAGAAGATTTAAAAGAAATTCCCTATTAAACTCCGTAATGATGTAAAAGAAGTCAAGGCCAGTTTGAGTGCCATTTGAAGCCTTGCACTCTCCTTTGGTTTTGTAGCCTATTCTTCAACTCTGGTGCATCATAAACTTTACATGCACTAGAAGTTCTTGTTTACGAGAAATATAATAAGTGAGACGGCTAAACCTTTCGGTCAACTAAATCAAGGAAATAAAATTATTAATTCTTTTACGAGAAATTTTAGTAATGTGATGTTCTATGAGCCAGTTTTACTATTTAATTTGATCTAAGACTCTTATGATTCTAGAAATAGCCTGTTTCCCTGGAGCTTTCCTATTTTCATCATTCTTTATTACTTTATCTCCTCTGGACTATATATCTAGTGCATGTACAGTTTTATATTTGATATGAATTGATAGAAGAATTAGTCTGATTCTGAGTCTATTTGGTTCCAGTGTGGAGGAGGCAAAGAAGGCAATGTATGCCTGTAGCACGACGACTTACACAGGGTTTCAAGCTGTAATGACTGAGGAAATGTCTGAGAAATTTAAGGGTGAGCCTGAGTTAATTAAAGGGTTTGTTCATGGCAATTGTTTCGTTATTGGATGGTCCACTAACAATGATTTAAATAATTGAAATCAGGTTTGCCTGGAGTTGTCTTCATTTTGCCTGATTCATATATTGATCCAGTGAACAAGCAGTATGGAGGTCTGTTACATTCCCCTCTATCTGTGCTTGCAAGTTCTGCGGTGTACTGAGATATGGCAGAATAACCATGTTTAAATTGAATGTTGATGTTAATGACTGTATTATTTCTGAAACACAGCCAATTATGAGTCATGTTTTGGTAATATTTTTATGGACGTTAAATGTGCTTCTTTCTTTACCTTTAATTTCTTAGGGGATAAATATGACAATGGGGTTATCACTCCAAGGCCTCCTCCAGTACAATATGGACGAGGAGGAAGATTTGTCAATCGAAACAGGAATGATGAAAGGCCGAGGTTTGAGAGGCAAAGGGAACCAATGTCAACACAAGGAGGACAGCCACCACAAGACCGTTGGAGCTCAACACAAGGAGATGGAAGGAACTATGCTCCTCCACAACAGAATTATGGTCAAAGTGGACAAGATGGAAGGGGTTATGCTCCACAAAGAGGTAGAGAGTTTGCTCCACCTGGTGAGAGCAGAGATTTTGGGCAAGGACAACAAAGAGATTACGCACAAACTGGAGGAAGAGATTATGTAGCTGGAGGAAGGGATGGTTATCGGGGAGAACCAAGAGATCTAATGCCTTCCTATCAGAGGGAGTTTAGCCAAGGACAACGAGGGAATTTTGCTCCTCAAGAACAGAGGAACTTCTCGCAAGGACAGGGAGGGGATTATAGGTATAGTGGTCCTCCTGGGTCGGGAGATTACAGGCAAGGATCAGGTCCTGGTGCAAACGTAGATTACAGACAGGGATCAGGTTCTGGTTATGGGGGAGAATATAGACAGGGTCCAAATCCTGGTTACAACATGGATAACAGACAAGAACCGGGGTCTGGTTACGATGGAGACTACAGGCAAGGATCGGGTTCTGGTGGGCATAACTATCCTGGTCGTGTTGAAGGTCAGACTGAGTCGTGGCAGGTATACTACAATTCTATATTTTTTAGAGTCAGCTCCTCTGTTAAAAAAACTATTTATTACTTGGTTATATTTCTGTATTTCTTGTTTGATTTGCACATGCCACATCAACATCAATACCTTTACTTCCAGAGATTTTTAGACATTAATAGTAAATATAAGAGGCCATACCTTGAACTAGTTAAACTATTGAGTTTATATGAAAGGTTATATAAGTTTTAAAATAAGATTTATGAGATTTGCGTACATTGGATGAGCTGTGAATGATAATAATCATATAATGCTGTACATTGTGATATGAATCATTTGCTTTTCACATTATCAAAGTTTAGGCTTACTCAAAAAGATCAAAGAATTCAATGAGTTTAAGAAGTCTTCTAATAAACTGTAGGTGGTTTTACTACTTGCTCACAGATCTTTTTCCTTTTCTCAATAAATTGTAACCAACTACAACTAATAATATTCTACTTGCGATGAGAGGCATGGCAAGAAAATTATGTGTATGTCACAATATGAGAAACTCAGCAGTTGAGTAAGTTTTATTTTATATCAGACCATGTGTAGGTTGTATTTATGAAAGCCAACATGGGGTTGACATTTTTTGATCCTGTTCAAGCATTGGGTATAAATTTCTTGAGTGATGGATATGGTTGCAATTAAATTACAAAATGCACCAACCTGCAAGCCTTCTTCTCTTGTAATGATCCAGTTTTTTTTGCTGTTAATTAGTATGAAAGATTAGCGCTTCATGGTTTGTTTTACCTTCGCAATCTCTATTCTCATGTTTTGTTGAGTCATTGAGTCATTTTTTTCCTCTGATTATTCCGGCTTCAAGGTAAATTAGAACAATTAAATATTTGAGCCATCAATATGACTCACTGTAACTATTTCCTAACTAATTAAGTGGGAGGGAAATTGAATAATTATAGTAATATTTGTATAATACCTTTTGCAATCTCTATTCTTATGATTTGTATAGTGAAGGCAAGCGAAAGTGAGATCTAATTGGGTGGATGGTCTAATAGTGGGTGGATCTTGATCTAGAGGTGTTTTGTGACCATTGAAAGGGAAATTGAATGATTAAAGGCTTGCTGTTTAGAAAAGTATGTTGCATAATTTCTTGGAATAGGAGGGCTGATGAAGGCTTGTTTAGTGGGATATAAGCTTATGAACAAAAAATTAAAGGACTTATAAGTAGAAGCAAGCGAAAACCAGATTAATTAGCAAAACTTATCGACTAAACAACAACACTAAATAAATAAAGAGGATTAGTATTAGAAGATTTTATTTGTAACTGCCATCAAGGTGTCTCACAAAGATGTTCTCATAAGGTTAAATGGGACGAAGGAATCTCACTGAGATGTTTTGATGACTGTGAATTAGACCAAGGCATCTCGCTGATGGAACCACAACAACAAACAAGGAAAAATTTCTAGGAATTAGTTGATTGGACTATGAAGGCCTCGGACCCTATTTAGAGATACAAAAATTTCCCTCGACTTTCATTAGTATTCCCCTTCCCTTGATATTAATATTCCTTCGTCAATAAGTATTAGTACTCCTTCCCAAGGTTCAAAATCACAGTATCTATCGCGATATCAGTCGGACCCGAACCGGTATGTACTGGTCCGTACCGGTTGAGAAAAAAAAAACTGAAAGCTATTGGTACAGGTCCGTATCGACCTGAACCGGCCGGTACGGGCCAGATATCGGGATCGGGTGCAGTATCAGTCTCGAGCCGGGCAAAACCGGTACGTACCGGTATTGGCCGAGATTTCAAACCTTGCTCTTCCCTAACTGCCTAATATACAACCTAGGAAGGACAAATACTCCATAAGACACACCGTACCCGTATCAGATACCGATATGGCTAGGATCCGACCCGATATGTATCCGGATTTTTTTAAAAAAAATAGTTTTGGATATGGTCCGATTATGTGCCGTACAAGCAAAAAACCCGTGCGATGCACGGGGAACTGAATCTATTATGAGTAATGATGTGGCCCGCATCTCCTATGGATAACAATCACCCAAATAACACACGAGCCATGGATCAAACTTGATGCACGAAGATTGAGCCAATGCTTGGAGGTGGTTTGATAGTCGAAGAGTTTGATGGGAGCAACATAGTGGTATCGGATGCGTTTTCACCATGAAACCCCCTCTGAGATGTCGGTTTAATATCTGTGTATCAAGTGAGGTCCATGACATCCTATGGATAACAATCGACAAAATATCACATTAGTCATGGATCTCCGTGCATCAAGTGTGATCCATGGCTCATGTGCTATCTGGGTGATTGTTATCCATATGAGGTGTGGGCCGCATCATTGCTCATGAGTCATGGATCACTTGATGCACGGAGATCCATGACTCATGGGATATTTTGTCGTGTCATGGATCTCACTTAATACATAGATATTGAACCGACGTCTCAAAGGGGTTTTATGGTGAATGCGTTGATTGTGTTGTCCCCATTGCTCAATCTATGTGCATATTAAACTTGATCCAAGGCTCATGTGCAATTTGGGTCATTATGAATGGGCATTTGATACCACTATGTTGCCCCCATCATACTCTTAGACTATGAAACCCCCTCCAAGATGTTGGCTCAATCTCTGTGCATCAAGTGTCATCCACGACTCCTATCATCAAGTGAGATCCATTACTCTTGTGGCATTTGGGCGACTGTTACCCACATAGTGTGGGTCATCGTCACTCTTAGTAGATCCAACACCCTGTGTATCACATAGTTTTTTTTGCTTGTTATTGAATTCAACAGTCTCAAGATAGAAATGTAGATGCTTACTCTTCCAACCTTGACACCCTTCAAAACTCAGGCTTAATCTGCAACACCGATAGAGCCCCGCGCACCTTTACTGTCATCTGCCCCCCACTGAGCATCTCCGCTCACTCGATTACCTAATCGTTCGACTCAGGAAGATGGTTGCTCGTCTTCGCTATAGCCGTTCACCATTGTTGTCGCTCATCACTTACCCTTCAATGACGTTATATGCCCTAACAGCTACTGTTGTTGACCGCCACTGGTCATTGCCACCATCGACCCACTGCCACTTGCTAGCCACCGCCGCTTGCCATTATTGGTTGTGTTCCACTTTCCGGTCGATGATTGCATGCATCAGAGGGTTGAGCATGAATCAATGAATATGTGGGGCAGATTGAGTATAGGGTCGCATACAACCCCTTGTTGATACCACCATTGTCATCTCTACCTCCCCCCGTCGTCGTTGTTGTTTGTATGCTAACGGTTGGCATCACCGCTCATCCATCACCACTGTTTGCAACTACTAGCCGCCTGCTACTGTCAATTGCTTGTGGTTGCAATCAAATGTTTATGTCGCTCGTTATTACTTCCACTGCTTATCATGAGAAAAATTCTTTACCTTCTCTTAATGTCTAAAATTTTGAACTTTAAGCATCCAAGGAGCATCATAGAATCTCGATAAATACTTTATAATTTGTTGTCTTCCCACCAATGGGTGCTTGGACTCACTTGATTGCTTGTATTGGATGGTTGAGTGCCCGCTCGATTGCCCGTTGACGATTGTACTCATTGAAGGTTTTAGTGCAATTCAAAGTCATGTGGTGCGCATCGGACTGACAACCATATGCCTTGCGTCACTGTCGCATATCAGCGTGGTTGCATTCCCGTCAACGTCATTGCCTCCACCTACCACCGCCTCGCATTGTTGTCAAGATGCGCCTAGGCGTGCTAGGCGCCCGAAGACAGCTAGGCCCCAGTGCGCCTAGGCGAACAACATTAAGCGACGGCCTAGGCCCCCTAGGTGCACCTAGGCTAGGCGCACGCCTAGTTTTAGACATTGATTTTATTTAAGTAAAACCCAACCCGCCCCCATCTTATTTTTTAATTTTGTTATTGTATACTTGTATATACTATGTGTTCATTGTGTTGCATGCATTTGATTAGAATATGCTCAATTTTATGTTAGCAAGTGTTTATATCATGGTTCAAAAACTCGGAAACTCGACTCGACTCGAAAGTTGACCGGGTCGGGTAACTCGGGCAACTCGGAAAAAACTCGACTCGGTCCGACTCGGATATATATATATATATATATATATATATATATATATATATATATATATATATATATATATATAACTAAAGTAAGACAAGTTCAAATACCTATTTCCAACTTCCAATGATAAGCAAAGTAACACAATTAGTAACTATACTAAAATTCTAAATAATAAAGATAGATATAACATCATCATTTCAAATGAACTAAAGCAAGAGAAGCAGAGATCTGCAATTCGGCACTGTTTTCACTTGTTTTTAACAAAAAAAAAAAAATTCAGAAGGGGGAAAAGAGATCTGCAATTCGGCAGCTGTGTGCTTACCTTTTTTGGCCTTTTCCTCTTCTTTCTTCCTCCCTCTTCTCCTCTTTCTTCCTCCCTCTTCTCTTCTTTGGTCTACTGCGGCTGATTTCAAAAGGGGGGAAAAGAGACGGCGACGAAAGACGGCGACGGCGAAGGGCGACGGCGACGGCAAGGGCGACGGCGAGGGTCACGAGACTCCGAAACCCTAACCCGAGCCGTCGCTCTCAGACTCTCAGTCCCTCAGTCGGTCGCTCGGGCTTTTATAAAGGGCTGGCTGAGGGTTTTTTTTTAAAACCCGACCCGGGCGAGTCTTTCGGGTTTGAAACCCGACCCGAATCGGTGAAAACCCGGCGGGTTTTAACCAAAACCCGACAGGCCGAGTTATACAGTCGGGTCGGCTCGATTTCTTGCCGGGTCGGGTTGACTCGGGCGAGTTTCGGGTCGACCCGACGGGTTTTAAAACCATGGTTTATATTCTATTTGTTCATTTTGTTGTTTGTAATATGCATGTGTCAGTGTCATTGTGTTGCATACATTTAACTAGAATATGCTCAATTTCATGTTAGTAAGGTGTTATATTGCTGCCTATTACATATATACCTGCAAGTATAGAGTCTATAGACTATACATATATACCTGCAAGTATAGTCTATAGACTATACATATATACCCGTGTCTGGAGGATGCCGATGCATATAAGGCCACGCCTAGGCTCCCTCGGGGTGCCTTGACGCCTTGACAACTATGTCGCCCAGCACAATCGAAAGCGCCAATCAGTCATCAACATCATTGACTTTTGTCGATGTGGTCCACTCGTCGCCACCGTCGCCGCTCATCAACTGCCATCATCTGCAACCGTTAATCACCCACCACCCACTGTCGTTGTCGTCTGCTACCGATTGCAATTGTCCGTCGTCACCACCGCCGTCACCACTCATCAAGAGATAAATTCCATACCTTCTATCACATTCTTTGAATTTTTCAGTCTAAACATTCAAAAAGAACTAAAAAAAACTCTATGAAAACTGCATGCGGGCTTACCAAGTTTCAAAGATGTACGCAACATTGAAACATAGAGGCAATATCTACAAATAGCACAGGGAACTAATAAAAAGGGGAGAAAGGGGATCATATCACATAGGTTGAGGGTTCATGTAGAGTAAAGAGGCGTATAAGTAGGTGTTGTTGCTGGGATGAAGTTCACGTATCGGATGTCGGGCAGTCGTTGTTAGAGGGGGAGGGCTGGATGTTGACGGTGGCACATCGAGGGCGCTACTACGGGTTATGGCAAGAGGTGGGGAAGAGTGGTCGAATGTAGTGAGATATGCGGAAGATTGCCACCAGTTGTTGTGGCAACATTGGGTTCGGTCCAACAACCCAATGACTGAAATTTTTAACATGCTCCACATGCAACATATTTATTATAGTAGGCTAACGTGCAAGACCACACTAGATGATTTGCAAAAAATAGTTTTGTGCAATTAATATGCAAAACTATAGGGATGAGAGACATATAGGGGTTGTTTGTTTGCCGTGCAAATGATGCGCGTACATCTATTTGTACATGTGACATGTGCAATTAAAGTTCCATGTATTT
This sequence comes from Chamaelirium japonicum, assembly GCA_947650365.1. NCBI lineage: Eukaryota > Viridiplantae > Streptophyta > Magnoliopsida > Liliales > Melanthiaceae > Chamaelirium > Chamaelirium japonicum. The sequence continues at coordinate 34,025,155 of OX393556.1, forward strand.
AGGTGAAACTTTATTTACACAGTTTTATGTGCAAAAGCTGTACAGATTTAGCAAGTGTGCCATCTATTTACACACGTCACACCTTACTAACGAAACAACCCTAAATTGTGTGCACATGTGTTTTCAAAATCACATGCTGAAAACACTGCAACCAAACAAGCCCATAGAGAAAGAAAGAAACTTGACAAATGTCATGAGCATGCAATGGTCTAATTTCTAACTATTGAAAATACTTATACCATACACTGATAGTGAGTGGCAAAAAAAGTTTCGGTGGAAGCGAAACAATTCCTTGTATTCCTTGCTGATATACTATAATCAAGCTAAAACTGGATATCTTGTTTAAATACATTCATTGTTCTCTGTTGATTTTGCAAGCAATCGACGTCTGACAAATAACAGTATGCCCAACAAAGTACTATTATAGTATTATGGAAGGAGATCTAAGAATAATATAGGAGATATAAGAATAAATAGCTAACTCACAATGATCTTCATGAAAAGGGTGAAGAGATAGGTGAAAGCCACAAATAACAATCGATGTCTGACAAATAACAGTATGCCCAACAAAGTACTATTATGGAAGGAGATCTAAGAATAATATAGGAGATATAAGAATAAATGGCTAACTCACAATGATCTTCATGAAAAAGGTGAAGAGATACATGAAAGCCACAACCATTCATTCCATGACGTTCCTTGGCCTCTGTATGGTACGACCTCTATCTGTTTGATAGATTTGTTACTCGTTTTAGCATGCTGCAAAGGATAAGTGTGATTCAACTGGTCTAGCTGAATGTAACGGTGAAAGCCATAATCGTTCGTCAACATTCATTGCATGCAAAACTAAATCACATCCGTTTTAGCATATCGACAAGTAATAAGTGCAATTCACGGCTTGGGGCTGAGTGTAACGGTGAAAACCACAACTGTTTATCATAGGTATGATCTCTGTTTAATTGATTTGTTAGAGTTAAAATTACTTTCTTAAGCATGCCTGCAATTGATAAGTGTGATTCTCGTTGTGAGACTGGGTGTAACAGACAACATGCATGCCGGTCAGGGATGAACTCTCATCACCGTTTGGGAGCCGTTCACGATATGTGACATGAGGCCGGTTACATGAGATAGTTAAAGCAACTGTTGTTCATCACCGTTTCATTGCATGCAAACAATATTTTAAAGAGAGAGAGAGAGAGAGAGAGAGAGAGAGAGAAGGGGTGGGGGTTAACACATTTTTCATTGCATACAAAGACAATGAAATCAGCATGAGGTCATATGATATCTGTATTATGAGATGCAAAATCAACTTCCCTCCCATCTATCACCATTGATGATCGACATGTGTTTGCATGCAATGAAGACCTGAGGTGACGATCAGATCGGTAACATGTGGTCACGATCTCAATCTATACCATGAGGTTAGATGTATGAATAAGGTCTGGGGTTGAGTGTAATGATGGTCGGTCTGGATGCTAGACACACAGAGAGAGAGATAGAGACTTACTGGTAGGATGGATGTTGGAGGGCGCTGGACAGGAGTGAGTCGGATTAGGGAACCAACACGAAGAGGTTCTGCATGTACATCAAAGATGAGAGAGAGAGAGATGTACCAGTGGTCGGACGAACACCGGAGGGTGCCCGAGACGGATGGTAGGCTGACCGGTGAAGCACCACAAGAGAGAGAGAGAGAGAGAGAGAGAGAGAGAGAGAGAGAGAGAGAGTTTTGAGCAGTTAGTCTCGGCGTGGTATAGAGGACGACATGCATATCCGCCCATGATTTGCGTGGTGAGGCTTTATTTGTGAGACTCTTCTTGGTGCTTGGTTTATCTGATGGCTTGCATGAGATCGAAGTCATGTGGTGGGGTTTTATCGATTCTTTAAGGTTGGTATTACCTTATCTGAATTGTAACTTCCTTTAAGGTTTCTCTCTATTAGTGTGGAATCTCCAAACACTCGTTTCTTTTTTCTGAATTTTCTAAATTATGAATTTTAAAAAAAATGTATTCAGTTTTTCTTCCGGCTTACTATCATAGTTTCCTTAATTGTATAGTAATTTCCTTTAAGATTTCTCTCTCTTAGTGTGGAATCTCCAAACGCTCGTTCCTTTTTTTTTTAATTTTCTAAATTATGATTTTTTAAAAAAATGTATTCAGTTTTTCTTCTGGTTTACTATCATAGTATAGATTTGAAAAAAAATTTCCTCGTGTTGCGAGCGGAATTGCAGTACCTTCTCTTTTGTGCACTCATTGAAGATGAACAAAATCACACCTTATAGAATCGAATATTTGGTATTCGTCCACAACAATTTACGCCTTTTATCAAGGAGAGGTCAACGATACATTTGAACGGAGGGCATACATTTGAGACTAAGATGTGGGATGTCGGAGGGCATACATTTGATTCATTTGAATGTGTGGGGATATACTTGAGGTTGCATATCGTTTCCCGGAGGACTCAGATTTGATGTGGAACTAAGAGGTCATCAAGGAATGTGAGACTAAGATGTGGGACGTCGGAGGGCATACATTTGATTCATTTGAACATGTGGGGATACTTGAGGTTGCATATCGTTTCCCTTGAGGAGTCGGATTTGGGAGCTGTACTATTCACCAATGATGGTGATGCTAATGATGAATTGATGATGATGAACTCCTTGAAGTTGGGTTGAAATGAAAAGTGGTTTGGGGTTTCATTCTTGTGTTTAAATGTTTTTTTTGTCAAGACATGATATATTAACTTGGTGGATGTTTATTTTGACATTGAGGCTTTTTAATTTTTGGACTTTGTAATGACTAATGACTAATGAATCATTGAGCCATGAATTTGGAGTTGATATCATTGTTATCATAGTATCATCTTATGAGTTATGAATTATGATTAGATCATTCATCATTGAACATGTTATTGTATTTTTCTGGTCTATTTTTATATGTTTTATTTAATTACTTTATGTATTTAAGAACACACACACACACACACACACACACACACACACACACACACATATATATATATATATATATATATATATATATATATATATATATATATATATATATATATATATATATATATATAAAATTATTGTATCCTAGCCCGTACCGGTGTCTTTCTTTTTTGGAATTTGCCATATATTGTCATACCCGTATCCGTGCTTCTTAATATACAAATAAACTAGAACATATTTTAACACCAACTCCTGAACTCCCTTTTAAATTAAGACAAGAAAAACACTTGAATAATTTCAACAAAACAAGAAAGTAAAGACACTTCTTTATTCAATGACTTCATTAGGAAATTCTTGATTAACTAGGATCTCGTCTTAATCAAGGAACCTAGTTCATTAAGGAGTCCCAAATTGGTTTAAAATCATATTCATCAAAGAATCCAATTGTAAGGTGGAATCTTATTCTAATTACGAATCCTTCTTGAACTAAGAATCCTGTACAATTTAGGAATATGAATAGGAATTCTAGAAAATTTAGGCAACCTCTTCTTTATGTGATGTCTTGATTTGCATCATTCACTTCTGCAACTCTGCTATGCGTGAACCCACCTCGAGTCAAGATTCGCGTTAAGACCCATCATCTTTATCAACGATCTTCTTTTGACAGTAACTGATGTGCATGCCCATCATCGGATGGCACATCGTTTCCTTTTCGATGTCAGAATCCACACAAGGTGAGATACCTCGGGACAAGTTGCGAGCCTCTTCCACACACCGAGACTTAAATAAATAGGGCAATACCTGAATAAACAAATAGAGGTAGGAAGATTTGAACCTAGGACCTCTCAGAAACCGGAGCTCTAAAATGTTAGTGTAACCATCTCACCCAAAAGCTTAACTTAGGGAATGAACCGGCATTGTGTATCTTGCTAACAGGACCTGTTCTTGATCTAGCAAGGAATATGCGAGAATTGTGTTTGTATCTGCACTTTCATTAGATTTTTGACTGCATTTTTCTGCTCATGGTACGATCTTAACCTATATTTTGTTGTTGCGAGTCTGGTGGCAATCTTGTAGTTTACTGCTGTAAGAAATTTTTTGTGTGTGGGTGGCGCAGGGGAAGAATTGAGGCGCGGATACTGATTGAGTCTGAAGTCGAGCATGCGTCTTCTGTGGATAGAGCTCACCCTCACCCTGGTGATCCATTACCACTTGCTTTCGTGTATTATCTTATCCATGCTTGTGGTACAATGTAGCTACACCCGTGGTCTTTCCTGGTAACTGTTTTAAGTCTGGATTGAGTCTCGTCGTCGTCGTGGTTTTGTGTCGTCTGTGGTGGGGTCAGTAATTCCGCCGAAATGGACGGTTTCCTTTTCCCCGAAACTCGTAACTATTAAGCGATAAATCTGCAATATGATAAATGTTGTGTGCGCTAGCCCTGTATGGCAGGATGAGTATGTGAAAGGTGGAGTTTCAGTCTTTGTGATGCAGTAGATTTTTCGCAAGATGATTGCGCTGCTGCGTGGATTGTTTGTTGATGACATCTTTAATACTGGACGCGATGATGTCTGGGTGAACTGGTGATTCAAAGATTGCTGCATGACGTGGCGAGCAAGTGTGGATGTTTTTGGGAAGCTGCTGCTTCAGGGCCCCCTGGGTGTGGGTACTAATTTATTTAAGCTAAAAGCAGCTAAGGTTGTTGGTTCCATGAGGAAAATTTATAAAGAGAAACACCATACAAAGGACCTTGCAAGTGTAGCGCAGAAGCTCGAGCATCAGCTGTTGCCACCAAAGGACCTTGTTGCACACGACGACATTGCCCTTGATGCAGGCTTGGCGGCCTTGATCAGTATTTATCCTCCAAAACCTATGACGTCTGTCGTATGACGGGACAACTGTAGTAGAAATCGCTAGGCGGACTCGTCGATGTCCATGCTGGTACCCTCACCTAGGGGTGGGACTTGGGTTGGTTGATGGGTCTGCCCATGCCCAACCTGACGTACACACATCTCAATCTGTTTTGTCTGTGGAACCCGGGGATGCTCAACTCGTGCTTGCCCATGTTGGGCTGCTCGGGTTGCACAATTTGCAAAAAAATGGATGGGTTGGTCGGGTTAGACTGGTTTAATTTGATCATAATAAATAAAAATATTTGATCTCTTTGAACCAAAACCAAAACAAAATAAAACATATAGAACATAAGATATCTAGTTCAAATTAGCTGTATTTTATGTCCATTTTTTCCATTTGACAAGTTAGCTTGTAATTTGCTTTGTTAATATCTGAAATCTGAAGACCTATAGTCAGTAACCTGCAATATTGGCTCCTAGGTATGCACATTTCATTTCAATGTATTTGAAACTGTTTGTCGAAAAATAATATCCTCTAATCTTTGAGAAATGTTTGAGAATAGTCCCACATCAGTTAAGGAGTAGGAGTTCCACGTCTTTATATATTGTTGCCCCCTCCCTCTCATTACCGGTTTTGAGGGGGCACAGGAATTGTAATATGGTATCAAATCTAGATCCCACCTCTTCTTTTCTCTATGTGGTCCCGTCGCACCCTCTTTTTTTCCTTTCGATTTTGAGGCGCTCTGCTTGCGGGCGGATGTTGAGAATAGTCCTATATCGGTAAAGGGGTGGGAGTTTCACGTCTTTATATACTGTTGCCCCCCCCCCCCCCCCTCTCTCATCACCTATTTTGAGGGGGTATGAGAATCGTAACATGGTTTCAGAGCTAGGCCCCACCCCGTCTCCTCTCCATGTGGTCCCGCCGCACCATCTTTCTCCCTCTGATTGAGATCTCCTCCCTCTCTCCGATCGAGAGGCACTCTGCGTGCAAGCGGATGTTGAGAACAATCCCACATCGGTTAAGGGGTGGGAGTTCCATGTCTTTATATACTGTTGCCTCCTCCATCTCATTGTCGGTTTTGAGGGGGCACGGAAATCGTAACAAGGAATCATATAGAATATAACTGATTATATATTTTTTATTTGTAATATACTAATAATCTTTAAATGCATTAGCTATTTTCATAATCGAAGATACCAACTTTAGTGACAATTAATCCTCATATCATCATGCCCCCCCAATTATGTGACAATGTTTTGTCATTACCATAGCCCAAATCAACGTTATCATTTATATTAGAAAAATGGGTTTTCACAAACGAGTAAAACGATAGGGAGACAATTGGTTCCTTGAATAAACTAAGAGAGATTAATTGAATCGGTTAGAAAAAAAAGTGGGGTTTAGATAAAACTACTTGTTCATTTAGTGTGTTTAGCATGAAAGTAAATCTTAGCTAAAATTGATTCAACGAGTTTCATATGAATTCAGCCATAATTATTTCATATCGACTTTGGCTATAACAATGCAATTCTTATGGTCTCCATGGAGTGAAGGGTTAATTGCATCTCAAATTAACATCCTTGACAAAATAATATAAATATCCTTGCAAATGCTTTTGAAAATTTATATGAAAACTTCACCATATAACGATTTTTCATACCTAATGAAATCGAATATATGATTTTAACTTAAGCTTCAAGCATTAAATTTCAAGAAATAGCCTACTCAAGAGAATATTCCTACTTCATGCATTTACAAAAATAAAGATTGAAGTACTATCTATAGATACTTATTTTAAGTTTATCACAAACCACTATGTAATTCATCACTCTTGTTCGCTCACCCATGGAGAGCTTCTAATAACTCGCATTCATGTGGCATTAGGTTGAATTATGAACCATCTTTAAGTCATTACCTTCTATGTTATTACGTTTCTCAAAGATAGATCCATTACTAAGATTAGGGTTGCATCCAAGTGGCAAATCACCTTCCCCTCATCCGTCGGTTCTTGTAATCGAATCCTGTGAGCTCCCTTCTGTCTTTTGTGGTGGGTTTATTTTATTGCCTTTTATGGTGGGTGTATCTGTACTCCTATGTGGCAATATTAAATGCAAATGTTAGATTTGAACCCTGGTCTTTCTTATGCTCTAAGAGTATCCCCAACGGGCTCCTTGACAATGAACTCCTTTGGTACTGTACGAAAAATCTGTGGGTCCACCCTGAAAACGACCCTCCAATGGGATCCTTGATGTTTCGCTAGAATTGGATTTCCCTATTCTCGTTGGTGCTGGCGAGAGTAGGAAATTTTTTTATGGTGGGCCCTCATTGGTTTGAATAAAACAACTGTATAAAAGTTACCCACACGATTTAATTTTCTGAAATGCCCTTCCCCATTTGCTATGTTGGGCGAAATACAAACAGGAGTATATGGTCTTTTCAAGAAATATGGAGAGATTTGAGGAGGTCATTGGAGTGCACAACAATTTTCACTCCATACTTTTGCCTACGGGCAACTAGGAGCCCAAAGAATAAAGAAACATTCTAGGAACCCTATTGGAGATGCTCTAAGTACTAGAAAATGATGTATTAACCGTGAGGTCTCTCAATCAGCGAACTGAAAGAAAAATAAAAAGATAGATCAATTACTCAATGATCCGTTGATTTGGGTTTAGGTACTGATAATAAATATAGGTCTTGGGATTTTTCTACAGAAATGGGGATGTAGCTCACATGGTAGAGCGCTCGCTTTGCATGCGAGAGGTACGGGGTTCGATACCCCGCATCTCCATTTTGTTCCTTTTTTCCTACTTTTTCGTCTCCCGCGCGTTTCCCGATTCCCGTTCCCGGTTCCCGGTTCCATACAAATGGCTATTTATTTTTCCTCCTACCTACCCGCGGGCTGCGGCCCTGTCCCCCTTCTGTCTAATGTCTTCTGAAAACCGTCGCTCCTCCACCCCTCCGCTGCCGCCGCGAAAGCGGCGGAGATCGCCGAGCTCCAGCCCCGGGGACTCCGACGACGGCGTCGAGGTCAAGAGGAAGAGGAACGATTTGTCCTTCGAGGTCTGCAAGGACTTCACAAGGAGCATTTGCCGGCGATCGGAGATCGACTGCAAGTTCGCCCACCCCCACTCCACCGTCTCCATCGAAAAGTACGGAAAAACCCTAGGAACCCCGTCCGCCAATCCCTTCCAACCTCGACCAACGTGTGTATGCCGTTCTGCTGATCTTGCAGCGATAGGGTGACGGCGTGCGCGGACGCTCTGCGGAACAAATGCTTCCGTGGGATGACCTGCCGCTACTACCACCCTCCGCCCCACATCCAGGAGTATCATCCCCCCCTCCCTATCTCTGTCTATCTTCTGCTCTTCGCTCCGCTGTAGGATTAGGGTTTTTTCGGTTGGTTGATGAGCTCTCGTTTCATAAAAATCAGTGCTTTTCAGAAGAATGTCAGTAGTTTTATTCTTTCCTGTTGGCTAACCTTGCCTGTGTTTACCTTAGGACGCTCTTGAAGGCAAGCGGCGTGTCGGACCCCAAAGTGGAACCTGTATGTGGCCGCCTTCTCCGCAAATTTCTTGTCTGTGTTAATGCCTTGTTCTGATTTTTGTTCTGGGTAACTAAATTTCAGGGGAGTTTACTTAGCATTAATAAAGATACAGCATCAAAGGACCCAAAAGTAAAATAACAATAATGATTGATGATCGACAAATATTAAATCTAGCTGATTGAGATAGGATCTGATGCAGTGATCCTGGTTGGACCGTTGGAGAAATCGAAACGTTGGCACATAGTTGGGCGGGTGGATCATGAGTTCATGACCAGTTGATGACGAAGGTTGAAGTTCGGTCTCTGTGGAAGCGGATCATGTCGACTCATAATGGGGCCTTGAGTTTGTGATATCGTGGTCGCCAATCAACCTTTTGTATGAAGGGCTTTACTTCTTAGCATAGTAATTTTTTTTTTGAAGTGGTGATTGGTCAAGATCATGTCAATGAATGGATCGGTCGTTATGAATGGAGCAAGCTGCCATAAACTTATTATGAGTAATCTATTGATGTAGTGCTTTTTGTTGGGCCATACTCGATCAATGTATGGACCATGAGATTCTTGGTGTCCAATTGGATTTAGTTAAGCGGTCTTCAACTATTGGGGTGATAATTGGTGGTACACCTATTAGATCAATGTTTGAAGGTTTACATTCGTTCGGGAAATTAGATGTTGGTTCCTCCTTGGGATAGCCTTGCTTTTGGTAGAAAGGTCCAATATACACCAACAAGAATCTCCCGTTATTAAGACTTCTGAAAGTCTCGGTCATTCTCGAGATCCCTCCTGGAAAATCCAATATGAATGTGGTTGCGATAGGCATTGGACTCCTCTGCTCGTGCTTCCACGTGTTAATGCATTAAGTTTTGCACCTTCTATATTAGGTACCCAATCTGTCTTTATAGGCTCTCAGTATGGATCCCTCTTGTCAGACATTTTATCTTCTTTCTTCGACGTTTGATCGTTTACTTATGACCAAGATTAACTTGTGGTTTAACCATTGGTATCCTAATCCACCTATTTCATGTAGCCATCACATTTGGTAGACCTTTAATTGCGTAGAATGGGTTGAACACACACACTGATACCATAAAATACATGAATATAGAAGAAAAGCACCCTCAAAGATGCAAATTCAAGAACAAGAGGATAATAGTCAACGAAGTAGGACTAGCATGGCTCTTACTGATTCCTTGGAAAACTCAAGTTCAACAAGACAAGCTGACAATGAAGTTTTATCGACTTCCATATATTCTCTTGCACCACTCTTGCTACTTCTTATATACCACACTACCTTCTTTTTTCTTCTTTTCTTGATGTAGGACAAGCCACACATTTTGACTGTTTTGCCCCTCTGGACAAAATGGGATTTTCCCCAGTGTATTTTTAGTTTTTTTTTTTTTGTATCTAGCTATGCTTGTTTTTTTGTTAGATTTTCATTGAATGTCTCCGGGCTTCGATCGGATTAACGGATCTTGATTAATTAATTTCTATTCGCACAACTGTGGGGGACCTGGGGGTTGTCCCACAGATATGCACATGTGTGTGTGAACCCATTGACTATGCTAGGTTGCCCTTGGTTAGGTCATTGTGGCTTTAACTGGGTCATATGCATAGAGGCACAACATGTAGGCCCGACTCTCACAACTGAGGTGGTCTTGAGTCTCATCCTATTCACGTTGTGGGTTACAAGTACATGGAGAGGCCATAACTACAGCTAACTTGGTTCCTTTCTGTTTTCTTGAACCCTAATCGAATAAGTGGTGGTTAGACTTTGAGTGCTATACGAATATAAAGCACACATTGAGGCATTATGTAGGGAATGCTATTAATGAAGTTAGAAATCGATTGGTTCCAAACAATCCGTTTTATCCACTAGCTAATCCAGTGGGTCTTGGGCATGACCCGCATCCGAGTGGGGAGTGATCTTCGTGGCTCGGGCGTGGTCTCGGCTTGAGTAAAGAGAAAGATGGAGATCTTGTCCAATGTACCCCGCACACTGTTAGTAGGGGACAAGAGGGCATCCCGCGGATGAGTCAGTGATTGTGCCTATCAGTCAGTGATTGTGCCAATCACGTGATTTGGAGGAGGTAGTAAGTGCATATATGGGGCGAATTCCGGTGTAGATTACAAATCTTGGTGAAGTGAACTCGTGGTCTCCTCTGATGGGAGTGCGTTAGGTTCTTACTGTTGATCACTGAATCAATATATGCTCTATATAAGGAAACCAAGGAAAAGGAATGTAATATGCTCAATCTCATTGGGGGAAGCAACCCCAAATGTACTTATGTACAAGAGATGTACACTGAGGACTACATGGAATTAGAAGAGAAATTGCATCAGGCATATATACACTAACAAAACCCCTTTTTTTCTCTACTTGTGCTCTCATAAGAGCCTTTTTGGGTACGGTTCTCTTCTTTTTTTCTTTCTAACTTATTCTTGGATGTGCCACGTGGACTGTAATATTCATTACTTCTCCAAACTCCCCTAAATCATTTAAAATCTCTTGGACTCAAACCTCATGGGATGCAATTTATTGCCTAAAACAAAATACAATAAAATAACTAGATTAAAGATTCAACTACTTACTAAATATAACCAATTGAAATACGTTCTGATGATGCGACATTCAAATGGCCCAAGGTGCATCATAAGATGCTCCTCCATCAAAATATCATATTCTATGGTCCAAAATAAAAGATGTACCAAATAATAAGTCAGGATTGTGGGTTACATCAACTGTCAATTGTCTGATGCATTCTTATTCTCTAATGATTTAGTAGTAGATTAGATCCTTGATTATGCTACTTTCCTTCTGTATTATTGAATTTGTTGTGGGCCCTTACATCCTTCTGCGGTTGTTACTGTGCCAGATTTGTCGAGATTTTATGAGGGGTCTCTGTAAGAGATCAGCAAAGGAATGCCGGTTCACTCACCATTCATTGATTGATGAAAGTGCTGTTGTAAGTTCCTTTTTCATCAATTCTGCTACTAGTTTTTATTACTACGTTATAGTCTTATTTCTTGTCATTTAGCAGTAACTGAAGATTCTTAGATTGATAAAAATAGTGGCATGTTCGTTGGATAGCATATGACCTGCTTACTATGGCTATGGAAACATGTTAGCTATGTCCGAAACTGCAAACTTAGCACTGTCTCAACATAATTCAAAACTCCATGCAATTTTTTCATCTGTATGTTCCTTGTACTCTAAATCAGCGCTTTTGAGGTAGTTTGGACCTCTGTCTTATGTGTTTTATATAGATACTGTCTTCTTAGTTAATGAATTTCTATTTCTTCATCAAGTAGCGTCTTGCAAATATCTAATGAACCCAAAGATTCTTTTCTTTAGTTTATACTTAATCTGTATTTTCTAGTCCATTTTCTATGAAATCACCTTTTTTGAGATTTGGGAAGATTTATACATTAAGGTAAACAAAAACAAGACTCGGGAATCTTGTGAATCATGAAGTGCAAGCATGTCCCAGTCTTGTTGTTGCACTTGCATAGGTGTTGCCACAAAAGGCACGCCACTAGCACCCTCCACCTGATGGTGTGCACAAGACCCATACTGGAGTCTGGACCATAGGGATTCACGTTTGGCTTTTCAAATATAACAAACTCAATGATCGAAAAGCTGACTTAAAAACAATATTTCCCATGATTCTTTTGAATTTCTAGCTTCTTCTAAGAAAAGGGATCCAACGGGAAATTTATAAATGTTTTTTTAATCCTTTTGCTAATGTGTGCGTTCAATTCTTACTTTTTCACAAGAGATACTAAACCTTAATCTTTTGATCCACTTTTTAATTTGTCTTTTCACCTAAAATTGATTTTAGTTCTTTTCCACCAATGTATGAGGGTGTAGTCGCCATACTTTGAACAATTTTAGAACAGTGTGACCAAAATATTAAACATATAATTGAAGTTCTCTGACGTGCTAGTACAGTAACATCACTTTAGACATCATGAACTGGGTATGATTTGTGGTCGACGACTGTTCTTTGAAATTTGGAGCAATTCTACCTATTGAATGATTTTTTGGCTTCAGAAGCTAGAGAAACCATAAAAAATACTAACTTCTTGCTTAAAACTTAACTAAGTCATTGAGTGAACTGAGTTTGGCGTGGTAAGTACTGAATTGTGTTGGTTCCCTATCAATAATGACTAATGAGTACCACACGGCAAATACTTCAAGACATGTTTAAAGTAAGTATGGTATATGTTGTGCTTATGGAATGAAGCAACTTTGATCTCATTTGATATCCACTCACCTTTGCAATCTGTATGTCTATCAAACTTAATATTTTCTACTTTCCAAATATTGCCATCGCCAGCTTTACACCGACCAACACCGGCAACGGTTGCTAAGAAATTACTGTTTGCAAAAGGCTTCAGTAAGATATGTTAATGGTAGGAGGTGATTCATTGGACTATGTGGGACAACAGTAAGTGGTATTTCTTGTCTCATTTTAGGAACAAGACACCTTCTAAATACTTGTTGCAAGGACAATAGTTCTCCAATTTTTGTTCTGCCAAACAATTAGTTTGGGCTTTAGGACAGGATAATGATTCTTTTATAGTTCATTTAGTCAAATACTTCCTTTAGGCCTATTATGCATTAATGAATTGATTTTATTTTGTTGAGCATTGGACTGAGTGCCATGGCTTTCTTAATATTGCATTGGATACGTGAGTTAAGGTGCTACCATACACCATTCATCCTCAAATGAACCGATCCTATGAGCATATTTAATCCTAAATTTGTCGTGGTGAAGCATTACTTGGGCAATCACCAACTATTTATCACATGTATTCTTCCACACTTGAGAGGTCGCCATTAGTCTCAAGCATCCAGCAAAAAATGGTTTATATTACTGTAGGAACTCTAAATTTGTCATATTTAGTATTGTTCTGAAGGCCACTATGCTTCCCACCTTCTGTACTTTGTATTGTTATTATAAACTGGCAACTTTCTTGAGTTCCCAACTACCAATTACTATCTAGTGATCCTTTGATAGATGGATCTTTGCTTGTTTATCATAGGAATTTCAAATTATCTGATATTCTAAGCAATCTGAAAGTTCATTTTCTAGTTCTTATGTTGGGCTTGCAAATGGTTTTTATTATTGTAAGATGGTCTTGCACCATCTGGAAATTTTGAACATACACAAGAGGTCCTTGATATGTCGCATGTTTTCTACTGTCTCATGTAATTTTCTTGATTTGAAGAACCATGTTGTGCTTTGTTTGAATATATACTATGGGGTTAATTCGTTCCTTCACATTTATTCAGTTGATGAAATATCAACTTATCCAGGAGCCACACAATTGATTTCATATTTTGTTTTTTCTCTGACTGGTTTCGGAGTCATGATTTATATGCTGAAAACTTCGAAATATACTTTTCTAACCTGTTGTCATTATTGTTTGTAAAGGTTTGCCAAGACTTTTTACGTGGAAGGTGTGAACGCAAATCTTGTAGGTACTCTCATGGTGAAGTTCATGCGACTGCTCAGGTTGACCATCCTTCACTACTTCAATCATTATTCTATTGCTTTGTTAACGGTTGTTACATGTGGTGGGAGGAATTGATTCCTCTCTCGTGAATAATGCTGTCACACCGGGGGTTCCCTGACAAGTCGCATTGGGAGAAAGGATGAACCATAAAGGATTCGAACTCCTGTAACGAATCTGTTCGTCTGGGCTCGCAACTTGACAGCCGACTGGTGGCATGCAACCCCTGACAGACAATGTTACCAGACACTTCACTTTTTCCAAAATTTGTCGTGTCCCCTCCCGGACACTACACCCCACCCAGACACTTGACACCTGTGTCAAATTGTCAATATATTCTTATGTGGACATTTCAGAGGTTTATCGTGTCACATTCTTTAGGACACTCGAACACTTGACACCCGTGTCCTGTGTCTAAGTAACATTGCTGCCATGTCTCTTAATTTGGCTCGAGGCGTTTTAGGCGTTTTCACATGCGTTCGTCCCATGCGGCATTCACCCGGGCGTGATTCCTCTGTTTCAACGAGATTCATGTGTTTTTGCATGTCTTCATGCCACGCGGCATCGATTCGCTTTTTGAAATTTTTTTTTGTAATACTCTCGGGACATGACGATTTTTATACACGTTTTTATGCACATGCATAGTACCCTTTGATTCTCACCTGGAGAGTTGATTCCCTGTTCAAGTACCCCCGGTCTGTAGGCAATTTATGAAACTCTAGATTCCCGTGTTGACATGAGGGGATACGCATGTCCGTATCCACATGTGTGGACACAACTCCAGTGCTATGTGGGACCTGGCCCACGAATCATAGAATTCAGCATATACAAAAGAATAATTTTGTATTGCAATGTCTCATGTCTGTGCTTATCAGGAGAACCATGTCATGCTTTCTTTGGATATATATAGATGGGGTTCATTTGTTGCAAATATTATCACATCTTTTCCTTCCATGGAATATCATACTTATCTAGGAGCCATACAATTAATTGCATATTTATTTATTTTTAAAGATTTTAGAGCCATGATTTATATGCTGAATACTTTGTGATATACTTTTCTAACATCATGTCATTTTGTCTTTTAAAGGTTTGCCTAGACTTTTTACGTGGAAGGTGTAAACGCCAATCTTGTAGGTATTCTCATGGTGAAGTTCGTGCGACCTCTCAGGTTGAAGATGCTTCCACTATTACGATAATTATATTTGTGCTTTGTAACATTCTGCAAATAGATTTTTCTACTCTCTCTGAACTTGTACTTCTATACACTTTTTACTTTATTTTACTGATATTTCAATCTACTTGTAAAGCCTTTGTTGTGAAAAATGATCTTTCATGGTATGGCATGAATAGTTGGCAGGACTGCAGGGGTTTTTTTTTGTGGAGATCCTGGTGCCTTTACCTATTATGCATTCTGACATTTTAAGTTGGGATCGGTTGTGGTCCTTTAATACGGGCATTTCTGATTACCTGATGATTCTTCTGATGCAAATGAAGAATAGCTATCGTAATGTAATTGGGGCATCTTTCTGCGCATTGCCCTATTGTTAATTAATCATCTTCTTATGATGTCATATCCCCTATTATCCCTGAAGCACACTCCAAATATTATATTTAGCTTCTGCATTGGTTTCATGAAGAGTATGAAGGGGTATCAGAAAAGGAAAGTTTGTAGGAGTTAATGTCAATAGACTCAATACTTGGTAGTTTCTTTGAAGTCTACAGAATCAAACAGAGAGAAGCAGGAGGAGCAATGTATTGAAATTGGTGTTATCTTGCGATTGTGATGATCTACATGAGCACAGGCGGAGCCAGCTAAGGCCCAGTAGGGGCAAGTGCCCCCACTGAAATTTCAAAGAGAGTAATTTGCACTTGCCCCCCTAAAGTTTAGCTCAAATACACTTAACCCCTCTATAGGTAAAGAACTACATTTTACCCCGTCATTTATGTCTTGAGCAGATAAAAATCACCAAATGAGGAAACTAAGTAGTAGACAAAAGGGGTATTGTGCTAACATTTCAAACTTTAGGGAGCGATTTGAAACAACATAAACTATAAGGAGGTTAAGTGTTTTTGAGCTAAACTTTAGCGGGGGATGGCGGGGGGGAGTTTAATTTTTTTTTTTTTAAATAACTGATTCATCTGGTTCGTCCCACCTCCGCACCTCGCAGGCTTGCAGTGCTCGCAGATCGCTATCTCGCACACGGGCTGCACTGCACGGTCATTCTCGGATCCTCATACCTCCGTCCTTGTCTCCTCTGTCCGAAACTCACGGTCAGAGACGACGACCTGTTCCTTACCCCCAGCCAAGCAATTACTCGAGTCTCTCCTCCCCCCCCCCCCCCCCCCCCCCCCCCCCCCCCCTCCAAAAAAAAAAAACAAAGACGCAAGGTGTATGGCAAAACTCTCTTTCTCTTTCTGAATTTATGCCCCCACTAGAAAGAATTCTTGACTCCGCAACTGTACATGAGCTCCATGAACTGTAAGCATTGTGACCAAATCCCCAATGCAATTTTGTCATGGGTGATAAGGGGTAAGACTTCTTCTTGAAGACTTAAAGATATGTACTAGGCATCTTCCGTTCCCCCCATGTTACTGGATTTGTATACTAGGATCTAGTACACAATCCATCAAATATTGGAAGAATTTGAAGGATCTTATAAGAGTATCTATCCGGTACGAGAAAATTGAGTAAGAGTACTCTGTAAGAAGGATCGAATATCAACGAATTCCCCTTTGAGTTTGTCGAGTGCGGTTATCTCTTCTATTGAAAGCTAAATGAAACAGGTTCTTATTGTACAGTTTGATTCCATATGGAGCTACAATTTGGCACACACACTCTCTCCATGTACTAAGCAAATGGGGAAAGATTTAATGGTAAATTTGACGTCTCTAGTCCATCCGTGTACTGTAATGTAAGTTTTGATAACCTGATCCTGTAATTTGTTTCACGAAGACTAGGAAGGCCTGAGCTTTACTATGAGGTCCTTATTTGAGTTGGGGTGCTAAATTGTCATTGTATGGGTGTAATCATGATGCTCTATCATGATTGTTATTCTCATCTGTTGCATACCTTGAGAGTCCTCAAAAATGTTTCTCAAATGCCAACCTATTTTTAGTGCTACTGTAATTTTGAAAATTAATACACATATATCCATAAAAAATAAGTAAATGCATCTGAAACATATAAAATGTGATTGATCCTGTCGTGAAACAAGCTGTTATTGCAGAAATTGGTGAATACAACCAATGATAGTTAAGAATTTCATCTTTGGACAAAAAACAAGCAAGAGGTGAATTATCACAAAGGGAAAGTGTACCCAATAGAAAGGTAATTTTTGGTAATTGGGACATATCTTATTAAACCACCCATAAAAACCATAATTTGACTTTTATCTGGTTAATTTCCAACAACAAGTTCCATTGAATGAATAATGGACCCAGATCCCAAAAACAACAAAGCTTTAGATAGACGCGATTGATCTAATGGACTAAAGCAACTCGATAAGAACCCATACCTTGGATTAACATAGTATAACCAATATAGACAATGTAGAGTAGGCTAAACCGTTTTTAATGTCTCCTTGAGCAAGAGCCAAAGTAGCTCCTAATAGAACTAGTATTGTTTTTATGTTTCTTAAAGAAAGGAGTTCATCATGTAAGGTACGACTAGGAAAAGATAAGAAGCCAAGCTAGAAGAAAAATTATCGTTGCTATCATGGCAGCAAAAGAGCCTAAATGAGAGTAGACCGGTATTTTTCATAACCAAGCATATGGATCAAATCACGATTTTGTAATAAGAATAAGGGATATTTGTTGATCAATCCTTTTGCCCCTCGTTCTTTGAGAAGCAAAAAGATTCCTTTTGAGTTTGAATTAGTTCATATGGAATCTACCAAGTTTTTCAGGATCGGTTTCGGTCCAAGATGGGATAGCCGGTTTCAAACGGTATCGACGGTTTTGGCAGTGTTAGTTTTGGTTTCGGCGGTTTCGGTTTTAGTTTATTTTAAAAAATAAAAAAAACTTAAAAAGTAGGGATAATCCAGGAAAACCTTATAAAATCAATAGGTGCTAGAAAAAATATAATTAGAACATTAACATAAGAATCATAAAGATTTCACGTGCACTTGTACAATCAATACAAATTGCAAACATAACTATTGCTAAAACAGAAATACATAGGTAATATGAACTCGTAAAGAAATATAATATACAATAACTTGTCTGAAGGAACTCAGAAGTCAACTCACTACGTCATGCCAATACTCACTACCACATGATGTGGCGATGAGGATAATATTGTTGGAGATGCTCGTACCCAAAAAAGGACGACACCTTATATTTAGCGTCTTGCTCTCTTCTACATAATAGTGGTTTCATCACTACCACATGATGTTTTCATCGTACCCAAAAGAGGATAATACTATAGTGTTTTCATCACTACCACATGATGTTTTCATCACTACCACATGATGTTTTCATCATCTCGCTCTCTTCTACATGACTGTTGAAGTGATTTTATTAGTGTGATGAGGTGGAGAAAAGGTGAAAAGATATTGAATCAAAGAAATGAAATAAGACGAAGTAAAAGGTAAAGGTAAGAAGAAATTTGGAGTTTTCATGTGGTTTTTGAATGTCTAATGCACACCATTTATTAACTAGCTCGTAAGATAATTACTAGAAGGTTTTACTATGTTGTACAACAAAAGTCAAACCTCTGGCCCAAATATGTCAGGAAAAGCTTATTTTGCAATATGTAATATAGCTTGAAAAACAGTTGCTAGTTCAAAAAGCTGATTGAGCTTTTGATGGTAAGATAGTTATAGTTTTGGTAGCCTGAGAAGATTTAATGACATTCCTTTCATATTTTATGCATAAATGTTTTGGAATATTGTCTTAACGGCATTTATATTAGTGATACTAGTTCTGTTGTATATATGATATGTCTAAATTTCTTATGTCAAGTTCTTTCTTAATAGTTAAATAAAATTCTCATTTTTAACTAGTTTATTCTATCCTATTCAAGGTTCATTTGCCAATATATGTAGTTCCAATGACGCTTCCTAGTTCTCCACCTCGAGCTGGAAATGGTATGATCACAATTACTTTTGTGGCTTGTACCTTTAAGTTGCCCATGGTATAAGGATCAATTGTTATTCTTCCTTCTTTTAAATTGTCCATAAAGTCATTTTATCTATTTATGAATCGACCTTGGTCAAGTATAGGGAGGAAAAGTCAGTATTCCAGCATTCCTTGACGTCTATACCCAAGAACTGTGGATATATGGTTGTTATTTTGGCAAAATTGCTTTGTCAATTTTAAGTTTTTTAACAATCTGCTCAATTACGGGATCTAGGAAATCCACCACATACAAAGAGATTATGAAAAGAATTTTGGCCTTGTAGCTCTATGGTGAGATTCCCATGGTCCCTCCCCATGACCTCTCTCTCACATTGGAAAAATGGTCTTCATATGATCACTTTTAAGAGTGAATCATGCTGATGGCATATAGAACTATATTCTCTGTAAAGAAAAGAAGAAAATTTTATATTTGGGGTGCGTAGACTTTTGAAGGGTAAACGTATAAGAATTGAAAAATCATAACCATAAAGTTCACAAATACAAAATAAGCAATATCTTTTTAATTTTTTGGTAGGGACCTGACGGCCAGTACATCGCATGTTAGTGCTTAGAGCACAAGATCGACCAGGGTTCGAATCATACCTTGCCTATAATATTGCCGTAAAGTACGGATAACCCACCACAAAGACAACAAATAAGCCCGCCACAAAGGTAAGAGAAAAATCCATCATATAGATGAGAGGAAGGCCTCTGAGATTCGATTACACAACTTGCCGGATGGGGGAAAGGTGTTTTCCATTGGGATGCAACCTCAGTCACAAATAAGCAATTCCTCACTTCCTTAAACCTTGTGCTAGGTATGGTGTCCCTTTTTCATGTGGGTGTGCATTCCACATGGCAACCCATTATTGCTGCTTGGTTCATGCATGTGTTGTGTTGCCCATTCATGATACTTTGGGAGGTTGCGATATCTTTCTCCAAGAGTCATATACATACACATGCACCTTAGAAGATGAGTGATGGTTGAGCTTCCCTACACATCGAAAATGGTTGTCACTATTATGGTTCCTTGGAAACCAAAGGGGTATCCTTCCCTATATAAGGAGGGAAGATAGGATCATGTAGGAATTTCAAACTCTCTATAAGAGAGAAGGTATCCCATTAAGCAACTCTCATGAAATATGATCATTAGAACCGAGCTTGATCAAAGGTTTTGATAAAGAGTTTATCAAATTGATTTTATATAATTCTAAAATAATATTATTTTATTAAAAATGGTTTTGATGAAAAGTTGTTTTCATTAGTGATCATGAGGAATGAGAAGTTGTAACTTAAGGACACAAGCTACAATGAACATCGGGTAGGACAGTTGCATGTATTGGTCAACACTTGTGGATACCAGATAAGAAGGGGTTTATGTGCAAGACAGTAGGAAAGGGCATTTGCATAATTTTCAAATACCACATAATGTAATTATGGTTTGATAATGATACGAGGAATCCTAGTCCAATTGGAGCCGAGGTGTTGGAGTCCTAACTGATCCCAACTCCTAGTTTTTTGACAAAGGGTCAGCGGCATCAGCCATACTATTCCTAGTCCGAGTAGGATTGTTAGTCATGGGATTTCCCATGCTAACTAGAGTTGTAATTCAACTAGAATTAGGGTCCTAAAATATAGGAATTAATCTACATACCTAGAGTTCTAATCCGATTAGGATAGGTAGAAATCATAGGGAGTCCAGTGATCCTCTAATACCCTAAAGTCCAACACTTGCAAGGAGACCATGTTCCACGGTTTGTGGGAGTCCAATAGACGACTCCCAAGGGGCTGGCCATAGAGACCCTAGAAGCTTTACGAGGTTTATCAAGACTCCTAAAGGCTCAAGTGGAGGTTTATTCACAACTCTAAATCAAAGTCCAAGTGGGATTCCTCATAGGACAGGCCAGGGGGCCTTTAAAAGGACTCTTGCGGGCCGGCCACATGATGTAATTCCAGTACGGAGAAACCCCAGGGGCCGGTCATAGAGGAAAAGGAAAGAGGAGCTCCCATAAGCTCCGAAGGCCGGGCCTAGTTCAAGGGGTATAGGAGTTGTTTCTCAAGGTTGCAAAGCATCTTCTCGACAAGTTTTCATTAAATATGTGAGGTGTCTTCTCTCATAATCCTTAGATTATAATTTTAAAGTTGATGATAGTGTTCATCCCTCGATCCAATAAAACATGCGAATGATACGATCGTATGTTGCTTCTAATAACCTTCAGCAGATATGTAGGGCCCGAAGATTTTCTTTCTTCTGACGGTCCGATAGGCATGTTGCTGACGGACAACATACTGTGGCGCCGATGGGAACGAGTGTTGCGGGCTTGCGACAAGATAGCCATGGGCACAATGGTGATTCCAAGACCTAGTCTCTTGATGATCAGTTATCAATTTGTTCCCATGGATTTATCTTGGTTTTGAGCGTACCACATTAAACAGATAAATATTTGTACTTTATCTTAAATTGGCTTGATTGCTCCTATTTTCTCACTAACAATGGTATTAGAGCTAGGGGGATCAATCGGCAGTCGACTGGAATAGTTAGCAGCAGTGAAAACCTAGGAGCAGTCTGCAAAGCTCCCTCATGAGAATGGAGGTGGGTGGGAGATTATCTGGCATGTTTTCCCTTCTCATTTGGAGATGTGCATCCCACATGACAGGCTTGACAACCCATTATTGCTTGGTTCATGCTTTGTGTTGTGCTAATGTTATGACTAGTATTTGATGCTGCTGAGTAAACCAATTTCAAAATGGGATAAGATGTGAGATAATGCATGAGTTCCAATATCATAAGTGTTTCCTCATTGGAATGTCCACGAATCTGGACAATTACTCTTTGTGCTTTTGAAAACAGGTATGCATATATCTTGAGCTAAAAATTTTACTTCTGTACTCAAACACAAATCTTTCTCTTTATCATAAGGTTATCCCACACAAATGAATAAAAATAGTCTACTTTATTTATATGCTTTAAATTTTATCAATTTGGATTTTAGATTATATTGTTCAACTAAAGAAGAGATTTATTATTGTTCCCTGCATGTCTTGCGAAAGTTAAGGTGGGCTAGAATTCTCTCAATTTATGACCTACCATACGATCCGTTGTATAAACAGATAAATGTTCCTTTCAATTATGAAAAGCGATTACATATCCAATCATTGTGGGTATAATGATAAATGACTTAGACCAAGTTGACCAAGTTTTTAGGTTCCGAATAAAAACATTATTTCTTAAAATGCTTTAACCCTTTACCTCTCATTGGTTTATTTGAGGAAGAATGTACATTCTCGTGATTTGTATCCAAGGGTCAATTAAAATTGAATAAAGACAATGAGATTATGGGGTCACGAAGCATAATTTTGTTGCATTTAATTAACTCTTCTTATTGGATGAGTATGAGTAAAGGACAATTGGATAAAGATACAAAGTTTATTTCCAATCCTAACTAGATCTTCAATTTTTGTGTTGTAAAGGGGAGATTGAAGCCTTCAGCTGGAACAATATCGATTTTGGTTTGCTAGAATCATTGACATATTATTTTAGCTCGTTGGAAACCACATTCTTTTCCTCAGGATCCTGTGAGTTGGGAGGTGGCTAGGACTTTCCCCAAGAGTCATATGCATGCACATGCACCTTGAGAGATGGGTGATGGGTGAGCTTACCTACGTCCAAGAATGGAGATCGTTATTGTGGTTCCTTCAAAACACAAAGGGGCATCATTCCCTATATATTACTATTAGAATGATAGTTGTGAATATGGTGGAGGCCATGTCATTCCAACCCAACTGGGATAAGAGATCCTCTTGAGTGGGGAGCATGGTCGAGGTGGCTCGTGTAAAGAAAGAGTCGTGGGAAATCGTTGATCTCTTGGGATGTGTGAGCCCTATGCCTCCTCCTGTTGCTTAGAGGCTAGTGCATGCTTTGGCCAGTCAGTGATCGCTGCGACTACGACCAATTTTATGCAAATGCATGGTGGTATCTGCATGCACCGGTAGCTGCAAGATGATCGACGACCGTAGATGCCAAAGCTGGGAGGATTATCCCCGGTTTATAGAGGAGCTTGATGCGGAGTTGGAGGTTTATCCTAGGCACACAGAGGAGCATGATCCGGAGCCGGAGGATTATTCCCGACACACAGAGGAGTATGGGGCCAGGAGGTCTTACACTCGGTCTTCAATGCCAGAAATTAACATAGGAGTACAATCATAATAATCATGACTGCCACATTACCAACATCGCCAACCCATCCGTGTCTCTTTATTGACTTGAGACTATTTATTTAGTTTTTGCTACTAGTTTCAATTTCAACTTGAGGTTTGGTCCTATAATTTAGTTTGCTGACAAGGATTCTACCGTCTGGTGGTCTTGGGATGAAGCTTCGCTTACCATTTGGAAAACTTAAAACTACATGAATGCAATTTTTTTAGCATGCAAAATCTTATTTCGGATGATAAATGGTGGCCACTAAAAATGATTGGGCAAAATCAGGCTTAGTCCTGTTAGCTTGCAGTTGGTAAGGTTTGGTAAGATTTAATATGCTTATTATTGTATGGTAACCTAAGAAGCACTGTCACTGGTACGGGGACACGGGTACGCCGATACGGTAAATCTTAAAAAAAGAGAACACGGGTACGGCGGGGACATGGCAAAATAAATTAATATTTTTTATTTATATTTAGTTTGTGTTTATAATTCACATATATTTCAATAACCGAAAAAACTCCATAGAAAATAACTAAAATGAAAATGCATACTGAATCGTAACTGATAGTTACACCCAACCCAATCGGTGAATCACATGCAACCCTAAATGACATGGAAAAGAACGGCTAGGGTTGCAACTCGAGCGGGTTGGGGGTCAACCCAAGCCCAACCCAAGTACTAGAACCCTCAACCCTAACTCAACATCCAACCCGAGATACCTAGCCCAAGCCCAATCCGAGCAAAAATTTCCACGCTCGGGTTGGGCTCGGGTTAGCCCAAGTTGGTAGGACGGGTCGGGTTGTGCGGGTTTGGGTATATACTTATTTTCAATCATTGTTTAAAATTTTGGTCTTTGAAGATAAAAAATTGAAAAGAACTTATACTTGCTAACACTAATATTCAACTTTTTTTGCATTTATATCCATGCAATTTACTAGATCATCCGATAATGTCTTTATTTTATAAGCAATAAGAAAAAAATAATATGGGACTGGGTGAAACGGATGGTTGTGATTGCGACCCCTCAACATGAGTACTCGTGATGACTGCGATTGTTACCTATATATCAAAGACTCACAAACGTACATGAGTACTTGGGTTCGGGTTGGGTCGAGTTGCCCGACCCCTCAACCCGAGCCCGACCCAAATTCAACTCGGGTTATATTTTTTCAACCCTAACGCAACCCAATCTTCAAATACATCAACTCAAACCCGCCTAAAATTCGGGTTGGGTCGGGTCCAACCCGCCCAAGTTGCAGTCCTAAGAACGACTATGTTTCAATTTTGTCTTCAACCTATCTGAAATCGCAAAGGATCAGATAGATTAAAGCTAAAACTGAATCGTACCCTTCCGTTACAACCAGCCTGACAGGTGAATCGCTCTCAGGCCCAAACGACATGCAAAAGAACGACTGCGATTCAGTTTTGGCTTCAACGTATCTGATCCTCTGAGGATTAGATAGGTTGAAGCCAAAACTGAATCGCAACAGTCTGTGATCCGACCCTATATCGAACAACCCTTCAACCTGCGTGTCTCGCATGTGTCCAACGCGTGTCTTGCTCCCGGAAGCACGTGGACATGACACGTGTGTCCGTGTCCGTGTTCGATACGGGTACGGGGGGCCTCGGGAAGTATTCGTGCTTCCTAGATGGTAACTGTAGGATATGATTCCAATAATTGTTAATAACTTTCGTTTTTCTCTTATTTTGCTTCAGTATAACGGTCTCTAATATTATGCAGGCCAGGAATGTCTAGATGTGTGTAGAGACTTCTTAAAAAAAATGTGTCAACGGGATTCGTGCAAATATGCCCATCCTGATTCACAAACATCGGTATGATAGTATGATGATTATATCAATGTAACTACTTGCGATCTTTGAATTCTTACTTTATATTTAGCCTATCTGTTGTAGTTTTCCATTCATACACTTGATTATCTTTATCTTTGTTTTCGACAGGTGATTGACAACCAAGTACAAGTCTGCCGTGATTTTCGTCGTGGAGATTGCCATCGAGCTGTTTGTCGTTTTTATCACCCGTCAAAGTTGACTTGAATCTCATCATGCAATCCAGCATAAGTTTAGCAGGTTTGATTTGTTTCTCATTAACATGTATAGCTGCATAAGTTTAGATTAGTTGTTGTTCACATCAATTAAGTAAATTAAGTGCCTTTCATAATGTAATTCTATCTTGATCATTTGTGATCAAACAAACTTATAAATTTAAATGAAGGCTGAATCACCAGAGAATAACCTTCAGACTAGGTAAACGGAAAAGCATATCATTGTCGGTGTGGAATAGCTCGGTACCTATTGATGATGGCACCTAAATTGGGCTATACTCATATTATATGTTCTTCCTAATTTGATTTTCCCATTAACTTTACCTTGAAAAATATGGTAGCCACCTGTAGTCTTGATGCCTGTTGTTTATCTGTGAATAACCCAAAATTAGTCCATGATTTTCAAAGCACAGCGAATAACCCAAAATTAGTCCCAAAGATCCTTTTTATTTTAAACTGGGGATAATAGCTGACACATGAAAGCAGAAGCATGTATATTCTATGTTATATACTTAGATGTATATTCCAAAGACAGTATTACTGTCATACACCTGATTGGCGAAATGCATCCAAAATGTAAACGCATCCCTGTAATATGTGCATTTGATGAATTTTGGGTAATCTAGTTGATGCCACAGCATGCAAGTGCACCACATAGTGTATGTAACATCATCCACACCATATATGACTGATATTATGGATCTGTAGTTTACAGACTACAGATAGTGCAGTTATGTGGTCTACCAGACAAAATGGCTTTTTTCCTTTGTTTTCATGTTTCAGTATCCACTTGATAATTTATTTTACTCCACAGGACAAGGGCTGCTTAGGTTCATTTAACCCATGAACTAATATAAGAAATGTCCACCATGTCCAGTGGGTAGCGGGCAACGGAGAAATTTTAAATATCTTATGTTATCTTTTTTATTATCTGTTTTTATCCAATATGATAACAGTATTATGTTGTCAAGTTTCAACTTTCAAGTACTGCATTTATATACTCTCCAAAAAAAGTGGAAGAAAGTATATGTTTACCATATATTCATTGATTTGAAAGCTCACTCTTCATTACACTATCTGCCACAGTTTATATGAACACAAAATTGTAGATATCAAGTTGTTTCATTCTATTGTTTTTCAGGTTCTTTTTTTTTGTCCAAGTCGGCATGTGGAGCTTTCTCGTATTATGCCTTAGTTGTTTTAGTTATTTTGCTGTTTAGCTGATGAATAAAAAATGCCAAAGTGTATCATTGCATCAATAACTAATCACATGATTTAACCATGAAAATAATGGACATAACAGATAATTCTTAAACCTTGCAAAACTATGCCTACTCAATATGAATTAAGGATAACCAAGGCAGATCTCAGATGACATTGGAGATCTTTGACTTATCTTGGCCACCAGAAACTGCAAAAAAAAAACTCATGTAAAAGAAATAATCTTATTCTGAGGTCAAAGGTCAATTTGCAAAAAGCTATTTGTACATTCAAACATTTTGGAAACTTCTATTGACCATCAGAAACCACAAACCGTTCGGATTTTGTAAATAAAAAGTGTTCTTATTCTAGGTTGTAACTTGTAAGATGATTCTTTTTTTATACTTTGAGAAAATGAAGAGTAGACCAACTTTTGCACAGTTAGAGAAGGTAATATGATCACGGGCAGTTTTTGAGGACACTTCAAGGGGAAACAACATTTATACATAAATAAACTTTTTATGTAATAAACCGGTGGAAGACGTGTAGTTTCATTACCCTATTCAAAATTTCCAATAGGCCAAATTACAGTGCAGATAGGCGGAATGCTTGAAGGTAAAATACACACCCCACTTATTATGGGGTTTCAACTTCCAAGTTGGTTTTTCTGGAACCTCATGTAAATGCGGGTCTCTTTTCTTTTGGGAGGTGGGGGGTGGGGTGGGGTGGGGTGGGTTTAAGGTTACCAATGACATGATTTGTGTTGCTTTGTCTATCTCATTTGAAGCATATATATAACAAAGCTGCGGTCTATGCATTAGTGAGTGGCTTCACTTTTACTACTGGACACTTCCAATCCGAGTCTCATCATTAAAGGCACGTTCAATAATATTATTATTTTATTTTATTTGCTAGTCATTGTATAGGAGGCTTCAATGTGATGCACATTGTACAAATACCAGGCATACAAAAAATCGAAATATGCTATGCTCCATTTTGGATTTTTCTAATGCACGATATTGGTTATTTTATTGTTTAGCTGATGAAAGGAAAATTTTCCATAGAAACTTGTGTATCATTACAACAATAACTACCCACACATGGTTTAGCCACGGGTAATTCTTAAAGCTTTCAAAACTATGCTTTTTTTAGCTTGAACCATAGTGAGACATGAGTTTCCATCCATCTCCCAATCAACATATGGAATTACTCTTTGAAGCCTTTAGCTAATCAGTAAGAATTAAGGATAACCAAGGAAGATCTCAGACTGCATTGAGCATCTTAGGACTAATCCTGTCCACTTGAAACTGCAAAAGGATTACACTTGTAAAACAAGTATTCCTATTCTGAGGTTTAAAATTTTCAAAAAATTCATATACATTCAAACATTTTTGGAATTTCTATTGATATCAGAAACTACAGAAGCATAAGGATCTTGTAAATAAAACGTGTTATACTCTAGGTTGTAACATGAATTTATTTTTTTGTACATTGAGAAAATGAATGCATACAAAATAATAAAGGGAAGAATATTATTGCAGTAAATTAACTTTTGATGTGTTAAAGCAGTGAACGACCAAGTGTAATTTCACTTTTTCATTACCCTATTCCAATTGGCCAAATTACAGTGATGATAGGCAGAAGCCGCAGAACGCTAGAAAGTCTGTTTAGAAACTCCATTGGTATTTCGAATTCCGCACCCCACCTATTATGTGGTTTAAACTTCCAATTTGATTCTCACGGAACCTCATGTAATTAATGTAAATCCAATTAAACATTTCACAAACCTTAACAGTACCAATATTAGGCATACAAAGCCATCAAAAGATGCTCTACTCTCTTTTGGATTTTTCTAGTACTCGAAGTTCCTCAATGAGTTTTCCTCCTCTCTTGACCTTGACTATTAGTATTAGTTGAATGATGCAGGAGTTCACATGGAAAGTGTACTAGGGTTTTAGACTATCTTCAGGTGAGGTTTGGCAAAAATAGAGGTGGTATGATTCTAGGACAAGCCTAATTTCATTGAAGTTTGAACTAGGAAGGCAAGTTATAGTTGGGGAACCAATTTGTGTTTAGGGTTTTCTATGCAGAACAAAGTTTCCAGGTTTGAGCATGGAAATATCCCGATTGACTTATTTTTGGTCTCTGACCAGTGCAGCGCTTTCCTGGGGAAAAAAAAAGTTCTCTGGGACAACACGACTTTATGGTAAAAACAACTGGGGATGTAAGGATAAAGGATCATGACTGTTAAAATGTGAGTAAACAAGGTATTCAAGTTATATAGTGATGAGCAACAAGAAAACTGAAGATTAAAAGACAAGAATAGAATACTGCAACAAGTTATTCTAGGAATAACAATGAAGATAAATCAGCGATGGAGTAAGCATTATTAGGATTATTTTAGCATCATTAAGTAAACATCTTTCCCAAAAGCTTAAGCTATTAGAGAATGGACATGCAATGTATATCAAGCTAACACCCCCATGTGGAGAATTAGATAAATGGGGCAATACTGGAATAAACAAATTGAGGTAGCATGATTTGAACCCAAAACCTCTTAGAAACTAGAGCGCTATCAGGTCAAATAGCCATGTCACCCAAACGCTTAAACTGTTAAGGAATGAACTACAATGTATATCAAGCTAACATGCATTAACAATGTTCTAAAAAGCAGTCTAGATGGCCACCTAGGCGCTAGAAGGTCCCCCACCGCCTAGCCTAGCCCCTAGGTGGTGCAGAAAAGTGGCCCGGCCGCTCGGTGGGCCTAGGCGGCTCAGGCAGATCTTGGTGCTAGAACCTGTATAAATGCTATTCTATTGTTGGTAATCTTGAATTTATCATTTGAATTATACTAAAAGCATGGATATTATATTGTTATCTTATAATATCATGCTTGCTTTCCTTCTTGTTAATCTTGAGTTTATGGTTACGTAAATGATACATGCTCTTTAAAAAAATAATTAGGATAATCTTGAATTTATAGTAATTTTTTTAAAAATGTATTATAAATAATATCAAAATAATAATTTAAATAATTAAAAAAAACCAAAACGCCTAGTCATCGCCTAGGCTGTCTAGGCGCTAGAAGGCCCTCCACCGCCCGACTAGCACTTTTTAGAACATTGGGTATTAATGCCCACAAACATTTCATTCGTCGATTACTTTGCCTATACCATAGTTGTCAAGGCATCAAGGCAAGGCTAGGCGCCCGGAGGGAGACTTCTTAATTAGGGGGAGTAGAATTTTATTTATATGGCTAGTAGGAACTTGGCTGTTCCTTTTAATTGATCTAGGGTTTAAATCCTAGTGTGTGTGTGTGTGTGTATGTAAGTTACAATAAACCAAAATTTTCAAAACTAAAGAGCTTTCTCCTGTCATTCATGGCGCTGATTCCATGACTTTTTGGTCCTTTGGCGCCTACAATTTACTTGTATTGTTGACTTGACTAGGTGACTACGCTCGCAAGAGTTTGCTCCTTTAAACCATTGGTTCTTCCTCGAAGCCCATGTCTAGAAAAAATAAAAAACATTTCCAAGCCGACACAGATCCCCTTGGACTCATCCGACACTATTTTGGGCTCTTTTATTATGCGTGTTTCAACCTAAAATATGGAAGTTTGTGTCCTTTGATGAGAAACATGATTTTGTACCATTACCTTTTTGTTATGCCCAGATCATCTCTTAGTAAGCAATCTTATGGATACACAGTGTTGATCCTCGGTGCTCGCCGAATAACCACCCCCCGTGTACAAAGAATTCGACCGCTGTTATTTGTGTTGTAGTCTACTGTCGTATACTTTCGTACCGGTAACAGCTTTGTGAAATTCTTCAAGCATCCGTTGCGCATTCATCACCTATCGTACTTTTTTTTTAAAAAAAAAACTTTGATCAGCATCTAGTAGTAGCTTATATTAATCTGCCACTGTAACTGGATCAGTAAGTACGTTTTGATTACATTTCATCTCATGTAATTTCATAAGCTTTTGCAAGTGCAACAAGTTTAACAGTGTGGTGCTGCTGCATTGCTTCAGTCCTACCGCTAGTGCTCCTCTGCTGCTGCTGCTGCTGCTGCCGCCTCTGCCGCTACTGCTGTTGCCCGTCGCAACCTTATTGATAGAACTTTCTTGCCTGCGTAAAATTCCAGCTTTATCATAGCCTTCGTATTTATGAATGTTTCAGTCTATGTACTTGGTTGTTGAAGCGAAGGGTTGTGTCTGTGGCAAAGCTGTAACGTTGCGAGTTTGTGTTCTTGTGCCAACTGGAGATGCTTGTATTTGATGGAGCATGATGTGGTTCTACTTCTGTCGCGACTTTCGGTTCATGTGATTGGTTTGGAACTGAGCTCATCCCGTTTTCGCGGGTACTTTTTCAACGGCTTCGTAGGTGGAGACCCTAACGAAGGGCAGTTGCATAGTTGGAGGCCCTAAAGAAGGGCCGAGGAGGTGGTGGTCGAGAAGAAAGTCCATTAAGGCATTGGCTGATGATTATGAGATAGGTTTCGAATGAGGAATGCTATTCAGCCCGAAGGTTTTTTCGATTCCGCTCAGCCCGATTGATTTGGCAGCGTGCAACTGGTGGTGTAAAAGACTTAAATGTCCCTAGTGGGTTTCAGCCACCAGTTGCACGCTGCCATGTCAATCGGGCCGGCGAAATCAGGAAAACCTTCGGGCTGAATAGCATTTCTCGTTTCGAATACACCTCTGCACCATCTCAACTCTCTTGATTGAACAAAATTGGAAAACCATCTCGTCTCCCTACTCAATCCTGCCTTTTTCGTCTATTTCGAAATTCCTTTGGCCAAAATCGATGTAATTCGTGAAAAAAAAAAACCCTGTTTATTTCCTTGATCGTCGCTCGCCTCGCTCGGACTCAACTAATTCTCAAATCACTCCTGGGTAAATCTGAGGGGAGGAGTTGAACCCACAACCTCCTCACCAAAGCATCAATTGCTTGGCCAACTCTTCTGCCCCTTGGTGGGTAAATCCTTTGTATTGTAGAACGTCCCTATTGCAAGCCCATGATACTTGGACCATTTGCATCTGTTTTTGTGCAAAGAGATGCATGGAAGCTAATGGGATAATCATATGAATTCCTTTTTTCTTGCCTGGTGATGTTCGTAGGGATGATGATGGTGCTGTAGTGGTGGTGGTAGACCCCCATCTCTCTCTCTCTCTCTCTCTCTCTCTCTCTCTCTCTCTCTCTCTCTCTCTCTCTCTCTCTCTCTCTCTCAACGGAAACCCGTGTCATCCGATTGTCACTTTTGAAAATATTTTTAACTGATGGTCATTAAGATAATATATTTTTTTGAAAATTATTTAAAAACAAATAAAAAATTCATAATATTAACCATAACCATCAAGCTGTGCCTAGGGCTGCAAATAAATTGATCTGTTCATGAGTAGCTCACGAGCAAACCCGGTAAAGCTTGTTTGAGCTTGTTCGATTACTATTTGAGTGAAGCCTAGAGATTGGGCTCGTTTAATAAACAAGCTAAGCTCAAACATTTTTAATCAGGGCTCGGGTTCGACACTGATGGTTATTATTTTTTAAGATTCTTTGTGATAAAATTGTGATATTTTGGGAGACGGATAGAGATTGAGGTTTACGATTAGATAGTGGGTTTATTGGCACACCAAGTATTGCTTTTCACACACCAAATACTCTTCACACACTTATAAATTTTTATATATTTGCTCACCGTATATTTTTAATTTTTAAAAAATCCGATATCACCATTATTTTTCAAAATACTCCACACACACACACTTAAACCCTAATACCCTACCGCCTCCATCAATTACTCCGGCGAGTTTCTCTCCGCTCTCTGCCCCTCCTTAAGCTCATCTTCTTCCTGAGCTCTTCGCTCAAGCGCCGTAGATTCCTTCTTTTGTTGATTTTCTCTGCCTAACATTCTACCTCATCCATCAACCGCTTCGACAAACTCCTCTCCGCTCTCCGTCTCTCCCCGAGCTCCCCCGCCTAGGCGCCAAAGGTTCCTTCCCGAGCTCCCTTGCCCAGGCCTTATGTTCGGCCAACTAGAGCCGAGCGTTACGTTCGGTCGACCATAGCCAAACATGGTACAATATGTTCGGCATCCAAACATGGTACAGTATGTTCAGCTGTGGTCGGCTGATCGTACTGTATCAGATTCGGCTCTGGTTGGCCGAATATACTGTATAATATTCGGCTCTGATCGACTAAGTATGACTCAGAACAGAAAAAAAAAAAAAAAATGTTTTGATCATTTTACTTGAAGATAATTTTATGAAAAAAAGAACTTTCAAACTGTGCATGAAGACCAAATATTGGTGTGTCAATAGCACCGCTCCGATTAGAGACATTTGAGGCTTTTGTATAGACAAATGCTCTTTCTTTTTCTTTTTCTTTTTATTTTCGAAGTAGAGCTGTCGGCTCCGTTCTAATCTCTCATGGCTTCCGCAGCCTCTCCTCTCTTCTCTCCCGCTGTATCAATCAGAAGCTTCCGAGCCCCGAAGGCCCGCCGGACTCCGGTCATGGCATCCGACGCCTCCGGCAAACCAGATTCCGGCCGCAAAGAGAGGGCCCCCTTTGTCGACACGAGGATCCACTGGTCCAGCCCCGACGAGGGTTGGATCGGAGGGAAGACACGCTCCGAAGACGACATCGAGGAGAGCAACAAGAAGAAGAACGGCCACTTGGGGGGAGCGGTTCGCCGACCTGATCAACAAGTCCACCGCCTCACACTACCAGTTAAACTCCCTCCCCCTCTCCATCTTTCCTTTGATCCGGCCTGACCGACCGTCTTGCTCACAGATTCCTGGGAGTATCGGCGGAGGCCGACATGGAGGAGATCCGGGCGGCGTACCGGCGGCTGTCGAAGGAGTACCACCCGGACACGACGTCGCTCCCGCTGAAGGCGGCGTCGGAGAAGTTCATGCAGCTGAGGGAGGCGTACAACGTGCTGAGCGACGGGGAGAGGCGGCGGTTCTACGACTGGACGCTGTCGCGGGAGGCGGAGAGCCGGCGGGCGGAGCGGATGCGGATGGAGCTGGCGGACCCGTACGAGGAGGACGTCCGGAACTACGAGCCGGTGCCGGACATGGTGGACCGGCTCGGGGGGCGGAACATGAAGCTGAGCGATCAAACCATGACGGCTCTGACCTTCGACATCTTCATCATAATCTTCTCCATCTGTTGTCTCATCTATGCGGTGGTCTTTAAGGAACCATATTAATTAGCTCCATTCACACCAATTGGTTTTTGTAAAGAAACTAGATGGTGTGGGGGTATTTCTGTAAATATCCCATCTCGATCCATTCCGCCGGTACCCGAAGGACTCCGATCAAGAAGCGCGGCGATGGCGAGATCGTCGTTGCAGGATATCGTGTGCTCGGGCGATCTTTTCGATCCAAGAACCTGTCATCTTTGTCCGGACTAGTCACCATGGCGCCCGCCATGACATTTGGATTGGGACGCTGTGCGACCCGCCCCCTCTCGCCCTCCGAGTAACCGTAGCGCCTGCCATCCGATGGGGTTGTTGCGAAAAATGCTCTCCGAACCCGACTAAATAGATCATGTTTGAAGTGTTGTTCCCCATTATGTAGTTCACTTGAAGTATGAGATTAGCATGAGAGACTTGTTGATTATTAGGGTGACACACTTCATTCGAGCAGAATCCCTATCTCGGATGACGAGCCCCTTTTAGAGTCCCGGATGTCTCTAGATATCGTCAAATCATGGAGATGCTTGTTTCCCTCACCATCTCCAGATCTGACATTGCTCACGTTGTCGGTATAAATCATAACCAGTCAGTGTGTTCAAACATCTTGTTCCTATTACTGTGTGACAGCTCTCCAGATTCTTTGCTATCTCCGTAGCCGGTGGGGACCATGACTTGGTCAATGTTCATGTTTGCCACGTCTCCTATAGTACTATGCGCCTACGCCAACACGGATTATGGAGGCAACGTTAACACTCGTCGCTCTACTACTGGATTTTTCTTATTGTTTTTCGGTAATTTGTTCATCTCCTAACGTAGCAAGAACATGACAAAGTTTCAAAATCTACCGACGAGTCCGGCTATCGTGCCATGGCTCACACCACTGCATAAAATCTTCTGTTCAAACATATTAAAATTACTTTTCATGTTTCAGAGATTTTCAGGGAGTTTGCAGACTGTATTGATGGGACTCCATCTATGACTGTTGTCTACTGTTCTATCATTGTCATATAATTGAACATATTTATGGGACCCATACCCATTCGGGTAGAAGAGGGTCCATACCCATTCGGGTAGAAGAGGGTCCATACCCAATCGGGGTTTGGGTTTTAGTTCGGATATAATTTTCTCTTTTTCTCCATCATATATGTAATTATTTGAGGAAAAAAAATCAAGGCATCACACACACAATGTTAAAAAGAAGCTCTGTCCGTTTCTTATTACAATGGTTTTAGTCGATTAAGTTTGGGTAGGGATATGAGTTCAGTTGGAATTTGGGAATATGACAATGAGTTTGGAGTCAAACTGTAGATAGAATACATATGTTAGAGGGGCAATCGGGAGAAAGGATTGACAATTTGGATAAGTGGGATATTGTTAGGATTAGTATGTTCTCCATGCTAATCTAGCGATAAGTATTTCAAGCGAAATCTCACCGAAGGTACAACAAATTTAGTTTTACTTTAATGTCTTAAAGAAATGATCTTGATGCTATGTTTAATTTTGAATTAATATTCATATGAATAAACTCTTGCATGATATGTTACTTAGAATCTCATATATACTTGTCTTTTATCATCTGATATCTAGAAATGATTATGAATGACACAAGTCTTTGTAACTGGATGTACACCTTGAATATGTTGAAATCCATATAAGATTGTGCACACACGAGAATAGTCAGGGTTATGAAGGACACAAGTCTTTGTAACTGGATGTACACCTTGAATATGTTGAAATCCATATAAGATTGTGCACACACGGGCGTAGTCAGGGTTATGAGGGATTTGGTGATAGGAATTGCACCCTCATGTCTACGACATGGATGTAGTGGCCTTGTGTAGTGAAGTCTTACCTTGTTCATGCCTTATGTCTATAACATGGTGTGAGGAGATGGCCGATCGCTCTAGGGCCTTGTTCTTCTGTCTACGACAGAGGCTTGGCCTAGTTTGGAGCTTGGGTTAGGCCCTCATAGGGTGTGGTCTTAGGTGACCATTGAGGTGGTAGTCCCTCTAGGTGTGAGTAAAAGAGAAAGTATGAGTGAATTGCTTTTGGGCCCATAGTTGTGTTGGGAGAGTGAACCCTGCAACATAAACTAATCCTCGGAGAGAGAACCCTGATAGTTATTGCTTTTTCATATTAGTAATATTATGGGACTTGAGTCCTTGGTGTTAGATTCTTATGTCTTTGAAATTTCAGTTGTTGATTTGGGACTCTTTGATTGTTTTAGGATCTTTAGTCTTTGATACTTAAACTTTATTTTTATATAGTTGCTATGATAATATTACTTTGTTTTTTTCTTTTCACCATTAATCTTTTGTTGCCCTAGCACACTAGGTCTATCCTAGGTGGCAGGAATTGACCCTCGGTCCTCGTGGATGGTTGTGAACAATAAGGTATGTTCCGCTTTTGGCACATCCAGGGAATCAGGGCGTCACACGTTGCCTAACTTAATTGATTGTAGGTGGAGTTTGGCATCTAGCCTCCATACTAGATAATTTTTACCACTGACGTCAAGTGCAGTGAACTCCAACTTTGCAAGGTTAGACATTTAGGAGGTATAAGAGGGGAGACGAAATTGAATTCTAATAATTGCATAATCAATGGACATATTAAAAACTACAGGATTACAAGAGCACTAAAATCCTATATGTTATGAGAATGCTAATATTCTACACATTGAAAAACACTAGTTTTAAAAGTATCTGTAATCATATTGTACTGTCTCAGCTGACAAGGGCCGAACTCACACATAGGCTATGGATATGGATAAAAAATAATTATTGTAACTATTATACATATGTTTATAAGCAGTGATATTCGACACTTAAATATGTTTATAAGTAATGATATGATGCAAAGTAGTTTGAATTTATAAAATTGGCATGTACCGATGCATCCGGAACGTTCCAAATAGCCAAGATCCATATTTAGATCATCCAGATCGGGCATATATCAGTATTTGAATCCTAGTTTATAAATTGACGGTCCAGATTAAATAAAAATATAATAAACAATAATTAAATGATACAGTCGGGTCGGGTTCATGACTCACTAGCTGACCGATCGGGTTCATGACTCACTGTCGGAAGGGTCAAACCCGATGTCTGGTCGGTTTTACCATTAAATAGACTCACGGGTCCGGTTTTGTTGGATTGGTTTTAAAACCAATATGATAAAATTGTGTCGTTACTATTCAACAAATGGGTTTAAAAACCAATCAAAACAAAACACACAAAAAAGTGTTGTTCATCTTCACACGATTTTGTTCCAATGTCAACGTCTCCCATTCGTCCATTTCAAGGGCGTGTATGTAATTTCACACTTTTATCAGGGTGAAATGACTAAAATCCCTCCAAATAGACCAATGAGAGAGAAGATGAATGTTTTTTTGGTTTAGAAAATTACACTAATAGTCACTTACAACCTCACGTGGATAATAACACATACTACAATCCATACAAGCCTTGTCTACCACCTCCCGAGGAAAGTTCGACCCCCAAACAAAACAACTGCCAGTGACCCGAGCAAAGTTGGTTAACTAATCCGCAACAGAGTTTCGATTCCCTCTCGATAAACATGGGAGAAGTGCACCGGAGAGAAGGAAAGTAGTAGCTGCTTAACAATCCTGAAGGGCATCCTCCAAGAGCTGGGAAAGAAAACTTTACAGTCACCTTCAATCCATAGAGGGCAGCTAGAGAACGATGTAGAAACCACTTTGAGACCCTCCTATAAACCACGGAGTTCAGCCACCTGTACTGAAGAAGTAGACAAAGAAACATCATCACTAGCAAGAAGACTACCAGAATGATCACGTAAAACATAAGTTGCACTGGCAGAGCAAGTAGTTGGGCTGAAAGAGCCATCAAGTTAAGTTTTAATTCACCCATTGCTGGAGACATCCACCGAACCCCAACAACAATGACCAACATAGTAGTTGCTTGGGGGGAAAGATCTGCATCCAAATTATTAACCCCAATATAACTAGATAACTCAAACGAGAACAACTTAAAAGTAACCTCCGCCAATTCATTTGCCAACTTAAAAACAACACGATTACGCGCTTTCCAGATGTACCAAAGCGCATACCCAAGCACTGCTTTGGCCCATTTTTTATTCCCTTTACTTAGACCGACACCTTGGGTAAAGATGGCCCCAGAATCTAGAAGGCAAGGGGGGGGGGGGGGGGGGGGGGGGGGGGGGGGTGTCAGAGCGAGAGATTGCGGGGAAGGTGAAAAATAGATGATCAAGCGACTCAGGATAAAGGAGGCAAAGGGGGATATGCCCATACCAGTAGGGGTGGCAATGGGTCGGGTCGGGTTGATAAATAGGTATAAGGGCAAAACACCCAACCCGAACCCGACCCGTTTAATAAACGGGTCAAAAACTTAAACCCAAATCCAACCGCCTAATAAATGGGTTGACCTGACCCGACCCGTTTAACCTGTTTACTAAACATGTCAGGTTGTGTCGGGTCGGGTTGGGTCAACAGAACCCATGTAAACCTGTCGGGTTGGGTCAAGACGGGTCGGATTGGGTCGGGTCGGGTCGGGTTGACACGACCCATTTGGTAAATGGGTCAAGTCAGGTCAATCGGGTTATAGGTACAAACCCGAACCCGACCCATTAAATAAACAGGTCAATCGGGTTGACCCGTTTATGACCCGAACCCATTTAGGCCAAACCCAAACCCGCTAACTTCGGGTCGATTGGGTTGGCGGGTTGGGTCAAGGATTGCCACCCCAACATACCAATCCGATGTAAATGTAGCTGGGCAGGGAGTGAGAGATGAAACACCTTCAACAGAACACTTGGCAGGATGTGGCTAAGTCCAAGGATTGTTTGACATGATATTTGGCCCACACAAAGGAAACCCAAAGACTGTCATGACGAGTGATAACCTGAAAAGCCTTTAGTTTTGGGGGTAAAGTCTAATTAATGAAAATAGGGGGGTAAAAGTCTAATTCAAGGCAGAATTTGGGGGGCAAAGTTAAAATAACCCTTATTATTTTGGGCCTTGAACCGATTTTTTTTTTTTGGGAAACCCCTTGAAATGATTTTGTGACCATTAAATTGTTGACACCACAAGTTCTAGGGGTGGACCCAGATGATAAAAAAAATAAAAAAACCCAATCTCTCTTCTCCACCAATCCCTTCGTTTTTTTTTTTTTTGTGGAAGCAGAGCTCTCGGCTCCGTTCCGCTCTGTCATGGCTTCCGCAGCCTCTCCTCCCTTCTCCCCTCCTATACCAATCAGAAGCTTCCGAGCCCCGAAGGCCCGCCGGACTCCGGTCATGGCATCCGACGCCTCCGGCGAGCCAGCTTCCGGCCGCAAAGAGAGGGCTCCCTTTGTCGACACGAGGATCCACTGGTCCAGCCCCGATGAGGGTTGGATCGGAGGCAACACACGCTCCGAAGACAACAGCGAAGAGAACAACAACAACAAGAAGAAGAACGGCCACTTGGGGGAGCGATTCGCCGACCTGATCAACAAGTCCACCGCCTCACACTACCAGTTAAACTCCCTCCCCCTCTCCATCTTTCCTTTGATCAGGCCTGACCGACCGTCTTGCTCACAGATTCCTGGGAGTATCGGCGGAGGCCGACATGGAGGAGATCCGGGCGGCGTACCGGCGGCTGTCGAAGGAGTACCACCCGGACACGACGTCGCTCCCGCTGAAGGCGGCGTCGGAGAAGTTCATGCAGCTGAGGGAGGTGTACAACGTGCTGAGCGACGGGGAGAGGCGGCGGTTCTACGACTGGACGCTGTCGCGGGAGGCGGAGAGCCGGCGGGCGGAGCGGATGCGGATGGAGCTGGCGGACCCGTACGAGGAGGACGTCCGGAACTACGAGCCGGTGCCGGACATGGTGGACCGGCTCGGGGGGCGGAACATGAAGCTGAGCGACCAAGCCATGACCGCGCTGACCGTCGACATCGTCATCATAATCTTCTCCATCTGTTGTATCATCTATGTGGTGGTCTTTAAGGAGCCATATTAAAACCTCCCCTCAATAAACTTCGTTAGCTAATAGCTTTCACACAGAAATTAGCAACATTTGAGTCACCAGAATTGGCCTTGTAGAGGACCAGATGATGTGGGGGTATTTTCGTAAATACCCCATCTCGGTCATTTCCGCCGGTGCCCGAATGACTCCGATGATCAAGAAGCGCGACAAGGGCCGCAACGAGACCGGCATTGCCGGATATCGTAGGATCTGTGTGCTCAGACCGATCCCTCCGATCCAAGAACCTCCTGTTGTCTCTGTCCGGCCCAGCCACCCATCGTGCCCGCCACGACATTTTGATTGGGACCCCTCGCGGCCTGCCACCTCTCGCCCTCCGAGCGACCGTATCGCCTACAGTCCGACAGGAGCGACGAGCCTCGATGGTGGACTTGTTGCGGAAATTGCTCTCCGAATCCGACTAGATAGCTCATGTTTGAAGGGTTGTCCCCCAATATGTAGTTCACCTGAAGTATGACTGTATGAGACAGCACCACATTGAATTCAGATACATCTTTCGAAAAAACGAACCAATCTGCGAGCCTTCGAATTGTTTGCATTTTGCGATTACTCCAATGTGACTAGGGAATTCAACCAAGCAGCCCATGTGCATGCCTCTCACACGCTTCATTGTAATTTTAATTTTTCTCTTTGTCCATCCCCTGGTTGTATCTCATCTCTTTTTTAAGAGGTGCTATGTAAGGACTCTACTGAAAATCTTAATGTATGCTCCACCACTCCATAGATATCCCCTTCTTTCTACTCGGACCCACTGGCTCTGGACAACCCATTGGGATTGGTACCCAGTGTCGGGGTAGAAAGTGGATGACACATATGGAGGGGTTGGTTTCTTTTTGCAAAAAAAAAAAAAAAACCCAATCTGCGAGCCTACGAACTCGCCTGCGATCGAGCGAAGCTCTGTAGCTTCTCGACCAGAAAGGAGGAGACCCCGCAGCTCACAACATGGGTCTGAAGGATGCTAAGGTAGTCATTGTAGATTTTAGTCAGGAAAGCAACAGTTGCAACGAGCTGGAGTGGGGCACTGTTGTTGGGCTTCAAGAGGATCAACCCACCTGCATAAAAACCAAGGGCACCAAATTTTTTTTGGATTTTTTTCAAAATAATATTTAAAAATAAAATATTTAAACAAATAGCGTTTGATCAAAAGTAATTATCATACTAATGCTCTGACGGGCATCTTAGTGCCGTAAAGCGAGCCGCGAGATTTTTATTTATATTTTTTTTGTTTTAAGTAGAACATGGTATTTGAATTACAGGATTTAAACCCGGTATTATGGATACTGGGTTCACTCGAAATAAAAAAAAAAAACAGTTTTTTGAATTTTACGGGTAATTCAAAGTTTTGTACTGATCGAAGATCCAGCATGCATTACCTGGTGGCATGAGCTTTCTATGTTGAGAGGGGCTCATGGAGGAACCATAGTCTTGTTAGCAAGACCTACATGAAGTTTTGGGCAGTGTTAGAATCACAAAAGCCTTGGAATTGCAATTCCCAGGAAATGGGCCCATTCATACTTCTTTCCATAAAACCACCAGGTACCCAAGATTTACCTATTTTCCCACATAGGGTTTGTATGCAGGTTCATGCTTTCACCATGAGGATGGGGAGGTACAGTTGGATTTGCAAATCTTAGGTTTTGGTTGAGAACTGAAATCACACAAATAGTGGGCTTTCATTTCCCAGGGAACACGCACACATACGAGGAAATGGGCCCAATTCCTGGGAATTAAAATTCCCAGGAAAATAACACAGCCTAAAAGATCAAATTAGGGTGCAGAGTTGTTACGATTACCGCACTGGCTGCAAGCTCGTTGTTCCAATAGAAAACGCCACCATCCGATTCTGCTTCCTCCTTCACTGCACGATCGAAGGTTTCGGTCGTGTACTCGAGGTACAAGAATTTCCCGGTGATGAAGAACAACCATGTTCCTCCCCAAACCAGCTCGTCGAAGTAGCTGGAGGAGTTGTAGAAATCTCTTGCTTCTCCTCCACAGGCCTCGCTCGCGGTGTAAGTTCCTTTATTTGGGTTCTTTGTCGCTAACTCGAATAAGCTCTCGGAGGCTTGGATCAGTTCTTTGGAGTAGGCCTTCTCTTGTGTTACGAAGAGGGGGAGAGAGAATAGGATTGGGGAGAAAATCTCCTTGTATTATCTCATTAAGCTCACATTAACATTACATAAGACTACCTCTCTTTATATAGAGAGAGTACGCACACCATTATGTTACCACAACCGAGGTGGGACTAATAGAATACTAACACACTACATCTAATACCCCCCGTCAAACTGATGTAAGGTATAAACCGACATCAGTTTGCTTAATAAAAGGAAGGAGAAAGAAAGGAAAAAAAAAATTACATCAAATAACCTTTTTTTTATGCTGAAAAGTAAAGATAGTGCCAGGGCGACCTGCAAGTAAGTCGTCCTGGAAACCTGATCGACCTGCAAGCAGGACAACCGGGGGAACCCGGCCAACCTGTAAGCAGGTTAACCGGGGGAATTGGCAATGATCACTAAAGATCGGAGCGAAGGAAGCCGACGGTGATGGAAGTCGACAATAACGGAGGCCGAAAGGAGAGAAAGCGGCTACGAAAGGATGTGAATGCGTGAGACCTCATAAGAGGCAAGCACCCGGCCGAAGCAAGTACTTGACACCTATTAGAAGATCTCAATCATCACAGACAAAGAAGAAGGAGAAGATGAAGAGTCGTAGCTCTGATAGGGTCACAAGACCAAGGAAAGGAAGAGGATCCGAAAGCCAGCGCAAGAATGATCGGAACGAGAATGGATCCAAAAGCTGGCACAAGACAAGTGTGATCGGAACGAGAAAAGATCCAAAAGCCGGCACAAAACAAGTGTGACCGGAACTAGAGAGGATCAAAAGCCGGCACAAGACAAGTGTGACCGGAACGAGAAAAGATCCAAAAGCCGGCACAAAACAAGTGTGACCGAAACTAGAAAGGATTTAAAAGCCGGCAAGGCGGATCGGTAGGGCGTAGAGCGCAAAAATACCAAGGCGCAAGGGCACACAGCGAGACGATGGGACAGACGAATCGACAAAGCGCAAGGGCATAGGGTGCAAGGCGGGCTGACAAAGCGCAAGGCGCAGCAGACGACTGGCACGGGACGTCAAGGCGGTCGGATCAAACGGCTTAGGACTACGGCAGCCAGCAAGACAGGAGCGGGCGCATAAAAGGGCCGGATCCGGGCGGCGCAAAGGTCCAAGTGAAAGAGGGCCAGATTGGGTGCAAGATCGATAGACGCCGACTGGAGCAGAAGGAGGAGGTGTAGCTCAAGTGCAGGGTCGCAAATCGATGACCTCTCGAGGTGCACAAGCGGCCTTCAAGTGCTCGGGTTGAGTCAAGAACCAAAGGGCAAATAACCAAATGTGGCCTTCACGTGCTCAAGTTGGCCAAAGGGCAAATAACCAAAGGGCAGGTGGCCTTCACGTGCTCAAGTGGGCCAAAGGGCAAATAACCAAAGGGCAGGTGGCCTTCACGTGCTCAGGTGGTCTTCTATGCTGGACGGCCAGATCGGAGCATGGTTGAGACGATGAGAGAGAGAGAGAGAGAGAGAGAGAGAGAGAGAGAGAGAGAGAAAGAGAAAGAGAGAGAGAGAAAGCAGATAAGGAAAGAGATTATCGGATGAGAGAGAGATTATCGGATGAGAGAGAGAGAGAGAGAAAGCAGATAAGGAAAGAGAGAAAAATTGAGAGAGAGACGTGAGGGAAGAGCGAGAGATCCGGATCTGAGAGAGAGAAGTCCGGGAGAGAGCGAGAAAGGTGGAGACGGGAGAGGAAATCGGAGATCCGGCCGGCACGGGCGCAGGGCCGGCGGGCACGGCGGGTCCGGTGGCACGGCAGATCCGGCCGGCGCAGGGTCTTCAGGCGGGTCGGCGGGCGCTGCAGATCCAGCCGGCACAGGGTCTTCAGGCGGGTCGGCGGGCGCG
The DNA here is from genome assembly GCA_947650365.1 of Chamaelirium japonicum. Lineage (NCBI taxonomy): Eukaryota > Viridiplantae > Streptophyta > Magnoliopsida > Liliales > Melanthiaceae > Chamaelirium > Chamaelirium japonicum. The sequence goes on from OX393556.1 coordinate 34,068,767, forward strand.
ACAGATCCGGCCGGCGCGGGGTCTTCAGGCGGGCCGGCAGGCGTGGCGGATCCGACGGGCGCAGGGCTGGGCCTGAGAAAGGGACGATCCTGATGCAGTGGTACGAGCTCGGCCGGATGCTGGGCCAGGGGACCTTCGCGAAGGTGTACCATACCCGGAACCTGGCCTCCGGCAGCAGCGTCGCCATCAAGGTCATCGACAAGGAGAAGGTGCTACGGGTCGGGATGATCGATCAGATCAAGCGCGAGATCTCCGTCATGCGCCTCGTGCGCCACCCCAACGTCGTCCAGCTCCACGAGGTGATGGCCAGCAAGACCAAGATCTACTTCCCCATGGAGTTCGTCAAAGGCGGCGAGCTCTTCTCCAAGATCGTCAGGGGCCGCCTAAAGGAGGACGCCCCCCCGTGCTACTTCCAGCAGAGCACGCGGATCACCATCGCCAAGCTGGTGGAGAATCCGTGGGTCAAGAAGGGGTTCAGGCCAGCGGCCGATGCATAGCGACCGCGTGAAGGCGACGAGGAGATCCCACGAGACGTCCGTGCGGCGGTCGACGACAAGAGAGGCCGGAGGTGAGGCCGGGGGTCGGAGAAGGCAAGGCAGATCCGAGCGGTCGCGGTGGGCCGGTGGGGACGATCGACCCTGGATCGGGCTCCGGTGCAGGCAGACGGCGGGCTCCGGTGCTGGTGCAAGGCATCAGGTGACCGGCGCCAGGCAGCAGGTGGCTGGCGCGATGAAGGCGCAGGGCCGGGCTGGAGGCAGATCCGACGGTAGAGAGACGAGAAAAAACAATTTTTATTTTTCCCGGCCTCCTCGATGTCGTCGACGACGACCGAGGAGGCCGAGGCCGGAGAGGAGAGCGTCGAACCCTAGGCCAAGAGGGTTAGCTCTGATACCATTTTACGAAGAGGGGGAGAGAGAATAGGATTGGGGAGAAAATCTCCTTGTATTATCTCATTAAGCTCACGTTAACATTACATAAGACTACCTCTCTTTATATAGAGAGAGTACGCACACCATTATGTTACCACAACCGAGGTGGGACTAATAGAATACTAACACACTACATCTAATATCTTGATTGGAAACTAAAGATGCCGCAGCCATTGCCGCGACGATTTCCCCGCGAGATCGGTGGCAGAGCTTGCGCAGGTGGACACTGGCCTCGCATAGGTCATGTCTTCGGGTCTCTGCCAACAAGTGGCGTCGTTCTCGGAGTTGGTGTAAATATTTGCACTTCCAACCTGTAACTATGGTTAGCTTAGCACAAAGGAGGGGGAGCTTTAGACAGCCTAGATTTAGTACCATTGATTTCATGGTCGATCTTAAGGACTTTCGCGTCAAACCAAACACTCAGATCATTACTTGTAAATTCAAATTACAGACACAATTAAAATAAAAATATGATTTTACACGAAAACATACCCTTTGTATGTTTGAGTAGGTAACACCATTCTCATTTGTGTGCTTCATGCTCAGTTACTATTTGGTGAGGCACACTAAAGGTGAGCCCCGAGATAAAAATTAAGAGATAAACAAGAATTAATAGAGGTCTAATTAGAACATCGGTTCTGATGCAAAAACCAATATTCTCACCTGAGAATACAAGATCGAGCGTGAACTGGAGGCACGATCGAGCTCGATCTGGAGGCTGCTAGAATTGTTGGGTGTGTGTGTTTTAAAACCACACAACTCAATGGGTTTTTTAGTCCCATATCGGTAAGGGGAGAAATCTCCTACCAACTTAAATAGGATTGCCCACTTCCCCCCACTAGACATCACACTAGAGGAGGGGCTCCACTAGCTCACACACGCGCGCGCGTGTGTGCCGGGCCTGGGCTGGGCGGCGCGTGTGTGTGTGTGTGCGCCCGCGGACCCGGACACGATAGCACCTCCGAAATGGGCTGGTCCGCACTTGCCCTATTTTTACTTTTTGCTTTTAAGTCCTCCACCATTTATGAAATTCCTTTTTGGCTACTAGCCGTTTTGCATGCGACCCGTTGCTGCATGCTAGCCGTTACGAGGCTGCTCTCTGCGAGCTGTAACGTGCGAGGTTAATGAGCTTAATCGCAGCACATTAACCGCTCCCCTCTTTCAGCCTCCCATTAACAGCCCGAGGCCTATATAAGGCCCGATGCAGCCATGGGATTAGTATAGTCCGAATATCGGAATTCCTCCATGCTTACTGCCTCTCCCTCTCTCATTCTTTCGTGTCGTGGTGCTGTGGTGCTGCCCCTTTGCTCCGAAGAGATTCCATCTCTCGGACCAAAGCTCTGCTGCGGTGTTGCCTCCCTGCTTCGAGAAGATCGTCATCGAGTCGCTGGGTTCCTGAAAGTTCACGAGGTTCGCAAAACCTTCTTGAAGTCGTGCCGACGAGAAGGAGGTCGCCTGACCGGGGTCGTCATATCTCCGAGAACCATTGCCACGAGACCCTCACGAGGGGGGCAATAAGTTTCTTGGGACAGTGCCTAGCACGTTTCGACCACAGGCCAGAGTTTCTAACTCTACTCTTGTCCTATCATTCTAAATTAATCAATTTGCATCTAATAGAGAAACCTAAATAATTAGAGATAGATCATTTCTCTCTTTTAGAAAAGTTCGGCAAGGTGAATGACGGTTCCATAGAACCCGCTCTGCCTTGGCAAATAATTTCTAAAAGAAATTTGTGATATGCCTTTGCTTGCAAATATTATAATTGCTAAAATTATTTAATATTAAGAATTTGATTCCTAAGTTTGCTAGTTTAGAATGATTAGATTTCCAACAATCCAAGAAACTTATTGCATATTTAATCGTTCATCATATTATCATTCTATTGTGCAATTCATTTTGGTAGTATTGTTATCATAGAATAAATAGTTTCATTATTAGTCGTTAAAAGTTGCACTATAGTTATTAGTCAAAATTATTTTTCTACAAAAGTTAATTAAAAGCATACATTTTAGAAAAGACTAAGAGTCATTATTTGAAATATTCCACTGCCTACGGTGTCTAGAAAGGCTTGACAAACCGGCATTAAATTGCCTAAGGTAGCTTGGTATTTGAGCGAGCCTAGTGCTCCACCTCCTACCTGGAGCCCATCTGGCCGTTAGGATTTGGAAGTTTCATTTTTGACTTCTGAAAGTCAAATCTATACAGTGTGCTTTAAAATTGACAAAACTCATTTTTCAATCCTCGGATTTCAACTCCTTATTTTGGTCCGAAATGGCCTCACCAAACCGTGAAACCCTTAGTGCCAAACCCGAGAAGTTTGACGGGTCTAACTTTAAGAGGTGGCAAAACCAGATGCGATTCTGGCTAATCACACTTGGGTTACTGTCAGCCATAGGTGAAACTGCACCAGGAGGCTCTAATGGGTCTAGTCAAACACATCGTACCCGAGCCTCTACTTCTTAACCTGAATCTGAACCAACTTCTGGCATTCCCACTAGGACCCCAGAAGAAATCAACTACCATGGCCTTCATAGGATCCTAGGGGCCTTATCTGATAGACTATATGATATCTATTATACTATTCAAAACCCTAAGGACCTATGGGATACCCTAGAGCATAAGTATGGCCTAGATGATGCTGGAGTAAAACGCTTCAAAGCGTCTGACTTCAACAGCTTTAAAATGGTAGACTCCAAACCCATGAATGATCAGATTCATGAGTTTGAGAACCTAGTCCAACATCTGAAGACTAATGGTTCCACCCTTGTTGAAACCTTCCAAATGACCTGTTTTATCCTTAACCGCATTCCTTTCAAACACAATGACTTGACCCCATACGAAGTATGGAAACATAGAAAACCTAACTTAGAATATTTAAAAGTGTGGGGGTGCCTAGCTAAGGTGAAAATCCCCGATAACAAAAGGAAGAAGATAGGACCTAAGACTGTAGATGCCATCTTTATTGGCTATGCTTCAGACAGTAACGCTAATCGTTTTTTAGTGTTTAACTCTGAAATAAGCAAAATAGCCAATAACACCATAATCGAAGCAAGAGATGTTTCATACTTCGAAAATATCTTCCCTTATAAGACTAGGATCAACACTAGGATTAATACTAATAACCAGGCTTCCAGTTCTAATCAGGTAACTCAGATCGAACCCGAAGTCCAATTAGAACCTGAAGACCAGACTGAATCGGTAACCCAAACCGAACCTAGGAGGAGTAAAGTGTCCGTGTAGAAAAAGTCTTTGATGACTTATATGCACTTCTGGTGGAGGGCTCTCCCTCCACCTATACAGATGCAATGAAGTCCATAGATTCACCCTTTTGGAAAGAAGCCATAGATAACGAGATACAATTCATACTTCAAAACCATACATAGGAACTCACCAATTTATATCTTGGTTGCAAAACCATAGGATGTACATGGGTGTTTAAGAAGAAGCTTAGACCCGACAGTACCATAGATAAATTTAAGGCACGACTTGTAGCCAAGGGTTTTACTCAAAAACCTGGGGTAGACTACTTTGATGTCTACTCACCTGTTACTAGGATAACCACGATTAGGATCCTCATCGCCTTAGCTTCAATCTATAAGCTAGTCATACATCAAATGGATGTTAAGACTGCTTTCTTAAATGACGACCTTAATGAGGAAATATATATGGACCAACCCGAGGGATTTACTACATCTGAGGGAAAGGTGTGTAAGTTAATTCGATCCCTCTATGGACTTAAACAAGCCCCAAAACAATGGCACATGAAATTCGATGAAGTTATCTTATCCTATGGATTTGATATCAATACAACGGATGAATGTGTATACCATAAAGTAGATGGTAATAATATTGTCATTTTATGTTTGTATGTTGACGATATTCTCATATTCGGTTCAAACATACAAATCATAAATGATATCAAACATTTTTTGTCCCAGAACTTTGACATGAAAGATCTAGGACAAGCCGACGTTATTTTGAACACTAAGATCATTAGGAAGGACAATGGTTTAGTGTTATCCCAATCCCACTATGTCGAGAAAATCCTTAGAAAATTTTACGACCCCGATTGCCAACCGGTATCCACACCATATGATCCAAATACCCATCTGACAAAGAATACTGGACTTCCTAGACTACAGAACGAGTATGCTCAAATCATAGGATCGCTAGATTTTCTAGCAAACTATACTCGACCCGATATCGCTTACGCGGTAAATAGACTTAGTCGTTATACGTGTAGACACACGAATTTCGTTGGACCCGAACCCGACTTACGTGTGCCGACGCGGATGCAAACCCGACACGCGGACTCAACTCGCTCGCACAGACGTGGATGCAAACCCGACACGCGGACCCAACTCGCGCGCGCCGACACGGACCCGGACCCCGCCTCAAGAGGGGCCGGTCCCTACTAGGGTCCGAACCCCATAGGGCCGGCCCTAGTGGGGACCGAACCCCATGGAGAGGCCGGCCGGCCCTGCAAGGAAAGGAAAAAAAAAAGAAAGAAAAGAAAAAAGAAAGAAAAGAAAAAGGAAAGAAAAGAAAGGAAAGAAAAGAAAAAGGAAAGAAAAGAAAAGGAAAGAAAAGAAAGAAAAGGAAAAAAATACCGCCATGCGCGGGGGGAGGTAGCGTATGACGTCTGCACACACGCGGATCTGCGCCGATCCCTCGATCCGACGCACAAGACGAAGCGCCCGATCGCCATCGATTTCGTGCGCAAAATCCAGCCATAATTGCACCCGCCAGAAAAGGAAAACAATTAAATGTTATTCCCTTCATCAATGGATGAATAAAATCCGGGTAATTATGAGAGAGATACAAAAGGGATTTGAAATTAAAAAGTTTCCATATCTCTCTCCCCACCTCTTTGCCTATAAATAGAGGGGGTGGGGGAAGGAAAAAATGGTCGAGAAATTGAAGACGAAGCGCCAGAGCTCTGCAGAAGAGAGCACGCTTCTTCATCGACCCAAGGCTTCACGAGGCACAGTCAAGCCTGTCCCGAGGGATCGGCTTACTGAAAGTCCTCATCAACGTGAAGACCCTTGCGCACGACGATCACCCCTTCGACTCCGTTCACGAAGAAGAAAGCTCGGAGAAGAAGAACCCTTCGACTCCGAGGACGCCAGAAGCAAAGGCCGGAGAAGAAGAGGAGCGGCACTACCCCCGTCGTCTCCAACAAGCTTCGACTCCGATCAAGCCCAAAAGCCCGGAGAAGAAGAGGAGCGGCACTACCCCGTCGTCTCCAACAAGCTTCGACTCCGATCAAGCCCAAAAGCCCGGAGAAGAAGAGGAGCGGCACTACCCCGTCGTCTCCAACAAGCTTCGACTCCGATCAAGCCCAAAAGCCCGGAGAAGAAGAGGAGCGGCACTACCCCGTCGTCTCCAACAAGCTTCGACTCCGATCAAGCCCAAAAGCCCGGAGAAGAAGAGGAGCGGCACTACCCCGTCGTCTCCAACAAGTCCTCGATCCCGATCAAGCCCCAAAGCCCGGAGGAGAGAAGCGAAGCGTCATCACCACGTCGTCTTCGACAAACATCTGCACCATCCACGAAGAAGAAAGGCTGGAACAGATCATCTGAAGCGTCACTACCCCATCGTCTTCATCAACAAAAGCCGACGCTACAACCGTCGCACGGAGATCGGTGCTACCCCCACCATCTTCGAAAGCATTCTTCGACCCCGATCACGCCAAAGAAGCCCGGAGAAGAAGAGAAGTCCCGTTGACACGCAAACCGTCGAAGCACCGGAGAAGTAGCCCACGTCGTTCGAAGAAGAAGATCGAGTAAACGCCAAAGCTAAAGCAACGCAAGAAGCCAAAGCAAAGCCCCAGTAAAGCCCGCGCCAAAGCAAAGCAAGTGCCAAAGCCAAGCGACTACGCCGGCCACGAGCAAAAGCACCGCACGTTCTAGCCGATACGACGCGAAGTCCGGAAGAACGAAAGCATCGCAAGTCTCTCCCAGCTACGTCCAAGTGCAAGCGCCGAAGCAAAGCAAAAGCCAGAGCCACGCCGGAGCCAAGCCAAAGCCAAAAAGCCAAAGCCAAAGCCAACGCCAAAAGCTCGATCGACGCCGCGAACCGACGATCAAGGACACCGAGGTCAAGCAAGGAACGAGGAAGACGCGAAGACCGAGGAACGAAGCCGAAAACCCCCTAGCCGATAAAGCGCGAAGCACGGAAGGGACAAAGCAACGGTGGACATTCCTTAGCCTCTCCAAAACCCTCTCCCTGTAAAGACCCCTGTCCTGGGCAACTCCTTCAGAGCTCTCGCACGAACACCACGTGGAGACGCGGATCAAAGGGATCCCCCAGAAGATCTTTCCCACAATCCCCTGATCAAAACTCGCCGCAACCCGGACTCGCTACACCCGAGCAACCCGGGTCCCGGCCACAATTGTAATCTCGTTTTGTGCAATAAAGCCGACCCGTACCTTTTTTGCGCATACAGATTTCTGGCACGCCCGGTGGGACCTCTTCTCCTTTCATCCGTACGGTTGAAGAAGCTGCTTGAAGTTTGCAATGGCCGGAACGAACAACGATGCGTTTGCTCCAAGCCTCTCACCAATCGCCGAGTCTCCTCTACTCCGCCACGGTGATCCAGTAAATCCGGAGGGTGATGCTCCTCCAATGGTGCGCGTCTACACTCGGCGTACACGGACTCTTGCGGACATCTTCGCGCCAGAAGCTACTACCGAAGATGCTCGCCAAAGCGCCGACGAGGCCCTGGTGCATGAAGAAACGAGCCTCGATCCTGGAGCCCATGTCCAGAAGTTTGGGGAGGACCAGCCCCAACCCCGAACCAGTTCGGGTTCTCCAGCAGACGTTGCACCTCCTCTGCAGGGGGCAAACATCAATCATCAGCCAGAAGCAAGTCGGCGTAACTACGTCTCAGATGATGACGGCGAGGATGCGAACATGCAACACCGAGGCGTTCTCCGTCACCACCCTCCGACCGCTCTTCAGCTCCAAGTCATGCAGATGAACGAGCACATGGCGCAGATTACTCGGCTAATGGAGGAGAAGGATCGTCACATCAACGCTCTGCTCCAGAAGCTAAGCGCAAAGGACGCTGCAGCAGTTAGCCAACCCGTCGCTTCTCCGGTAGCCGCTCCAGTTCCGTCTTCAACTCCCGCTCCTGCAGAAGTCGCTCCGACGATTCAAGCGGTTACTCCAGCGCTCTCCTCGGCTCCCGTCCCATTGGAAGTCGTCTACCCGGCGCCAGCCTCGGCGGCCACTCAACCTCCAGCAACGGCAACGATGAATACTCAGCAAGTCCAAGCGTTGATAGCCGACATGATGCGTTCTCACGGCAGTGGCCTTCCTCCGATCACGGCGGCATACTCGAAGCCCTACACTACGAGGATCCAGCAGCTACGCTTCCCAGTCGGATTCCAGCCGCCAAAGTTTCAGCACTTCGACGGAAAGGGAAATCCGAGACAGCACGTTGCCCACTTCATCGAGACCTGCAATAATGCCGGCACATATGGCGACGAGATGGTGAAGCAATTCGTCCGCACCCTCAAAGGCAACGCGTTCGACTGGTACGTTGATCTTCCTGCAGGAACCATTGACAGCTGGGATCAGATGGAGAGGGAGTTCCTCAATCGCTTCTACAGCACCAGACGAACCGTCAGCATGATCGAGCTCACCGCCGTCAAGCAAAGGAAAGACGAGCCAGTGATCGACTACATCGACAGGTGGAGGAACCTCGCGCTGAATTCACGAGACCGCTTGTCTGAAGACTCGGCCATCGAGATGTGCACCCAAGGCATGCACTGGGGTCTGCTCTACATCCTCAAAGGTATCAAGCCTCGGTCTTTCGAAGAACTCGCAACTCGGGCTCATGACATGGAACTCAGCCTAGCAAACCGCGGGGACTCGAAGAGCAAGGACTTCTTGAAGATAGAGAAGAAGGACAAGCCACCGGCAACGAAACCGAAACAAGTCAATGTTGCCGACGTCGCTTCGACCTCCAAACCGCTCAAGATCGTTGGCAAGCCGGATCAGAAGAAGGGAGTCGCCATACCACCGCCTCCGCCGCCAAGACAAAGGATGACTCTCGAGGAGCTCGAAGCAAAGGAGTACCCCTTCCCAGACTCGGAAGTCTCCTCCATGTTCGACCAACTGCTGCAAGAGAAGATGATAGAGCTTCCTCCTTCAAAGAGGCCCGAGCAGATGCATCGCGTCGACGACCCTCTCTTCTGCAAATACCACCGGGTGGTGAGTCATCCCATCGAAAGATGTTTCGTCTTCAAGGAAAGAATCATGGCACTCGCCAAACAAGGGAAGATAGAGATCAACTCTGGAGAAGTTGCTACGGCCAACATGACGTCCATCACCTTCGGCTCCTTTTCGCCGGTGCTTGTTGCTGCTAGGCGAAGCATGCCCAAATTGCGCATCAACCGTCAAGCTCCAATCGCTAAGTCAACTTCTCAGCCGAAAGTTTCGAAGCGACGTCAACGTACTCCTGCGCTCACCGAAGATGGAACACCGCTGCCCTGGGGGCAATTATCGCTCACACCAGCACCTCTTCCAAGCAATGCTGCATCCCAACAGGCGCTCCAAAGGAGATACGAGCAAGGAGATCCAGAAGTCGGTCTGCTGGGCCAGCCTTCGGGGAAGTTCGACTATTACGTCCTCTACTCAAGGCCTCCGTCCGTTCCAATCGACGAAATCAAGCCCACCGGCTGGGAATCGGAAGACACGCCAGTAGAGCCTCGAGAAGAGCGAGTCCCTTCCAGTCAAGCTACGTCCCAATACGCTCTCCAAAAGAGATACGAGCAGGGAGATCCGGAAGTCGGTCTGCTGGGCCAGCCTTCGGGGAAGTTCGACTATTACGTCCTCTACTCAAGGCCTCCGTCTGTTCCAATTGACGAAATCAAGCCCACCGGTTGGGGATCGGAAGACGAGCCGGTAGAGCCTCCAGAAGAACAAGTACCTTCGAGGGAACCAGTTGCTGCTGTCGACCTTCATCCTAGCGGAGGGGAATCCACCGACGAAGAAGCATGGGTCATGCTACCGCGGCGGCGAAAGCCATGGCAAGAAAAGAAGCTCAAGCAAGACCGTGTGATGAGGGGATTCACCAAGCGGAAGACCTACAAGAAGAAAAGTAAGACTCCAGGAAGGAAGGCGTTCAAAGTGCCGCCAGCAAGCCAAGACGATATCCTTCAGCAAAGTCTTCCAGAGCCGACAACTTTGCAAGAGTTCTTCCCGGATCACTTCCTCCCAGCGGACCAACACATCAAGGTGTCCTGTTGCATGGTCGAAGTCCATGAAGTGTCGGAAGGAAAGAACGAAGGCGAGACTTCTGAAGAAGGCGACTCCACCGACGAGGGGGACGATTCCGACGAAGGGGGCACCGCCTCTCGCGACGAAGCAATCTTACACATGCCTCTCGTAGAAGCTTTGCATCTCCCGAAGAAGGCTCGCCTGGCAATGGCTGCGGCCTTGGCTGATCCGGATAGCTACAAGAAGAAGAAGAAGGACGACCAGAAGCGCAAAGCTGTAGCCGCGTGCGATGCAACGATAACCTTTTCAGACGAGGACCTGCAACTCGGAACGCGATTGCACAACCGGCCTCTTTACGTTTCAGGATACATCAAGGAGAAGCCAGTGAACCGAATCTTGTTGGACTGTGGCTCCGCCGTCAACATCCTGCCCATTCAGACAATGCGGCAACTCGGCATCACCGACGACCAGCTCTCGCCAAGTCAGTTGGTCATTCAAGGGTTCAACCAGGGCGGACAATCCACCGTCGGAATCATTCGCCTGAAGCTATCAATTGGCCCGCTGGATACAACGGTCCTCTTCCACATCATCGATTGCCATACGTCATATCGCCTCCTGTTGGGAAGACCATGGCTGCACGAGAACGGCATCGTGGTATCCACCTGGCACCAGTGCCTCAAGTACTACGAAGAAGGCGTGGAGAGGTGCATAGTTGCGGATGACAAGCCATTCAACGAGGCCGAGGCACACCTGGCCGACGCTAAGTTCTACCAAGCAAAGGGCCTGGTCGCGGAAGTTCTGCCAGCTAAAGCTCCTCGAGCCCAAAAGATTGAAGAAGTGAAGCAGGACAAGACTCCACTTCCCGCGAATTCGGCGCCACCCTCTGACGAGGCAAGACTCAAGGTCCAAGGAACGCCGAAACCTGGGCGAAGGATGCGCATTAGCTTCGAGCCAAGAGCAATGCAACATACCCCGTTGCCAGTCCAAACGGTGCCTGTCCTACGTCTCGCGCCGCAGTGGCTCCGTAAATCCAAGCAATCGCCTTCTACTCCGACAAGGAAGCTGGCCCCGTCGTTATCTCAGGCCAATGTCATCACTCTGCAAGAAATGACGGTGCCACTACCTAGTCTGACGCAAGCTCCGAACCCGAGCAGACCTGTCGAATCAACAGACCTCGAGCAACTCGGATTCAAACCGGAAGGGAGTTGGGGGCAAAATGCTGCCAAGTTGCTGTTCAGAGCCGGCTACAACGAGGAAAGCGCCATGGGCACACTTCCACCAGCAGCAACTCCACATGGGATGACGAGAACTCAAACTCGGCTGTTTCAAAACGGAGAGCAAATTCCCCCGAACCGCCGAGGCATCGGCTCCAGTCAAGCTCCGTTGGTCATCAGAACCGCAACGAAGAAGACCTTCACCTCGAACTACATCGAGGAGAGGATGGCAGATGAAGCAGCCGAAGAATCGACAATCTCCGACGCACGCTCTACCTACCTCAGCCATCCGGACAGCAAGAGAAGACGACGGTGGGTTCGAGGCCAAGCCTTGTTCCGGAAGCAAACCAGAACTGGTAAAGACTGGTCGAATCGAAAACGCACATCCGTGTTCGAGAGGCTCGGGCCAGTCAAACAATCAAAGAAGAAGTCGGCATTCGATCGTCTGGGGATGCCAATCGAGGACTTTGTCTCAACACCCACCCACCCACCCATGGCTACCGTCAACCATATCTCTATTACGGATCCCGACAATGGTGAAACTTCTACTTCGGACGACGAGTTGCCCGACGCCCCGCCAGTCCTCGAAGAAGGGGGGCAGTCCACCGTTGATGACTCAAAGAAAGGGGGCAGTCCAAGAAGACGACGACGACATACTTCTTCAGTGCCTAGGGCCAAATCCTTACTGTCTTGGGGGCAACCGTCTCTCATGCAAGCACTCCCTCTTCCAAACGAAACTATGTCCCGGCACCTGCTCAAAGCTAGAGACGAACAAAGAAGCCCCGAAGTCAACCTGCTAGGCCAACCATCGAGCAAAATTGACTATTATGTCCTCTACTCCAGGTCTCCTTCGATTCCAAATGAAGAAATCAAGCCAACCAGCTGGGGATCAGAAGATGAATCGGTACTGTCTCTAGAAGTGCAAGTCCTTCTGATCAAGGAAGAGCCTTCAGTCGCAACACCAGTTCTTCACCTTGGCGAGGAAGATCTTAACACATGGGCTATGGCGCCTCGAAGGAGAAGGCCACGACGATCAAGCTACAGGATAGCACGCCTAGCTAACAATGAGAAAGATCGGGCGACAAGAAAACTCCTCAGAAGAAAGTCCTTCAAGGAAAAGAATGATGCTCCAGGAAAAAAGACGTCCAAAGTACCACCAGCAAATCTGAAAAATTTCCTCCAACAAAGCTTTCTAGAGCCGGCAACACTCCAGGAGTTCTTTCCCAATCGCTTCCTTGAAGCTGATCAAGACTTCAAGGTCTGCTGCTACGTGATGGAAGTCCACCAAGTACCCCGAGAAGTCGATGAAGAAAGCGATACCAACATCGAAAGCATGGGAAGAAGCATCGCTACCAACGACAAGTTGTTCAACAAGGCTAAAGCACACCTTGCTGATGCTGAGTTTTACCAAGTGAAAGATCTCGTTGCAGAAGCTCATCCATCAAAACCTCTACGAGCTCAGGGAGTCAAAGCAGCTGCGAGGGACAAAAGCTCTCAACTTGCAAAACTAGTGACATCCTCCATCCAGACAGCGCACAAAGACAAAGAAGCGCCAGCACCAAGACGGAAAATTCACATCAACTTCAAATCAAGCTCGATGCGATGCATTTCGTTGCCTGCTCAAGTTGCTTCAGCCCTGCGGCTCGTACCTCAATGGCTTCGCAAACCAGGACGATCGCTTTCCCCTCCAGCAAAGGAACCAGCGTTATCATTCTTCGGGGCCAACTTCAGCACGTTGCAAGAGATGACACTACCGTTACGTGGTCTGTTGCACATCTCGAGCTCAACCGAGTCTTCCGAGCGCACCAGCTCTGAGCAACTTGCAATCAAGTCAGAAAACACTCGGGGGCAAAACTCCGCCGAGTCAATGTTCAAATCCAGCCGCAGCAAAGAAAGCATGGCACACATGGGATCACTACCCTCAGCTGCAATACCACATCGCCTGACAAAGACTCAAGCTCGTCTCTGCAAAAGCGGCGAACAAATCCTTCCAAATTGCCGGGGCATCGACTCCAGTCAAACTCCAGCAATCATCAAAACTCCAGACAAGAAGATCTTCACTTCCAACTATATTGAAGCGAAGAAGGTGGGCGACAGCTGCGAACCAGTGGCGACTCTGCCTACCAGTGGCAAGTCCCTCAAAAGGTACTTTGCCTAACGCAAGGTTACCCCCCTTGCCCAAAAAAAAAAAAAAAAAAAGAAAAAAAAAAAAAAGAAAAAGAAAAAAAAGTGAATAAACGAACTACGTGCGACTTGATCCCTCTCAGTAGGGTACGTAGGCAACCTACAAAGGTTCAGTCCAGCCAAAAAAAAAAAAAGGGAAACATCCCAACGTCGTCCCAGGAGGCCAGTCCAGATGCAAGTGAGTGCATAATCCACAAGTCCAGTCAGCAAACCAAAAGATGACAAGAAAGTCACAGTTCTTAAGGCGCCGAAGTGGCTCGCCCTCCGCAGCTTACACGCGCTGCAACTCCAGAGTCGCAACTAAGCCCAAGAAAGCGTCCTCCAGCGAAGACGGTCGTAAGCAATGAAGCTCGCCACCCTCCAAAGAAGGTGCGCATCTGCTCCGCAGAAAAAGAGTCGTTGCCTTGAAATCCACCGGGCTCATGCAAAAGCTCAGGCCCACCTGAAGGATGGAAACTGCCACTGAAGTCAAAAGCAGCAACCCGAAGAATGGCGGACGCATAAACAACAACCGCAGCCTTCGTGACCTCCACAAAGCCGAAAGAACCGCTGGAGCTGTCATCAAGGTCAAGATCGACAAGAAAAAGACAACCAAAGCAGTCTACTCCTTGTTGATGCTCGTGGCCTCGTCATCCTCTTCAGAACGCCCATCTCGGTGTCCTTCAAGCTGACATTGCTACCAGAAAGGTGCAACCTCGCTAGTAACTCTAAACCCGCGGTTGACCTCATCAATAATCTAGCCAGCCTTCGGAAGGTACTCAGGGGGACGAATCTTGCAAGGATATGAAAAGTGCAAGACCGATCGAGAGGTAAAGTCAATTCCATAAAAAAAAAAAAAAAAAAAAAAAAAAAAAAAAAAAAAAAGGAGCCACCTTCCCTGGCCTTCAACGCCTCCGACTCATCCTCGCGCCAGGCGATTGCCACCACACTCGGCTTCGTCTTTTTGCCGTGCCGTTGTCATCAAGCAACGCGCACCATCGCCGCCACCGTCGACGAAAGAGGCGACACCGGGAAGACGGAGCAAGTCTTGTGCAACCCCAGGCAGCACTCTTCCGCCGACGGTCTCCAAGCGTCAAAGAAGCCTTCGTCTCCAAGCCGACGGAAGCCTTCGTCTTCAAGCGACGTGCACCATCGCCGCCACCGTCGACGAAAGAGGCGACACCGGGAAGACGGAGCAAGTCGCGTGCAACCCCAGGCAGCACTCTTCCGCCGACGGTCTCCAAGCATCGAAGAAGCCTTCGTCTCCAAGCCGACGGAAGCCTTCGTCTTCAAGCGCCGCGCACCATCGCCGCCGCCGCCGACGAAAGAGACGACACCGGGAAGACGGAGCAAGTCGCGTGCAACCCCAGGCAGCCCTCTTCCGACGGCGGTCTCTAGAAGCCAACGGAAGCCTTCGTCTCCAAGCCGACGGAAGCCTTCGTCTTCAAGCTCCGCGCACCTTTGCGAGCCGTCAAAGAATCCTTCGTCTTCAAGCCTCCAAAGGAGCCTTCGTCTCCAAGCCGACGGAAGCCTTCGTCTTCAAGCGCCGCGCACCATCGCCACCGCCGTCGACGAAAGAAGCGACACCGGGAAGACGGAGCAAGTCTCGTGCAAACCCTAGGCCGCACTCTTCCGCCGACGGTCTCCGAGCATCGAAGAAACCTTCGTCTCCAAGCCGACGGAGGCCTTCGTCTTCAAGCGACGCGCACCTTCGCCGCCGCCGCCGTCGCCGACGAAAGAGGCGACACCGGGGAGACGGAGCAAGTCTCGTGCAACCCCAGGCAGCACTCTTCCGCTGACGGTCTCCAAGCATCGAAGAAGCCTTCGTCTTCAAGCAACGCGCACCATCGCCGCCGCCGTCGACGAAAGAGGCGACACCGGGAAGACGGAGCAAGTCTCGTGCAACCCCAGGCAGCACTCTTCCGTCGACGGTCTCCAAGCATCGAAGAAGCCTTCATCTCCAAGTCGACGGAAGCCTTCGTCTTCAAGCGACGCGCACCATCGCCGCCGCCGTCGACGAAAGAGGCGACACCGGGAAGACGGAGCAAGTCTCGTGCAACCCCAGGCAGCACTCTTCCGCCGACGGTCTCCAAGCATCGAAGAAGCCTCCGTCTCCAAGCCGACGGAAGCCTTCGTCTTCAAGCGCCGCACACCACTCGCGCAGCTTGAAGCCTGGCCACCGCCACGTACCCATGCCGCCTACGACCTCGTCACTTCGACCCTGCGCGCCTGGCCTCCACGCCGGCCACCGCCCGCCGCTGCTGCTGCCTCCGCAAACCAGAGGAAAGAGAAGAACCAGAGCAAAAAAAAAAAAAAAAAAAAAGAAAGAAGGGGCCCGCATCCCTCTTCCCGTCTGAGGCCGCACAAAGAAGGGGGGGCCCGCAGCCCCCTCCCCCCAATCAATGGTCGACAGCAAAGAAAAGGGAGGGGGACCCGCAGCCCCCCCCCTCCTTCTTCTCCGACGTAACCGGGAAGGGGGGGGAAGCGCGCTCGGCCCGCGCGCGCCACCCCGCGCCGCCCCGTGCCGCCCCGTGCCCGACTCCTGCACGCCGCTCGCCCGCACGCCGCGCGCCCGCGGGCCGCTCACCGCTGGCCCCGCGCCCGGCCGCCGCAGCCCGGCCTCCGCTGCCACCTGCGCCGGCCCCGAGCCCGACTCGCGCCCGCCGCCCGGCCTCCGCTGCCGCCTGCGCCCCCGCGCGCCGCCGTCACAGCCCGCGCCCGACTTGCGCACGCCGGCCCCCACGCCCGACTCCGACGTGGCCGGCCCCCGCGCCCGACTCGCGCACGCCGCCGCCCTGCCCGACCTCCGGCTCCGCGCCCCGGCGACGGCCTCCGCCCGCGCCGCGTGCCACCTGCGCGCGTCCCCGCAAGCGCCGCCCGCGCCCCGGCCTGCGCCCCGGCCACCGCCGCCGGCCCCGACTACCGCACCTGGCCGCCCAGCCCCGGCCACCGCTGCGTCCGCGCCCGCGCCCGGCCATCGCCCCGTCGGCCTGCACTCCTCGCGCGCCACCATCGCCTGCGCCCCCGCTCCCGCGCCGTACGTCGCCTGCCCGCGCCCCGGCCACCGCGCCGCTCGCAACACGGCCCGCGCCCGCCCGGACCACCGCACTGCAGCCTCCGCGAACCAGAAGAACCAGAGAAAGAGGAAGAGAAAAGAAAGAAAAGAAAAGGAAGGAAGAGAAAAGGAAAGAAAAGAAAAGGAAAGAAAAGAAAAGAAAAGAAAAGGAAAAAGAAAAGAAAAGAAAGAAAAAAAAAAAAAGAAAAAAAAAAAAGAAAAAAAAAAGAAAAAAGAAAAAGGGAGTTAGAGTCGCCATACCTGACACGCGACGACTCCACCTCCTCTCTTTGCGCCGTCGTCACCGCTTTCGGCCACGACGACTCCGCCTCCTTCTCTCGTTACGCCTGCGTCATCGACCTTGGCTGCGACAATCGGCCTCGCCATTGCACTCCCACACCGAAGAAGGGGCAATAGTTCTCCGCCGAGATGCACCGTGGCCGTCCTCGCACTCCAGCCGCCCTCGTGCCACACTCGAACTCCGTACAGCGGCCACTTTCGACGTCCGTGCAATCTTTGGAGCAAAAGAGGTCCGCAACGAAGAAGATGATCGAAATCATAGCAAGGGTCTTCTCTACAAGCAAGAGCCATAGCCAACTGCTCGCACTAGCACCCAGCTCTGTGCGCCGCACGCCGCTGACCTCGTGCCCAGCCGCCGCAGCCTCGGCCGACCCTACCACTGCCGCCGCTGCTCCCGTGGTAAAAAAAAAAAAAAAAAAAAAAAGGGGGAAGAAGAAGAAGAAAGAGGAAGAGAGAGGCGGCTAAGGCAACTCGCACCTCAGCCGCGCTCCTCCATCCTCCTCACCTCGGTCCTCGCCGCATCGTCGCTTCGAGCCCGCCTTCGCAACGACCGCCAAATCGCGCACCATCGCCGCCGACGAAAGAGGCGACACCGGGAAGACGGAGCAAGTCGCGTGCAACCCCAGGCAGCTCTCTTTCGACGACGGTCTCCAGAAGCCGGCAGAACCTTCGCAAAGAAGCACAATGGCGGATGAAGGGGGTAGGGGTCCTTAAATAGTCTCCCAACCCTGCCTACAAAAGGAATCAAGGACAAGCGCTCTACGATTCTTACGTGTCCAAACCCGACACGCTCTCACCGACGCACTCGTCCTTGAGGGGGCATTTGTAGACACACGAATTTCGTTGGACCCGAACCCGACTTACGTGTGCCGACGCGGATGCAAACCCGACACGCGGACTCAACTCGCTCGCACAGACGTGGATGCAAACCCGACACGCGGACCCAACTCGCGCGCGCCGACACGGACCCGGACCCCGCCTCAAGAGGGGCCGGTCCCTACTAGGGTCCGAACCCCATAGGGCCGGCCCTAGTGGGGACCGAACCCCATGGAGAGGCCGGCCGGCCCTGCAAGGAAAGGAAAAAAAAAAGAAAGAAAAGAAAAAAGAAAGAAAAGAAAAAGGAAAGAAAAGAAAGGAAAGAAAAGAAAAAGGAAAGAAAAGAAAAGGAAAGAAAAGAAAGAAAAGGAAAAAAATACCGCCATGCGCGGGGGGAGGTAGCGTATGACGTCTGCACACACGCGGATCTGCGCCGATCCCTCGATCCGACGCACAAGACGAAGCGCCCGATCGCCATCGATTTCGTGCGCAAAATCCAGCCATAATTGCACCCGCCAGAAAAGGAAAACAATTAAATGTTATTCCCTTCATCAATGGATGAATAAAATCCGGGTAATTATGAGAGAGATACAAAAGGGATTTGAAATTAAAAAGTTTCCATATCTCTCTCCCCACCTCTTTGCCTATAAATAGAGGGGGTGGGGGAAGGAAAAAATGGTCGAGAAATTGAAGACGAAGCGCCAGAGCTCTGCAGAAGAGAGCACGCTTCTTCATCGACCCAAGGCTTCACGAGGCACAGTCAAGCCTGTCCCGAGGGATCGGCTTACTGAAAGTCCTCATCAACGTGAAGACCCTTGCGCACGACGATCACCCCTTCGACTCCGTTCACGAAGAAGAAAGCTCGGAGAAGAAGAACCCTTCGACTCCGAGGACGCCAGAAGCAAAGGCCGGAGAAGAAGAGGAGCGGCACTACCCCGTCGTCTCCAACAAGCTTCGACTCCGATCAAGCCCAAAAGCCCGGAGAAGAAGAGGAGCGGCACTACCCCGTCGTCTCCAACAAGCTTCGACTCCGATCAAGCCCAAAAGCCCGGAGAAGAAGAGGAGCGGCACTACCCCGTCGTCTCCAACAAGCTTCGACTCCGATCAAGCCCAAAAGCCCGGAGAAGAAGAGGAGCGGCACTACCCCGTCGTCTCCAACAAGCTTCGACTCCGATCAAGCCCAAAAGCCCGGAGAAGAAGAGGAGCGGCACTACCCCGTCGTCTCCAACAAGTCCTCGATCCCGATCAAGCCCCAAAGCCCGGAGGAGAGAAGCGAAGCGTCATCACCACGTCGTCTTCGACAAACATCTGCACCATCCACGAAGAAGAAAGGCTGGAACAGATCATCTGAAGCGTCACTACCCCGTCGTCTTCATCAACAAAAGCCGACGCTACAACCGTCGCACGGAGATCGGTGCTACCCCCACCATCTTCGAAAGCATTCTTCGACCCCGATCACGCCAAAGAAGCCCGGAGAAGAAGAGAAGTCCCGTTGACACGCAAACCGTCGAAGCACCGGAGAAGTAGCCCACGTCGTTCGAAGAAGAAGATCGAGTAAACGCCAAAGCTAAAGCAACGCAAGAAGCCAAAGCAAAGCCCCAGTAAAGCCCGCGCCAAAGCAAAGCAAGTGCCAAAGCCAAGCGACTACGCCGGCCACGAGCAAAAGCACCGCACGTTCTAGCCGATACGACGCGAAGTCCGGAAGAACGAAAGCATCGCAAGTCTCTCCCAGCTACGTCCAAGTGCAAGCGCCGAAGCAAAGCAAAAGCCAGAGCCACGCCGGAGCCAAGCCAAAGCCAAAAAGCCAAAGCCAAAGCCAACGCCAAAAGCTCGATCGACGCCGCGAACCGACGATCAAGGACACCGAGGTCAAGCAAGGAACGAGGAAGACGCGAAGACCGAGGAACGAAGCCGAAAACCCCCTAGCCGAGAAAGCGCGAAGCACGGAAGGGACAAAGCAACGGTGGACATTCCTTAGCCTCTCCAAAACCCTCTCCCTGTAAAGACCCCTGTCCTGGGCAACTCCTTCAGAGCTCTCGCACGAACACCACGTGGAGACGCGGATCAAAGGGATCCCCCAGAAGATCTTTCCCATAATCCCCTGATCAAAACTCGCCGCAACCCGGACTCGCTACACCCGAGCAACCCGGGTCCCGGCCACAATTGTAATCTCGTTTTGTGCAATAAAGCCGACCCGTACCTTTTTTGCGCATACAATACGTCTAACCCGAATTTGTCCCATTGGAATGTATTAGAAAGAGTTTTTAGATACCTTAAGGGAACCATATCATACGGTCTCCACTATAGTGGATATCCAGCTGTGTTAGAGGGATATTCTGATGCTAACTGTATTAGTGACTTAATAGATATTAAGTCCACAACCGGGTATGTATTCCTACTAGGAGGTGGAGCCATATCTTGAAAATCCACCAAACAAACCGTTATAGCTAGGAGTACTATGGAATCAGAAATGATAGCGCTAGATACCACTAGCACAGAAGCAGAATGGCTTCGAGATCTCCTATATGAGATCCTATTGATAGAAAAGCCTTTACCGGCTATATCTATCCATTGTGATTGTCGATCAGCTATTGATAAATGTAATCAAGAAAACGCTGATATGAAAATAAATAGACATCTAAAAGTGAGACATAGATCTCTCAGATATAAGATGAAAAATCAAATAATTGCCCTAGACTTTGTTAGATCCGAAAAGAATTTGGCAGATCATCTAACTAAGAGCCTCTCTAGGACAGTGGTCTTAGAATCGTCGAGGGGGATGGGATTAAGCCCATAAGAAAAATCACCGCAGTGGGAACCCAACCTCACGGAGGTTCAATGGGTAGAAACAAACTGTAGTAGTGATTGAAAATGAGGAGCACTGAATAATGCTCCCGTCCCTATGACGTCAGTGCTTATTAAAAGCAAGGAGTAGGATGAGTTTAAAACTCTTAATAAGTCCAAGACCCATGAGGTGGGGTGTCGCCTTGCTCACACCCCTATTAGGACTTACCTATATGTATGTCGTTGTGAGGCCGCAACTCTGGGACCAGGGCTGCTCCCTAGAAACATACAAGAAAAGATATCTGCGCAAGGCCATTAATAGCACAACCCGCTTGAACCATCGAAAACTGTACTACGTGTACTACTTGTAGAAACCCGATAAATGAGGTTGGTTCAAGGCGTAGTCCACCAAGTCCTCACGGCTGTATACAACTGTACTAAGTGGAGGTTTAAACCGGAAGGTACCTACACCTACTGCGTAATATAAGAAATCCAGCAAAGTCTTTTTACTTTATATTTTGAATTTCTTAATTATTTAATATCTATTGGTTTTAAACACATGTGGGGGATTGTTGGATGTGTGTGTTTTAAAACCATACAACTTAATGGGTTTTTTAGTCCCATATCGGTAAGGGGAGAAATCCCCTACCAACTTAAATAGGATTGCCCACTTCCCCCCACTAGACATCACACTAGAGGAGGGGCTCCACTAGCTCACACACGCGCGTGCGTGTGTGCCGTGCCGGGCCGGGCTTGGGTATGGGCTGGGCAGCGCGTGTGTGTGCGCCCGCGGACCCGGACACGATAGCACCTCCGAAATGGACTGGTCCGCACCTGTACTTTTACTTTTTGCTTTTAAGCCCTCCACCATTTATGAAATTCCTTTTTGGCTACTAGTCGTTTTGCATGCGACCCGTTGCTGCATGCTAGCCGTTACGAGGCTGCTCTCTGTGAGCTGTAACGTGCGAGGTTAATGGGCTTAATCGCAGCCCATTAACCGCTCTCCTCTTTCAGCCTCCCATTAACAGCCCGAGGCCTATATAAGGCCCGATGCAGCAATGGGATTGGTAAAGTCCGAATATAGGAATTCCTCCCTGCTTACTGCCTCTCCCTCTCTCATTCTCTCGTGTCGTGGTGCTGTGGTGCTGCCCCTTTGCTCCGAAGAGATTCCATCTCTCGGACCAAAGCTCTGCTGCGGTGCTGCCTCCCCGCTTCGAGAAGATCGTCATCGAGTCGCTGGGTTCCTGAAAGTTCACGAGGTTCGCAAAACCTTCTTGAAGTCGTGCCGACGAAAAGGAGGTCGCTTGACCGGGGTCGTCATATCTCCGAGAACCATTGCCACGAGACCCGCACGAGGGGGGCAATAAGTTTCTTGGGACAGTGCCTAGCACGTTTCGACCACAGGCCAGAGTTTCTAACTCTACTCTTGTCCTATCATTCTAAATTAATCAATTTGCATCTAATAGAGAAACCTAAATAATTAGAGATAGATTATTTCTCTCTTTTAGAAAAGTTCGGCAAGGTGAATGACGGTTCCATAGAACCCGCTCTGCCTTGGCAAACAATTTCTAAAAGAAATTTGTGATATGCCTTTGCTTGCAAATATTATAATTGCTAAAATTATTTAATATTAAGAATTTGATTCCTAAGTTTGCTAGTTTAGAACGATTAGATTTCCAACAGGGACATCGTTGGTGTGCTTGGTAGTTAAGAGAGACATTAGCAAAGGTACGACGACGGTGATGATAAACAAGGCGATCGAGATGTAAACAAAGCGCTTGAATCGAGACTGAATTCGAAGGACTTGGAGTACATGGATGGGGTGTAATCGTTTGGGTGGGATGATGTTGGGACGATCGATGGAGTTCCAACAGCTTGCGGAAGGGAGAAGGTGTGTGGCCGTTGGCTGAGATGGAATGAACAAAGATTTCAGAGCTCTCTCCCATGTTGGTTGCTCATAGAAGTATGCAAACTGAAAGTGAGCTCTCTCAGAAGATAAGGGTGCTGTGAGAAAGAAAGAGAATTGAGAGCACTGAAGGGATGGCTCAAATGAATTAGGAGGTTAGCAAGCTACTCATGTGTTGTGATGAGTATGGTTGTTTTAGTGTCTTAGAGAGATAAGCCACTTATTTGTCACTAAAAATTCTCATTATCAATTAGTTGCAACCCCCACCCCGCTACAAGTTAGTACCCTCCGGCTCCTCCTATTCCCCCTCCCGTACACCACCACCAGCCACACCTCTAGCCCCAACCCTGACCCAACCTCCACCCTCCTCCCCTGTGCAGGCCAACCTGGCCATTTTAGCATTTCTCTATGTCTTCGGTCGTGTTGCACCGAAGACATTCGTGGTGTGCCGTGCTGATCTTGTTGTGTGCCGTGCTGAACTCGTTGTGTGCCAATCGTGAATAAGATGATAGAACATAAGAGATGGTAAACAAAAAAAGGAAAATTTTATTCACCCCCCCAAAATGATGAACATACCCCGCTTCTACCATTACCCTTTTTTTTATGGCAAGAATACCCCCACTACCCCATACCCCATTCTCCCTTCCTAGCACACCCCATCCTCTTCCCCCTTCGATACCCCATCCCCTTTGAACCTCCATACCGCATCACCTCCGTACCGGCACGTCCGTCATGGCATACCCCCGCCGCCTGCTTCCGATGCCAGTGCCTCGAACACCCATCTCAGACGTCGACGCCTCCAGCACCAATTTTTGACGTCGACGCCTCCCTTTCCCCCCTTTTCCTCCTTCCCCTCTTTTTCTATCGTCAGAGCCGCCATTGCCTCCCCTTCCCCTCCTCATCACCCAACAAGTTTGGTAGTTCAGGATCGAGCCAGTTTGGCATTGAACTAGCCAAATAATATTCAACAGTTAATTCGCTCAACATGTTCGGTAGTTCAATGCCGAACATGTTCAGCACTGAACTACCACACATGTTGGGCGATGGGAAGGGGAAAAAGGAGGCGATGATAGCTTTGACGAGGAGGAGGAGGAGGAGAGGCGGTGGGGAAGGAGGAGGGGATGGGAGGAAAGAGAATGAGGAAAGGCAGTGGCTCTGAGAATGGGCAGTGGAGGCGTCAGGTGGCGGGGGTATGTCGTGAAGAACGTGCCAACATGAAGGTGATGGAGTATGGAGGTTCAAAGGGGATGGGTACTGAAGGGGATAGACGACGGGATATTCAGGGAAGGGAGAATGGGGTATGGAAGGGAAAGGATGGGGTTTGCTGAAGAGTAGGGGGTATACTGGTCATACCCCACAAAAAAATGGAAAACTAAAGGGTAGGGCTGTGAAGGATCCTAACCAAACCGACTAAACCGACCAAACCAAACCAAACCAACCGATTTTAATCGGTTTCAACACACTCAATGGATCGGATTGGATTGGGTTTTTTTAAAACCGATATTATTGGATTAGTTGACGGATTTGTAAATTTAAAACCGAACTAAACCGAACCGAACTGACATATGTATATATGTATAATACTTTATTAAATATACCATATGTCCTCATATACCCTTGCTACCAACAACCTTTACAATACTGTAGGATTACTCAAAATCGGTTACAAATCTTATTTAGGCCTAATAATTTGACAACAATTATTATATTTTACAGTTAAAACTAGGTTCTAATTGAAAGAAAAATAAAGCCCAACATGCATATGAGTAAAAGGCCAAACCGACCATCTAATACAATCCAAACCGACTTTAATTGAATTGGATTGGATTCCAATCTCAGTTTGGTTTGGATTGGATTGGAAATCCTCAAAACCGACCAAGGTTGGATTAGTTTGGGTTTTGCCGAAATACATTGGTTTCAAACCGATGCACACCCATAGCAAAGGGGAAGCGGGATATGTTCATCATTTTTGTGGTGTGAATAAAATTTTCCATAAAAAAGTGTTAAGATGTATCCATGTATATACATACACTTATTGTATATAGGACTTACATGTATTGCCCATATAGTGTGACCTTTGGCCTAATAAGAGATCTCATTCTATTCTCTCCTCAAACTCTAGCCATCTCTCTTTCCCTCTCTCTCCATGCTAGGAACCCTTGTAACATGGTATCAGAGCCAATGATTTATCCCTCCTCAACGGATCATCGACTACCTCGCCGGACGAATTTGCACCTACGCCTCTCCTCTTCTAGATTTGCTCTGACCCGTAATTTTCCGGCCAGCGGCCTCGCCATCGCTGCATCGGCGAATCCGGCCAGATCTGAGTCAGATCGGGCTACCTCGCTATTGATCCTCACCGGATCTACTCCTTACAAGCTAGATCCGCAACTACGGTGTCATCTCCTCATCTCCCCCAACGAGCTCAGGCACGCTCCTCTCCGGATCTACCTCCCACTAGCGCGATCCGGTGCTGGCGACTCCTCTCCCTGTGCAGTCTTATGCATTCCGGCAGCTCCTCTCCAGATCTGCGGCTCCTCTCCTCAGCACAGCACAATCCCGCGGCCTTCCGACGCACTCTAGATCTGGTCTTCTGCGATCAGATCTGGTCCTCTACGATTAACAGCTCTCTGCATCAGATCACGGGGCCCACAACTCTCTCGCGCAGCCCTCCCAACCTCAGCCATCACAGATTTGGTCCTAACAATTGCGGATCTGCAGCAGCCCTCGACAAACTGATCTGCAACCTCCCTCCTCTCACCTCTTCCCCGACCAGATATGGTTACCACTTTCCAGCGTATCTACAGTAGCCCTCGATAGTGGATCTGCAGGCTCCGGATTTGTAGAATGTGTAGCCTGCGCTGTTTGTAGATTGAGTAGTCCGCACGACATTGCAGCCCCACGCGATATCTCGAATCACGAGGCCCTCAGGTCGTACTCCTTGGACTGCTGTCTCCCACAGACCGCAGCCCCGTGTGCGCTTCTTCGCCTATTGTCTCCCATATACTGCAGCCCCACATGAGATCTCAGATTGAGTGCCTCTCCTCTCGATCTCATCATATCTTGCATGGGCTTGTTGCTTGATCTGAGTGAAGATTATCCCGGAAAAACCTCAAGTCTTCGTTTATGGCTTCGTCTTCCTCGGAGATGACGACCGATCACTACGGACGAGTCTCCTCTCTCCAAGTCAGTCTTCAGGGAATTCTGGGCGGCCCCTCCTGTTGCTACTTTCTCACGTCTGCCTCACTGCGGACGGGAATATGAGCGACCGATCACTGCTTCGGATTTTCAGTCACTTCGCGAGGAGATAGCTCAATTTTGACTCTCTCAGTAGTCTACCACTCTTCCTCGCCCTCCCAGTGTTTCAGCTTTCTCAGCACTACAGATGGAGTCACCTGGTAGCTCTGCTGTTTGGATTCTAGACTCGAGAGCCTCACACCACATGACTCCGGATGTCTCTCTGCTTACTACTTGCCAGCCTGCATTGCATATCCCACCGATCCACACTGCGGATGGCTCTCGTTTAGCCATCTCACAGTTTGGATCCATTACTACATCCTCAAACCCCACAGGCCGCTTCTCCTTACCCTCTGTGCTTCACGCTCCCGCGCTACATATGCACCTCATTTCTATTAGTGCTATATGTGATTCTGGTTGCTCTGTGACTTTTACTCCCTCTTCTTGTTCTGTGCAGGATCTACGTACTGGTTGACATATTGGAGCAGGTCATAAGACATGTGGGCTGTACTAGATGAAATTTCTTCACTCTCTGACTCCGTCTTCCTCTGGGTTCTGTGGGGCTGCTTCTTCTGATGCCGTCTGTGGCACAGGCGCTTGGGTCATACTTCGGAACCACAACTTAAGATATTATTTCTTTCTAGGGCTTTCAGTCGTGGTCCTTTTCAGTCTCTGTCTACTTGTACTGGGTGCAAGTTTGCAAAAGCTGCAGCCCTTCCCTTTTCCTCTAGTACTTCTCAGAACTCTGCTCTTTTGATCTTGTTCACTCTGATATTTGAGGACCTTCTCCTCTTCCCTCTATGAATGTGTATTTATAATATGTCTCCTTTGTGGATAATTACAGTCTCTACACATGGGTCTACTTGCTTCGTCGTTGCTCGGATATCCTCCAAGTCTATCAGGATTTCACGTCCATAATTCACACACAGTTTAGTCGGCGTATCAAGATCTTTTGATCTGATTTTGCCCTTGAGTATCTATCTACCGCTATGTACAGTCTTATTCAGTCCTATGGGACGATCTTTCAGCACTTGTGCCTTTACATCCACTAGCAGAATGGTGTTTCTGAGAGAAAGAATCACCATATTCTTGCAACTACTCGTGCTCTCCACCTTTCTGGTTCTATCCCTCAATGCTTATGGGCTGAGGTACTTCTGACCTCGGTCCAGCTTATTAACATCACTTATTCGTCAGTTCTTCTGGATGACTTGTCTCCTTATGAGCGCCTCCTCTCTACCACTCCTGACTACAACCCTCTTCACACGTTTGGGTGCTCCTGTTTTGTTCTTCTTCCATCCCATGAGCATACGAAGCCATCTGCTCAGGCAGCTAAGTGCATTCTTCTTGGGATCAACACTGAGCATAAGGGATATCGCTGCTATGACCCTATTGCTCGTTACTTGCGTATCTCTCGACACGTCTCCTTTGTCGAGGATACACCCTACTACTCTCCCGAGGCCCAATATCTCACCTTCCTAGAGCCTTCTCCTCTATCCTTGACACCTGAGTCCCCTCCATCGGCTCCTCCAGGCCTACCAGCTCTACTGACTCCTTCCTCACCACTGGCTTCAGCTGCTCCTTTGCCGGTTGTTTCCCCAGCTTCTCCAAGGGACTCCTCCGAGCCGGCTCCCCGAGCTCCACCTGCTCTTTTGTCAGTTATTTTCCCAGCTTCTCCAAGTGACTCCTCTAGGGCTTCCTCCTCTATGTTTGTGCATCCCTCTCCTCCTCGAGTTGTCTCACCCTTTCCCCAGGTCTACTCTCATCGGACTGCTCCAGTGTCTCAGTTTTCCTTATCCTCGGAGGATGTTGGTTCTCCTATTTTTGAGTTTGCTCCTTACCTACTGTGCCTGCTCCGTCATCTCTAGTCGTGGGTCCGTGCCCACCTCGCTACCCTCAGCACCAACACCATCCGCCTGACCGCTTTAGCCACGACATTGGGCCTCCTGATCGCTTTGGCTTTGCCTCTGTTTGTAGTTACTCGCTTCAGTTTACTGCCTTTCTTACTGTTGTGCACACAGATCAAGAGCTCTGGTCCTACTCTGAGGCAGTTCAATTTCGTTAGTGGCGTTATGCTATGGATAAAGAGTTTCAGGTCTTTCAGCAGACTCAGTCCTAGGATGTTGTCCCACTGCCCTCTGGAGTTGAGCCTGTCAGCTGCAAGTGGATTTATAAGGTCAAGCACCGACTTGATGGATCCATTGAGCGACACAAGGCTCGCGTGGTGGCCTGTGACTTTACTAAGGAGTATGGCATTGACTATAAGGAGACCTTTGCTCCGGTGGCTCAGATGACCACCGTTCGAGCTCTTTTGGCAGTTGCAGCCGTTCGTCCCTGGCCCCTTCCTCAGATGAATGTGAAGAATGTCTTTCTTCATGGTGACCTGTCTGAGACTGTCTACATGGATCCTTCTCCAGGTCTTTGCGTTCCTCCTCAGCACGTATGTCGTCTTCTTCAAGCAGATGCCTCGTGCCTGGTTTGAGCGGTTCCGTCATGCTATCAGGGAGCTTGGTTACTCGGAGTGCAATCAGGACCACTCTCTGTTTGTGAGGTCGTCCCTACAGGACCGGACGATCCTACTATTGTACGTGGACGATATGATCATCATTGAGGATGATTCTGCTGTGATTGCTTGTCTTCAGCAGCATCTGAGGAGCCAGTTTCAGATGAAAGACTTGGGTACTCTTTACTACTTTCTTGGTCTTGAAGTTGTATACAATGCAGATGACATTATGCTCTCTCAACAGAAGTACCTTTCTGACATCCTTAGCCATGCTACCCTCTCAGATACCCACACAGTAAATATCTCTCTTGAGCTTCACTCGAAGCTACTTCCTATAGATGGAGTCCCTATTTTAGATCCCACTCGGTACAGGCAGATTTTGGGACAACTTGTCTACCTCTGCATCATTCGGCTTGACATTGCATATGCTGTCAGTATTGTCAGCCAGTTTGTTGCAGCTCCATGCTCAGTTCACTACGGTGCTCTTCTTCGAATCCTTGGGTACCTCAGAGGGACAGCTACTCGCTCATTGTTTCTATCGTCGTCTTCTTCTCTCATTCTTCGAGCCTACTTAGATGCAGACTGGGCTGGAGATCCGACTACACGCCGCTCACCAGTAGTTACTGTTTGTTTCTTGGCGAATCTCTGATATATTTGCGCAACAAGAAGCAGAAAGTGTTGTCCCTTTCAATACTGAGGCTGAGTATAGGGCCATTGCCTCCACGACCAAGGAGATAGTCCACCTTCGGTGTATCCTTAGTGATCTCAGTGTTGCTTTCTTCGGACTTACTCCAATTCACTGTGATAACCGGAGTGCTATTCAGATTCCTAGCAATTCGGTTTTTCATGAGAGAACAAAGCACATCGAGATTGACTGTCACTTCGTCCGACAGGAGTATGAGGCTAAGACGATCTCACTACCTTTCGCCTCAGCAGAGCAGATAGCTGACTTCTTCACGAAGTCACATCCTACACCACACTTTCGGTCTTTGATTGACAAACTCTTGGTGTATAATCCATCTTGAGTTTGAGGGGAGTTTTAAGATGTATTCATGTATATACACACTTATTGTATATAGGCTTTACATGTATTATGCATATAGTGGCCTTTGGCCTAATGAGATCTCTCTCTCTCTCTCTCTCTCTCTCTCTCTCTCCCTCCATGCTAGAACCCATGTAACAAAAAGAACAGTGGATAGCTAAATTTTTGTTAGTAATTCAAAACAGGGATTCGATCCAGGTCGTTGACAAATAGGTTCAACCCATCTGATGGCAGGATAGATATTTCCATGAAAAGCTTTGTTTTTTCCCTATATTCATTTTGTTCTCGATCTTCAGAAAAATCGATGCCCATTCATTCATCCACTCAGATTTCCGTCTATTCTTTTCTTCTCGATCTTCAGACAAATCGATGCCCATTCTTCCACTCAGTCGTAGTCGTCCCCCCCAATTCATGCAGACAAATTTGGAATCGGGATCAAGCATCGGGTAGCCATTCCCATCCTGATTCCGACCCATTTTCTCATCTCTCTCACCATCTTTCTCTGCATTTTTTTTTTCAGAAATTTAAACCCAAAACTTCTTTCAGCACTGACCGTTTGTTCCTCATAATTTTTTTTTTCTTTCGAAAAAAATTAATGCTTCGTTTGCGTATTTTGCTGCAGATTCCATCTGGGTCTGCCCGAAAACCTCGTTTCAGTGAGGGGATGCGCCACCAAAGGAGCGTAATTTGATCATCCTATCGGTTTATCCTGTGTTGATTCTATCTGGGTATCCCGAATTTGCGGTTTTCTGCTTGTTTTGAGAGATGGGTTTTATTTCAAGAATAAAATTGCCATTAAATTGCTCATGATTCTTTTCTTTTCTGTTAAGCCCATCATAATCTTTGTGGGAGCTACAAGGCCTGAATTCGTACTGTTATCTGATTTTTCTCTCCAAATTTCATCTGGGTTTGCATTGTTTTTTGATCTCCTGCTACTTTAAAGAGAGAATTTGATGTTGGCGCCATCAGGTGAATGATCATGAACAACCAGTCATATGGGCCGGGGAGTCCCAAATCCTTCCATGCCTACCGAAAAGGGGACTTTGATCTGGAGTCTGGAATCCCAAGGAAAACCCGGAAGACGAAAAATTCGGTGCATGATCCACTCAAGATGCTAAGATCTCTTGGGAACCACATTCAGTATTTCTACAAGCTGCGCCCTGTTGCTTTATTCCTCATCTCATTGTCCTTCGGGGTAGCCATTCTGGTAGTTCTCTCTATTTTTGAGAGCCGGTTTAGAATGATGAGTGCGATGAAGGGTGTCGACGATCGGGATTCGTACCCTTTGAACAATCTTAGTAACCTTGTCATGGTTGCCGGGCATTCGATCTATACAAGCACCGGTTGTGGGAAGTTTGATAGCGAGGATTCATGGTTCTTGGAGCCGTACCAGAAACATCCTGGCCAGGCTGCTACGTTTGTGGAGCATATTAAAGATGGGGTGGAGATTGCAGCCAGAGACGAGGGAGCCCTTCTTTTATTTAGTGGTGGGGAAACTCGGAAGGGTGCTGGTCCTCGGAGCGAGGCACAAAGTTATTGGGCTGTTGCTGAATCGAAAGGCTGGTTTGGTAAATTATTCACTTTGGCTTTGGGGTTATTTGTTTTGCTATTATGTTTATTTTTCCTTGATGCTTCTGCTGATTTAACTTAGTATTGCTATGAATTTAATCACTTATATTGCCTCTCTTTTGTGCTTAGTAATTATATTGAATCAGTGAGATTGATTAGTCATTTATGGTAGAACGTCATCCGCACGATAAGAAACAAAGTATATAGAACTCTTTGATGGTAATGTTTTAATGATGAAACTCTGAACAAGTTTTTTATCTACCTGTGTTATAGTTTGAGTTACTTCTTGCAAGAGGTTTGTTAACGATTTTGATCTTTATTTTTAGCAGAATAATAAGACATTGCTGGCCGTTAACCTCTTAAGACTCATTCAAGTTTTGTAGTAACAGCAACTTTCTATTATTTTCAGTTGGGCTGCCTTTTTTCTCTTGGGGTTACTATGAGAGGTTTGTTAGTGCTAGTAGTGGCATTATCCAAACTATGTGCTTGGTATTAGTGTGGGTCTTCAGTGTCACAATAATACAGGGTGCCAAGTTCTTCCAGCTAAAAAAAAAAACATTATTATATTGAAAGATCAGTGGATTTTACACCAACTTCAACCTAGTGTTAAAAATGACCTTGATTGCTTTTACCTTGACTTTTTTGACCTCCAATAGGGGGAGAAGCGGTGCCCTTTTTATGTGTAAAGAGGGAGAAAAGCTCGAAGAGAGGCAGCTGCAAATTGATGACTTGCTGTTTGTTTTTTAATATAAGAAAACATTTGGCCGGTGGTGAGTGAATTGGGATTTTTGCTGAAAAGGGTTGATGGTTTTGGATTTATCTAAATTTAGCTTTCATACTAGGATTACCATCCAAAATGGGATTTTTCTAAAATTCAGCTTTCAAACTAGGATTAGCATCCAAAATGGGGCTGTATGGGTCAAAAAAACCCCATTTTAGTTAATCATTTCTTATCAAGGACAAAATTATCAAAGGAAGCATCATAATTCATTTCTCACAAGTTCTATCGACGTTCTTTAATACCTTTCGATTGGTCTAAAATCTAAATTATAGATCCAGTTTAAAGCCCCTCTCCAAGCGTAGAGAGATACAGAGAGATTCCCTCACACTTAAAACAGTAGTTCAGCCATAGTATTAAGGATAATGTGGGGTTCTTTTAGAAGCTCTTAACCACCTTAAAATTTGCAAGCACGAAGGAGCTTGCCTTTTGTAATGTTTGTACCCTTTTCGTTAAGCTGAGTGGTATACGACACCATTATCAAGGTATAATTTTGCAATAGGTATCTTTTCTTTTCAAAATATTCACTCCTTTATTTTTTTTTTGGATTTCATATCGATATATGAAATCCTCATGCCTCTGTTTTAACTAAGGTTGCTTCTGTTTGTGGAGGCAACTGATCTAGTGACCTCTAGTAAGGTCAATGGAATATTAAATCGCTATAATGGACCTTTGGTTAATCTAGAGGGGAATCTATCAATATGATCCTTATAAAAATAAAAAATGTTAACAGGCTTTTTTTTTTTTTTTTAACATGCTCTTGATAGAGCGTTCAATTGTAAGTCATCCTCCCCGGAAGATAGCCTAGCACACATAAGGATGCTATCCAGTCACTTATGACTGATGACACTGTAATCACGGAGGTTGACAATAATTTGAATGGTGGGTCTGATAATGCGGTTATTATGTATGATATTAAGGGACCGTTTCGTTTCCTGTGAGTTTGGAGTCCACTTTCTTTTGGACTCCAAACTTCATGAAATTGACCTTTCATATGTATTAGGATTTATGAATTTCAAATTGATTTAGGCATTGAATTAAGTTTCAATTGAACCCAGGGTCCATGGGAAGTAAAATGGGGAAACAAACCCCCTAGACTAGAGAAATAGGAGGGGCAACTACGAGGGAACATATTTACACTTGAATTGGTATTAAATTTAAAAAGGCATGGAGTAGTAGTGATAGTCGGTGGGAATAAGGTACTATTAATAGTTGCCTTTGCCACCAATTGCATTCAGTCAAAATAGAGTTTTCTCTTCTTCGTTTGCTGCTTATTTCTGTTAAAATTTCTACAGTGAGATTCTGTAGCCTCTTGGTGCAAAGCCTATGAAATATTAAGTTATGACTCTTTAGTCCTTGCCCGAAGTGAGATGCTTCCAGTACTAATATCTTCTCTTTTAGTTTTGTGAGTGTTGTTTATTTCTGAATTTCTTCATCTTGTTTTAAGTTTGTACACCGATATTAGTTAATTCTCTTAGACCATAACTTATATTGCTCCTTAGTTACTTTTTCATGGCAGTTCCACTTTGAATTCTCAAATAATCCATCCAAAACCCAAATTTCTGCTATAGAGTTCAATTCCAGTGGCCCATATTTTATTGTTTTCCCATGATGTCTCAAAATCTTGTGAAACTCTTTGACATTCAAGTGCTACTTTATATTAGATCTTTCTGGACTATTTTTCAGGATCCATAGATCACATTCATAGTTTAATTTCCAAATCAAACTCAGATCAGGTAATGCTTCTAAAAATTCTAGAGTTTTTACTAAGTTATCCAAATCCTCAAACCCACCCAAACTCTCTCTCTCTCTCTCTCTCTCTCTCTCTCTCTCTCTCTCTCTCTCTCTCTCACACACACACACACACACACACACACACACAAACACAGTTTGGCAAAGTGACATATGATTACTCTCTGGTCATTCCAATTGACAGCAGTAGTAATGTGACATCTTCGTCAAAAGGAAGGTCATTAATCCAACGCCCATTTGCGATGGTTAGACATCTCATGACATTAGTCATGTATGTTGGAACGATATATGATGCCCTGCTTTTTGTTTTTCAAATGTAAGGGACGCTTTGGAAGGCTCCGATAGTATATAATGATCTTTGTAGTAATTGGTCCAGTAGACATCATTGATGCTTTGAGCTAGCATCGCATAGGAAGGAACAAAACAATTTAATATAGGTCTAATCAAAGTGCAAATGGTCATTACTCATTAGTTAAAATATCCATAGTGCAATAACCTTCCAGTGAAATCAAGGGAGCATTTCGGTAAATATCATAATTGACTATGGATTTTTTTTTATTAGATGAAAAATGTTGGGCACATGCTTACTCATATGAGTAGAAAAAGTAGAAAAAGGCCTGCCGCTAAAAATACTGGAGCGAATATAATGCCTTAAGTGAGAACTAGAAAGTTGCTAGATCTTTGGTGCATTAATATTGATGCTAGGATTGTGGGGTAGTACAAGGACCTAAGCTAAGAGGAAGGGACATTGGACGGTGCAGCTTAAAAGCCCCCAACTTTGTGATCATTCTCATTCCTCTAACTTGCATCCTATATAGAATAAAGGAAATATGACAACTAATCAGAAGTGATAATCCAATTTTGAGGTGCATAGGATTTATAGTAGCAAGGTCAGTGCAGGTAATGGGAGGCCACCTCAATAAGAGCAATAGAAGTGAAGGGCATTAGATTTCGAGTTGTTCCTTTAGCCAATTCTAATAGATTTTTCTTAAGATGGTTGGGGCATCTGCAATAACCATACCACTAAGAGCTAGATAAGGAAGGAGACAAGGCCCTGTTTGGCAACTCTACAAAGTAGATCATTTTTAGCTTATTTTAAAAGTAAATTTGATAGAAAATCATGTTTGGCAAGGCTATACAAAGCAGAACTTATTTTTAGCAAGTAGAGGTTTTACTTTTACCTCTATTTCAAAAAATGGCTGACGTGTTACTTTTCCAACCCGTGATTTTTCAAATTGGGCTTTTGTGACATTTGTCCTAAACAATTAAAAAACTATGACCAATAGTGGCATCCTTCTACGACCACCACCCGCCACCGCCTACCACCTCCGGCCACACGCCACCACTGCCGTTGACGAGTAGGCTTTTTTTATTTTTTCATTTTCTCATTAGTTAGAGGCAACATACAATTGCTATATCAAGTGTTGACTGCTGAGTCGAAGTTCCGAAAGCTGAATCCGCCTTCAATTGAAAATTGCTTTAACATCTTTAAAACATTTTTTTTCTTTGCAATAAATTGTAGTAGCTTCTAGCCTTCTAATCATGGGATTCACGAAAATTTAGTAGCCATCACATACCATGGATATTCTGGGCATGACAATTCTACTTTTAGAATCAGGAACAAGTAACAGATGCTCTATGAAAGAAGTCAGAGCGGATGGTTATAGGTGTTTCTGAGCAAGCATTGAATGTGTGGTTAGAGTGGAAGATATATACTTCCAATTCCTGATTGGATTGCTACCTTAACTCTTCTTGATATTGAAGACTACCGGTTTATTTACTACTGTCATAATTAATACTGAAATGTATTTTAACTACCATATGCTATACATAACTTTCATTATCATTTTTTTATAAGACCCTAATATTTTGTGGATTGCTTCCAAACAATTAGGAGATTTGTCTACTTGTTTTTACTTAATGCAACTGAATATTACCTCACAACGGTCAAACATCTTAGTTTCTTCAATGGTTACTTTTTAAATAATTTCTTGACATTTAATTGCAATGATTATTATAATTAGATAACCTTAATTGACAAAAATGTGGGGCTCAAGGATCTTCATTCCAAATACGCTTTCTTTTGAAAACACTAGTCAGCAATTAGCCAATCTTATCAATTTTTAAGTTTTCAGACATTACTTTGCAGATACTTGGTGTGTAGAGTGCATGGAAGTGTTCTTATCTGTTAATTTAAAAACTACACACTTTAACCTTTATGTAGAAAGTTTGATTAGTTAAATTTTCTTTTCTTGAGCTGCTCATAATCCCTACATTTGTATAGGCAAACAAGACAGTGTGAGAAGTAGAACACTCACAGAGGAGCATGCAAGAGATAGCTTTGAGAATCTTCTCTTTAGTGTTTGTCGGTTTCGAGAACTTACCGGCACTTATCCTCAGAATATGACAGTAAGTTATCTTTTCTTTCAACTTGAACACACCACTAATTTCTTCTATTGATATCTTCTGCGTCGATCCTCAAGAAAGCTTGTGTTTTAGCTTGACTTGGAGTTTGGATGCTAGTTGGCACTTACCCTCTGAATATCAGTAGATGTATGGATTTCTAAGATACAAATCACTGCTAAGTTGACATAAAAATTGCAAATTGATGAGTTGAATTCGGGGATTAACTTGAGGTTACATTAGTTCATTTGGTTGATGTAAAGTTACCCATGAGGCCTTATCTTTAATTCTGTAAAAAGTTTGCAAATATTGAGTTATCACACAGATTCATTAGCTAATTCTAGGGACTCCATCTCCAGATCAAAGAGAGCAAACGTATTGATGTACTCATTAAATTTCTCTAATACAAACCACTTGAATCATATGGAGAATTGGAGATGAAATTGATCAACAACATAAGTTTAAATTAGACCAAGAAGATAAAGGCTATTTACCTCTCGATTTCTAAATTACATGGGTAATTGTTTATTTAAATTTCCTTTATACATCCTGCATTTGTCCTTGGAGGGTCTGCTTCTGTTGGATGTAACTTGATTTTTTTTTTCATTGATTCGATACGTTAATTGTCTTCGCTTTTTGAGGAGACAAGCATGTTAGCAATAATTGCGAATATGGATAACAAAGAAGTATTGAAGTTGATTTCTTTGTGCTCGTTTCCTAAAACATTTGATTTACCAAAGCTTTTTAAGTAATTGAATTAGGACTGTAATATGTTTGGGGAAATGTTTTTTTTTCTGGGAATTTCTTATGGGGTGGAGTTGAAGCATTCTTGATTCCTCTGTAGGTTGTAATTGTTTCAAATTTTTATATCTATCCTCCTAAATATCCTTATTTACTTGTATACCCTCCTGAACCTTGAAAGTGTTAGATTATGCCTTTTGAAATCACGTGTTAATCACTGACCTCGAAGGGTATTAAGAATGTTTCTAAGATTTAAGAGGTTATACATGACATTTCAAACTTTTCAAGAGTACGATTGCAATAGGGATATTTAAAAGGGTATATATGTAAAAAAAGAGATTGTGGGGCATAAAGCCAACTTCAATTGGATCAAAAAGGTTTTGTGGGTACATCTAATTACTTCAATGCATGTAATGAATCTAATGATCACTACGGTTTTATAATCATGTTTCGCAATAATCCATCCAACTATAAGAGCAGGATACTAGTGCAGTTCAAAGTGTTAAGTCATTTGGTCACAAAATTGATGAAAAGTTGTTATTTAAGGATAAAGAAGCTGTCTATCAATGAAGTGGAGTGAAAATATGGATTGTTTTAATATATTATATTCTATGGCATTAGTGTCATAAAGTAAGTACCTTAGTGACAAAAATTAAAATCATGTATTGGGAGTAAGAATATCTAGCCTATCTGGTCTGGAGTGCCTTACATGTCCCAGTTTCTTCGTAAACCCTCTATATTCTTAGACTTAGATATCCGAATGCTTACCAAAGAATGTTGTAGATATCATTGGATATTCATCAATTCTCGTAGCTTGCATCGAATTTTTCCTCGTTCTTTCCTATAGTATCGAGCAGCTTATTGAGCTAAACTCTATAGCTTGTGCTTACCTTGTATTGTGTCAGGTTGTGAGCTACGATTTCAAACAGGAGAGGTTTGCCGATTTGCACCGTTCAGCAATTGCATTCCCCGAAGGCAGGTTTTCCTTCTTCGGCACCCCGACCACCCCCGATTCGAAGGAGGCAGCAATCAACGGCGAAGCCTTGGTTAGGGCTCAGTTCCAGGTCGACCCGTATGGATGCTCGGGCTCACTTCACCTGAAGAGGCTGAAGAGGGATCCGTTCCATCGGTCGATCCCGTATCCGGATGGATGCCCCGAGCTGAAAGGCTTGTTCAGCTACTGTGGTCCGGCTCCCTATCCGGGCACCCTCCCATGGGCACAGTAGGGTTCATCAAGCTTGGATTCTACTCTGACCTTTGGTGACTCCACAACGATGACAGCCTGACAGCATGATGTTTAGAGCTTGCTGAATTTTTTTTTAGCACCTTCTGTAACCATGCTATGAGATGTATTTCATATTATGTTTATATAAAGAAGGGATTGAATTGGTTGGAGTTGTTGGGTTGAAAAGACTGAAGTTGTGTGGTTTATTTAAAAACTTTATTTCATCAAAGTTGGTTTGTAGGAGCACAATTTAATCATTTTGGTACATATGCACAATTCTAATCAAGAAGGTATCTTGAAAGAACTGGACAACAGGGGGATCTGTATCAGTGATCTTCATTTTTTTGTACGAGGCGCTCTCGTCTTGGTTTGCTGAACTTCCCCCTCTCAATATATTTTGTATACTTCAGATTATTACGAGAATGCTCTACACAAGCTGGATTTTAGTGAGAATTGTTACTATTTAGGATCACGAATGCTTTTGTTGCTCTTTAAAGATATCGAGTTCCAGTGAATGATGAGATGCATTGTCGCTTAAGGGTCTGTTCTTTTGCACGGAAATGGGGCAAGGAAATGAATAAGTGAGTGGAAATGGGGTTTCCCTGACGAGTTTCCGGTGTTTTTTTGCCTGGAAATCTCATTTCCCTCCCTTGAAATATTTCTGCTATCAAGGAAACGAGAGTCCGCCCAAAACTTGCGGAAATCCCATTTCCCTTTCCCTGCTCCAAAACCCTAATCTCGCAGATGATTTTTTGCCCGAGCTCCGGCAAACCTCGTCGACCACACATGTACCTTCTCAGCCTCTAGTGACCTTTCGGCGGACCTACTCACCTGTGGCAGACCTTCAAGCGGACCTCGCTAACCCCCAGCGACCTTCCAATGGACCTCCTCGACCTCCGGTGACCACAACGAACCACTTGATCTCAGTTGATTTCCATAGTCTATTTTCCTCTTCCAAAGAACATAAATTAAGTGGCGTGGAAAGAATTGATGTAGAAATAATTTTTTGTAGAAATCGTTTCCTTTATTTTATTTTCTTGGAAACCAAAAGAACAGATATATGTTGAGGAGTATAGTTAATTGTGATTTTTTCACTGGATTATTTACAATTGTTTTTATTCAGGCTAGCCCAAACTTGGTCCGAAGTCCTTGAAGAAAAAAATAGGTTGAATTTGAGCTGAACATGGTGATAAAACTTCGAGCCGAATTTAGGATGGGTTTTTTTTTTTGCAATATAGCAATTTTTTACAAAAATATTATTTTAATAGCAATCTGCCATAAATAATTTCAAAAGTGACCAATTGACAGCCACGTGGCGGGGTGGCACCACAAAGCGCCTGCCACGTTGACTGCCAATTTTTTTTTTCTTCTGGCCGTGAAAGTCAATATGTGGACTGTTTTTCATTATAACCCTTAATATTGATCTATTATCTGGTGACATGACTTAAAACATCGGCATTGCCGCTGTTCTAATGAATTCGGTAATTGGATAACCGGTTTTAAAGTCGGTACTACAACAACCGACACTCGAATAATGGGTTAGCAACATACTTAACACATAGGCTTTGCCGCCCTCCAAAAGTTTTGAGGCAGTGCTTAATAAACCAACTTTACAGTCGGTACTTCAACAACCGACTTCAATTTGAACATTGAAAAAAAATTTAGCAGTTGGCAACACAACTTCCACTACACAATTTGAACCAGAGTCAGTATAGTACACATGAGTGTAGCAATTTGGAAGTTCGTTCACAACTTCATATTTGTTACGAATGACTCTTCTCTAACCACACGCCAAACACAAGTTGACGAGCAAATTCAAAAGTGAAAGTTCCGATTTTAAAAATAATAATTGTGAGTCAATATTTGATAAACCGACTTTAGAGTCGGTATTTCAATAATCGATTTCAATTTGAACATTGAAAAAAAAATTAAACAGTTGGCAGTTGGCATCACAACTTCAGATTGCGTCATATTCAGGACCAACACTAACAAGACATGATTCCGTAGTAAAATATTGTTGAATACTTATTGAAAAGAACCCAAATCAAACAAAATATGATTGCATAATAAAACAGTGTATAACAATACATCACCAAAAAGTCATAGGGACAAAAGTATATCAAAAAAGTGATCGGTATACTACATCTATTATCCTCGCGGTCGACCTCACCCACGTCCTCGGGCCTAACCTCACCCACGTCCTCACCCCTAACCTCGCCCTCGCCCTCGATGGCCATCCTCCAGTAAATCCTCAGTCTCGTCCTCCGTTGAGTCGGAGTGTGTCTCCTTGGCTAATTGATCGGCCTCCATGGTCATGCCCTCCACTTGAGTCTCAAATACTCACGGTTGAGCTCGCCCACGTCCACGGCCTCAACCTCGCCCATGTCCTCGGCCCCTACCACACCCACGGCCTCACCCCCGTCCTTGCCCTCGATGAACATCCTCGACCTCAACATCCTCCTCGATCTCGGCCTTGCCCTCCGTCAAGTCGGATTGTGTATCCTCGGTTGCTCGATCAATCTCCATGGCGTGTCCTCCACCAAAGTCTCAAGCTTCTGTGTCTCCTCTGCTGTATCCCTCAGTGGTGGCTCCTCGACTATGACCGATGTTAGTAGTGTGACTGTCTGGGAAGTGGACACCTCTCCTCTGACTCTGGTGGTTCGATGTAGGTAAACTTTGTCATATCTCTCAACAATTGTTGCCTGTGTAGGTGTCGGTACAGTGGAAGGAGGTGTTGGTGGTATGCTACCGATAGTCTGCTCTACAAGCTCTGCAATGTGTACCATCTCATCGATGAACTCTTGAGGTATAAAGTAAAGAGATCGCTCGTGTAACCTCAGAAGTCTGACCCGAGCTGTCTGTAACATGTCCATCTGCATTAAGATAATAATTATTAGATTACCAAAATACATATCGTTGGAAAATACTGAAATATAAATTATAAAATACTACTTACCATGCATCGCTCATATGGACCACATGGTCGGTATACCTCTGGTTGTGGCAATGGCAGAGGGTGCATGTCTGGTTTGTGCCTTAGGCTGTGGCTGTACCTCAGGTTGTGGCTCTGGCTCAGGGTGTGACTGTGGCTGCCGCAATGGCGTAATCCACCGACGAGTAATAGATCAATACCACTGCGTATAGATCTCTGTAGCTCGTGCAAGGTCTTGGTCCATGCCATTGTGCTAGTGGACCACTGTAGCGTGTCTCTTTTACCATGCGGCAATGTGGATTGCGTGGTAGGCCTCCCAATCCTCTGTCGATCGATCTTGTGCATCCACCCGACCTAATTGCTCCACCGAGATATGTACGTATTGCCTCAACTGAAACTGTCGGAGAACGCGATCAAGGACGTGCATCTCCACTGTATGGAAGCAAATCGACGGTGTCCTCGAAAGCGACACATCTTGACCCTTTATGCAGATCACTGGTAGACCAACAAGTGTCGCGTCTTGGTATGGCTCCCACATCACCTACAACATAGATATTCATATAATGAGTTTTAAAATGATTAAAATTTATTAGGCATAAAGTGTACTAATAGCAAGATTATTATATATCGCACCATACCTGGGAATCGAGCTGCTGATCCATCTCGTTCCTATAGAACTCTATTATTGTAGATTAGGGTTGCTGACATTTGTGAGACTAACATCGACCCACCTACAGTAATAAGATTCATGAGTCATCTTGTAAGTAGTGAAATTATAATATTGAGTAGCGATTTAAAATAGAGAACTTACCTGCAACCCAGTGGCCCGTCAAGTGGAAGCTCTCGTCCTTGCCTGACAAGTCCTCTAACAGGCCGACCAGCATTGGTGCTCCCACGACCAAATCTAATTATTTTCTGTTAGTGATAGTGTATAGTGTTGAGATACACATACCCGTAGATAGCCTGTATAGGATACCCTTTGTATCTTTCATATATATTTGGCCCTTGGCCTAATGAGATGGCCTTAATCCATTCTCCCCAAAACCCTAGCCTCTCTCTCTCTCTCTCTCTCTCTCTCTCTCTCTCTCTCTCTCTCTCTCTCTCTC
The DNA here is from genome assembly GCA_947650365.1 of Chamaelirium japonicum. NCBI lineage: Eukaryota > Viridiplantae > Streptophyta > Magnoliopsida > Liliales > Melanthiaceae > Chamaelirium > Chamaelirium japonicum. The sequence goes on from OX393556.1 coordinate 34,110,447, forward strand.
TCTCTCTCTCTCTCTCTCTCTCCCTCTCCATGCTAGGGAACGTTTGTCACATGGTATCAGAGCGTTGATCCTCGCCGGAGGTGACACTGCCTCGTCGGATCTGTTCCTCTCTTGAGCAGATCGGAGCTCTCCTTCTCTCGCCGGAGCTCTCGTCTTCTCGCACCCGCATCAGCTCCACAGGCGGTTCCTCGCCGGATCTTGCAATCGACCGCAGAGACCAGATCTGTTCCGTTGAGCTCCTCGCGACCGGATCTGTTGTTCACCTTGCCAGATCTGCTATCCCCCCACAGAGACCAGATCTGTTCCGTCGAGCTCCTCGCAGATCTGGTGTTTCGTCAAGATCCTCGCGACCGGATTTGCTGTTCACCTTGCCGGATCTACTGTTCCGCGACCAGATCTGCTGTTCACCTCGCCGGATCTGCTGTTCCGCGATTGGATTTGCTGTTCACCTCGCCGGATTTGCTGTTTCGCGATCGGCTCCTCTCGGCCCGGATCTGCTGTTCACCTCGCCGGATTTGTTGTTCACCTTGACGACCGGAGCTCCCCCTGGCGCTGGCCAAATCCAATCACCTCGTCGGATCTGCTATTCACCTCGCTGACCGGAGCTCCCCATGGCGCTGGCCAAATCCAATGATAACTCTGATCTACATCCCCTGCACAGCCTTCTCTCTGCCTCTGGTCAAGGTCGTCTACATCCCTCTCGGCCTGTAATTTTTTCGGCCAAGCAGCTCTCGTCTACATCCCTCTCGGCCAAGCAGCTCCCTCTCGGCCTGTAATTGAAGGATCCAAGCCAGCTTTACTGTTGTTGCTGCAGAGACAGCTGCCGCTCCTGCTGTTGTCACCGCTAAGTAGGAAGAGAGTTCTGGCAGTTGCAATCGGCACCGAGTGAGCCGCCATGGCCGACTCCTCCTCTGTAGATGCTCCTCCGCCCATGCCACTGCACTCTGAGAGCCTCCCATTCGAGTATACTCGTGACTTCCTGCCGAGCTTGACAGACTTTCCTCTCACCTCCTCCGCCGACTGGGAAGCATGGGCATCCACCGTCCAGACCACGCTTCTTGGACGTGGCCTTCTTGGATTACTCGACGGCACCACCACGGCACCGAGTCAGGCTTTCCCTACCACTCTTCAAGCGTGGCGTCTTTGTGATGCACGGGTCGCCGCCTACCTTGTCGCTTCAGTCGATCGGACGATGCGTGCTGACCTCGCCGCCCTTGAAGCATCCACAGCCATATGGCGCTCCATAGTTGAGCGCTTCGTGGAGTCTAGCGGCGCCCGCGAGTATGCTCTTCTCTCCCAGGTCCAGTCCGAACAGCAGGGTGATCGTACGATCCAGTAATTCCATACGCAGATGCGTGGTTACTGACGGGAGCTTCAGTCACTGGTGCCTCCCGTCTCTCCCGAGTGCCGTGCAGCCCACCAAGCCTTCTGGGAGCGACGTAAGCTTTATCAGTTCTTGATGGCCCTTCGACCAGAGTTTGGCCCACTTGCTGGCGCCCTGATCCACCGAGACCCACTTCCACGCTTGGATGCTGCCATTGCTGAGTTCGTCACCGAAGAGACCAGGCTGCGCACCATCACCACCAGAGCTCCTCCGTCCCCCTCCAGCCACACGAGCATCCTTGCTGCAGCCCCAGCTGCCTCTTTTACTTCTGCTTCTGGTCGAGATCGATTTGTGTGCACTCACTACCACAAACCAGGCCATGTCGTTGCCACATGTTGGAAGCTGCATCCCGAGAAGAGGCAGGGACCCCGAGGACGTGGTCGACCCGTTGGCTCTACTGCTGCTGCTACTGCTCCGTCCTCTCCTCGCACGATTCCATCATCACCCCGGGGTTCCTTGGACACCCCTGACGCTACTCAGCTTCTTCAGCAGCAGCTTGCACAGCTTTAGTTCCGCCTAGACCAGCAGGTGAGCTTCAGCTCCGCCGAGGCTTCCAGTGCCTCCAGTTCCTCTGCTCACTTAACCACTCCCGGTACCTTCGCCACTTGGATTCTGGACTCTGGGGCCTCCCATCATATGACTTCCAATGCTTCCTTACTTACCGATTGCCGACCGGCGCCACACATCCCATCGATACACACTGCAGATGGCTCTTCTTTAGCCATCTGACAGTGTGGATCGATTACCGCCACTACAGAATCGAGCGGTCGTCTCTCTTTATCCACTGTGTTGCATGTACCCCAGCTTCGCATGCAGCTCATCTCCATTAGCAGCCTTTGTGACTCTGGATGTGTTGTGACTTTCTCTTATTCTTCTTGTTTTATGCAGAATCCACGTACCGGACAGGTGATTGGCGCTGGTCATAGGTCAGGCGGGTTGTACCACCTCGAGCATCTCCATCTTCCCATTATTCCCCCTTCTGGTATCTGTAGTTTAGCTTCTTCCGATGCCGATTTGTGGCACCGAAGACTAGGTCACATTTCTGAGTCTCGACTTAAGAGCTTACTCCAGACTAGAGCTCTAGGTCATTACTCTTTTTCTTCTTTATCTACATGTACTAGTTGTAAGCTTGCCAAAGCTACAGTCTTACCTTTTCCTTCTAGTATCTCTCAGAGTTCTGCTCCCTTTGACTTAGTACACTCCGATATCTGGAGCCTTGCACCTCTTCCTTCGATGTGTGGCTATCGCTACTATATCTCTTTCATCGATGACTTCAGCCGATACACTTGGGTCTACCTTCTTCAGCATCGCTCTGAGGTTCCCCAGGTCTACCAGATTTTTACCTCGATGGTTCACACAGAGTTCGGTTGTCGCATTAAGACCTTTCGGTCTGATTGCGCCCTCGAGTACCTCTCCATTGCTATGCGGACACTTCTTCAGTCTCATGAGACCTTATTCTAGCACTCATGTCCTCACACACACGAGCAAAACGGAGTAGCCGAATGGAAGCACCGGCATATCCTTGAGACGACGCGTGCTCTTCTTCTCTCTGCTTCCGTTCCACGTACTTTCTGGGCTGAGGCTGTCTTGACATCAGTCAACCTCATCAACATCACCCCTTCTTCTGTTTTCCCCGGTGGTGAATCTCCCCATGAGCATCTTTTCTCTTCCACTCCTGACTACAGTCTGCTTCGTACCTTCGGGTGCACCTGTTTCGCTCTCCTTCTGCCCCATGAGTGCACGAAGCTGTCCGAACGAGTAGTTAAATGCATCCTCTTTGGAATCAGCACCGAGCACAAATGTTATCGTTGATATGACCCCTTGACTCATCGCCTTCGTATCTCTCGACACGTCTCCTTTGTCAAGGATGCCCCTTACTACTCCTCTGTAGCTCAGGACCTCACCTTCTTGGAGACTCCTACCACCCTATCTCCGACTCTCGAGCCACTTCTATCACCCCTTTCATCCACCTCCACTTCTCCCCCTGCTACCAGTGATTCTTCCACGGAGTCTTCCTCCGTCCCCTCCTCTCCTCCATCACCGATTTCTTCCGTAAGTCTTCCTCATACTCCCGACGTCCATGGTACTCAGCCTGCTACGCCCAGTCAGACGTCGCCGGTCGTGGATCCTCGCCCGCCGCCCCGCTATCCTCAACGCGAGCACCACCAACCTAATCGCTTCAGCTTTAGCTCTGGCCCACCTGACCATTTTGGCTTTGCCACGGTCACCTCATACGCACCTCAGTTTACAGCTTTTCTTGCAACCCTTCACACAGACCAGGAGCCTCGATCGTACCGGGAGGCCGTCCAGTCCCCTCAGTGGCGGCAGGCTATGAGCGAGGAATTTCAGGCATTTGAGCAGACTCAGACTTGGGATATAGTTCCCCTTCCTGTTGGCGTTGAGCCTGTCAGTTGCCGGTGGGTCTACAAGGTCAAGCGGCGACCTGATGGCTCCATCGAGCGGCACAAGGCTCGGATGGTGGCCCGTGGCTTCACTCAGGCATACAGAATCGACTACGAGGAGACTTTCGCACCCGTAGCTCAGATGACCTCCGTTCGTGTCTTCCTGGCAGTTGCAGCAGTCTGCCGATGGCCTCTTCTCCAGATGGACGTGAAGAATGCCTTTCTCCATGGTGATCTTTCGGAGGTCGTCTACATGCAGCCACGCCCTGGCTTGCATACTCCTCCCCAGCATGTTTGTCGCCTCCGTCGAGCCATCTACAGGCTCAAACAAGCCTCTCGAGCTTGGTTTGAGTGTTTTCGACGAGCCGTCACCGAGATCGGCTACATTGAGAGCTCGCAGAACCACTCGCTTTTTGTGCGATCATCTCCTCAGGGCAGGGCAATTCTCCTATTATATGTCGACGACATGATCATCACAGGTGATGACTCCGCTGCCATCACTTCCCTTCAGCAGCATCTTCGATGCCGGTTTCAGATGAAAGAATTAGGTCCTCTTCGCTACTTCCTTGGGCTAGAGATCGCCCACAGTGAGCGAGGGATTCTGCTATCCCAGCAGAAGTACACAGCTGACATCCTTAGCCGAGCTGCCATTTCCGATGATCGCTCTGCTGTCACCCCTCTCGAGCTTCACGTGAAGCTTCGTCCCACCGATGGTGAGTCTCTCTCAGATCCTACTCGGTACCGACAGATCGTTGGTCAGTTGATCTACCTCTGCATCACCAGGCCCGACATTGCTCACGCTGTCAGCATCATCAGCCAGTTTGTCGAAGCCCCTCACTCTGCTCACTATGCTGCCCTTCTTCGGCTTCTCCGTTATCTCTGAGGCACTATCACCCGGTCGCTCTTCCTATCATCGACTTCTCCTCTGGTTCTACATGCCTACTCGGATGCTGACTGGGCTGGTGATCCGACCACTCGTCGATCGACTACCGGCTACTGCCTATTTCTTGGAGATTCTCTTATCTCATGGCGCAGCAAGAAGTAGAGCGTTGTCTCTCTCTCCAGTACTGAAGCAGAGTTTCTAGCCATGGCCTCTACTGCTAAAGAGATCGTTCACTTGCGATGACTTCTGGGAGATCTAGGGGTTGAGATCTCTGAACCTACAGGCCTTCACTGTGACAATCGGAGTGCAATATAGATTGTCACCAACCCGGTCTTCCACGAGAGGATGAAGCACATCGAGCTCGATTGCTACTACTCTCGCCAGGAGTATGAGGCCGGGACCATCTCTCTCCCCTTTGTTTCCTCTGGAGAACAGATTGCTGACTTCTTCACGAAGTCACATCCTGCTCCATGTTTTCAGTTTCTGCTTAGCAAACTCATGGTGCATGATCCACCTTGAGTTTGAGGGGGGCTGTTAGTGATAGTGTATAGTGTTGAGATATACATACCCGTAGATAGCCTGTATAGGATACACTTTGTATCTTTCATATATATTTGGCCCTTGACCTAATGAGATGGCCTTAATCCATTCTCCCCAAAACCCTAGCCTCTCTCTCTCTCTCTCTCTCTCTCTCTCTCTCTCTCTCTCTCTCTCTCTCTCTCCATGCTAGGGAACGTTTGTCACATTTTCAAAATAAATGTTCTAGTTAAGAAAGAAGATGCATAATAACAAGACATAATTTTTAATTAACTCAAAGGACTATAACTAACCTGTAGGAGCCTGAGAATGGCATAACAATCGATCTTCCCTGGCATGCAAGCCTTCCTGAATGCTCCCAACGTCCTATACAAGTGAGCAAGTGTTGTTGCACCCCACGCTAGCTATCTACACTCATCAGAGTCATGAAGAAGTGCAAGGTACTGTAGGTGCACCTTGTTCCCACTGGGATTAGGAAGAAGGCTACTCCCTATCATCCAAAGGATGTATGCCCTGCCACACCGGTCGAGCTCCACCTGATCAGCACCCTCGGGGACCACACAGAACATGTCTCTTAGCCATGGTAACCCCACACAACCTGTGGTAAGCCAGTCAGGGGGTAGGGCTGCCCCAAGTAGATCAATGCACAATGCTCTCCAATCGTAGTTAGTGAGACCAATCACAGGTGGGCCATCCACGCAAAGACATGCTAGTATTGCTATATCATGTAGCGATATTGTCATCTCTCCGTACCTTACGTAGAAGGTTTGTGTCTTTCTCCTCCATCTCTCGATAAGCATGTTGATAAGTGCCTTATTAAGCTTTAGATAGCCGAGCCGAGAGAACTCATAAAACCCGGCTCGCCTAACTAAAGCAAGTACAGACTAGGAGGTGACAGTCCATAAGTGAGAATCATGCTAATGCTCGATCGGATTCACTGATAGAACGACCTGCATTCAATATTAAATACAATGTCAATAGTTTAACAGTCAACAATAAGAAAAAACAAAAAACTTAATTAATAAATGTAATTAACCTCTCCTTGAGCAATACGAGCCGAGCGGTGCTTTGCCTGCTCAGTCAAAACCGAGGGATCCACTGGCCCTACTGGATCTATCGATATTGTTGGATCCATCTGCATAATAAGAAAATGTTAGTAATGAGTGGTATAACATGAGCGATATAAGAAAAAACAGAGCAATTGATCTTATAGGTAAATAATATAGCTAGACAATCTCTACAATGCTCATAACAAAGGAAAAACTATGAAGTAATTCAAGCACACCAACTAGGTATAGTGAAGTAGTGTAAGAATTCTTTAATTCAGAAACTTACTCCCAAATCTTTCTGGTGAGTAGTGTCCAAGTGGCTGTGCTAATGTTGATGAAGGTGATGGCTGTGATGGTTTGGTGGAGGGTGTAATGTTGTGGTAGAGGTTGGTGAAGTAGTGTGAAACTTGATACTGTGAAATAGTGTGAAACTTGTGATGTTGCATGACACCAACAAACAATTAATTCAAATTAACAAATAATTAATTCAAACTTTTTTGTGCCAAAAAAACTATAATTTATTCATTCATTCATTGCTTTAGTACAATGTCTAGTTCACCTACAATTAGGGGTGGCAATGGGTTGGGTCAGGTCGGGTTCGGGTCAGGTTGAGACATAGGTATAAGGGCAAAACACCTAACTCGAACCCGACCCGTTTAATAAATGGGTCAAAAACTTAAACCCAAACCCGACCCGCCTAATAAATGGGTTGACCCGACCCGACCCGTTTAACCCGTTTACTAAACGGGTCGGGTCGGGTTGGCTCGGGTTGGATCAACAAAACCCATGTAAACCTGCCGGGTTGGGTCAAGACAAGTCGAATTGGGCTGGGTTGGGTCGGGTCGGGTTGACACGACCCATTTGGTAAACGGGTCAAGTCGGGTTACAAGTACAAACCCGAACCCAACCCATTAAATAAACGGGTCAATCGGGTCGACCCCGTTTATGACCCGAACCCGTTTAGGCCAAACCCAAACCCGCTAACTTCGAGTCGGGTTAGCGGGTCGAGTCAAGGATTGCCACCCCTACCTACAATTCATTTATTCATTCCTTCAGTACAATGTCAGTGCCAAAAAAACTAACTCCCTGAGGACACTTCAAAAGAACTGAAATTAGACCTACGATAGAGAAATACTGATACACTACAAGGACCTATTAGGGCACTCAAGGACCCAAGAGAAAGAAGCTAAGAATCTTGAACTAGTGACCTCCCATGAGGTTTCATTAGAGCACTCCACTGATACTTGGAATGAAAACATCAGCATTCCTGCAAAGCTCCCAAGAGGTTTCATTAGAGCACTCTACTGAGGTTTCATTAGAGCACTCTACTGATACTTGGAATGAAAACACCAGCATTCCTGCAAAGCTCCCAAGATGTTTCATTAGAACACTCTACTGAGGTTTCATTAGAGCACTCCACTTAGTGACCTCCCAGGAGGTTTAATTAGAGCACTCCACTGATACTTGGAATGAAGACACCAGCATTCCTGCAAAGCTCAATTCAACAAGGGAAAAACTTTTTTCAAAACCCATGTGGAGCAATCTCCATTAGAAATAGGTGCTCAGACAAGGAAAATGCTAAGTCTAGAAACATATAGCTTATGTCATTGTTGTGCTAGTGGGGGTATCGGTGGAAAAGATTGCCTACATGTCACCCTGTTGTGCCCTAATTGTTTGCATCTACTGCATCTGTTTGATCTATGTCCTTCTTTGGCAGCCGTTTCAGCATCCATATTAGTCTGTATCTGTCTCAATCTAGGACAACTCGCAGGTCTCCTTGCTTTAAGAGGTATCATCCTTGGGTCCATATGCACTGGCCAAAATCATCGATCTAGAATTGGATGAAATAAACTTGCATATGCAAGCCTATAGTTTTCCACCCGATACCACTCAAAACATAGGGTATAGTGATTCACATTGGCATTAGCCCTACTGCAAACTGCAATTGTATGCGAACATGGAATCCCCTTCAATTGAATCAAATTACAACAGCTGCTGCTACTTGCGGTGGCTGCTCTGCTTGTAGTTCTTCTTCTTGAGCAAGCTCTGCATATTCATTATTTGCATATGCAACATGAATCAGATGATCATCTTCACCTGTGATCACTACAACAATATTTTGCAAACCATCGACTCCCCCAACACTGGTGTTTGGTTGATGCTCGTATGACGCCCCCAAGCTGACACAATTATCATATGAGTCATCTTCATCCAATTCTAATTTGACGGTCTTGTCACATTGAAATCAACAACTCAATATATTTTGTATGAGGCGCTCTCGTCTTGGTTTGCTGAACTTCCCCCTCTCAATATATTTTGTATACTTCAGATTATTACGAGAATGCTCTACACAAGCTGGATTTTAGTGAGAATTGTTACTATTTAGGATCACGAATGCTTTTGTTGCTCTTTAAAGATATCGAGTTCCAGTGAATGATGAGATGCATTGTCGCTTAAGGGTCTGTTCTTTTGCACGGAAATGGGACAAGGAAATGAATAAGTGAGTGGAAATGGGGTTTCCCTGACGAGTTTCCGGTGTTCTTTTGCCTGGAAATCTCATTTCCCTCCCCTGAAATTTTTCTGCTATCAAGGAAACGAGAGTCCGCCCAAAACTTGCGGAAATCCCATTTCCCTTTCCCTGCTCCAAAACCCTAATCTCGCAGATGATTTTTTGCCCGAGCTCCGGCAAACCTCGTCGACCGCACACGGACCTTCTCAGCCTCTAGCGACCTTTCGGCGGACCTACTCATCTATGGTAGACCTTCAAGCGGATCTCGTTGACCCCCAGCGACCTTCCAATGGACCTCCTCGACCTCCGGTGACCACAACGAACCACTTGATCTCAGTTGATTTCCATAGTCTATTTTCCTCTTCCAAAGAACAGAAATTAAGTGGTGTGGAAAGAATTGATGTAGAAATAATTTTTTGTAGAAATCGTTTCCTTTATTTTATTTTCTTGGAAACCAAAAGAACAGATATATGTTGAGGAGTATAGTTAATTGTGATTTTTTCACTGGATTATTTACAATTGTTTTTATTCAGGCTAGCCCAAACTTGGTCCGAAGTCCTTGAAGAAAAAAAAAGGTTGAATTTGAGCTGAACATGGTGATAAAACTTTGAGCCGAATTTAGGATGGGTTTTTTTTTTGCAATATAGCAATTTTTTACAAAAATATTATTTTAATAGCAATCTGCCACAAATAATTTCAAAAGTGACCAATTGACAGCCACGTGGCGGGGTGGCACCACAAAGCGCCTGCCACGTTGACTGCCAATTTTTTTTTCTTCTGGCCGTGAAAGTCAATATGTGGACTGTTTTTCATTATAACCCTTAATATTGATCTATTATCTGGTGACATGACTTAAAACATCGGCATTGCCGCTGTTCTAATGAATTCGGTAATTGGATAACCGGTTTTAAAGTCGGTACTACAACAACCGACACTCGAATAATGGGTTAGCAACATACTTAACACATAGGCTTTGCCGCCCTCCAAAAGTTTTGAGGCAGTGCTTAATAAACCAACTTTACAGTCGGTACTTCAACAACCGACTTCAATTTGAACATTGAAAAAAAAATTTAGCAGTTGTCAACACAACTTCCACTACACAATTTGAACCAGAGTCAGTATAGTACACATGAGTGTAGCAATTTGGAAGTTTGTTCACAACTTCATATTTGTTACGAATGACTCTTCTCTAACCACACGCCAAACACAAGTTGACGAGCAAATTCAAAAGTGAAAGTTCCGATTTTAAAAATAATAATTGTGAGTCAATATTTGATAAACCGACTTTAGAGTCGGTATTTCAATAATCGATTTCAATTTGAACATTGAAAAAAAAATTAAACAGTTGGCAGTTGGCATCACAACTTCAGATTGCGTCATATTCAGGACCAACACTAACAAGACATGATTCCATAGTAAAATATTGTTTAATACTTATTGAAAAGAACCCAAATCAAACAAAATATGATTGCATAATAAAACAGTGTATAACAATACATCACCAAAAAGTCATAGGGACAAAAGTATATCAAAAAAGTGATCGGTATACAACATCTATTATCCTCGCGGTCGACCTCACCCACGTCCTCGGGCCTAACCTCACCCACGTCCTCACCCCTGACCTCGCCCTCGCCCTCGATGGCCATCCTCCAGTAAATCCTCAGTCTCGTCCTCCGTTGAGTCGGAGTGTGTCTCCTTGGCTAATTGATCGGTCTCCTGGTCATGCCCTCCACTTGAGTCTCAAATACTCACGGTTGACCTCGCCCACGTCCTCGGCCTCAACCTCGCCCATGTCCTCGGCCCCTACCACACCCACGGCCTCGCCCCCGTCCTTGCCCTCGATGAACATCCTCGACCTCAACATCCTCCTCGATCTCGGCCTTGCCCTCCGTCAAGTCGGATTGTGTCTCCTCGGTTGCTCGATCAATCTCCATGGCGTGTCCTCCACCAAAGTCTCAAGCTTCTGTGTCTCCTCTGCTGTATCTCTCAGTGGTGGCTCCTCGACTATGACCGATGTTTGCAGTGTGACTGTCTGGGAAGTGGACACCTCTCCTCTGACTCTGGTGGTTCGATGTAGGTAAACTTTGTCATATCTCTCAACAATTGTTGCCTATGTAGGTGTCGGTACAGTGGAAGGAGGTGTTGGTGGTATGCTACCGATAGTCTGCTCTACAAGCTCTACATTGTGTACCATCTCATCAATGAACTCCTGAGGTATAAAGTAAAGAGATCGCTCGTGTAACCTCAGAAGTCTGACCCGAGCTGTCTGTAACATGTCCATCTGCATTAAGATAATAATTATTAGATTACCAAAATACATATCGTTGGAAAATATTGAAATATAAATTATAAAATACTACTTACCATGCATCGCTCATATGGACCACATGGTCGGTATATCTCGGGTTGTGGCAATGGCAGTGGGTGCACGTCTGGTTGTGTCTTAGGTTGTGGCTGTACCTCAGGTTGTGGCTCTGGCTCAGGGTGTTACTGTGGCTGCCGCAATGGCGTAATCCACCGACGAGTAATAAATCAATACCACTGCATATAGATCTCTGTAGCTCGTGCAGGGTCTTGGTCCATGCCATCGTGCTAGTGGACCACTGTAGCGTGTCTCTCTTACCATGCGGCAACGTGGACTGCGTGGTAGACCTCCCAATCCTCTGTCGATCGACCTTGTGTATCCACCCGACCTAATTGCTCCACCAAGATAGGTACGTATTGCCTCAACTGAAACTGTCGGAGAACGCGATCAAGGACGTGCATCTCCACCGTATGGAAGCAAATCGACGGTGTCCTCGAAAGCCACACATCTTGACCCTTTGTGCAGATCACTGGTAGACCAACAAGTGTCGCGTCTTGGTATGGCTACCACATCACCTACAACATAGATATTCATATAATGAGTTTTAAAATGATTAAAATTTATTAGGCATAAAATGTACAAATAGCAAGATTATTATATATTGCACCATACCTGGGAATCGAGCTGCTGATCCATCTCGTTCCTATAGAACTCCATTATTGTAGATTAGGGTTGCTGACATTTGTGAGACTAACATCGACCCACCTACAACAATAAGATTCATGAGTCATCTTGTAAGTAGTGAAATTATAATATTGAGTAGCGATTTAAAATAGAGAACTTACCTGCAACCCAGTGGCTCATCAAGTGGAAGCTCTCGTCCGTGCCTGACAAGTCCTTTAACAGGCTGACCAGCATTGAGGTGCTCCCACGACCAAATCTAATTATTTTCAAAATAAATGTTCTAGTTAAGAAAGAAGATGCATAATAACAAGACATAATTTTTAATTAACTCAAAGGACTATAACTAACTTGTAGGAGCCTTAGAATGGCATAACAATCGATCTTCCCTGGCATGCAAGCCTTCCCCAATGCCCCCAACGCCCTATACAAGTGAGCAAGTGTTGTTGCACCCGACGCTAGCTATGTACACTCATCAAAGTCATGAAGAAGTGCAAGGTACTGTAGGTGCACCTTGTTCCCACTGGGATTAGGAAGAAGGCTACTCCCTATCATCCTAAGGATGTATGCCCTGCCACACCGGTCGAGCTCCACCTGATTAGCACCCTCGGGGACCACACGGAACATGTCTCTTAGCCATGGTAACCCCACACAACCTGTGGTAAGCTGGTCAGGGGGTAGGGCTGCCCCAAGTAGATCAATGCACAATGCTCTCCAATCGTAGTTAGTGAGACCAATCACAGGTGGGCCATCCACGCAGAGACATGCTAGTATTGCTATATCATGTAGCGATACTGTCATCTCCCCGTACCTTAGGTAGAAGGTTTGTGTCTTTCTCCTCCATCTCTCGATAAGCATGTTGATAAGTGCCTTATTAGGCTTTAGATAGCCGAGCCGAGAGAACTCATAAAACTCGGCTCGCCTAACTAAAGCAAGTCCAGACTAGGAGGTGACAGTCCATAAGTGAGAATCATGCCAATGCTCAATCGGATTCACTGATAGAACGACCTGCATTCAATATTAAATACAATGTCAATAGTTTAACAGTCAACAATAAGAAAAAACAAAAAACTTAATTAATAAATGTAATTAACCTCTCCTTGAGCAATATGAGCCGAGCGGTGCTTAGCCTGCTCAGTCAAAACCGAGGGATCCACTGGCCCTACTGGATCTATCGATGTTGTTGGATCCATCTGCATAATAAGAAGATGTTAGTAATGAGTGGTATAACATGAGCGATATAAGAAAAAACAGAGCAATTGATCTTATAGGTAAATAATATAGCTAGACAATCTCTACAATGCTCATAACAAAGGAAAAACTATGAAGTAATTCAAGCACACCAACTAGGTATAGTGATTCAGTGAAGTAGTGTAAGAATTCTTTAATTCAGAAAATTACTCCCAAATCTTTCTGGTGGAGTAGTGTCCAAGTGGCTGTGCTAATGTTGATGAAGGTGATGGCTGTGATGGTTTGGTGGAGGGTGTGATGTTGTGGTTGAGGATGGTGAAGTAGTGTGAAACTTCATACTGTGAAGTAGTGTGAAACTTGTGATGTTGCATGACACCAACAAACAATTAATTCAAATTAACAAATAATTAATTCAAACTTTTTAGTGCCAAAAAAACTATAATTTATTTATTCATTCATTGCTTTAGTACAATGTCTAGTTCACCTACAATTAGGGGTGGTAATGGGTCGGGTCGGGTCGGGTCGGGTTCGGGTTCGGGTCAGGTTGAGACATAGGTATAAGGGCAAAACACCTAACTCGAACCCGACCCGTTTAATAAATGGGTCAAAAACTTAAACCCAAACCCGACCCGCCTAATAAATGGATTGACCCGACCCGACCCGACCCGTTTAACCCGTTTACTAAACGGGTCGGGTTGGGTTGGCTCGGGTTGGATCAATAAAACCCATGTAAACCTGCCGGGTTGGGTCAAGACAAGTCGAATTGGGCTGGGTTGGTTTGGGTTGGTTCGGGTCGGGTTGACACGACCCATTTGGTAAACGGGTCATGTCGGGTTATAAGTACAAATCCAAACCCGACCCATTAAATAAACAGGTCAATCGGGTCGACCCCGTTTATGACCCGAACCCGTTTAGGCCAAACCCAAACCCGCTAACTTCGAGTCGGGTTGGCGGGTCGAGTCAAGGATTGCCACCCCTACCTACAATTCATTTATTCATTGCTTCAATACAATGTCAGTGCCAAAAAAACTAACTCCCTGAGGACACTTCAAAAGAACTGAAATTAGACCTACGATTGAGAAATACTGATACACTACAAGGACCTATTAGGGCACTCAAGGACGTCCCAAGAGAAAGAAGCTAAGAATCTTGAACTAGTGACCTCCCATGAGGTTTCATTAGAGCACTCCACTTATACTTGGAATGAAAACATCAGCATTCCTGCAAAGCTCCCAAGAGGTTTCATTAGAGCACTCTACTGAGGTTTCATTAGAGCACTCCACTGATACTTGGAATGAAAACACCAGCATTCTTGCAAAGCTCCCAAGAGGTTTCATTAGAGCACTCTACTGAGGTTTCATTAGAGCACTCCACTTAGTGACCTCCCAGGAGGTTTAATTAGAGCACTCCACTGATACTTGGAATGAAGACACCAGCATTCCTGCAAAGCTCAATTCAACAAGGGAAAAACTTCTTTCAAAACCCATGTGGAGCAATCTCCATTAGAAATAGGTGCTCAGACAAGGAAAATGCTAAGTCTAGAAACATATAGCTTATGTCATAGTTGTGCTAGTGGGGTATCGGTAGAAAAGATTGCCTACATTTCACCCTGTTGTGCCCTAATTGTTTGCATCTACTGCATCTGTTTGATCTATGTCCTTCGTTGGCAACCGTTTCAGCATCCATATTAGTCTGTATCTGTCTCGATCTAGGATGACTCGCAGGTCTCCTCGCTTTAGGAGGTATCATCCTTGGGCCCATATGCACTGGCCAAAATCGTCGATCTAGAATTGGATGAAATAAACTTGCAGATGTAAGCCTATAGTTTTCCACCCGGTACCACTCAGAACATAGGGTATAGTCATTCACATTGGCATTAGCCCTACTGCAAACTGCAATTGTATGCGAATATGGAATCCCCTTCAACTGAATCAAATTACAACAGCTGCTGCTACTTGCGGTGGCTGCTCTGCTTGTAGTTCTTCTTCTTGAGCAAGCTCTGCATATTCATTATTTGCATATGCAACGCGAATCAGATTATCATCTTCACCTGTGATCACTGCAACAATATTTTGCAAGCCATCGACTCCCCCAACACTGGTGTTTGGTTATGCTCGTATGACGCCCCCAAGCTGACACAATTATCATCTGAGTCATCTTCATCTAATTCTAATATGACGATCTGTCACATTGAAATCAATAACTCTAGAGGGGACTGCCATGTCGAGATTCACAACTCTCAAGGGGCCTACCATATCGATATCCACAACCCTAGAGGGATATGCCATATCGGGATCCACAACTCTACAGGGACCTGCCATATCAATATCTGCACCTCTATAGGGGCTTGCTTCATGATGAGTGGTTGTTCTAGATGGACCGGCTCCATCCATATGGTACTCAGAATAATACCTACAAGAATGATATGTATAAGATTTATTATTTTTATGTTGTATCTTTGATATCAAATAATCAAACGAAGTATATATAAGGATAAATTAGTATCACCAAGTGTGATCGTATCGTAACAAATTTGGAATACAAATGATAAGACCATAATCTCCAAATAGATGTTGGATGTTTCTATCCAATGATGTGCCAGGTATAAACTGTTGCAAGGAAGGAGGCATATACAACACACATTATTATAACTACACAATCTTTCATTAAAATTTATTTAAATCAAATAGAATGCAATACTCAAAAATTTACTTACTGTGAGTTTTGATGATCATAAGATTGATAAATGGTGTTTGACGGAGTCACCTCCCAGTAACCACATGTGGTTCTACCAAACATGTCAATGTTTATATTTATTTGTGAGAAATTTACCTGTTGGGAAACAAATGAGCGAGCGTCTCTTTCCACAAAAACCTCGGTAGTGTATTCCCTCTTATACAAACTCAACATCACACTTAACATAGCATCATCATAGATGTTGACTGCTATGTATATTACTTGGCTCATAAGCCATCTACACTTCAACATAAGTATGTACTATGTCTGTGAATACCGTGTTACTCCATGTAACAACTCTAGAAAATTTGTAAAGAGAGTCCTATTGATGGGCACCAATTAATTGCTACATCACACAAAGTGGGGGGTCTCGCCATCCATCATGATCGTACCACCCCAATAAATTATTACCGGCACCATTATGTTTGCCATTATTTATATTTACATCAAAGAAAAAAATTGCATGCTAATGATATATATTTAAATAGATTCATGCACTAAATATGTCTCGCTTGGAAAAAATTTGGAGTTTATTTTTAATTTTAATATTTACAGATCTAGGTTGAGGAGATACCCTACAGATTCAGCAAGGGATCAGAAATGAGGCGTGTCCCATAGCAAGGAGCCGTCTCACAGGCAGCAGGAGATCTTCAAGGTTTCTGGGCAGCAGAGAGGAGTCGTCGGCTACGGCAGCAAGATGAGTCGTCGGTGGCGGCAACAGAGAGAAAGATCGAAAAGAGAGATCAGAGATCTGACGGCAATGGGAGAGAGAGAGAGAGAGAGAGAGAGAGAGAGAGAGAGAGAGAGAGAGAGAGAGAGAGAGAGAGAGAGAGAGAGAGAGAGAGAGAGAGCTGAGAAGTTTTTTAGGGCTCAAGGATGGGGGGTTTAAAAGACAAACACTGATATCGAGTGTCTGTTTCACTCTATTCGGTTAATGAAGTACCAACTCTAAAGTCAAACCCTTAACCCTTTTTTTTAATATTCAAATTGATGTCAGTTAGTGAAGTACCAACTCTTTATCAAGTACTAATGAAAAAAGTGAGTAAGCCTATGTCACTTTTGAATATGCTCATCAACTTGAGTCTCGGCTGTTACGTTGAGCTGTGAGCTACGGGTGGAGAAAATGAGCAGCCCTCATTTTGATCCCTCTGGGAGTTTTAGAATTTAATGAAATTTGGTGAGGGTGTTATCTAGGATAAGATGATCATCCTCACCAATTTTCATCAAATTCCAAAACTTCTAGGGTCATCAAATGGTAGAAGCATTATCAACCGTCCGCAGTCACCGTTAATTTTGCTTCTACCATTTGATGATCCTACAAGTTTTGGAATTTGATGAAAATTGGTGAGGATGATCATCTTATCCTAGATAAGACCCTCACCAAATTTCATCAAATTCCAAAACTCCTAGGTGGATCAAAATGAGGGCAGCTCATTTTCTCCACCCGTAGCTCACAGCTCATTGTAACATTCCTCCTAGATTCATAACAAATATGAAGTTGTGAACAAACTTCCAAACTGCTACACTCACGTGTAGTGTACCGACTCTGGTTCAAATTGTGTAGTGGAAGTTGTGATGCCAATTGCCAACAACTTAATTTTTTTTTTCGATGTTCGAATTGAAGTCGGTTATTGAAGTACGGACTCTAAAGTCGGTTTAATAAGTACCGACTCAAAACTTTTGAAGGACGGCAAAACCTATGTGTTAAGACTGTTGCTAACCTATTATTCAAGTGTCGGTTGTTGCAATACTGACTTTAAATCCGGTTATCCAATTACCTACTTAATTAGAACAACGGCAGCATCTATGTGTTAAGTCTGTTGTCACCAGATAATGGATCAATATTAAAGGTAATAATGAAAAACGTATTCCACATACCAACTTTTACGATCAGGAAAAAAAAAATTGGCAGCCGGTGTCCGCAAAGCACCGGTCCATCATGTGGCTGTCAGTTGGTCATTTTTAAAATTATTTATGACAGATAATTATTAAAATAATATATTTTTATAAATATATTATTTTTTTAAAAAAAACCCATGATTAGGACTTAGGAGCGGCCCCTAGAGGAGGTCGGGCTGGGTTGGTGACAGATATTGACTGACCTTACCGGGCCCGATTGACAGACCTACCGTTTGCACTCCTTAGCTCAGGGTTTGGGTTTTTTTGGGCCGGCCCCCCACTTGGTTCGCGCGAGCGAGCGAGCGAGCGAGCGAGGGAGAGAGATGTGGTTTCTCTGCGTTTTCTTCCACAGGCTACTGGACTACCGGCGGCCGGAGGTCGAATCGCTCGCAGAGCTCTTCGGAGCGAGCGACGGCGGCGGCCCTCCCACCCACTCGTTGGAGTGGAAGCTCCCGGAGAACCACCACGTCGACTCCCCTTTCCACTTCGTCTCCCTCCCCTCGGAGGAGATCGCCAGGAGCATCGCCAATCGAAGTGAGTCCACTGCGCTCCTCCCCCCCCCCCCCCGAACCTCCCTTCTTGAATCTTCGGCAAGATGTTCTTGAAAGCTTGCCTTCATTGAATCCAAAATGCACAGGCATACTCGTCAAGGGAATCTATGAGCTCTGGGGGCAGGGGAGCAGCCATGAAGAATTGGAGCAGGCCGTAAGAGATTTCCCGGATGAACGGAAGTTGCCGTACTTGGCACCGGCGAGCACTTTCCGGATCATCGTGGATAGCTTCGGTAAGGTTATTAGCTTCCAAGAGCAGAACGAACGCATCCAAGGACTCGGTTACATACCATTCAAGGTCTGGGTTTTGGGTTCTTTGCACTAATTATCGCAATCTACAGCTTCTTATTACATCTTGATCTCCCCCCTTCTGTATTTCTGATGTGATTTGATGTACACAATCTTTAACTTTACCAGGGAATGCATATAGATAGTCTTTCCTTGCAGACATTGTTGAGTTCTTCATTAAGGCTGCATCCTTTTCCCGGGAATTGGAATTCCCTAGGAAATTGGGTCCGTTCCCATGTTCTTTTCATAAAACCACGCGTTACCTTCACCATCTTCACACTTTTCGGTTTGTAACCAAAGGTACATTCTTTCACCATGAGGATGGTGGAGGTACATAAGGACTTACAAATCTTAGGTGTTTGGTTGAGAAATGAAATCGCACAAAAAGTGGGCTTTTATTTCCCGGGGAAGTGGAATTCCCATTTTTATACATTGCTTTCACCATCTTCCCACACTGGTTTTCTATACATGCATTCACCATAAGGATGGGGGAGGTACATAGACATTGAAAGGTGTTTGGTTGATAAATGAAATCCCACAAAAGAGGGCTCTGATTTCCCGGGAAATTAGAATTCTCACTCTTAAATTATGGAAAGAATTTGGGAGTGTACCCATTTCCTAGGGAATTCCAATTCCTAGGAAAAGAAAACTGAAGAATTTGTAAAACAGTGAAGAAGAAGAAAAGAGACTTGAGAGAAAATGACGCTCAGATAACAATGGTATCTGACGTCCTTCATATTAATATAAACGGTTCAGTTACAAAGGATAGAGTACAGTTATGTTAACTGCAGTGGTTACAGATGAGATGTGATCTCAACTGATCACAACGTGGTTACACTCGAGATGTGATCTGAACTGTTATCATAACCACCAAGGATCTGAACTGTTATCATAACCACCAATTGGTTATTATCTTATCACCCCCCCTCAAGCGATGGGTCAGTATGGACCATTAGCTTGTCACGAAGAAGTCGAAAACGAGACGTAGAAAGGGCTTTGGTAAAGATGTCAGCAACTTGATCAAATGTTGAAATATGACGGACTCTGAGCATATTGTTGACAACTTTCTCTCGAATGAAGTGATAATCGACTTCGATGTGCTTAGTTCTGGCATGAAACACCGGGTTAGAAGCCAGTGATATGGCAGAAATATTGTCACACCAAATGAGAGGTAGATCAGGAAGAATGAAACGAAGCTCCTGTAAAAGCATTAGCACCCAAGAGATGTCAGCTGCAGCAGATGCTAGGCTCCGATATTCTGATTCAGTAGAAGAACGAGCAACAGTGGTCTGTTTTTTTGCTGACCAGGAGATAAGATTAGGCCCGAGCATTAGGCAAACACCAGAGGTGGACCTTCGATCAGTTGCATCCCCGGCCCAGTCCGCGTCTGAGTACGCCCGTAATGTGAGTGGACCGTGAGAGAACTGGAGACCATAATCAAGAGTACCACGAACATAGCGGAGGATGCGTTTGAGAGCCGTAAAATGAGCATCAGTGGGTGCATGCATATACTGACATATGGAGTTGACAGCAAAGGACAGATCTGGTCGAGTTATTGTCAAATACTGTAGCATCCCAGCAAGGCGACGGTAGAATGTAGGCTCCGAGAAAGCAATGGACGAAGCTAATGCTTTCGTAGTGGAGACTGGTGTAGACGAGGGCTTGCAGTTGAACATGCCTGCCTGATGTAGAATGTCAATAGCATACTGACGTTGATGTAGAAGCAGTCCTTTTGAATTTGGAGTAATAGAGACTCCCAAGAAATGATGTAGTGGTCCCAGGTCTTTGAGAGCAAATTGGTGACCCATTTGCTGAATAAGGGAAGATAGAAACTTTGGATCACTTCCTGTCAACAAGATATCATCAACATACAAAAGTAAAATAGTAATCCCGATGGAGTCACGCCGAATAAATAGTGAGGAGTCATTGCGGCTGCTACGAAAGCCTTGAGAGATAAGGAACTTGGAAAATTCCTCGAACCACGCACGTGGAGCCTGTTTCAAACCATAAAGTGCTTTACGTAGCTTGCACACGTGGTCAGGTAGAGCCGGATCAACAAAGCCTTGTGGTTGCTGCATGAGGACGTGCTCCGAGAGAGATCCATGCAAAAAGGCATTGGACACATCAAGTTGCTTAAGCTGCCAGCCAAACTGTAGAGCTAGAGAGAGAACAATACGAATTGTAGGTTGCTTAACCACCGGACTGAAGGTGTCATGGTAGTCAACACCCTCTTGTTGATGAAACCCCTTCGCCACCAGGCGAGCTTTGTACCTTGAGACAGAACCATCTGGATTGCGTTTAATCTTAAAGATCCAGCGACAGCCAATGATGTTGCTAGAACTCGGGGGTGGAACAAGTGTCCAGGTTCCTTGCTCCTGAAGAGCCTGGAATTCAGCAGACATGGCTGCACGCCAATGTGGATGTTTCACCGCCTCAGAATAACAAGATGGTTCAGATTCTATAGTGGAGGAGGCAGAGGTGGCTAGCAGACTTGTTGGTAGCTTAAGTTTGGAGATGCCTGATTTGGAACGGGTAACCATCGGGTGAGATGGAGGCGAAGGAGCCGACGGAGCGGACACCGGGGAATTACGGGAGGGCAGTACGAGGTTATGCACGGCAGTAGGGGAAGGCAAAGGGAAGACACCACGACGTTGAGGTACTATGGAGATTTTGCTGCGAGGCCGTGTAGGCAGATGAGGCAACAAGGAGACAAGCGGTAATGGCGAAGGTAGGGGACTGGCAGTTGCTGTGGAAGCATCTGAAACAGGCCTGTGGGGACTATCTAACGTGGAAGTAGGCGGAGACACTGGTAGAGAGGAAGTAGAGGGCGACATTCGGTGGGTGCCGCCTGAAGAAGAGAATACGGGGGGGTAAAATGCCTGGTAGGGTGAGAGTGAAGGAGAAGTGCGGGCAGGCAGTGAGGAGCCAGTATCATAGAAGGGAAATACGTTCTCATGAAAGACAACATGGCGAGACACATAAACACGACCAGTGGCGATATCGAGGCAGCGATAGCCTTTGGAGCGGGAGCAATAGCCAAGGAAGGCACACCGTGTGGAGCGTGCATCTAATTTATGTGTCTTGTAGGGACGCAACCAAGGAAAGCAAAGAGATCCAAACACGCGCAAGATAGTGTAATCCGGTGTGCGATGTAACAGAATATCATATGGTGATTTATTAGAGATGACAGGGGACGGCATACGATTAATAAGGTAGGTGGCCATGCAGACGGCATCAACCCAATAGATTAGGGGCAGCGATGCATGTTGAAGCAGGGTGACAGCGGTCTCAATGAGGTGCCGATGTTTGCGTTCGGCAACCCCATTTTGTTCCGGGGTGTGAGGACAAGAGACCTGATGAAAAATACCATGAGTAGCAAGCTCAGAGGCAAAGGCATGATTGATATACTCTCCACCACCATCAGTGCGAAGCGTTTTAATTTTGAGATCAAGTAGATTTTCAACCAGATTTTTAAAAAAGAGAAAAATATGAAGAGCATCAGATTTATGTTTTAAAGGAAACAACCAGGTAAAGCGAGAGTAATCATCGATGAAAATCATATAATACCGATAGCCAGAGGTGGTTACAATAGAAGAAGGTCCCCAGATGTCCGAATGGACTAACTCAAGAGGACGAGAAACAGTAGAACAAGATAAGGGGAACGAGAGTTTATGACTCTTTCCAAGGTTACAAGCAACACAACGAGAATCTGAAGGCGGAAGGCGAGGAACAAAGTTGCCGTGCTGAAGTTGGCGAAGAACAGCTGCCGACGGATGACCTAAGCGAGCATGCCATGTGGAAGTATCGACGGTCGAAGCAGTGAGAGCAACGCAAGAGGAGGACGAGGGAGAGGAGTGGAGCTCATGAAACGGGTACAGTCCATGCTTACTGGGCCCGCGAAAAAGCATCCTCCTCGTGATCTTGTCCTGAACAAAAAATGCATCAGAATTGAAGATAAGATTGCAGTTGTTGTCATGGCAAAATTTATGCACAGATATGAGATTGGAAGATATATTAGGAACATGGAGAATATGACGTAAATGAAAAGAGGCCGATGAAGTTGGAAGTACGCCATCACCAGTGTGGGAAATAGGAAGAGACTGACCATTACCCACAGTGACAGTGTCCATACCGTGATAAGGCTGGGTGTGGAGGCTGAGGTTGGAGAAGTCGGAGGTGATATGGTTGCTTGCACCCGTGTCGGCATACCATGTAGTAGAAGAGGGGCCAGGGGTCGAGGCAAGCAGAGCAGCAGAGGAGGCCGGCGAAGCCCGAGGTGTGGCAGGAGGCACGTAGTTGTAGTTTCCACGATGCCAACAATCCGAAGCGAGGTGGCCATGTTTCCCGCAGATCTGGCAAACTGGAGGAGAAGCACCAAGGATGCCACGTCCACCGTCAGGAGAACGGCCACCAAACGAGGTGCGGTTTTCATTGTAGAAATGACCACCATCTTGGAAGTTGCTGCGACCGCGAAGAAAATCACGACCTCCACGGCCGCCGCGGCCTCCACGACCGCCGCGGCCACCACGCCAACCACGGCCGCCACGAGTAACAGTGAGGGCAGCAGCAACAGGGATCGGATCCGGAGAAACAGGCTGCAAATCCATATTCATCTCCTCAGTCATCAGAAGAGCAATAAAGTCATCCATCGTCAGGGACCCGGGACGTGTACGGATGGCAGTTTTGAAGGCGTTATATGGAGAAGGCAAACCATTTAAGGCATGAAGAATAAGATCTTCATCAGATAAGCAAGCGCCAACAACAGCAAGATTATCAGCAATAAGTTTGAGATTTTGAAGATAGTCAGAGATGGTGGAAGATCCTTTCTTAAGTTGTTGGATCTGAGATTTCAATTGCATAATATTGGAGCGGTTTGAAGAAAGAAACCGCTTCTCGAGTGCATCCCAGATGTCACACACGTGGGATAAGGAAACAACAGATTGAAGAACAGGTGAAGAAAGAGTGGCAAGCAGGGCAGCGAGTAGTTGTTGATCAGAATGGGTCCATTCCAGGTAAGCAGGATTCGGGGAAGTGTGGCCTTGAGCGTCAACAAGGGTGGCCAAGGGCGGAGGTTGGGTGAGAAGATAGTCAACTTGGTATGCCCGAAGTGTAGTGGTTACAGATGAGATGTGATCTCAACCAAGGTTTAAAACTCGGGTACCGGTACCGGTATCGGCCGGCGCCGAACCGGTTCGTACCGGCCGGTTCGTACCGGTACCGGCCGGTACCGGCCGGTTCTGGTTGAACCGGTACCGGCCCCTTTTTTTTATTTTTTTTAAATTGTAAAAAATTCTTAAAAAATCTTTAAAAATTCTAAAAAATTAGAAAATAAATATAAAAAATTAGAAAATAAATATTAGAGTACTTTAGGCCCTTTAGGGGCCTAGTTTAGGACCTTTAGGTCCTTTAGGAGTTTAGGCTTAGGGACCTTAGGAGTTACTTAGGAGTTAGGGTTAGGGCTTAGGGGTTAGAGCCTTAGGCTAGGCTGCTAGGGTTAGTTTTAGGCCTATGAGTCTTATCTTATGTGACTTCAGAGTTCAGAGTTCAGACTATGACTTATGACTTATGACTTGAGTCTTATACTCTTATCTAATGAGTTATATGACTTATGACTTTATGAGTTATGAGTCTTATGACTTATGAGTTATGACTTCAAAGTTCAGACTCTCAGAGTTCATACTTTAGAGTTTAGACTTTAGAGTCTTGGATTCATCATTCATCAAGATTCACAACCACCACTCCCCGAGGTGTATGATTAAGAATCTTGATGAACTTGTCAACTATTGTCGAATCACCACTCCCCGAGGTGAATGATTGGACAGTAGAGACCTAACTGAACCACAAGACTCACAAGTTACAACTTACAAGTTACAAGTTATAACTCACACCTAACAAGTTACTAATTCCTAATTTCCTATATCCTTTTTCCCTCCTTCTTTATCCGGGCTTGGGACCGGCCTTGGCGAAGTTAAAAAAGGTTTTTAAAAGGTTTTATAAAACAACCTTTTAAAGTTTTGAAATTTTTTTATTATTATAAATTTACAATACAAATTATAGAATAAGTTTCATAATCCAGATTCCAGACGTGTTCAACACTTCAACTTCCACAAAATACAGATTATCAATATTAAAATTATTAACTCACCTGGCTGGCTCAGTCGCTCAGATAGTCAGATCAGAAGAATCAGAAGAATCAGAACTCAGAACTCAGAAGTTCCATAGATTATTATTGCGATCAGCTTCTTCTTCGTCTTCATTTGGAGTTGGTGCCGAGTAGTGCTGCTGGTAGTAAGACCCGTCGGAAGGCCCAGAATAACCGAAGATTGATTGGCCAATGTCCTGGTCGTGCTGGACACCATAACCGTATGCTCCGTAGCCGTAAGATGATGAAGAATCTCCATATGTTCCTTGCGATTCCTCTTGCTCTGGAAACATCGGCTGATAAGAATCTCGGTAATATGATGATGGTGGACCTAGTGGTGGATCATATCCGTACGAGTATGGTACATATGCAGCTTCATGAACAGTGCCAGAAGGCCCGGCCCCTGCTCCATCATGTGGTGACAGTGGTGGATGATGTGGATCTGGTGGGGCTGGTGGTCCAGTGACGCCGGTGTACGTGGGAGCACTAGGAGGTGAAGAAGCTCTCTCATGCTCTCTCATCCGTTGAGATGACTCTCCTCCACCATCACTAGATCCGGAAGGTATACTGCCAAGACTCTCATCTGAATCGCTGTTTATCTGCTGCATTGCCTGGCTAACATGTTGAAATCTTCGTTTGCCGCTTCTCAACCTTGCTCCCTCTTGTTCTTGTCTTTGCTCCTTGCCTAACTCCTTCTCCAACCATGTATTTTCTTGACCGTCAAGAACTGGATCCTCTCTCTCCGTCAACCAAGGGGCTAGAGGGTTATCGTCGTCGAAAATATAATCCAAATTGATTGGATTATCACCTTGGTCCTCTAATCTTCCCTGATCGCGGACCCTCAACCTCATATTGTAATGTACGAAAACTAGTTTATCTAATTTAGATGATGACAATCTATTTCTAGTTTTCGTATGAATAAGAGAGAATGTACTCCAGTTTCTCTCGCAGCCCGATGCCGAACATGTCTGACTCAATACTCGGATAGCAATCTTGCGAAGATCAGGAGCACTTTCACCATGAATGGACCACCAAGTAGCTATAAAATTAGTCAAAAAATAAAACATTTAGTTTGTATTCGTTGATTACAATTGGATAATTGTATAATTAAAGTGTGTTATCAACTTATCGACGTATTACCTGGCTGCATGGTCGAGATAGATGTTCTTGCGTTCTCCGAATCAAATGAACCACGAGCATATCGGAAGATTTCCATTTGCTCCATTGCCTTATTTTGTGCTGCTATGTTAGGCTCCAAGGTTCGGATCACCTCTTTAAGCCCGATCATTATTTCTGGGTGTTGTGAAACTTCTACCCTATACTGGTATTGGGGATTTAAGTAAAATCCTATAATATGAAAGAAATAAGTATTGAGTCTAATGACTAATGAGATTAAAAATTGAAATTGTTAAATAATGAGTATACACTTGACGATAATATTTACCTGCTGCATGCAATGGATGGTGTAGCGTCTTCTCCCATCTTTTGTCGATCAACTTAAAATATTGTTTTTTTGATTTTTCTCCAACCTTTGTCGACTTCTGAATGGCCATCTTAGCTCTGTCCATTGCTTCGTAGATATACCCCATTGCAGGCTTTTCATCTGAATCTACCAGTCGAAGAACTTGCACTAGAGGTTGGATACACACTATTATCTTGTCAATTTCGACCCAGAGCTCCTTTCCAACAACAATATTTTCCACCTCTTTGCCCTCTTCATTAGATGCATATTTTGATTGACACCATGCATCTGAGGTAAACATTTTCCGTAAAGCATCCTTCTGATTAAAAATGCTCTCCAATGCTATGAAGTGAGTGGCAAAGCGGGTGATTGCTGGACGCAGAAGCTCCCGCTTCCCAGTATACCTCCTCATCAAGTCAACTACCCAGTTATGGTTGTAAATGAATTTTGTTATTTTTCGAGCTTGTTTTACAACCTTGTCAACATGATCCAATTTGCCTATATCTTTTAGGATCAAGTCGATGCAGTGTGCGGCACAAGGAGTCCAAAATATAGTCTTCCGTTCCTTCTGTATGATTTGTCCGGCCTTCTTATAGTTAGAGCCATTGTCCGTCACTATTTGGACAATATTATGAGCTCCAACTTCGTCGATGATATTATTCATAAGTCCAGCAAGATATATTGCATCATGCACTTTGGCTGATGCATCGACTGATTTGTAAAATACTGTACCAATTGAGCAATATACTAGAAAATTAATTATGGATTTTCTAGTAGGGCCACTCCATCCATCGCACATAATTGTGCAACCTTTCTCCTCCCAGGGAGTTTTAAAACTACTAATATAATCGTTTATTTCGGAGACCTCATCATCTAAAAGTGGCCCAGCAATTTCATATGGGGTAGGGGGAGAAATTCCCGGTCCAACCGACTGCAATGTGTCGCACATTTTTTTAAAGTATGGCGACGCGGCTGCATTAGCCGGGATATGATTGAAATGAAAAAATTTGGCCACTGCTTTCTTCACTTTACTGGCCGCTTGTTTTATTTTTCCAGCTGTTAATTTAGTTTGTTTCTGGCCACGTTCCCTAAACATAAATCCGTCTAGAGGTAACTGCACAGATGTACTGCCGCCAGTGCTAGTTTTACCTCCTCTAGCACTAACACTGCTACTACCACCAGGTCCACCTCCACCAGTACTACCACCAATATCACCAGGAAGAAAACGGGAACTACCACCAGGACCACTCATTGACCATCTACCTCTTTGGTCTCCCCCTCTTTCTCTCATTTCTTGACGACGAGCTTCCTCACGAGAAAGTCTCATTGCCGTTCTCATCTCCCTATCCTCATCCGGCAACTCTTCAGATGAAGAATCATCAAAACTTTCATCATCTATATCTCTATAACCCCTTACCGACTGACTTTTGGTAAGGGGTGGTCTTCTAGAAGCAGAAAGTTCAGGAGCAGTACTCTTATCTTTACTTGCTTCTCTAAAAAATTGCTGGAATTGAGACCGTACCTCTATTGGAACGTGCTCACAACCAGTCACTTGTCCTTTCTTGCCCGCTAAATGCTCCTTCATTCTTGTGATACCACCATTTATGGTCCGGCCACAGTAGTTGCATATGGCCTTCCGCTTGTTGCCTTCAATTGCCTTGCAATGTAGCCATCCAGCGTCTATCTCTTTCGATTTTGGTGCCATTATCTAAGTCAAAAAATAAATAAGCATTAGCAAACTAGAAAGTAATTGCTCACTTTTGCAGCTTTGCTACGTAGAAAGTAGAAAGTAAAAACTATAAAGTTTCGACTTTTAAATGGCTCGAAACTCGAAAGTAGAAAATAGAAACTAGAAAGTAAAAAGTAGAAAGTAGAAACTAGAAACGTAGAAAGTAGAAACTAGAAAGTAGGGCCCTCACGTAGATTCGACTTTCGAGTTTCGACTTTCGAGCCATTCGAAAGTCGAAACTTTTGCAAAAGTGAGCAAAACTGCAAAAGTCGAGACTTTCTAGTTTCTACTTTCTAGTTTCTAGTTTCTACTTTCTACGTTTCTAGTTTCTACTTTCGAGTTTCTAGTTTCTACTTCTAGTTTCTAGTTTCTACTTTCGATTTTCTAGTTTCTACTTTCTAGTTTATACTTTCGAGTTTCTAGTTTCTACTTTCGACTTTCGAGTTTATAGTTTCTACTTTCTAGTTTCTACTTTCGAGTTTCGAGTTTCTAGTTTCTCCTTTCTAGTTTCTACTTTCGAGTTTCTAGTTTCTACTCGAAAGTAGAAACTAGAAACTCGCAAGTAGAAACTAGAAAGGAGAAACTAGAAACTCAAAAGTAGACACTAGAAAGTAGGAACTATAAACTCGAAAGTCAAAAGTAGAAACTAGAAACTCGAAAGTATAAACTAGAAAGTGAAAACTAGAAAATCGAAAGTAGAAATACTAGAAACTAGAAACTAGAAGTAGAAACTAGAAACTAGAAACTCGAAAGTAGAACTAGAAACTAGAAACGTAGAAAGTAGAAACTAGAAACTAGATGATGTGATTAAGAGAAAGAAAATGCTAAATAGATTGATAGCATCTTGATCACTAAATATGTTTAAACTTTAGCCAGATTTTGTAACACTAGTGCATGGCTGCATGCACATACAAGCATAAGCTACGGAGAATCTATAAAAAGAACATACCCAGGTTTAAGATTTGTTCTTAATAGCTTATTGGATATTACTTATGGTCCAAAACTTTGGACCACATCATGCTGAAAATGATTGTCCTGAAGGAAGACAATACATTATGAATTCTCTTTCCTATTCAAGACAGTTCTAAACAAAACCGAGGACAGAAGTGCTGTCATAAGCAATGGTGAACGAAGCTACCTCTTTTAATCCAATGTTTCATTATGGATTTAATAGTTGCGCATCCATTTGAGATGCTTCAGGATGTAATTTCGACAATATAGTTATGCAAGTTTTATATAGAAGGGTCGAGGTCGTCAAATAAGGTTCTGTTCAATTTACTATTTTTTTAGAAGATTACTATGCTTACATGTATACTGAACTGACTCAAGGCAGTAATCGTTTTACCTTCTTCACTCTTAAGTTCGCCGCTCGGCCCGCTCGTGCTCGTGCCGCTCGTCGTGAGTCTCGTGACTCGTGAGTCGTGACCTCGTCGTCACTCGTCGGCGTGCGGCTTGTGTCGGTGTGCTGCTCGGCCCGCTCGTCGCCTCTCTTTCTTTCTCTTTCTTTCCTCTCTTCTCTCTTCTCTCTTCTCTCTTCTCTCTTTGTTCTTTCTATCCTCTCTTCTCTCTTCTCTCTTTTCTTTCTCTCCTCTCTTCAGTCTTCTCTCTTTTCTTTCTTTCTCTCCTCTCTTTCTCTCCTCTCTTTTTTTCTTCTCTTTCTTTCCTCTCTTCTCTCTTCTCTCTTTTTTCTTTCTCTCCTCTCTTCTCTCTTCTCTCTTCTCTCTTCTCTCTTTTTTCTTTCTCTCCTCTCTTCTCTCTTCTCTCCTCTATTTTCTTGCAAGTTGATGGAAGGTTTTGGAGTTGCAATGGAATGGTTTGGGGGGGTTTATATAGCCTTCAAACCCCCCCCTCCCACTTAAGGAATAAGACTTTTTGGAGGGGCTAAAACTAAAAATGCCACCCCCCCTCCACATGCAAATGCTGGGAAAGCATGTTCAGCCCATGTGGAGGGAGGAATCCAACATAAAAAAATAAAAAAAGTGACCCAAAGC
Source organism: Chamaelirium japonicum (assembly GCA_947650365.1). Taxonomy (NCBI): domain Eukaryota; kingdom Viridiplantae; phylum Streptophyta; class Magnoliopsida; order Liliales; family Melanthiaceae; genus Chamaelirium; species Chamaelirium japonicum. The sequence goes on from OX393556.1 coordinate 34,140,186, forward strand.
CCACCCACCCCATAATGGCTGTCGGACGGGACTGAACCGGCCGGTACCGGTTCGTACCGGCCGGTACCTGCCTGACTCGGCCGGTTCGGTCCGGTACGGGTTGGTACCGGCCGGTTCAGGTCTGTTTCGGTCCCGGATGCTGGACTCGGTTCGGCCCGGCCAAATCCGGTACGTACCGGCCGGTACGTACCGGTACCGGCCGAGATTTGAAACCCTGATCTCAACTGATCACAACGTGGTTACACTCGAGATGTGATCTGAACTGTTATCATAACCACCAAGGATCTGAACTGTTATCATAACCACCAAGGATCTGAACTGTTATTATCTTATCAAAAACAACCTAAGGGTTTTTAGTAACCTCTTGTGTTAGACCTCTCAGCTCAACTATTATATAGGGCTTTTAGTATTTCGGTTATGGATAAAATTTGAAGACTCATGTGGCAATTGTTATTATTATTGTTATTTTTTATGGGTGAATTTACCAGCTATCTATCTCAAAATATAAGAGGACTCACAAATTTATGGTAGTAACTTGCAAGATGGTGGTTAATTAATTGCTCCAAGTTAATCTAAATCTATGTAAGAGGGACGATCTATGGATCTGAAATGAGATTCATGCCTAAGGAAAGGCAGGGAAAGATTGATCACATCACAATCCCACTCGAAGAGTAGAGAAAAGACAAAAAAGAGAGGAGAAATAGGCTTAAGTCCACAAGCAAAGAAGAAGGATAATAAAATAAACCATTATTACATAGATTATAACCAACTATGAATATGTTGTTGGTAAACCTAATTTTTTAAACTCAACCTTATATGAAAATTTGAGAATCATCAATTAGATATAGACCTTTCAGTTTCATCTAATTGGACTCCTACTATGCTTTCTTACCACAAAAGATACCTATAACCTTTTTTGATATGCCTCAAATAACTAAGATCTCGTCTTCCAACTTTGACCTGATTTTGGGGTCCCAAAGTCAGTTTTCCAGTAAATTGTCTCACACTATTAAAACATGTAGGTATTGATGAATTTATTCCTCTGCGAAGGCTACAAGCTAAGCATACTAGAAAATTACAGGAAAAGGTGAAAAAACAAACCAAACTCTAAAATAAAGTTAAATGCTTAAGGCTCAATTTGAACACTGCTTAACCTAACCAACATATAAAAAATTGCATTTTTCACTTGTGCTGCCATAATCTGACCTCTAGACTAACTATTGCAGGTCATTCGTGCCTCTCCACCTTCTAATCTTAAAAATTGGGTGGGGCAATCATACCTATGCATGACTAAAGATCACCACCTTTAGTCCTTGGTTGTGCCATTAACACTGGCAATGAGTTGGTTATGTAAGCTAGTTTCTTCCGATATGCTTACGATTAATTTGATTCCCACATGGGAAGCTCATCAACTTAGAAATTGTGCTATATAGATAAATGTAATTCCCTATATCAAATGTTTCCTTTCGCCCTCTTCGTCTACTCTTTCCTAGTCTAAGAGAAGTTTGGAGGGTTGCTCCCTAATTGCATGTGCTTAGCTCCGTAACCAGTAAGGTTTGTCTCCATACTTGCCAACATGTTTTTTACTCAAGGTTTAAAATACAGGTATCGATACCGGTATTGGTCGGCTCTGGACCAATACATACCAACAATACGACTCGGTATGTCTCTTGAGTGATCATTCTATTCACTCCTAGTCTCTCTCTTTTTGAGTTATCATGGCATCAGAGCCAAGGGTTACCATCCTCCCATATCCTCTTGAGCTACCTTCATCTTCATAGGAGCTCTCTTCCCTTGAATTTTTCTTCCTTCAGTGACCTCTATCGAATCTCGAAGCTCTCTTTCCTGAGCTCTCTTCCCTAGTGATTACCACGATAGATATGTGCCTTTCTTAACTAGCCAGAGAAGAATCCTCATCAGCAAGAGAGCGGCCGTCGATGGAGAAGATTGGGTGGTGGCCTACTCTCTCGTAAATCAGCCAGAGAATATCGACGGAAAGCAGTCGTTGATGTGCTTTTCTCTGTGGTGGTCTACCATCTGATTTCCTCATCTGAAAGTTGAACTCCTAATATCTGATCCATCAAAGCTGGGTGGATTTAGATCTCAAGGCTGATCCACCCGACCTTCTTTGCATCCTCGGGCATCAAGAAAGCTTCACCGCATCATTTGCTCTGCAATGGTGTCAGCATCCGTGCTTTTTCTCTGCATCTCGGTGGCGATGGTATTTCCATTTGTGCGCTCTCTCTACTTCTGAATGCTTTGTTGAAGAATCAACAGGTGGCGACCTGGTTTCGAACCCTAGCTAAAGCTCAGGGGTAACCCAGACTTCCGTTAATTTACTATGTGCTCAAATCTTGTATGCCTTAAGTTTTTGAGCCACATCAGCCAGTTCAATCAGGTCAGGATATTTTGATTCTACTAGTATGGTTCTGTCAAATCTCTTCTAACTTTAATTCTTTAAGCCACATTTTTAGGTTCACTTCAACTCTGATGGTCTGGTTCGGCTCAGGTTCGAGGCTGCAAGATCGAAAAATCATAATGGTTGATTCAAGATACTGTATTGCAGGGCCTTTTGGAGCTGAACCAAAGATGAAATGAACTGGCCAAAGGAAATGAACAGGACAGAGCCGACCCAGTTCTACTAGTGAAAAAGAACCTGAGCCGAACCAGTAGAATGAAAATACCATGTCCTGATTGAACTAGCTGATGTGGCTCAAAAACTTAAGGCACATGAAATTTGACCACAGAGTAAATTAACGGAAGTCTGGGTTACCCCTGAGCTTCAGCTAGGGTTCAAAACCAGGTCGCCGCGTCATGATCGTTCAACAAAGCACTCTGATGTTGAGTGAGCACATATGGGAACTCCGTCGCCGCCAAGATGCAGAGAAAAAGCACGGATGCTATAGATGGATGTTGACAAAGGAATATAAATAACAAAGAGATTTAATACAGGATCATTCTTTTCACTCCCGATATCTCTCTTTTAGAGTTATCACAAAGGAATATAAATCACATGATATATTCAGTGTTCTTCACTTTGGGATACAATAGATGGACGTTGATATCTTTGCAGCTGCTCATATATTGGTGGATAAAACTCTTTATGCTCTATGAGGATATCTTAAAGTAAGAATGGAAGAGCTGTAAAGGTCTTGGGGATTCTTCAAAATTTCACACTTTGTGAAACTTTTCCACTTACTCAAGATACTATTACTTTCATATCATGTACATATTGGCGCAGTTTTATTCAGAACTCAAGGTGTTCTTTAAGTTATTTCAGTTTTTTGTTGAAAACATTGTGGATGAAGATATCTGTCAAGTACTGCAGAGCTATTACATCTAACTCAAATGTTATCTTGTAACTGTGATCGCTCTACAGAGGATCTTTTATATGCTCAGGGAACACATAATCTCTCTAATCAATTATATAACCATCCTTTTCGGTGTTGCTTCTGAAATTCAGTATATTCTTTCTAGGGTCGGGTTGATTTACGAAATCCGGACCATAAGTTCTGGCTCATGGAAACTGATGATTATGGGTCAAATAATGGCCTTCCACCAGTTGTCCAGAGGAGAATATTTTTTGGCCGAGAGGTTGGAGCTGCAGATAGGAAGCTTTTGCCAACATATCAGTTGAAAAGTCGCAAATACCTGGGTCCTACAGCCATGGATGCTGAAATGGCCTTTCTTATGGCCAATCAAGGCCTGGCACAACCAGGAAAACTCATCTATGATCCCTTTGTTGGAACTGGGAGCATTCTTGTTGCTGCTGCACATTTTGGAGCAATGACAATGGTGTGTGGTTGTTTCATCAATTATCCATGTTCATTAAGGATCAAGGCTTCTTCAATTTCCAAGTTATTGTGAAGATTCTGATACAAGTTTTTCAGGGTGCAGATATTGATATAAGGATCGTGCGGGATGGGCGTGGCCCCGATTGTAATGTTTGGAGCAACTTTGAACAGGTAACTCTTTGCAATTCCCATCATTCTACGTGTAATTTCTGATAAGTGAAAGTTTTCTAACTTAGACTATTGAAAGTATTGTGATGCTCTTTCCTCTTCTTCATTAAACCATTTATTTGAAAATCTACATTTTATTATCTATGTACTGCATGTATCTGTTAGGTTGCCCCTGGAATAAAACTACCTTCTCCAAGATTTACAATGTTTGGATTAATTTTTATCTAAATCATTTCTGAGAACCTTTTTCACATTGTATATACTTTTTTGTCTTTCTTGTGAATTCATCATTTATGCATTTTCGCATGCCAAAATCTTTATCATTGGATGTACATACTAGTTAAAGAAAAGCACTCGTTTTAGATGTTTATTTCCTGGCTGTTCTTGTTTTCCTCTCTCTTCTAATTTGATATCTTCCTTGACCTGGATTTACTTTCTTTCCTTGACCAAATTGAAATTAAATTTCAGCATTTACCATGTGTAGATTGATCTTCATTTATGGTGTCTACACAATCTCGTGATGTTGCTCTTGCCCATTTGATTGGGAGTTTGGCCCAAGGGCATATGCCACTAACAAACTTGGACCAGTGTAGTTGGTGTTTGAGGTGTATATGTAATCATCATGGTATAAAAGTGGCCCAACCTTTTCAAAGAATGTTGACCAATGGTGATGTAGTTTATTTGTTGTTTGTTTTTTATTACTTAGTAGATGTGTTTTGCTTATTTTTAGCTTTCTATCGTGGCACCACTAACTTCCGGGTGCAATTTGGACAACTAATTTTTTCTTATATTGTGTTAGCTTATGGTGTTGGGGATGTTGGCACTCATTTAAGTGGCTTGGGCTAACCAAATAGTCACCTAAGAGATTTAATTTGACATACAACAACATAAAATAAATGGATCACCAGGTTAGAACAGCCCAAAGACCAGGATCAAGGACCGATTTCGGGTACTCTTATGGATCTGAAATCTTTTGAGAATCATCAAGAGCGTCGGGCCCTTTTTATGGTTTCCTAATAAAGGGAATCCTGCGTACTCTTCAAATTTTGCACCACCTCTTCTCTCTATACCAGTAGTAACTCCCTTTCTTTTCTCTTCTGCCATGTTTTTCTTCCACATGGAAGATCGTCATGTATATCCCAACAATGAGACTATCTAATCAAGTATTCCCTGCTTTCTACAAAGCAGTGTCGAACAAGAAGAGAAGTCATTCAAGAACAAAGACAATGTTTGAAGGAGAAACTTCTTTTATTATCCACCTTCATGCCGATCCTATTTCTCTTCCACCTTCTACCTTAAACCTCTCCTTTTCCACCATCATTCTACCATTTTCCACTTTCCTCTCACATATTGATGATTGGACGATGCGACTTGAGCTACTTGGTGACTTGATTGTCTTCCGAGGAACATTGCAAGTCTCCATTTCTTGTGCTTCGAGTCCGGTGAGACCTTTCCTCTATTCCTACTACTTCGTTATTTATATCTCGTCATCTTCGCTCTTGCCACCAACTGTCCTCGTTAATTATCGGTATTCTTATTTGGGACTTTTATTTTTCCTTTCTAGGTTTGAGCTTTCCGATGCTTCCTTAGCCCTTACATATGACCCCAATTTAGCCTACTCTTGTACTTGATCGGTTACATTTTGGCACCTCTGTATGTGTCACTTGTTTAAATTCTGCCTGATTAAGGGCAGGCATGATGGTTTACCATTGCATAGTAGCTTGTTAGTGGATAATGATTTGCATGCATTTAAATTTGTGAATGATTGATAACCTTAGAAACCTAATATTTTATGCCCACAATACAGGGGAATATGTAATCCCTAGTCTTTTTTTTAAAGATGCGCTCAAAGCCTTCACCTTTGTGAACGCGAGAACAATGGCTTTTTTCACGTCTCATCATGTCTTCTCTATAGCACTAATGTTGGCAGGACAGGCCATATGATTTTGCAGAACGTGTCTTTTTCTTGAGCATGTAAATTTAGAAATTAATCTTTCTTAATTTTTGCACGTGCTCAGTCTTTGTGCTTAGGAGGTTACTGTTTCTGCATTGTTTCCTCCACTCATAGGGTGTTGTGTGCAACTTGCAGTATGGTTTACCAATGCCAGTTAGTTTGTTGAGAGCAGACAATAATCTGCCCCCTTGGCGCCCAGGACTAACTGAGGTATTTTCATTTGTTTTAGAAATGGATTTGATTATGGGGGATTTAGCATGAATTTTGTGAACTCATTATGCTTTCCTGCAGAACCATAACTGTATTTAGCTCTTTGTAATACACATCCATCTCAAAGATGACCTTTTCCGCCTGCACACTTTCATGCCTTTCACACTGAACAAAGCTTATGAACTTGCTGTTACACACGTGCATAGGTGTATTGTTTTAGATGCCATAATACTGATGTAGACATGTGATACTTACATTCTTATTTCCAACTCGGTAGATTAGTTGTTAACTTAGTTTATATAGGTTGAAATAATTATATAAATTTAATGTTTTAACAGGAATTGTATTTGGACTTGTATTTCTGAATATGCAACTAAACAGTAAATAAATGAAGCAACCATATTTATACAGTAAACTCCCTATAAATCAAGCTCGAAGGAAAGATGTTAGCTTTTAGAGATTATTAGTTTTGAGTAACATTTTGTCATCATAATAAAAAGAATCAGTTTTGTCAAGGCGGCTAGGCAATGCCCAGACAAGGCGTGGCCTAGGCGGCACCTTGGCAACATTTTCTTTAAATGTTAAAAACTATATCTATATTTAAGATAATTTAAAGATTTGAGCATACAATAAATATAATATCATCCAAAATTTCAGGTAATCAAACAACTGAAATCATCCAAAACATTAGGACTTCAAAGAACTAATGGGCAAATACCAAAAATACCCCCAAAATTGTGCAAACATTGTAAGGCGACCTCGGGGCCCCCAATCCCTATACCTTTGGGAGACCTTCGGCCTGTGAGGAATTCCTTCCCAAACTACTAATCAGTACTATCAGGCTCCACAAAAACATAACAATTTTGCATGGGTCCAACTGAGTCGGTTAACTGGGGTTTGAGTGGATTATCAGCTTGGTTCTGACTTCTTTGTTTGGTGGCTCTTCAAGAGCTTGAGATGCAGGCGATGCATCTCGACACGACCAAATGGGGGAGGATTGTTGTTTATAGATCGCCTTGTCCAGTCTTGGATCGCCGATTGGTGGATCGTCAGCCACTGGACTCCCGCTAATGGTCTACAGGCCGATCGAGAGCCTGCCTCGTAAGTCTTTATTCTTACATTGTATGGTCTCCAATCTAACTACAATGGTCTGTTGCTAGGCCATAAGCTCCATGAGGAGGGTTTCTGATGAGGGACGAGGTACATAGTCCCTCGGAGTTCAAGTAAACACCCTCGGATCATGCCAAATAAAAGCTTTCAACGAAGAAAGATATAAAGAGGAAAAAGAGAAGGGGGTGAATCCAGAGTTCACCGGATTCGAGGAATCCACCTCTATTCAATCCAATACAGGATCATAGATGCGCCAAGCAAATTTATTTTCATTCATTTAATCATTCATTGTTACAATGGGGAGGCCTACAAGTCGTTAAGTAAAAAACAAAGGAGTTCATAATCAATCCTAATATAGACTTACCTAATTTAGAAAGATTTAAATCTAACCAAACCTTATCCCTAATAAAAAGATAAGACTTGCCTTATTCAAAACGATTTAAATCTAATGAAATCTTATCTTTACTAAAAAATAAAATTTACAGTATTGAAAAAAAATTGAATCTAACCAAATCTTTATAAATAGCAACTCCAAAGATAATCTACAACTATCATTTATATTTTCTTATAATTAGCTCAAAACTAGCACCATATGTATCAAGATCTTAGCCTCATGGGAGATTCCACAGATTAATAGTCACTGTACAAAGTCCATAATCTAAGTGTTGTTACACTTCCACCGGTGGATGAGTAAGTCTAAACATTGCTTGCTGAACATGTAATCTGCTTTCCAGAAGTTTCATGTGTTCTCTATTTAGTAACCTACTCCTACGATCGTTATGAATCTTTCATCGTTGTGATTCCTTTTCAATTGCCATCGAAGAATTCGTCAATGTTTCATTGTTGCACCAAATTAAAGCCTCAATTATATTTGATTGTTATAATTTGGCATGGCTGCTTTCATACTTTATGCTCCGTGTTGGACTAGGTATTTGATGCTATAATTTGCGACCCACCTTATGGGGTCCGTGCTGGTGGCCGGAAATCTGGTGGTCGGAAATTGATGAAGGGAATCATAGGTCCGTACACCGTGCCCTATGAGAAGAGGGTCGACCACATACCATCAACTGCTGCTTACAGCTTAGCCGAGTGCGTGCACGATCTTCTTGACCTTTCCGCCAAAATGCTCATCATGGGTGGAAGGCTCGTGTTCTTCTACCCCGTCGTGAGGGAGGACGGCCTCCCCGACCCTCAGTTTCCAGAGCACCCATGCTTTACTTCACGTGGTTCGTGCGAGCAGATCCTCAGCTTTCGATACAGCCGCCATTTGCTGACCATGGTGAAGACGGGTTCGTACACCGAAGAGATTGCGGAGTCAGCTAGAAGGAAACACCTGGAGTTCAAGGAGAACCACCTCAAATGGTTGGAAGAGGGTAACCTTCACTCTGCAGTTTTCAGCCCAGCAGACTCTCCGGCAGCTTCGCCTGGAAAATCCAAGCTCGACAGAGATTCAAAGCCAAAATACAGAGGTAAGTATGTGTAGCATAGAACTCAACTAAATTTTCCGAGACTTGAAGATATTGGGGTTTTCTGGAGATTTTAGTCCTGATGCTGTTAGTTTTAAGAAGGAACTTCCCAATAGAGAATCACCATTGAAGTCTTGTAATGCCTCTGCAGCTATTTTGATTCCACTTGATCTAACTGGCTTGGATTAGGGCAACCTACTTTTCTTACCGGAATATCATTCCGGCTCGTCTCGGACCTTTTGATCACTTCCGAGGATTTGACTTTGCATGAACACTAAATGGTACTTTTTTTTTTTTCTATTTGAAGTATGAATATTCAAACAATTTCCTTGTAATTCATCGTAACTACAGTTCAATCGTAAAGTCCAATGATCCGTAACTGGGTTACGGATTCTATATTTCATCATTGTCCCCAGAAAATGGAGGCTCTTGATATTCTTCCGTTTACGCCACATTTGTTTGTGGCTTCGATGGGGGTGCAACTCGGTTTGGGTTTGAGCGAAGCTGGAACCGAACCGAATTAGTTGGGTTCTGCCATATTGAAACTCAAACCAATCCAAATAGAGCATAGACCCGAACGAACCCGACCCAATATAAGGTCGGGTCGGTAATTGGTCTAAAAACATGTTGGCTATTGGCTATCGGCTATTTACTAGCAAGCTGGAGGCCCATAGTAGGCTTTAGGCCATAGCCACATGTTGGGTTCTTGGTAGTTGGTTCAACGTTAGCAAACAACAAACGGTTAATCGTGTGCTAGTGACGTAGCCTCCAAACTCTAAACTCTGAGTTCGGTTCTCAGGCTGGTTTGAATCTACCTTATTCCTAACCTTAAAGGGTCTAAACCTATTTAGTCGGGTCCACAAAACTTAGAACCGAATCAACTGGTGCCCGACCAGTATTACATTTTTATCATTAAAGTGATTAATTTACTGATGTTGGTATCTCTTAATTTTCTGCCAAGAATGCTCTTGATACAGAGAAATGCTATAAAGAGAATATATTATATAAAGAAAGACATTATATAGAGATGCTGCAAAGGGAGAATATTATAGAGACAGGATGCAATAGAGATAAATATTAGAGAAAGTTATATAAATAATATTGTAGAAAGAGAAAATATTGTAGAGTAAGAAATCCTAGAAAGAGTATATATTATATAAAGAGAGATGTTATATAGAGAATGTTGTAGAGAGATTATTATAGAGAAATGTATATTGTAAAAATAAAAAATTGTAGAGAATATTATAAAAGGAACATGGTATAGAAAATATATATTATGTAGAGAAATATTGTATATAGAGTGAATGCTATAGAGAAAAATATATCATAAAGAGGAGAGTATTATATAAAGTTACTAGTACGAATCCTGTGTTTACGATGTTGCTTAGTCGGATCTCACAACCGGCACCGCATCCCCATTGTGTGGAGAGAGAGAGAGAGGAGGTTGCCATGTGGCACCAAATTCCTCAGTTTTATAAGAGTAGTATAGATAGTTAACAAGAGAAATTTTGTAGAGAGAATATGCTATAGAGAATATATATAGAAAGAATAATACATAAATAATCTCTGTAATATAAAGAGAACTAGTAAGAAATCCGGATAATGTCCGGATGAGCTTGATGCATATTATTTGGCACAAACAACATTGTAACTATTCGAAGAAGAAGAAGTAAAATATAAAATGAGTGTGATTCACTTGTTAGAGAGAGAAAGAGTGATTATCATCAAATGACAATTAAATATCATTGAATGCGTATTTATTATTTTCATGGTTTGTGATGTCATCCATGGTGGAGAGGAGGGGAAGGTGAGCAAGCCGGCGGTTCTGGTGGCCGTGCATCACGTCACGTCCTCGGCCGATGCAGCCCTCTTGGTCGTGCTTGCGGCAGCCATAGATCTCGGGATTGATGCATGGCAGCTGTTCTCGCAGAAGTTGAGGAAAGAGCTTTGCCATGATCAACAAGGATACATCCTTTGATGATGAGAGTAGGAATGGCAATGCGCCGGTATGAAAATTGATTTTTATGAATTCGGAGTAGATCTGTCTCAAACCCATCCCGTTTATAATAGGAATTTAAAACCCGAACCCGACCCATTGCCAATCTATATGAGAGGGGAATTTGATTTTACCAAGTCATGTCTACCTTCTATCATCATTTCTTTGATTCTTTAATTTTTGTTTCAAAATTTCTTTGGATACTAATGGTCTGGTCTGGGTGTTGTACCTGGGATGATGAATGGCAACTAAATTTTCTCCTGGAATCGAGATTTTTTGCTTTGTTTGTGGATAAAAATTAGGGGGTTCGGGTTCGGGTTCGTGTCGGGTCTAGTTTCGGATCGTGTTCAAAACCTCTAGACCCGGACCCGACCCGTTTAATTAATCGTGTCTAGATCCTAAACCCGTACCTGACCCTTTTATAAACGGGTAGACCTGATAAAATCTGCTTACCACACGGGGTTATTCAGTTGACCCAATCCGACTCAACCTGACCTAACCCAATAGACCCGCTGATACTATATATTACAGTATCGGATTGTGGGTAGACCCGACACGACCCGTTGAGTTTTAAACGGGTCTTCCCGGGTCTACCGTGTCCAGACACTAAAGCCGAACCCGACCCATTTATTAAACGGGTCTATCGTGTCGACCCGTTTATGACCCGAACCTGTTTAGCCCTGACCCAGACCCGCTAACTTCGTGCCGGGTCTGCTGTGCGACTGTGTCGGGTCAAAAATTGCCAGCCCTAATAAAAATCATAAAAAAAATTGCCAGCCCTAATAAAAATCATAAAAATGATACGGTTGATAATCTCTATCCCCCCCCCCCCCCCCCCCCCCCCCCCCCCCCCCTCTCCTGCGTGTATAACAGAAAAAAGGGAACATGTGAATCATCAGTAGCTAGGGCGGGAAAGTTTGGACCCGACACGAAATTATTGGGTCTGGGTTTGGGCTAAACGGGTTCGGTTCGTAAACGGGTCGACACAACTATCCTGTTTAATAAATGGGTCGGGTCTGGGTTTAGGATCTAGACATGGTAGACCCGAGAAGATCTGTTTAAAATTCAACTTATCCGCCTATCGCATCCATGGATTTAGTAATGACACGCAAATTAGTCTCGGCACCCGACCCATTTCGGACTTTTAGTGTTAGCACCCTCGATATCACCAAAATGGCCTCCTCTTTCCGACACTACCCGGCCGCCCCCATCGTGCTCCGTCACGGCCGCCACCCCAGCGTCCTCCACCGCCTCCTTCTAAAGCTGCCCCCCAGCCACCCTCCTCCTCGTCCCTCCTTCCTACACCGCCATCGCCTCTTTCCAAACGCAACCCCCAGCCACCCTCCTCTTTCCTTCTCCACCTCCTCCTTCCTCCTCATCTTCTTCGCCGCTAAACCCTAACCTACACCGCCAGTGCGCCACCGCCTCCTTCTGAAGCTGCCCCCCAGCCACCCTCCTCCTTGTCCCTCCTTCCTCCTTCCTACACCGCCACCGCCTCTTTCCAAACGCCACCCCTAGCCACCCTCCTCTTTCCTTCTCCACCTCCTCCTTCCTCCTCATCTTCTTCGCCGTTAAACCCTAACCTAGCTGCCGAAGGTGTCAGTATGCATTTACCGGTCAACACCTCCGGCAGCTGGGTTAGGATTTAGCGAGGAAGAAGGAGGGAGGAGGAGGAGAAGGAAGGAGAAGGGTGGCTTGGGGCGGCATTAGGAAGGAGGAGGAGGCGGTGAAGGAAGCAAGAAGGAGAAGGAGGAGGAGGAGAAGGAAGGAGGGAGGAGGAGGAGGGAGGGAGGAGGAGGGTGGCTACGGGCGGCGATCGAGGCGGAGCACGATGGGTGCGCGGCTCAATGGGTGACCAAATGGTGGTTGGGGATGAGGGTAAAAATGAAAAATAAATAAATAAATTTACTTGAGTGCCATCACTAATTCAATGGGTGCGAGTAGATGAACCCAAATTCAACAGGTCGTGTCGTGTCGGGTCTACCCACAATCCGATACTGTAGTATATATGTAGGCTAATATTGTAGTATGTTGCATGTACTATACTAGTACATGCCCATGCATGTCGGCACTGCAGCGGGCCGACTTCGGTGGCAACACACCTATTGGCACAGCATCGGGCCGCCTTCGGCGGCAAGACACCCACCGGACATCACCACTCCCACCTACACCGTCGTATTCGGCGACAACAGACCTAACCGCCTTCAGTGGCTACACACCCCCGGCCGATTTCGGCCCGCCTTCAGCAACAATATATCTTAGTTATAGTGCATGCCTATCGGCACTCGAGCATGAACATGGTTTTTTTTTTTGGTGGATGGGGGGGGTAATCTTATCGGTTCGAGAGGGGGCGTGAAGGGAGGGGATCACAGTTTTCTAATTTAGGGTTGGGGCATGAACATGTTTTTTTTTTTCTTTAAGATGAGCTGTGTTTTTTTTAAAAAAAATGTATTATCGATTTTCTCTATATTTCTTTGTTAGTCTTTATCAGTTTGAATGTTTTGTCTAGTCAATATGTGTGTTTTTATCTAGTCAGCATTTCATTTTGTCTAATCAGCACAATACCGCCATGTTATATAGATAGGCTAATATGTAGTCTTGTTTCTAGTGGGTCTTATCGGGGCAAGTCGGGTCGAGTTGGATCGGGTCAACTAAATATGACCCGTGCGGTATATGGGTCTAACGGGCCTTATCGAGCCTACCCGTTTATAAGTTGGTCAGGTACGGGTTTAGTGTCTAGTCAGTCACGATTAGTTAAACGGAACGGGTCCAGGTATAAGGGTTCTGGACACGACTTGAAAATAGACACAAGCCCGACCCGACACGACCCATTGCTAGCCCTATCGGTAGAACCTCTCTCTCTCTCTCTCTCTCTCTCTCTCTCTCTCTCTCTCTCTCTCTTGAGGGATGGCAACAGGTCGGGTGTTTGGGACCGGCCGGCCCGTCCCGACCCCATCCGGCTAAGGAATATCAAATTCCAAACCCAACAGCGCACCCGAGTTGAGGCCCGAGTTGTGATTATTCCAAAATCAAAATCCAAAACTTCAAAACCTTTGCCAAACACACCTTTAAACCAATTTTAGAAGATCCTTTGTTTTTTTTTTTTTTTTTGATACATTCCAGAGAGGTCACAAACGGACCTCCGAGAGGCGCCACATACCGGCGCTGTATAGGAAACCACCAGTAGGAGGGAATAGACGACCGCCGCCCGGCGGGTTAGAGACAAAAGTGCCACAACTGGCACACCTACAGAAACCACCATTAGACGGTGGCACATAGATCACAACAAATGGGAGGGCGCCTCTGTGGGTGCAAATTTTGGCAGAAATCTACCAACCACGGGACCCACCGACCCTGCCTGGTGGGCCCACGAAGACTACCACGGGACCCACCAGCCCTGCCTGGTGGGCCCACTAAGACTACCGCGGGACCCACAGGCCCTGCCTGGTGGGCCCACGAAGACTACCACGGGACCCACCAGCCCTGCCTGTGGAATCCCCAGAAGACAGCAGCAGGACCCACCAGCTCTGTCTGGAGAAACTTCCAGAAACGATCAGAAACCGCCATTTACCCCGGAATTCCTCTTTGAGAATTCTATAAATAGCAGACCCTTCGAATGTAAATGGATCTGGATTTCAGTTCTGAGATCTGATTTCAGAAACCAGAGCTCTGGAATTTTCTAGCTTCACATCCTTCATCCCTTCTTGATCTTCTTCTTGTCTTTGAAGAGATTAGAGAAGTTTCAGTGATACTCGGTCTGTCGAGATCACTTCGAGAAAAGAGTTAGTGAATTCGGGTTGCTCCCTATAGCACGGAGAAGTAGGCTTCGACTGAACTCCGAGATCACCTCTTATATCAACTCTCTGATTGCATCTCTCTCTGTTTGTATATTGAGAACGGTAACTCCAATCAACAGATCGAACAACGATCTTCGACTCGAACCTCAATTGACTGGTGCGGCAAAGTCTTCGGGTCGGCACGAAGATTTTCCCCCACAGTTTGGCGCCGTCTGTGGGATCGAGCGAGAAGTCAAGTTCGCTTTACAACAAGTTTCAGATCGGTTGAGCAGACAACCGATCAGACTTCCTAACCCCTTCGGTTGAGCAGACAACCGTTAGGACGTCGGCATTCTCGTTGCACCCTTCGCTCTCTAAATAGCGAGGACGAAGCATCAGGGTCAACCAGAAGGAAGTAACACACATCAAGCTCTCCCTGAGACTCGTTCAATGAGTCAAAGGCTCAACTTCGGACAGCCCCTTGCTGTCCCCGATATGGGTGCTCGTTCAGGCACCGGGAAATCGGTTGATCGACCGATCCCTTAACCCCCTCGACAATCAGCGGGGCAAACTGCCCCTACTCCTGCTGAAGACCCGCCATCCACATACCAAATCTCGGCGGTCGACTTTCAATTACTACAACTAGCCAAGCAGAACGCCGCCCTCACCGCTGAGAGGGATGCCCTCAAGAAGGTAGCATCCGAGGCTGGGATTGCTCTCCCTATCCCCTCGACTAACGAGAGGGTCGATCTACCACGACAATCAATTCACTCCGAGCCACGGAGATCAATGGGCACTGCTGCCCTCGAGAGGATTCGTCGCGACCCAACTCCCTCTGCTGCCCCGTGGAAGCAGAGTGTGTGAACTCCCTCTGCTGCCCCGTGGAAGCAGAGTGTGTGGGATCGCATCGACGATGAGTCCTCCCAATCCTCTTCCGGTCGCAACTGCGCCAAGAGGACACTTTCAAAGCCCGACATACCCAGGAGACATCAAATGAAAGGGGCTCCTTCAAAGAGTAGAATTTCTCCATCCATTCCACTTCAACGTGGACTCAGATCGGACCTTCGTCAACGACTCCAACCGGTAGGTACTCAAAGGCCTGAACAAGACCTTGCGATCTTACCTCTTGACCTGCATCCAAGTCGAGGGCATAGTCGCAGAGACAGATACTCCTCCGCTGGGCCACTACATCAAAGTCTGTTCGAATCTACATTTCCAAGGGGATGGAGAACGCCCACTCTCCCCAAATTCAACTGCCTCAAGGGAGATCCAACTCTCCATATTCTCGCCTTCAATTAAGCAAGCTCTGACACCGCACGAAGAAGAAAATAACGTGCTCTGTCGCACCTTCGCCGGCAGCCTCGACGAGCCATCCCTCGATTGATACCATAATCTTCGAGCCGGGTCCATTACCCAGTTCGGTGTCTTGGCCAATCACTTTGTGCAGCACTACCAGCTGAACTTGAAGCCGGAGAAGAAACTTGATTCCCTCTACCGGCTGAGGATGGGTGCTGACGAGAGTCTCCGCAGCTTCATAAGGAGATTCCACAACGAGCACGTCGCCCTCTCAGGAAGGCATTTGGATGATGAGGCTATCATGCTAGCCTTCCAGAATGCACTCCGCTTTGACCTCCACATCTACAACGACTTCATCCGCAATCCCCCTCCTTCCCTTGGTTCAATGTTTGATCGAATCCAAAGGGAGATTGAGGTTGAGGATGATCAAGTCGCCTGAAAGGGGCGAGAGTCGAAGCGAAGACCCGCTGAGAGAGAGGCTCCGAAGTATGCTGCCAAAGCTCATAACACAAAAGCAGCAGTTCCCCCTACGAACAAGCGATCAAGGAACGACGGACGCCGATCTCCATCAAAGAAGATCACTTTCACCGAGTGGAATTTACCGATCGAGCAGATCCTCGACCGCAACACAAGGAATTCCTTCGAAGGCCCAATCCTTTTCAACCTGACACTAAAGTCACGGCTGACAAAACAGTCTATTGGGACTTCCATCGAAGTCATGGCCATTCCACCGATCAGTGCTATCGACTGAGATTTCATCTTGAAGATCTGCTGTGAGAAGGTCATCTCCAAGAGTTCGCCAAGGGCGGACAAGATCAACGCCGAGCATCCGTCAAGGGGAAAAAGGCTTGTTGGGTCCATCAAATCTCTTCCAACTAGACATCTCTCACTGTGAATGCCAACGTCTTTGGCATTCACGGGACATTGCACAATCAAGCACTGACCGGGAAGGAAGTTGATCGGCAAGTTCGACGCATCTTCCACGTTCGTTCTGCGGTGAACAAGGAGGACACCTGGATCGAGAAGCCTATCAAGGGTTTGGCTTGGCCATCCATCGTTTTCAATGATACTGATCTCCAAGGAGTTCATACTCCACATCGAGACCCCCTGGTCTTGAAGCTCCTTATCGACGGGAGCACTGTCAATCGAATCATCATCGACACCGGAAGCTCCATCGACATTATGTTCTCAGACTGCTTCAAACGTCTGGGACATAAATATTCAAGCCTTGACGTCGTTCCAACGGTGATCACGGGCTTCAACGGCGAGCAAAGCATTATAATGGGCGAATCAAGATTCACCCTCGACCTTAGCCGAGAGACTCGAGTCTCGGTAAGGTTCGCCATCGTCGAAGGAACATCCAACTACAATGTCATCCTTGGTCGACCATTTCTGCATCAAATCAATACCATCTCCTCTTCTTACCATCAAATCCTCAAATTCGCAACGGAAGAGGGCATTATTTGCATACGAGGAGATCAACAAGCCGGGCGATCCTGTGAAGCGGCTGTGGCAAAGATAGATCGCAAGATAAATCTTGCTCCTCCAAAGCGACCACGAGATAAAGCTGGTCCCTCTTCAACATAGCAATCAAAGGAGATTCCGCTGACCGAGCCCCCACCGATCGAGTGGGAGGCCTCACCTTCCATCGAAGAAATCATTCCAATCAACATCGGCAGTGGAGATCTCCCTCAAGAAACGTTCATCGGTACCGGTCTCAGCGACACAGAAGCGCGAGACATGGTATCGTTCCTTCAATCCAACATCGACGTCTTCGCTTGGTGCTTCGAAGATATGCCTGGGATCAATCCAGATGACGCCTGCCATCGGCTCGCAATCAAAGAAGAAGTGAATCCTGTCAAGTAAAAGCCACGCACAATCCGATCGGAACTACAAGTTGCAGTTCAAGAAGAGATCAGTAAGCTACTCGTAGCAGGCTTCATCCGTGAAGTAGAATATCCTACTTGGATCTCCAATATAGTTGTTGTCCCAAAGAAGAATGGTAAGGTCAGAGTGTGCATCGACTTCACCAACCTCAACAAGGCTTGTCCCAAAGATCCATTCCCCATGCCAAAGATAGATAGGCTCGTCGATGCCACTGCTGGCCACGAGCTCCTATCTTTCATGGATGGATACTCTGGGTACAATCAAATTCCGCTGCATCAAGACGATCGAGAGAAGACTTGCTTTGTGACTAGCCGAGGCCTCTACTGCTACAATGTAATACCCTTCAGCCTCAAAAACGCCAGGTCTACCTATCAACGGCTAGTCACGAAGATGTTCGAAGATCAGATCGGGCACAACGTCAAAGTTTACATTAACGATCTCCTTACCAAGAGCTCCACTCGAGAGAGTCACCTATCCGATCTTGCGGAAACCTTTCAAGTCCTTCGAAAATACCGCATGAAGCTCAACCCGGCCAAGTGTGCTTTCGGAGTTCAATCGGGCAAATTCCTGGGCCACCTTGTGACCAGGAGGGGCATCGAAGCCAATCCTGATCAAATTCGAGCAATCCTCGACATGCCGTCACCAACCAATCGAAAGGAAGTGCAACGCCTCACTGGAAGACTTGCTGCCCTCAATCGATTCATCTTGAAGTCCTCTGACAAATGCAAACCGCTCTTCGACAAGCTACGAAAGGCGGATACATCTGGGTAGAGTTCAACTTGCGAACAAGCCTTTCAAGATGTCAAGAAATATCTGGTACGAGCTCCCATCCTAACAGCTCCACTTCCAAAAGAAGACCTCTGGCTATATATTGTCGTTACCGATCAAGCAATCAGTGCGGTCCTAGTCAGTAGAAGAGAAAACATCGAGCATCCGGTCTACTACATCAGCCATACTCTTCTTCCAGCTGAAACTCGCTACTCGAAAACTGAGAAGGTCATACTGGCCTTACTCACCGCCTCGCGACGTCTCCAACCCTATTTTGTCTCCCACCAGATCACAGTCATCTCAGAACACCCACTCAAAGATATCATCGACAAGGCGGGTCGAGCAGACCGAATGACCAAATGGGTAATCGAGATGAGTGCTTTAAGGATCCAGTTCGAATCTCGCACTTCGATCAAGGGACAAGCAATTGCTAATTTTCTAGTCGACTTTTCAGTCGAAGACCCTATAACTTGGGAGGAAGATGTCGATATGCGCCTTGAAGATGAAGCTGAACCTCCATTCAATCCGGCTACAAAAGCCGATCCAAGCCTTGAGGCTCCTACCACAACACCAACTCCATGGAAGCTTTATACTGACGGAGCTTCAAGTGCGATCGGTTCGGGAACTGGGATAGTCTTGGTATCCCCCGAACTTGATCATCTTCAGAAGGCCACTCTCCTCGGATTCAATGCCACCAACAACGAAGCCGAATACGAAGCACTCATTTTCGGGCTCGAAATGGCTGAATCCTTGGAGGTGGATCGAATCATCGTCTATAGCGACTCCCAGCTAATCATAAGACAAATCAATGGGGAGTACATAACACGAGAAGAAAGAATGCAGAATTACTTGGCCCTAGTGCGACGTCTTCAACAACGTTTTACTAGCACCGAATTCATTCAAATTCCAAGGGCAGAAAATCGAGAAGCAGATGCTTTAGCCAATGCTGCCTCGGTTCTTGGAGATTCGCTTGGAGGAAGACAAATACAGATCAATTACCAAGAAGCGCCCAAGATCACCCCCGAACAACAGATCATCGCCACTACATAAAGATCTGGGGGTGGAGAACAATTGGCCTCGAACCTTACCACCACAAATGAGCTCGATGATTGGAGACAACCAATCTTCGACTTCTTCAAACATGGCAAGGTGCCAGAAGATCCAAATCAAGCCCGACGATTGCAAAGAAAGCTTCCATGCTATAACTTTCAAGGTGAAGATCTATATTTCAAGTCTCACAACGGGATGTTGCTCAAATGCATTGGCCCTAAACAAGCAAAGGCAATCCTGGTTGACATCCACTCCGGAGCTTGTGGAAATCATTCGGAAGGGAGATCTCTTGAAGCCAAGACGAAATTACAAGGTTACTACTGGCCAACAATGGTAAGGGATGCTCACCAAGTGGTTCAAAGATGCGAACCTTGCCAACGACATGCTCGAGCTATCCATCTCCCAGCAGGTGAGCTCCATCAACTAACAAGTCTGTGGCCTTTTCATCAGTGGGGGTTGGACTTCTTAGGTCCTTTCCCACCAACTCCAAGCAAGAAGAAGTATCTGCTGCTGGCCACAGATTACTTTACCAAGTGGGTTGAAGCAGTACCACTCTTCCGAGAAACTAACGATAAAGTCATCAAATTTATCAGACATAATATCTTCTCGAGGTTTGGCACACCACAAGTCCTAGTTACTAACAATGGAGCCCAATTCGACTCTGATAAATTCCGGGAGTTCTGCCTGAACAATGAAATCATGTTTTTCTACTCAACTCCAAGATATCCTCAATGCAATGGTCAAGCTGAAGCCTCAAACAGAGCCATTTTGGGTATACTCAAGAAGAAACTTGATAACAAGAAAGGATTGTGGGAGCAAGTCCTACCAGAAGTTCTGTGGGGATATCGAACAACTCCGAGAAGATCAACTGGGTTCTCACCCTTCCGTCTAACCTATGGGTCTGAAGTAGTACTCCCAATAGAAAATGTAACGAATACTTTGAAGACCAGAGTAGTTGAAGAATGTGTCAATGAAGAACTTCGAGTCAATGACCTGGATCTCTCTAAAGAATTACGAGATCGAGCAATCGTTCGTGTTACCAAGTATCAACAGAAGATCAAGCGGGCTTATGATCAAAAGGTCAACAAGAGGCAGTTCCCAATTGGCAGCCTAGTCCTCAGAGCAGTCTTCTACAACACCAAAGAGCACAGCAGCGGGAAACTAGCTCCCAACTGGGAAGGGCCCTACATTGTTGAATCAGTAGGAGGCAAAGGGTCTTATCGGCTAATCTCGCCAGAGGGAGATAGACTACCACGAGCGTGGAATGCTAGACATCTCAAATTATTCTATCCATGATGTAAATTCCATGATGAATAAAGATCTCTTTCAAGTGTTCAAATGTCCAGCTTTTCAATTCAAGTTCTGAAGCAGTTTCAAATTATTTACATTCAAATTACCAGGTCGTTTAACAAGTTTGGGTGCTTGAGTTGTGACTCAACCCCTTACAGGTAGATGTTAAACGGTTTCGGGTTGTAATACAAAACAACCTTCAAGTCACTATGTCAATTTAACAGGTTTGGGAGCTTGTATTGCGACACTACCCCTTACTTACAAATGTTAATGATCTTCAATTTTAATCTCGTCTAACAAGTTTGGGTGCTTGAGTTGCGACTCAACCCCACACATACAAATGTTAAACGATTTCAAGTTGTGCTACAACACAACCTTCAATTTTCAAGTTACTTAACAAGTTTGGGTGATCGAGTTGCGACTCGACCCCTTACATTCAAGTGTTTATATATTCAAACATTCCAACACCATCCAGAATACAACATTCAAAGATAATCAATGCAAGAGACATGCAGTTTCGAGCACCAAAGAGATATCTTTATTAGCAAAAAGTTTCTGGTTACAGGAGTGAGCCTTCTATATAAGAAAAGCTTACAGAGACAACATCAAAGGAAGAGATAGAATACATCAGGGTTTTGCCACACTAGGTGCGCGTGACCTCTTCCCTTCGGATCCACCACGAGCCTTGCTCGCCGCAGACGCCTTCGAAGATTGGACAGCGCTGGCATGAACCCTGAGTGCCTCCACTGCCTTCTCTGCCATCGTCCTGAAGCTCTCACATTCGGCTCGGGTATGCTCCAGCTCCTTCTTGAAGGTCTCCTCCTTGGCAGCAAGGGCGGCTTCTTTGGCAGCAAGAGCAGTGTCCCTGGTGGCAAGTTGAGTCTTCAGCTCTTTTATTTCAGTTGCACGCTCGAATGACAGAGTCTCTATCTTGTAGAATCGATTCTTTAACTCCTCGAGCTCATATCCTCGACCTACATAATAATCGAGCCATTTCTTACTCTCGAGTCTCTCCTTGCGAAGAGCCTCGATCTTGGCCTTCAGGGCCTCCTTCTTGGAAGTCAAAACTTCCCTAAGTTTTGCCTTCTCTTCATTAGCAGCCTCCAATTCAGCAGTTAAGCGAGTAACCTCAGACGAAGCTCCCCGCTCTTCGGCCTTCTTGAAGAGCTTGCTAGCGAACTTCAGGACTGCTGAGTTCTACAAGTAAACAAAAAGAGTTAGAATGTTTTCAAACACCAAAAGCAATGCAATCAAGAAGAGAAGTTATCAAGTGTGTACCTGTGGCATCGGCTCGAGGTGTTTTTCCCTTCCCGCGATCGGAGCTCTTACCCCCGGGGGTCGATTTCTCCTTGGCGGGGGTTGTCTCTGGTGGGGGTTGGGGGATCCCTGCCTCCACGCGGCTCCCTCCCTCCATATGTGCGGGAGAGGGAACGCCTCGGAGAGGAGTGATCTCCCCTTCTTCTTGCGGCCCACCAGACTACTCCAGCCCGGCCATCAAAGCTGTCGTCTCCTCGGCCACCTGTGCAGCCGATTGCCGAGCGACTGGAGTAGGTTGTTCAACCTCCAAGCCCCCGCTAGTGGTAGCCCCCTTGATGCGAAGGGGACTCGGAGGTATTTGGTCGAGGGGCGTGGGGTTGCTAGCAACCCCATCACTCCCCGAGAACTTGATTCTGATACGCGTCGGGCGCTTTAAATCCTTGAAATGATACGTGGGTTGCACCCTCGGGCCGTCACCCACTACATCCATCACGTCCTCCATGCGACGGGCCTTAGCCTCGTCGATGGGAATGGGTTGCGACTCTTCATCACCCCCTTCTGTGCCACCACCAGTGGGGGTGGGAGGAATTTCTTCCTCGCCACCCCCATTGCCATCATCTCCGCCCTCTTCGTCGTCGTCATCGCTGTCATCCTCATCATCATCATCGTCGGCTTCACCATCTTCGTCATCTTCTTTTTCTTTCTCTTCTCCTTCTTCTCCTCCCTCCTCTTCTTCTTCTTCTTCTTTCTTCTCTTCTTCTTTCTTCTCCTCTATGAGGACCCTCCTCTTCTTTACCTGGCCCTTGCGAGTGATCACGAGCTTCTCCTCAATGGGTAGGCGACGCCTCACTCCGTACGCCTTTTTCTCGGCCCGGATTCTTCTGATAATCTTGCCTGATTGAGGATCCTCCTCATAATTAGAGTACAAGACTTCATTGTCCTCATACCGGGCCTGCAGTCGGTGGAGGAGGTTGGCGTTGCCATGGCGAACAGGGCAGTTCGAAAACTGCTTCCACGAACGCGTGCCGCATGTCAGCTCCAAAAACAGATTGTCCAGGGCCCCGACCCGATCGGACGTCCAAGCATAAGCTCCTCCCGTGCAGTACATTTTGACCTCCTTGTGAACCTGATTCCGAGGAGTCTCAGGCACCGAAAGAGGAGTCCATGCACCGGAAACCGAGATCGGCCAATCGGTGTAGAGTTTTTCAGAGGCGACGGTGTCAACGATCCGGCGCAGGGCAGAGACACCTATCAAGTTGAAGAATGGGCTATCCTTCCTTGAAGCCCACTTATAGTGGTAGAAGAAATAGCCCAACTCTATCCGTGCTTCCTCGCCCTCAGGAATGCTGGAGTAGCAAGCCTTCAGCTCATCTTGGAAGTCAGATTCTACGCGGCAGAAGGCGTAGATGATCCTCCACGCGTTCCCAAAAATCTGCTCGGGACAGAGGCCTGAGGTATTCAGTAACCTCGCGGCGAAGGGTAGCAGTGGAAGGCGCAGTCCACAATTCAGCTGGCCTATGGTGACCACAGTCCCCATTACTTGCTCCTTGCTGGCGAAGTTTGTGAAGACCGTCCGCTTGTCGATGCCGAAGGCAGACTAAACTCCAGGAAGAGATGGACGAACCTTCCCCTCTGTGAAGCAAGCGAGCAGTGTCTGCCACTTTGCCCTCTTCACATCTGTGAACTTCCCACTGACGTTGTACTCGTAGGCAGGCTCCTCCGTCAATGACATCAGGGGTGCCAGAACGAAGCTCGCCTTGGGGATATGCTCTGGCCTTGACGGTGCAGAGGCAAATCCCACTCCCTGGTGCCTCTTACCAAGTTCACAAAGTGCGGCTTTACCTTTGCCTCTACCTTTCTGCACGGGAGATTGTGGAGCCTTACCCGATTCTTTCCTCTTGGAGGGAACCAAGTTCTTGATCTTGATCGAGCCAGAAAAAGAGGCCATTTCGACCGATCGGGAGATTGCGAAGAACAGAAAAACAGGAACAAAGAGCTCTGGAGTTTGAAAAATTCTGGAAGCGCGAAGCAAAAATGAAACCCTGAGAGGTTTATATACCCAGAGGAAATTGGCACGCAGATCGAGAGAACACGTGTCATCACCATATCAAATCCTGTGTTTTTGAAAGAACACGTGGCATCAATCCGTAGCAAGCGCAAAACCAGGCGAACCGTCGGGACCAGACGAAGCGTCGAACCGCCGGTCCAAACAAACCGCCGATCCAAGCGAACCAACGGTCCGATCGGACCACCGGTTCAGAAGACTCACCGATCCAGATGGACCAATTCAAGCAGAGGAATCTACTTCAAAATTGCCGCTTGAAGACTTTACCCTTTCGATAGGCAGACGATTGGGTAATTTACCAAAGGATCGTGCAGAAAACAGGCTCTTCTGCCGTATCAACTCGACATGTTTGATTTTATCGATCGGTCAAGTTCAACCGATCGGTCAATTTTCTACTGAATCGGGCAAAAAACTTGGCCTTTTGCCCGATCCCGTCAACCTCGACCAGTTTACCGATCGGTCAAACTTGACCGATCGGTCAAGTTCAACTGATCGATCGATTTTCTACTGAATCGGGCAAAAAACTTAGCGTTTTGCTCGATCCCGTCAACCTCGACCGGTTGAATTTAACCGGTCAAACTTGACCGATCGGTCAAGTTTAACCGATCGGTCGATTTTCTACTGAATCGGGCAAAAAACGTAGCCTTTTGCCCGATCCTGTCAACCTCGACCGGTTGAATTTAACCGATCGGTCAAACTTGACCGATCGGTCAAGTTCAACCGATCGGTCGATTTTCTACTGAATCGGGCAAAAAACTTAGCCTTTTGCCCAATCCCGTCAACCTCGATCGGTCAAACTTGACCGATCGGTCAAATTCAACTGATCGGTCGATTTTCTACTGAATCGGGCAAAAAACTTGGCCTTTTGTCCGATCTCGGCAACCTCAACCGGTTGAATTTAACCGATCAGTCAAACTTGACCTATCGGTCAAGTTCAACCGATCAATCGATTTTCTACTGAATCGGGCAAAAAACTTGGCCTTTTGCCCGATCCAGTCAACCTCGACCGGTTGAATTTAACCGATCGGTCAAACTTGACCGATCGGTCAAGTTCAACCGATCGGTCGATTTTCTACTGAATCGGGCAAAAACTTGGCCTTTTGCCCGATCCCGTCAACCTCGACCGGTTGAATTTAACTGATCGATCAAACTTGACCGATCGGTCAAATTCGACCGATCGATCGATTTTCTACTGGATCGGGCAAAAAATTGGCTATTTGCCCGATCCCGTTAACCTCGACCGGTTGAATTTAACCGATCGGTCAAACTTGACCGATCGGTCAAATTCGACCGATCGATCGATTTTCTACTGGATCGAGCAAAAAACTTGGTTATTTGCCCGATCCCGTCAACCTCGACCGGTTGAAATTAACCGATCGGTCAAACTTGACCGATCGATCAAGTTCAACCAATCGGTCGAATTCCTACGTGATCGGTCAAAAAATTGTGTTTTTTGACCGATCACCTCCAACTCGACCAGTTGAATTCGACCGATCGGTCAACTTTGACCGATCGGTCAAATTCAACCGATCGGTCAACTTTGACCGATCAATCAAAATTGATCGATCGTTCCATCAAAATCAATACTCGCGAGTTCTTCTTTTCTCTTATATACTCACGAGCAGGAAGTGGCTACTTTTTGCACCAAATCCAAGCCAGCCAGGCCGGCCTCTAGCTAACTATGACCCGCGCGGTATATGGGTCTAACGGGCCTTATCGAGCCTACCCGTTTATAAGTTGGTCAGGTACGGGTTTAGTGTCTAGTTAGTCACGATTAGTTAAATGGGACGGGTCCAGGTATAGGGGTTCTGGACACAACTTGAAACTAGACACAAGCCCGACCCGACACGACCCATTGCTAGCCCTATCAGTAGAACCTCTCTCTCTCTCTCTCTCTCTCTCTCTCTCTCTCTCTCTCTCTCTCTCTCTCTCTCTCTCTCTCTCTCTCTCTCTCTCTCTCTCTCTCTCTCTCTCTCTCTCTCTCTCTCTCTCTGAGGGATGGCAACAGGTCGGGTGTTTGGGACCGGCCGGCCCGTCCCGACCCCATCCGGCTAAGGAATATCAAATTCCAAACCCAACAGCGCACCCGAGTTGAGGCCCGAGTTGTGATTATTCCAAAATCAAAATCCAAAACTTCAAAACCTTTGCCAAACACACCTTTAAACCAATTTTAGAAGATCCTTTGTTTTTTTTTTTTTTTTGATACATTCCAGAGAGGTCACAAACGGACCTCCGAGAGGCGCCACATACCGGCGCTGTATAGGAAACCACCAGTAGGAGGGAATAGACGACCACCGCCCGGCGGGTTAGAGACAAAAGTGCCACAACTGGCACACCTACAGAGACCACCATTAGACGGTGGCACATAGTTCACAACAAATGGGAGGGCGCCTCTGTGGGTGCAAATTTTGGCAGAAATCTACCAACCACGGGACCCACCGGCCCTGCCTGGTGGGCCCACGAAGACTACCACGGGACCCACCGGTCCTGCCTGGTGGGCCCACGAAGACTACCACGGGACCCACCGTCCCTTCCTGGTGGGCCCTCAAAGACTACCGCGGGACCCACCGGCCCTGCCTGGTGGGCCCACGAAGACTACCGCGGGACCCACCAGCCCTGCCTGGTGGGCCCACGAAGACTACCACGGGACCCACCAGCCCTGCCTGTGGAATCCCCAGAAGACAGCAGCAGGACCCACCAGCTCTGTCTGGAGAAACTTCCAGAAACGACCAGAAACTGCCATTTACCCCGGAATTCCGCTTTGAGAATTCTATAAATAGCTGACCCTTCGAATGTAAATGGATCCAGATTTTAGTTCTGAGATCTGATTTTAGAAACCAGAGCTCTGGAATTTTCTAGCTTCACATCCTTCATCCCTTCTTGATCTTCTTCTTGTCTTTGAAGAGATTAGAGAAGTTTCAGTGATACTCGGTCTGTCGAGATCACTTCGAGAAAAGAGTTAGTGAATTCGAGTTGCTCCCTATAGCACGGAGACGTAGGCTTCGGCTGAACTCCGAGATCACCTCTCGTATCAACTCTCTGATTGCATCTCTCTCCGTTTGTATATTGAGAAAGGTAACTCCAATCAACAGATCGAACAACGATCTTCGACTCGAACCTCAATTGACTGGTGCGGCGAAGTCTTCGGGTCGGCACGAAGATTTTCCCCCACAGCCTCCACCGGCGCCATATACACCACGGCCCATCGGCTACAAACCTAAGAGACACGGGCTAAAACAACAAACAAAAAGAGAAACCAAAATTGGCGACCCATCGCCATCTCCAGTAGATCGGCTCCTTCAGATCGGAGTCGCAACCACTGCCGCTCCGCCACCTCGCCACCATCCGCTAAGAGACCGCCTGTCGAGCCGAGGAGGCGTCCTGAAAAGCCACCGGCGGAGAACCTCATGCCAGGGTCAGAATCCGACAATCCCGCAGCCCTCGACAGGAAAAACGGACTCCGGTGCTGAGTGCGCGACATCAGCCAATCGCGGGGGGGAAATCCATGACTCCGGCACGATGAATCCCAAAATCGCCGACCTCCGGAGTAGCCCATATTAACAGGGAGAAAGGAAAGGGACCAAATCCTACCCCCAAGTTGCGCGGACCCATCTCCCGGTCTCTCTGAAGCTGCCGGTGGCGGCCGAGATCAAGGCCAGAAGGAAACCCTAACCCTAGGGAAAATGGGGGAGAAGATCCTCTCTTTTTCTTTTTGGAAAGTAGCAATACTCCCTCTTTCTCCTTTGGAGCAGAATTATTTGGTGATAGTTCCCAACTGACATAGTGGACACGTTTGATCCATGTCAATCGAGAGAGAACACCTCGTCTCTAAGGATGCGACAAAGGAGGAAGGGAGGGAGGTGAGGAGCGTAGGTAGGGGTGGCAATCCTTGATCCGGCCGGCCAACCCGACCCGAAGTTAGCGCATTTGGGTTTGGCCTAAACAGATTCGGATGATAAACAGATCGACCCGATTGACCTTTTTATTTAATGGATCGGGTTCGTGTTTGTACTTATAACCCGATTTGACCCGTTTACCAAATGGGTCATGTCAACCCGACCCAAGCCAAGCCAAGCCAACCCAACCCAATCAAACCCGGCCCAATCCTACCTGTCTTGACCAAACCCAACAGGTTTTATATGGGTTCTGTTGATTCAACCCGACCCGAACCGTTTAGAAAACGGGTTAAATAGGTCAGGCCGGGTCAACCCGTTTATTGGATGGGTCAGGTTTGGGTTTAAGTTTTTGACCCTTTATTAAATGGGTCGGGTTCGGATTGGGTGTTTTGCCCATATACCAATGTCTCAACCCGACCCATTACCAGCCCTAGGCATAGGTACGGCTGCAAACAGGTTTGAGCTTGGCTCCTTAAGAGTCTGAACTTTAGGCTTGGGCTGGCTTATTTAATTATCTAGTCAAGCTTTGGTCTACTTAGCTTGACTCACTTAGCAAGATCCAAGTATATAGGCCTCATCAGCAGACCCCCTATACATGGCAAACATCCGACAGACCAGGTTCCAATTTGTCATATTTTTTAAGGAGTTAATTTTTCATCTTAAAAAATTACATAACTTCTATAATATATATGAAAAAATTTAAAATTTAATATTTTTGAAATTTACAAGATTTATAAAAATTAGCCTTATGGTGACTATTAAATTCTGAGGAAAACAATTGGATATAGCACTGACCTATAATTAAGTGGCATTCGACAAATTATATGACATTTACTGATTGTTATAAATAACACAAATATGTTACTTTTAAAATCAAGATGTCAAGTAAACTAAATAAATATCAGTTTAATAATCCAAATGTAACATAAAATTGATAGTTATAAAACCAAGAGGTACTTTATCCGACCTAAACTACCAATAAAATGACTTTATCAATTTACATAGCATTTGGTTTTGAAAAATGATATTTATCAGATAAATTGATTTTAAGAAGTATCATATTTAGATTATTTATAAATATCAGTCAATGTCCCATAATTCCATTAATATCATACAATAATAGATCAATTCTACATCCGATTTTTTTTCTCAGAACACCATGAGTTTAATTTTATAAAACTCAATGAATTGATTTCAAAAAAAAATTTAAAATTTTGATATCTAATTAAAGTTGTGCATTTAATAAGACTGAAAACATACATCACCAAAAATATCTAACAATTCATCGAATAGTATATATATATCTATGGTAAAATGGAAGTCCCTTTCCCGTGTCGTGACAAGTGGACGTCTTTTACAAAGCTAGAATTTTTCTTCCATGTGTGATCGCAGCTCTCTTTTAAATTCATTTAAAAGCCTACCATCAAGATGATAAATTTTCATTCAATGGCATTTAATGATCATTTGATGTTAATCTATTTCTCTCTCGTTCTCTCTCTCTCTCTCTAAAAAGTGAATTACACTCACTTCAAATTTTACGCTCGTTTTTGCCATATGACGTACAACAAGTACATTCGGCCATTGCCCGGATTTCTTACTAGTAATACTAAAATAAAGCCCTCTCTCCCATGTCGTGACACATGGACCTTTTTTGAAAAGCCAAATCCTTCTCACAAGGTCAACTATCTAATAAATAACGTTAAAAAGCTACTATAAAAATAACAAATACATATTCGATAATATTTAATGGTTATTTGATGTTAATTAGAAAAATCATTAGTACTCTCTCTCTAACAAGCCATGAATCACACCCTAATGATTTCTTACAAGTTATTTTATAGAGAATTTTTTCAAAATATTATTAAAAAAATAAATATTTAATTGAATAGTGGCTAATCAAAACTATTTACCAACCTAGTGTTCTGACAGTCACATGGCATGTCAGCACCGTAAAGTGAGTGTGAGAATTTTTTTTTTTTTTTTTTATGTTCCAAGTAGAACCCAGTATTTGGATTATCTGATTTAAATCCAGTATTCTGGATACCAAGTTTTCATACTTAGCTGTTTTCTCGTTGGATTTCGGATAAACCCAATATTCTGGAAACCAAGTTTAACCCATACTTAACCGTTATCTGGATACCAAGTTTTCATACTTAGTTGTTTTCTCGTTGAATTTCGGGTAAACCCGATAACCAGAATACATGTTTAAACCGGTAATCCAAATACCGGATTCTACTTGAACCGAAAAAAAAAAAATATCGCAACGCTGACATGCCATGTGACTGTCAGAGCACAAGGTTGGTAAATAGTTTTGATCAACCGCTATTTAGTTAAATATTTATTTATTTAATAATAGTTTATAAAAAAGCCCTATTTTATATTTTTAAACCATCAAACAGCTCAACTTGATAGAGAGATAATATCAACCTTTAACAAATGCCACAACAAGGGGCTTGTATTGGGGGCCTATAGAAGATAAAACACAAGTCATTTTTCATTTATTAAACAAGCTTAAACTTTAGGCTATGTTTTGATTAATTAGTGATATCGAATAAACTTGAACAGTCCCTGATCAATAGAAAAGTCAATTGGACCGGGATAGCGTGATACCTTCTCATTTGGGCCGAGCTTTATGCTAACTTGGGTTGGACAAAGCCTGGACATGACTTTAGGACCAAACTTTAGTTCCACTGAGTTTGTACAATGCTAAATAAATAATAAAATTCCTAATTGCAGAACTATACTTATGTTATTTACAGTCCTAATACTAGTTTCTTAAACCATCCCCGCCTCATATATTTTACTTATTTAGGAGATAAAGTTATGCACAAGCCGGTTTTTAGTGAAAGCTGTTATTGTTTAGAATCTCATAGTTTTTGTTGTTACTTCTATGTACGATGGATGCCAATTTTTAATCAAAATGACCGCAGTTGCGTCGGTCTATGCCGAGCATGCCCACCCCGAATTACCACTCTTGGCAAATCTAAGAGATTAATTCATTGAATTTGATTAATGAAACGATATACAAATTTTCTCAGATAAATTACACTTTACCACCATAAAGTTGAGCTTAAGGTGGCGTTGTCTTGTAATACTGTTCGGTTTTCGCCGGCGGTGGCTCCGCCTGGTGGTGTTTGATTTGTTGATCCCGTAGGGAGGTGGATTTATTTGCTGTGTCGGCATGTGGCGCCTCCTGGGGGTCCGGTTGGAACCTCCGACCATTCTAACTACCAAAAAAAAAGTTGAACTTAATAAACTACATTTTACCCCCTTCAATCCAGATTTGATTAGATAGAAATAACAAAATCTTGAAATTCTTTTCTTGAAAATAACATGAGGTATTGTGATTTAAAGCTATAGGGTTCAATTTGGAAGAAAAAAAAATTAACCGAAGTTTAGTATTTTAGGCTAAATTTAGGGAGGAGAAAGGGTTGAAGTGTTAATTTACCCAATTTTCTTTTCCAGAATAGGTTTTACATGACAAAATAAAAACAACAACTTTTAAAAGACGAATTAAAAAATAATTTATTTGAAAGGAACGGACACAAAACTTTTAATTTAGCAACGACTGAATTATACAGCGTTCAACTTTCAAAAAATAATAATTTACTACCTGCGATTAGTATTTATATGGCAATCCAACTACCGTATAAAATCCAGACTGATCGTTGTGATCTTTATACAACAATCAGACTGAACTACCATATAAGTCCGTTGCTGCTAAATTAACAGTTTTGAGTCTGTTTTTTTCAAAATAATTATCTTTTAATTCATTTTTAAAAAATTACTGAAATAAAAAAGAATGAAAACAATACTTGAGTGAAGGAGGGAGGGAAACCATCAGAAAAGTAGTAATGTGTCCTCATTAGTATTATGCGGTCCGCATCATGGTTGGGCCAAATTACTCTTTGACCCTCATCATCTGGTGTTCTGCCTTTCCCATTACAAATATATATATTTTATAAAAAAAAAAATAAAATAAAATAAATAAAGACTGCAAGAAAAATCCATTAGCTACATCGCTTATGGAACAGAAATATCAATTAAATCCGAAGAACTGATTATTATGCGAAGAAGACTACTACTGATTTTTAAAAAAAAAAATTAAAAAAAATCTCACATCATCCCAAAATAAAACACAATCAAGTGATACAAGTTAGAACATCATTTGTTATAAATAAATAACAAAACAAAATTTGCATCAAAGATTTTTTTTTTTCCTTGGTAGGAATTTGCATCAAAATCGATGAACCCTAATCCTACAGCAAAATGAGTTCGGATCAAATGAGAGGGTGAGAGGCTCAGAGAGATTGGGTATAAGTCGTATCTCAGCACTGGATCTTCTTGATCATCAGAGTGGTGCATGACTTCTTTCATCATCACAGCCAGCAAAGAATTTAAGTTTTAAAAAAAAAATTAAATGAAAAACCGACCTGATCGAATACAAAAGATGAGGGAAGTCGCCCCATGGAATCGAGGGAGAAAAAACCTATGCAGACGAAGAGAGGGAGGTAGAGAGAGGGAGAGATATATAGAGAGGGAAAGAGGAATTGACGGCGCAAACCCTAACCCTAATTGTCATCCCGCCACCACAAACCGTTTAATGACGGAAAGACCCTTCGGCAGGCGGCGGAAATTGGACCGGATTCAGTTTGACACCAAAATGATCTTGATTAGGGCCGGGGTGGCAAACGGTCGGGTTTGGGTCGGACCCAACTCATACCCATACCCATCTACCTATACCCACTTTGGTTTTGGTTCGGATATGAATTGGGTATAGTTTTGTCTCTTTTTCTCAATCATATATATGCAATTGCTTGAGGGAAAAAAAAAATTTCATGGTATCACAATTAGGGGTGGCAATGGGTGGTGTCGTGTCTGGTGTCGTGTCGTGTCCAAAACCCCTAGACCCGGACCCGACCCGTTTAACTAATCATGTCTAGATCCTAAACCCGTACCCGACCCGCTAATAAACGGGTAGACCCGATAAGACCCGTTTACCACCCGGGTCTATTCAGTTGACCCGATCCGACCCAATCCGACTCGACCCGACCTGACCCGAAAGACCAGCTGGCATTATATATTATAGTATCAGATTGCGGGTCGACCCGACCCGACTCGACACGACCCGTTGAATACTAAACGGGTCTTCCCGAGTCTACCGTGTCCAGATCCAAAACCCGGACCCGACCCGTTTATTAAACGGGTCTATCGTGTCGACCCGTTTACGACCCGAAACCGTTTAGCCCTGACCCAGACCCGCTAACTTCGTGTCGGGTCTGCTGTGTCGGGTCCGAAATTGCCAGCCCTAATCACAATTCAATGTTAAAGAAGCTCGATTGGCTTCTGGTTTTGGCTGAGCATAAGTTCTGGCAGGCATATGAGTTTGGTAGAATTTGCGTATATGACAGTGAGTTTGGTTAGAATTTGGGTATAAGTTCGGGTCGGGTTTCAGGAGTCCATTGCTACCCTTAATCTTGGTACAGTCTAATTTGAATTGTAAATTTTGAAACAATTTTAGCTTTTAGGAGTTGATAGTTTGATACCAATCGAAGGGCTGTGCAAGTGCTGCGCATGCCTCCGTTTTTCATTTTCATGACAAATATACCACTCTTAAATCCTATCCTTTTCATACTATGGGTGGGACTTGGGTGGGTTTGACCCGAAACCGACCCACCCAACCCTAACAATGGACAAACATGGGCAAAGCTAGTTAAAAACTTGGACAGATTTGAACAAAAAAATATCAACCCGGTTTCAATTTGGACAGATTTGGGCACCAATCTTCCCAACCTGAGGAAGTGACACACAAACGTTGAATGCTTTGGTAGTTTATTTTATGGAAATCAAAGACTACCTGTTTGATGTTGAATGCTAAGAATTCGTTTAAAATATGTGAAGATATGGGTTGGACCATGTTTTCGTTATGCAATTCAAAGACTTTTTTTTATCCAATTCAAAATTTTGTTTGAGGTTTTTTCCATCTATTTATGTGCACAAGCATTTCTAATTGGACAATCCGTCCATTATTTTGCAAATTGGGCAACCCGAGTAACCCAAATGGACAAGCACGGGTTGGGGTTCCACGGGAAAAACGGGTTAAGGTTTGTGCAAGTCAGATTGGGCATGGGCAAAAGGCGTACCCCATGAGCTACAATCGGAAAAGCGAGGGTCCCGTCTTCTTCTGACCAGCCCCCCTCTTCCACATTTTTTTTTTATCTCCATGTACAGTGAGAGAGGAGAGATCCCCCCCCCCACCCACCCACCCACCCACCCACTTTTTATCTCCATGTACAGTGAGAGAGGAGAGATCCCCCCCCCACCCACCCACCCACCCACCCACCCACCCACACCCACACACACACACACACACACACACACACACACACACACACACACACACACACACACACACACACACACACACACACACGATCTGCACCAATAGAGGAGAGGAGACAACCAACCCCTCCTCCCCCAGCACTGTACCAACAAAGGGTAGGAAGGGGCCAACCCCTCCTCCCCCACCTCCACTCTGCACCAGCAATCAGAACAATATGATTCATTTTAAAAAAATTAACCTCGATCAAAGGTTTCTCACACATACTGAACACTTTGGTCCCAAATTAACAATAACTACAACCCACCAGGGGATAGGGGAGCTGATGTGCTTTGGTGAGGAGGTTGTGGGTTCAACTCCTTCCCCCCTTGAATTACCCAGGAGCCCGTAGGGAAACTTCAGAGTTGGTCAGTCCGCATTCCCGGAGGGATTAGTCCAAGCCCAAAAGGATTCAGGACACGTACCGATCTCAAAAAATAATAATAATAACAATACTATATTAAAAAAAAAAAGGTTACTACTCAACCTCAACATCTATTTTAATGTGACCATCGACATCAATAATTCAATACTATCCACCACGGCCGAAACATACTGTTCCATTGAAACAATAAGCAAAATTGAACAGTTTGTTCCGAGAATTTTTTTTCCTACATTTACAAGACTAGCCATCATCCAACTCATGTACCCTCAGAATTTACATTTCAGGTGCGGCGATCAGTACCGTATGAAAGTTAGCACCTCAGCGAATCATCCTATACTTGCTGACATCTGTGTAAGTCCGTATATGCATCGCACTGTGCCACAAAGCAATTAACAGACGATTGTGAGCAGTGGAACACAATCAGGCCTCTCCTCGAAACCAATAACACCGGCGCAAAGTCTAGATAGTTCTAGAGAATTCAATTGGAAACAGTGGCAGAACTTACCGGCTGTTAATCTTGAAGTCAGTCTAACTCGTAAAAGCCTGGGAAGTCCTACTCAAGTCCATCTGCTACCACTGAACTCGAACGATGATCGATCAGAAGCAGCATCCGAGGCCGTAGACTTTGAACTGAGATGGTGTCTCTTCTTAATCAACCCACTGTCGCTGAAGCTTCCTTCCGGAAGATGCTCATGTACCTCTGAGAACTCACTTCTCCATGACTGCATGGGGATAAGATAGGAATCGTCCTTGGCCTTCCTCTTCCGCTTCTCATGCTGCTTCACGTTTTCCGATATCTGATGGAATTTCTCGTTTATCTTCGCAATCCCTCGCTCCACTGGTTCTACCACGTGCGATACAGTGAACTTGACGTCATCGACCATCTGATGAGCAAGCACACATCAACAAAGAACTCATTGTGATGGAAAAAAAAATAGATACTATAGATGTTAGATGAGCATAAACTCAGAGGAACCAAAACCCAGGCATATGCAAGGATAACAAACACACAATTTCACTGCTTCCAAAGATCACATCACGAACACTTTGCGGGAAACTCAATCGCCTTCCGTTGTCATCAAGCCGGGCAATGTGCGCTCTCGTTGACCTACCGCTCTCTCTGGCCTCTTCTGGATCTGGAGGAGCTCCTAGTGATGCATAGTCAGCCATGACAGCAAAATTGCGGATACTTCTTTCTCCACGCCGGTAGGGTTTAGCAGGGAATACATACAAGTGCACCACGGCAGCAACCCCCATCTGCTATGCAGAAGTATTTGATCAGGAACCCAACAAAAAAAAAAACCACCTGGAAGATGGTATAAGTACAAATCATATTTGATTGAAGGTGTTAAGATGTGGGAGAGAGTGTATAAAGATACAGGTCAAGATTTATTACCCTTTTTTTGAATTGGCAAGAATGTGGAAAAATCTAAATCAGATTTCTTCAGGTTCTGTAAACAATTCCATAACCATATCCTTAACCATATAGCCTTGCTAATCTATTTGCAGTCGGCTTTATGGATACTACTTCGCCAGTCACTCCAAACATTTACAATTTTACAAATCGTTTCACTAGAATATGCATGGAACACGAATAACTGAGCCTTTTAGCTCAAACCTACATCTGCGCTTCCGTATCGGGAGAGGCACGAGAAAATTTTTGACTATTTGGAACGTTGGGGATGGGATCCTTAGTTTGGTGCATGTGATACACAAAAGCCAAGTTAAAACTAGAACAAATTATGATCTTTTAGGAGATTTAAATAAGAAATTCCGCAAACACTAAACATCACAAATCAAAAGATAACCACCTCATCTATGGTAGCATGCTCATATGTCGAGAGATAAGAAAAATAAACTATGAAACCAACTTATATTTCAAAAGGGAATTTAAGGATAACAATTTCAGCAAATAGACTCACGCAAGATACAGGAAAACAAAGATAAAACATACCAGGATGATCAAGCAAAACCAAGTCAACTAGCGACGTGTAACGATTAAGGGGATATATGGCTCTAAAAGATAGTTGTGAATAAGCACTAATGAAACCAATGAAAAGATGGAACGGTCAAAGTATAAGAAAGATAATACAGGTAAGAACAAGCAACGCTACAGAAGAAGGCTTTGTCAATGAAGATGAAAGGCGGAGAGGTAGAAGGCGACGATGAAGACGTAGACACAAAGCCGGAAGAACACCACGAGCAAGGCAATGACGAACAAAGAATAAACTTTCTTCACGATCTCACGAAGAGCATCAATCTTCAATCTCTAATCTCCCATATAGGGTTGTCCAAATCCTTTTATAGAAGAGGGTAGCTCAAAATAAAGAAACAAAAAAAGAGAACAAGAGAGGATCCATGAAAGAGAAGGAACACAAAACAAGAAACAAAGATAAATACAGCCTCGAGTCTCGTGCGGATAAGAAGAGGCGCGCGCGCGTGGATTGGGGGGGGAGGTCATTGGGAAAAAGAATCTTGTGCAAAATCTTTAACGGGAAAAGAAATAAAGGCCGGCTGTTTTACTTGGATAAGGGTACCCCCATGCGGAAAAAAAAAAGCCTTGTATAGACTTTTAACAATTATTATGGGCACCCCACTAATATATATTATTATATGAGCCTTGGCTTTTAGTTGCTTGCATGTTTCATCGTCAGATGAATCATCTAATACCTCATGGCTCCTGTCATCCTGTATGGCACCTTTTTTTATTAAATACTTAAAAGTTAAAACAAAAAGATAAACGGACTAGCCCAGCTCAATAGTCGAGTCGGGTGCGACAACCCCGCATCATAGACTAGCAAAAAATTAAAAGTTGTAACTAAGAATTCGACCGTCCGATATTCGCCCTGAAATACGTGATAGAACCGTAAAAATAAATACATACAAATTAAAGTAAAAAGATAAATCGTAGCCATAATCAGGCTCATCAACGTCACTCGACTAGTCCAGCATCGATTCATGGGATAGGGAAGGGAAAAAAATGAGAAAACTTGAGGGATTTGAAACACATATATTTTCTATGTCCAGAGAACCTCCAATACGACACTTGATATATGACGGTGGGAGAACTAGTTTTTATAATGATGGATAAGTCCTATCATAATAAGGTGATGTTTGGCAGGCTTTCAAAACTGTTTTGCACATTGGAAAGTTAAAACAAGTTTTGTTTGGACGAGCTTCTCGTAGGGCTTTTTGAGCTTCAAGCTTTTGCGGGGAGCAGTTTTGTATGCGATTATCAGCTTTGCGCAAAAACTTCCATGGAAGCTTTTGTTGGAAGCTAATTTCGAACTTCCCGCAAAAGCTCGAAGCCCAAAAGCACTTTCCAATGAAGCTATGCCAAACATGGTGTAGACACACGAATTTCGTCGGACCCGGACCCGACTTACGTGTGCCAACGCGGATGTAAACCCGACGCGCGGACCCGACTCGCACGCACCAGTGCGGACTCGGACCCGACTCGCACCCAGCAAAAGAGGACCCGGACCCCACGCTTAAAGGAGGGGCCGGCCCCTACTAGGGTCCGAACCCCATGGGGTCGGCCCTACTAGGACCCGAACCCCATGGAGGGGCCGGCCGGCCCTGCAAGGAAGGAAAAGAAAAGGAAAGAAAAGAAAGAAAGAAAAGAAAAGGAAAGAAAAGAAAGGAAAGAAAAGAAAAGGAAAGAAAAGAAAAGGAAAGAGAAAAAAGAAAAGGAAAGAACTACCACCATGCGCGGGGGGAGGTTGCGTATGACGTCTGCACACACGCGGATCTGCGTCGATCCCTCGATCCGACGCACAAGAAGAAGCGCCCGATCGCCATCAATTTCGTGTGCGAAATCCAGCCATAATTGCCTCGTCAGAAAAGGAAAACAAATAAATGTTATTCCCCTCATCAATGGATGAATAAATCCCGGATAATTATGAGAGAGATACAAAAGGGATTTAAAATTAAAAAGTTCTCATATCTCTCTCCCCTCCCCTTTGCCTATAAATAGAGGGGGTGGGGGAAGATTCAAGAGGTCGATGGTTGAAGACTGAAGACGAAGCACGGGAGCTCTGTAGAAGAGGAGACGCTTCCTCATCGACCCAAGGCTTCACGAGGCACGGGCAAGCCTGTCCCGAGGGATCGGCTTAGTCCACTGAAAGCCCTCATCAACGTGAAGACCCTTGCACACGAAGATCAAGACTTCGACTCCGTGCACGAAGAAGAAAGCTCGAAGAAGACCCTTCGACTCCGAAGACGCCACAAGCAAAGGCCGGAGAAGAAGCTCGGAGCGGCACTACCCCGTCGACTCCAACAAATCCTCGATCCCGATCAAACTCCAAAGCCCGGAGGAGAGAAACGAAGCGTCATCACCCCGTCGTCTTCAACAAACGCCTGCGCCATCCACGAAGAAGAAAGCCTGGAGCAGACCGTCTGAAGCGTCGTTACCCCCGCCGTCTTCACCAACAAAAGCCGACGCTACAACCGTCGCACGGAGGCCGTCGCTACCCCCGCCGTCTTCACCAACAAAAGCCGACGCCACAACCGTCGCACGGATACCGGTGCTACCCCCACCATCTTCGAAAGCATCCTTCGACTCCGATCACACCAAGGAAGCCCGGAGAAGAAGAGAAGTCCAGCCGACCCACAAACCGTCGAAGCACCGGAGAAGTAGCCCACGTCGTTCGAAGAAGAAGACCGAGTTGACGCTGAAGCTAAAGCCAACGCAAGAAGTCAAAGCAAAGCCCCAGTAAAGCCCGCGCCAAAGCAACGCAAGTGCCAAAGCCAAGCGACTACGCCGGCCACGAGCAAAAGCACCGCACGTTCTAGCAAATACGACGCGAAGTCCGGAAGAACGAAAGCATCGCAAGTCTCTCCCGGCTACGTCCAAGCGCAAGCGCCGAAGCAAAGCAAAAGCCAGAGCCACGCCGGAGCCAAGCCAAAGCCAAAAAAAGCCGAAGCTAAAGCCGACGCCAAAAGCACGATCGACGCCGCGAACCGACGATCAAGGACGCCGAGGTCAAGTAAGGAGCGAGGAAGACACGAAGACCGAGGAACGAAGCCGGAAAACCCCCTAGCCGAGAAAGCGCGAAGCACAGAAGGGACAAAGCAACGATGGACATTCCTTAGCCTCTCCAAAACCCTCACCCTGTAAAGACCCCTGTCCTGGGCAGCCCCTTCAGAGCTCTCGCACGAACACCACGTGGAGACGTGGATCAAAGGGATCCTCCAGAAGATCTTTCCCACAATCCCCTGATCAAAACTCGCCGCAACCCGGACTCGCTACACCCGAGCCACCCGGGTCCCGGCCACACTTGTAATCTGGTTTTGCACAATAAAGCCGACCCGTACCTTTTCCGCGCATACACATGGCCTAAGTGTAGTAGGCATGATTTGTAAGTGTTCTCAATGGGCCATATTGTGTTAATGATGTCGGCTTACTGAGTCACTGACGAAAGCAAAAAATACCTCATAACAAATGTTAATGTTAGGTGTCCAACAAGTCTAGTTGAGCAATTAGAGCAAAAATTAATAATAGTTAAGCCAGGTTGAGTAGTAAGAGAAGTAAAGGAAGAATCAGTATCGAGAAGAACCGGAGTCATAAGGAAAGTACAAGTTACATAGTGAAAGTTTGTGCCCTATGAGCAAAACAAGGCAGCTTAAACTCAGTTCACCGGCATGGAAATATATGCAAGACGGCCAAAAGACAGACACATGATCCGTTAAAAACATGTCAACATTTGCCCAAGAAAACCTACTTTTGGACATATGAACTACGTTTAATTTTCTTCCTACTGGGAAATGGACCTGCATTTACAGTCAAATTAGAATTGTGACTCTTCCTTATAGCATCTTAGGAAATATGCATATTGTTACTAATGAACCACTTTAAACATGTCAATTATAGTATTATGCTATCAAGAAATAACCCACAAATTAACCAAACTAAAACTATTTAGAATTAAATTTCAAAAGCAAAGACGAGGAGCTCAAATCTTGAAGTGAAAAATTCATGATTTTTTCATTCTTAGTAAAAACAATGTTATTAACCAACATCCAGGGCATCTAAACATCATCCATCAAACAACATATCCAAATTGAATCCAATTGAATGGATTTTTGTTAGGTTAATCTTAGATTTCACTGGATTTTTATTGGAAAGAACTACAGAGAAGCCAATTGTTCACCTAAATATCCTTCAACTATATTTGGTTCAATTATCCATGGGCCTATGTTTGGTCCTCATACTGTAGATTTAACACTTGTTGATTCAATAAAATGGAAAAGCTCAAAATTGCACCTAATTGTATTAAAAAAAACGAAAAAGAAACTCATGCGTAGTTGCTCACCTCTTCTGCTCTTGAATCAATACTTCCTTAGAACTTAGAAAAGTCTATGCCTCTGATCTCGTGAATCCAACCATTTTAATTTACATGGACTTTGGAGACGTATGGGGGAGTAAATGCGGGAACTGAACCTACCAGAATGGGATACTGCAATTTGGGTAGGTCTAGATAAATACAAGTCCAATCTCATAGGTAGGGATGGTAATGATGTGGTTTAAAACCGAAAACCACAGTAAACCGCACTGCATAGTGCGGTTTTGGTTTGCCAAAATATAAAACCGTCGTGGTGCAGTGCGGTTTCGATTTTTGGTTTCGGTGTAGCGATGCGGTTTCGGTTTTGACCAAAATCACACCGTTTAGGCCATTCTAGTGATAAACCGCAGTGCACCGCACCGTATGGTGCGGTTTCGGTTTTACATAGTGGTAAACCGTCGCGGTGCGGTACGGTTTCGGTATGGCAGTTCGGTGTTGCGATGTGATTTCGGTTTTGCCCAAAACCGCACCATTGTCATCCCTACTCATAGCCATAGGGTATCCAGTTCCGAGCTTTGCCAACCAAGATCCGATACACTGTGGCAGGAACCAATAATGAATGATATCTAACAAATACATGATTTCACCTCCTATAGCGTGACATTGACCGTGAGGCATTACACCCCACTTGTATCACTAATGGTGAAGTTAAGAAGTGGAGTATGAACAAGGTAGATCATACATAGTTCCATAGTTCCACTATAGTTTTAATTTCAAACCAATCCTTAACATAATAATAGAAATAGTTGGATTTCAATTTAAATGTAATTTGAAATAAAAACATTAACATGTATCAATGGCAAAAATATTTCTATAAAACCAACCAAATCATCCCATGTTTCAATCAAAGTATGGATATTTTGACAATTAAGGCATTTATAGTGTGTATGTGCATGATGGACTAGGGAACACTGCTCTCATTAAAGCAGACCCCAGCATTGTTAATATGTTATCCCATCTTCAATATGTACCATAATCTTATGTATTTAAAAAGAGCCATGGTTTATGTTTGCCAGAGGACTAAACATTTGTTAACCAAGAATTATAATCTTGCTTCAACGTACATTCAGTCAAGGTAAACCTGAAATGGATCATTCTACTCACAACATGAAAGGTTAAAAACTAAAAAGAAGAATGTGAAAACTGTAAAAGAACAGAAAGAAAATATCCAAAATCCAAAAAAAATGTAATGGAAACAACAATAGAAATTTAAAACCAAGTAAAAGTGGGATAAAATTTAAAACTTACGTAATCAAACAAAAATAGAAAAATGGAAACAACAAGCAGAGTTTGAGGATTACATTGTAACTCAGATTGGTCAAGAGTGATTAGGTGAACACTAATTGAAAAATCCATGTAGCACAACTGTCTCGCTCAATTCTAATTTGAATAGGATCATTTGCTCCAACAAGATGCTACTCAAAAACTGGAGGAAGTTTCAGTTCGTCTGGAGCCCACTATACGGTGTATCAAAATTGTCATCGATGCAACCCATATAGTGGTGGTATCAGCTAAAGTTCACATACGTTGCATTTATGAAATTTTGGGCAAAACAAACTTAACATACAGGTGTTGGCCAATATGGCCGAAGCTAAGTCTCGGACTAAAATGGATCCAGCACTCACCAAGTTTTAAATTAAGTTTCAGATCTCCTAGTCAAACATGCTGTTTCATCTGGAACACAACATTTTGGTCGAAACTAAAAACAAGGAATTTCTTTCTTTGCTTATAGAATCCTTGTTCTTTTGGTAGTAGAAACCTAACCCTAATTAGTTAATTAGTGTGTGATATAAAAGGCGCAGTTACCCAACCATAGTCATTAAATCCTCTAATAGTTCAAGCCAGCTGCCTGGACTTGTACAAAGGGTCCCCAAAAGTAAAACTTTATGGTGGATGTACAGCAAGGGTTCAGGTAAAAATTTAGGGACTTGAACTGTACTAATAACTAATAAGATCATACCTCAATGCATATTATATAGTCTTGGATGCGTGTTTTCAACTCTTGGGCTAAATGCCCTTTGAAGACTCCCATTGAGAAGAGAAAAGCGACAACAATACCTTGCCACCAAGTTAAGAATACAATGGACTTGAACACAAGAAATTTCGCGAGGGGTTTGATAGGTTCCAACTTCTCCTTAGTAACAGAATAGAACTGTACGAGGCAATATAAGGCCCATGTCTGGCTAAAATTCAGGACAACTGCTAGGTATGGATACCTGCAAATACACAAAAAAAAAAAAAAAAGTCATTATGAAATCAGTGACACTTCATTATGTGCAAATACTATAGTGTATATATGCAGAAGAAAAAGTACAAATTTATTTATGTTATCCATCAGCATGTAAACATTCCTTTCTAAGGAAATAAATGTGGTATGGTGGAACTTATTGTGTATGCACTGAAAATTTAAGCATAAAATATGATCCATAATCATTGCAACATAAAGATGGATTTCCCAAATAAAAATAAAAAAAATCTGATATTTATTAGAAGATATAACTGAGGATGGTCTTACCCATATTTCCATTCAAACTTTCCTTCTCCATAGACGCCAAAAAGTTCAAGAATAATTGTTAATAGAGCACATATTGTCTTCAATATCATCTGCAAAGGAACACCTTAATTTAAATGGCAGAAAAAAATCTTAGCTTCAAGCATTGTTAACATAACATGGAAAGAAGTAGCACGGAACAAGATTTTAAATAGTTTGAAATCACTACAGTCAAAAAGGACAAAAGACGAAACAAACAGAATTTTTGTTGCACTATTCAAGGTCATAGCAATTCTATTTCGCTGAATCGAAGACAAAAGAACATATTTTAATATGTATTGTTTTATTATTCATGGTCCTGCATATGATCTAATGACTGATAGTTCTAAGCGTTCAAACGTTAAGTATTATAAAACAATGGAGGCTTATATTAATTAAAAATATGAGAAAATTATCATTAAAGCTAAATAGGTATTAAATTAGATCGCTAATTCCTTACGTATAGTTTGTTTGAAACTTCAAACTAAATCATTTC
Source organism: Chamaelirium japonicum (assembly GCA_947650365.1). Taxonomy (NCBI): domain Eukaryota; kingdom Viridiplantae; phylum Streptophyta; class Magnoliopsida; order Liliales; family Melanthiaceae; genus Chamaelirium; species Chamaelirium japonicum. The sequence goes on from OX393556.1 coordinate 34,184,303, forward strand.
CTTTATTATCTCTAACAATAATTATCTTTTATAGATAATTGATCTGATTAAGGTTACTTTGGTAATAGGACATCATTAAACTTACTATTGAATGAAATTCTCAAATATTAACATGTTACTCTTAAAAATTGAGTTTTAATTAAAGCATGTTTTATCTAACTTTTAGAAGACTTAAATATTGAGTACAAAACACATGTTTTAACCAACGAAAAAAAAAAATTGGAATTTTATATGAGGTTTGACAATAATGATAGAACACAGAGAAATCAGACTAAAATATCAAGCAAAACAGGAATACCTACATATTGAACAATGCCAATTTTCACTGCCTGGTAGAAGTCGGAACCAATGTACCAGTGACTCAACAAGCAACTCAATGGAAACGGATGTCTTATAACTCCATCTTCATATGCATATTCCAAAAAAGGTGTGCTGGAGCTGATTTCAATATGACTCTCCATAAGCTTAATCGTATTTTCCTCACCACCTTTATATATAAAAAACTTCTCGATCAGGAAAGACAAGAATTATACAGAAATATTAATTCCATGTTCTTGCAAGCTAAAGTGTTACAATGAATGCTCACTTCTACATATAATGTAGTGTAACCAAGTTGAAGTAATCTCATAATGAAATTAAAGAACCAGTTAATATCAAAAATTAAGTTGGAGAACTCATGGAGCATGAAAAATAGCTTTTGACTGCTCAAGTTTTTATTATGTTGCAGTTGCTAGGTGACCAGAGATATCAATCTCAAAGGAATACTATGCAGGAAGCCAGGAAATTCAGCCAGCCATGTTAGATGCAGTGGTGAACAGGTGTTCTAATGGTGCAGTTAGGCCGTCTTTTACATGAAATGTCCTAATCTAGAAAAGTAGCCTCCATTTGATTGGAATGTCCCAATCTAGTAAAGTAGCCAAATATTGACCAAATAGAAGAAGTAATGTAATTATTTCTGATACAATTGGTGTAAATTACAAAGATAAATGATATATTAAAGAAAGCATATTTATTTATAAACATGTTCTTGTTTATGTAAAATATAATGTTCATCTGGTTAAGTTTCTAAAGCACTTCCGCTTTGATTGTCTGATTTAGACGTATACGGATCATTAATGAATAACAAGTTAATATTCTACGGATTCATGATTTATAATTAATAAGGATGTGCTCGATCTATTTTAAGATCATCTTTCCAGGTATCATGAATTTATCAGCATGCATTGTAGAATGATACAAGATAAAAGGGTTTGTAACCTTTTAAATTAATACAGAAAATTTATGTAAATTTATATGAATATATGGTGATTATCAAGTTTTTTAAAAATTTACTGCTATTCCGCCTTGGTTATCATGGTCCATGCAAGTTTACTATGTGTTGTGTGTGTGTTTTCTTCAAACAATTCATGTAAATATGTATGCACAACAATAAAAGACTTAAATTAAAAATTAAAAAAAAAATCCAGCAAAATACCATTTTTTGGCCATTTTAAAAAAATTTCCACCATTTCGGCCAAAATTCCAATATTTTGGTTTCGGTCTAGGCCGAAACAAGACACGAAACCAAAGTTCAAAACCTTGGTTATTAACAAAATAATGCTACAAAATGGGACTATCAATTTCAATTCCTTCAGAGATAATCATCATATATTTAAGCCATGTGAATTGGTTTTCAAAAGTGAAACATAATCAGTTAAGCATGTTCAAATAATCAGCACCATGAAAATTTTCAATAAACATGCTTTGCTAGAGAAAAATTATTCCACAGAATAGAAGCTACATTTTAACCACTTGAGTCAGACAATGACATATTTCAAACTGTAAGAATATGCAAATAAACAGAAAGTATAATGTTCAGACATACCTAAGCAAGCTATCAAATATCTCTCAAAGCAGTACAAAGCAAAGGCCTCATAACAGTCCCGCATTATTTCGCAAATGAATGCAACTTTTGAATCCAATAATGATAAAAACTGCCAAAAGGACATCATAAATGGAACGTGTTACTAAAAATAACAGGACAAACAAGAAGGCCATCCTATCTAGAGTATGCAGTTTGAATTACACAATTTTGTAAGAGAATTCCAATAAAGTCAAATAATTAGGATTTAAAGTTAATAAGTAGAGAAAAGAAAAAAAAAATTACTATACTAGGAAAACAAGTAGATTTGAGTGTTCAGAAGAGAACACTGAAGCATATAACAAAGAAAAAGCCCCAAATTGAAAATCTGTAAGTGTATGTACACTTCAGTATGTATGTCAACATTGTTGACTCAACAATTGCTGTGAGAGAGACTTATTCAAGGAGGTCTTACACTGATGCAAGGACAGACACTTTATTATAAACGTCCTCACATGAGAGGCTAATTGAAAAGTGAGGCATATGACACAGATTCTTATGTAAGTTAAATGCCTTATTTTACAGCCTTTTTGCAGGCAACATTCTAGGATTTGATTAATCATTAATGTCTCACAAGTCGCAACTAATGGAAACCAAGTAGCTGGAAGCCTGGAATTGAGGGGTAATAACTTGCATTCTATTCCACTATTGAGAGAGAGCAGAAAAGGGACACCTAAATTATGCCCGTAGGCAACTTCTAGATGCTTCTTCTATTTTACCATTGCTTCCAGTGGGGTCGTTAAATTTGGGAGTACAGATTGTCAACAACAAAGAGTAAGGAGAGGGGAAGGGAATACCATCTTTCATCATTGTTGGTTTCTATTAGTTCGGCATAAAAACAGAAGGGAAAAAAATATAACTAATTGAGAAATGGGGAGAAGAATGAACAAAAAAAATTCTCAATGAGAGGGATCAAGTCTTTCAACGATTTTCCACAAGAATAATGTGTTTGGCCACAAATACCAAACTTTGACATTGAGACATTGTGCATAAAGGTTTTGAATGGGGTCACTTATATGAATAACTCACATTTGTGGAAAAAATAGATACAACGTAAAATTGTCGCTAACAGAAGCCCATTGTCCAAGTCAAATCAAAGTTACTATATATTAGTTACCTTTCTCCGTAATTTTTCAAAATTAGAAAAACCCATAAAGCACATTCCTTATACGGTTATACCTCAAACTCTTACATCTAATCTGGTTGCGGTTTTAAATGCCTAATCCTACACAACCCCTTAATATGCGATAATAACATTTCAATTAGTTACCGATTTCAAATTCAACAAGATCCATATCTCAAGCAAAGAAACTCCAATCCAATTTTTTAAATTGAACCCCATGATAATGAGCTAATTTTAATATGGTTATTAAGATGAATTTAGAGCAAAATGACACCTTAACGAGTACTACAGATGCTACCAGAGAATCAAGTGAATCTTTGCAAGGCTCTTATTAAACAAATATTTCATCACTAAATGATTAAGAAACTACTGATACTCCAAAGATAGAGTTGTTCAAGAAACAAACAATATCATTGAGGGCAAATAACCCTTAATGACGGCTCCAGCTCGTAATGCTCACCCTCAGTTAGCTCAGGCTCAAGATGGTACATAACCATTCCTTGCTCCAGCCTTGAGAATGAATTTTAGTCCCAGATGTGCTGGGACTATATTATCATCATCTAAGTCTAATCCTGTAAAACAGTGTCAACCACGTAGCACTCTCTTACAAAGAAGGCTGCCAAAAGATTGACAATTTTTTGACCGATTTTCAACATGACATCAACCCTCTAAGATTGGTGTCAAAAACCTGACCCAAATAACTTGGCAAGGAACGGGCTTGCTAAGAAACATGGTCAGTTGGTGGGTAGAGAGATAAACTTGACTGATTATGTAGTTGAAGCTCTTGCAACCAAAGAGGAACCCTCCAAGATTCCCCTAGACTAGGAAATAGTCTAGACTAGGTAAAATCTAGACAAACAATGTAGAAGGGACGATTCGATAGAGGAAATTGTACTCATCTTTGGAGCAAAAAATTATATGCCAAAGAGCTGACGTGAAAGGGCATTCACAATGTTCGTACTCTGTTTATACATATAACACCTATGCATGCAAGAACATTGCGCTTCATACACATATTTATCAATGAGATCATAAAATGCATTTAACCATCTACCTGAAGTCCCTCAACACCCTATCCAATAAAGGAATTGGCATTTAGCAAAATGCCCTACAAATCCTGCATAGGTCCTATACCTTTTCTAAAGTTATTGAATTAAATAATCCTAAAAACATAAAATGGATCTAAAAAACTATGCACCTATATCCATGCTTGATCATGATAAAGAATTAGCTTCTTCCACATCATCGAACAACAATATCACTAGCATGCATTGTCGCCATGTATGCCTTGACTGCATATGCAGCCTTGGCAGGCTATATTGCATGTGCATTGTGCAGTGGACCATAATTATCATTAGAATTGTGTAATCTATGTGACCACCTATATGCGACCACATAATTCCAAACGGCTAGATTTTTAGCCAATTGGTTGCTGAATAATATTTTTCTACTTCTTTCTACCCTATACATATCCTCTTCGAAAACTCCAGTTCACCTCACACCTCTTCTTTTTCTCACTTCTAACCTTCCAAACGTTTCCTCCAAGTATTTAACTCAAAGATCTATTCATATCCAAGCCAAAGCTCTCCAAAACTTCAATCAAGTTTCCCCTCCCTTGTGTATTTTCAGCTCAATCTTTCTCCCATTCATATCTCCTAAAACCATCAAGAATCTAAGTCCAATAAGAGGATGCGACGAGATGGCTAAGCCAGCATGCAGCATTGCCAATCAACAACACACCTCCATCGACACTCGCATTAATTTTGGCTACTATTTCAAATTTCTTACCCTAGGTTTGAAAACTTAACATTGTGATCTGCAACCTCTCCCCCTCTCTCTTATATGATTTTAGTCTACTTAAAAAAACTTGGGAGGCATTCTTTTTTTTTCACTTATTCTCATTTAATTCTTCTTTAGATGTTTGTTAACATACTTTTCCAAACTCGTCAAATATAGTTAAATGATTGATTATAATACTTAAGGCATTGGAAGTGCCAGATAGTTGAGTTGGTAAAGTCTGGTGGTGTTGGAACTGGGATCGAATCTCGCTTCTATTTGGTAGTTAACTGGTAGAGGTCCTTGCCTAACCTCCCTCAGATATGACGCTGATGGATGCTCAAAACTATATATATATATATATATATATATATATATATATATATATATATATATATATATATATATATATATATATATATAATATTTCAGGGTTTTGTGGGGGGTATAAACATTTAATGCAGTCGAGAGACAAACCTAAGAGACAAACACAGCCGTTCATTGCTGTTAGGGCGAGTGCTATTCACTTGGAAGAGAGTGATTGACCGTTGTGATTGATTCGATCAGCCCTCCAAATATGGAAGGTGATCGTGTCCGTCCGGACCGATCCGTGAGGAGTAAAAAATGAAAGTTGATCCTCGACCGGGTTAAAAATGGAAGGTGGTCACCCTTAGATGGAAACACCCCCCTCTCGCTCTCTCTCCCTCACTATAGATGGAAACACCCCCCTCTCGCTCTCTCTCCCTCACTATAGATGGAAACCCCAACCATCACCGCCCCCTCCCTCTCCTCTCTCTCCAGATCCGCGACCTGATTTTTCTCTCTCTCTCTCTCTCTATCCAGACGTTGGGCGTTGACGATCAGCGTCGGTGAGCCGGTGACGCACTGGTGACGGATCGAGAGAGAGGTTAGAGGGAGAGAGGGAGGCCGGAGGGCCTGACTGCGTCGGTCGGCAAGGAGGGCGGTGCCGGGGAGGTGCGGCTAGCGAATCGGTGCCAGATCGGGCCGATCGAGGCGGTGGTGGTGCGCTGATGACAGGGCGCAGGTGCGAAGGGCACCAGCGATCGGGCCGGGTTGCCAACGCTGAGAGAAGGAGAGAGAACAGAGGTTTGAGAGAGAGAGGCCCAGCTTCGCCGATCGTTTGTCGGCCTGGCTACGTGTTTTTCTCCTGCGGCCAGGCTGCGTGTGACTCTCTCTCTCTCTCTCTCTCTCTCTCTCTCTCTCTCTCTCTCTCTCTCTCTCTCTCTTGCTCTGTGTGTGTGTGTGTGTGCAGAGTGGACGGGGACGCCGGTGGTAGCAGCGGTGCTGGGCTGGGTTGACGATCAGCGTCGGTGAGCCGGTGACAGGCACTGGTGACGGATCGAGAGAGAGGTTAGAGGGAGAGAGGGAGGCCGGAGGGCCTGACTGCGTCGGTCGGCAAGGAGGGCGGTGCCGGGGAGGTGCGGCTGGCGAATCGGTGCCAGATCGGGCCGATCGAGGCGGTGGTGGTGCGCCGATGACAGGGCGCAGGTGCGAAGGACACCGGCGATCGGGCCGGGTTGCCAACGCAGAAAGAAGGACAGAGAACAGAGGTTTGAGAGAGAGAGGCCCAGCTTCGTTGGTCGGCCTAGCTACGTGCGTTTCTCCTGCGGCCAGGCTGCGTGCGACTCTCTCTCTGTGTGTGTGTGTGTGTGTGTGTGTGTGTGTGTGCAGAGTGGACGGGGATGCCCGTGGTAGCAGCGGTGCTGGGTTCCGAGGCCATGCCGATCGTGGTGGTGGAAGAGGTGGTTTCAGGCCAGCGAGAGCATCCAATGGTAATGGCAGCTTGCCATCGAATGGGTTTAGAAACAAGGGGATATCTCCCATCTTCATTGAATCTTGCATTTTGTTTTATGAGAAAAAGGGTCCAGCATTTCTTATCAACGGAATTATGGCTCAAAACATAAGTTAAAAGTTTTTTTTTTGTATGAGTTGTTTGTTAAAAGTTTTTTTATCCACTATAAATAGTGATTTATCCAATGACTTTATCTGATAGTATTGTATATCTGAAAATTCACATCTGTCGTAGTATCAATTAATATAGAACAGACCAATTATCCTCTAACTATGAAGTTACTATTGTAGTTGGGTTTCGATTCCCTATATTTTGCGAGGATTGATTATCAGGGCAAGCAAAAACGGAAGGCGGACAAATCCTTTGAAGTTCAATGGCATGGATCAAAAACTTTTGGTTCATCTTCTCAGGTTCTAAATCTATCTTTCTTGCTATTTTTTTTCAAAAAATTGGTTTTATTCATTTAATTGATCTCTCTCTCTCTTTCTCTCTCTCTCTCTCTCTAATATTTTTTCTTTTGAATCAAATAAGAATTTTTTTACTCAAATGACTCAGATCTGATAAGGTCCTGACTGAGTGCTTCTCCAAGTCAGGTCTGATCTGTTAAGTTCATCTTGGTGATAATAATAAAAAAATTCTGTTTTTTTTTTCTTTTCAGGCCTCCCTCTATGCCCGACCATTTGCGTTGCAAACAATCGATCCCGTAATGCATTAGCATTAGCACCTTGGTATGAAAGGAGTCTCATTATACAATGTATAGGGTTATTAATTTGTGAGTTGCAATAGTCTAGATGCATCGGGTCCATAGACTTATTTCAGCGATGGTTATATAATTTGTGAGTTGCAATATTTTAGCACCTTGGTTTGAAAGGAATCTCATTATACTCAATACCTCCTCCTCGATGGCTATATAAGATGAACAGAATCTCCAATACATTTAGGTCCATAGACTTATGATTTTTTACATTTAAGTCCTTACCTTATGATTTTTTATTTAACAGATGCATTGGAGATGAGGCTTTTAAGGCAGAAGCGGGTGCCAAGGTTCAGAAGTTCACTTAATGGGCATTGAGATGCATCGGGTACCACTCTCACTGCCAAGAGAACATAGGTAGAGGGAACCACGTCACAATTGTTTAGATCCAACTCCAGCTAATGGCATTCAATGTCTTATTGGATCTATGCTCGATTCTTTTACAAATGTTCACAGTCCGTAAACATCATGTAATTCAGAATTTATGCTCGGTGTTTTTGCTACATTCAACTGTGTGAAAACCATGTAATTCAGAAACTATGCTCGGTGCTTTTGCAAATGTCATTGTTTCTTTTTGGAATGATCTTGCTACAAAACATGGACCTGACCAGACAAATCCATGTCTCTGATTCTAGAACTTTCCATCTCTTTTTGTTCATTTTTGATAAAAAATTTGTTGCACTACTTACGGTCCATTGTGATTAGGGTGTCTCTTTGATTATGCCATTTTAAATGGATAATGTGGCACGTCATGATTGGGTTGTAAGGAAGTGCGGCAAATCAATTGGGTAGCAAAAATGCTCTCTAAAGCCAATCCCTCCGTTTCAAACAACCGATTCAGATGGAACACACCCATGAGCAGCACCATCCCTCCTTTTCAAGCACTAAATTTGATTTTTGTGCCAATCAGTTTTAGAGGTAGCTACATTGGAGAGACATTGGGATTCGAGGATAAGTCCCATATGAATTGGTTGCCTGTGATAAATTTTCCTTGAATAGAACAATGCATATACTATTCGATTTGGATCTGCATGTCTCTATAAATCATACAATAAATGATAAATCACAGTCTGTTCAATTGCCGGTCGAGATTGAGTGGGATTCACCGGTTGGGTCAAGATGCAACGAAAGACTGCATCGTGACAAGGGGGCGGAGGGCGGTGATGGCAGACAACGTTGACCCATGATGATAATGGGTTGGTAGCAGAAGATGGCGGCCAACAGATGGTCGATTGGGGTGGTGAGCGATGGTTGAACTTAGCTTTCTTTTTTTTTTTAACCTCAAAATATTATCACCACTCACGAAATATCATTATCACCCTCAAAATATTGTTATCTCCCTCGAAATATTGTCGTCACTGTTGAAATTTTTTTTTGCCACCTTTGAAATATTGTCACTTGCCTCGAAATATTGTCCTCGCCCTCGAATTCTTTTGCGTGCCGACAGGCACGGGCATTACTAGTATATATATAGGGGGCGGGGATGCTGGACCTGAGGTGCAGCAAGAATGCTGCACCTCAGGCATTGTTTTACCTACCTAGAAGTTTTGGAATTTGATGAAATATGGTGAGGGTGTTGTCTAGGGTAAGGTGATCATCCTTACCAATTTTCATCAAATTCCAAAACTTCTAGGGGGGTCAAATGGTCGAAGCAAAATCAGCCGTCTGCAGTCACCGTTAAAATCTGCAGATTTTGCTTCAACCATTTGACCCCCCTAGAAGTTTTGGAATTTGATGAAAATTTGTGAGGATGATCATCTTACCCTAGACAACACCATCACCAAATTTCATCAAATTCCAGAACTTCTAGGTAGGTAAACAAGCGAGAGGTGCAGCGTTCTTGCTGCACCTCGGGTGCAAGCTCCCCGCCCCCATATATATATATATATATATATATATATGGGTCAGGATCAGATGACCCAGCAAATTTTGACCCAGCAATAACCCAACACCCTTTGATGACCAAGAGGTTTTAGAATAGGCTGAATTTTTGTAGACATGTTGTCTATGGTATGTTGATCATCCTCACAAAAAATCAGCCCATTCTAAAACCTCTAGGTGCATCAAATGCGCACTTCAAATAAACGGTTTTCGACTGTCCATTTTACCCGTTGATTTGAAGAACGTATTTGATGCACCTAGAGGTTTTAGAATGGGCCGATTTTTTGTGAGGATGATCAACATACCATAGACAACATGTCTACAAAAAATCAGCCCATTCTAAAACCTCTAGGTGCATCAAAGGGTGCTGGGTTATTTGCTGGGTCATCCAATCCTGACCCTATATATATATATATATATATATATATATATATATATATATATATATAGAGAGAGAGAGAGAGAGAGGGGATGCGGCGTGCGGTGTGTGCGGCGTCGCATCGCAGCCGTCTGATGCACCGCTGCGGTGCGTGCGATGCACGCAGCGGTGCATCAAACGGCTGCGGTGCGACACCGCACGCACCGCACGCCGCATTTTATCATTTATATATATATATATATATATATATATATATATATATATATATATATATATATAGAGAGAGAGAGAGAGAGAGAGAAAGAGAGACAGAGAGAGGGATGCTTAGGTGCGGTCTGCGGTCCGCAGCCGTCCAATGTACCACTCCGCGCATCCGATGCACGCAGAGGGTGCATCAGACGGCTACAAACCGCGGACCGCACCTAAGTATTCCTCTATATATATATATATATAAAGGGTTGGGATCCGTTGACAACCCATCATTTGATGGGACTAGAGGTCTTAGAATTTATTGATTTTTTGTGAGGATACTATCTATAGCAATGAGATCATCCTTATAAAAAATCAAAAAAAACCAAAACCTCTAGCCCCATCAAATGTCTTCCTCAAATATAGACCGTCCATTTTAAAATTTAATTTGAAGAATACATTTTATGGGGCTAGAGTCTTTAGAATTAGTTGATTTTTTGTGGGTGTGCTATCTATAGTAAGGAGATCCTCACAAAAAATCAGTAAATTCTAAAACCTCTAGCCCCATCAAATGATGGGTTGTCAAAGGATCCCAGCCCATATATATATATATATAGTAGTGATACATTGCGGCCGGGGTTAGAGTGCGGCTTCCGTGCGGCCGGCCGGGGAAGTGTGCGAGCCGTCCGATCAACCGATCCAACGATCGGAATTCATCCCCCCCACCGACAGCAGCTGTTACTGTGGCGGGCACAGTAACAGCGATTTCAGTGGGGGGGGTTTGAACCCCGGCCGTCCGATCGGCGTGAATCGAAAGGCCCAAATCCTTTCCGTCCGGTTAAAAAGTGTAGCCGTTCGATCGAATGATCGAACGGATGAGGTCCCGTGAGAAACAATCAAATAGGACAAAAAATAATGATAGTAATCATTACTTTTTGTCCTATTTGATTGTTTCCCACGGGATCTCATACGTTCGATCATTCGATCGAACGGCTACACTTTTTGACCGGACGGAAAGGATTTGAGCCATTCGATTCAAGACGATCGGACGGTCGGGGTTCATCCGGACCACCAAAACCGGGGCGGAAAGGATTTGGGTCATTCGATTCACGACGATCGGACGGCCAGGGTTCAACCCCCCACCGAAATCGCCGTTACTGTGCCCGCCACAGTAACAGCTGCGGTCGGTGGGGGGGGGTGAATGCTATAATGCAGTATGCGGTAAGTGCGGCACCGCACTACAACCGTCTGATGCATCGTTGTGTGCATGCGATGCACACAGCGGGTGCATCAGACGGCTGCGGTATGGTGTCGCACTTACCGCATGCCACATTATAGCATGCCCCTATATATATATATATATATATATATATATATATATATATATATATATATATATATATATATATATATATATGGATGTTAGGATGCGGTGTGAGGTGCGTGCGGTGTGCGCCCGCAACCGTCTGATGCATCACCCCGTGCGCACTGCACACCCAGAGGTGCATCAGACGAGTGTGGGCGCACACCGTATCCTAACATCCCTATATATATATATATATATATATATATATATATATATATATATATATATATATATATATATATATATATATATATATATATATATAGGGTAGCGATCCAGTGAGATATGAGATAACTTTGAGAAACCTACTAGAGGTTTTAGAATTTGATGAAAATTAGTGGGCATGCTCTCTATGGCAAGTTGATCATCCTCACAAAAAATCATCAAATTCTAAAACCTCTAAGGGCATCAAATGTTAGAAGATTTATCGACCGTCCATTAAAACCAATAATTTGAATTGTGTATTTGATGCTTCTAGAGGTTTTAGAATTTGATGATTTTTTGTGAGGATGATCAACTTGCCATAGAGAGCATGCTCACCAATTTTCATCAAATTCTAAAAGCTCTAGATAGGTTTCTCAAAATTATCTCATAGAAGAGTTATCTCACCGAATCGTTATATATATATATATATATATATATATATATATATATATATATATATATATATATATATATATAGGGGCATGCTATGCTGCGGCATGCGGTACGTGCGGCACCGCACCGCAGCCGTCGGATGCACGCGCTGCGTGCATCGCATGCACGCAGCGGTGCATCAGACGGCATGAGGTAGGTGCCGCACTTACCGCATGCCGCATTATAGCATTTCTATATATATATATATATATATATATATATATATATATATAGGGTTGGGATTCAGGGACACGCTACTTTGCCACAGACACATCCCCAAAACACTAAATAGAGGTTTCAGAATTTATTGATTTTTTGTGAGGGTGATAACCTTGCCTTAGATAGCACATCAGCAAAAAATCAACACATTTTAAAACCTATAGATTGATCAAATGTTCTCTTCAATTTAATTATTAAAATAAATGGTCAATAATGCTTTTTAGATTTGATGCACCTAAAGGATTGGTTTAGAACATGCTAATTTTTTATGGATGTGCTATCTAAGGGAAGATGATCATCCTTACAAAAAATCAATAAATTCTAAAATCTCTATCTAACGCTTTGGATGATGTATCTAACTCTGGGGCAAAGTAGCGTGTCCCTGGATCCCATTTAAATATAAATATATATATATATATATATGGGAATATGTTGCATGGTCCTCCCGACTAGCCAACACGCTAGTACTCCCTTCATTTCAAGTGCCACATGACAATTTTTAACCGTGGTTAGAGGTTGATCAAGGTGGGTTCACCCTTCCTAACAATGATTATGAAAAAAAATTTGAAAAAAAAAAATGCCAAGTGGCATTTTTAGATTAACCATAGCAAGTGGTAATTGCGCGCTACAATTTACCGTTAAATTTATTGGTCGTTGATCGGGTTGTTTTAATATTTTTTTAAAATTTTTTTTAATCATGATCCAAGTAGAATGGATTGACCATCCATTAAAAAAAAATTAGTTAAAAGTACCATGTGGCACATAAATATAGGGGAGGAATAGCGTGTTGGCTCGTCGGGAGGACCATACCCTACACACACACACACACACACACACACACACACACACACACACACACACACACTTAAGCTATAAGCTTATAACCCTGATCACATTTTCTACTTTTTTTCATTCAGCACCTATAGATGACACGTATTTTTTTCATTCAACAACTATAATTGCCAAACATAATTCAGACAAAGAATAAGAAAGAAGTGTCATAAAATTTCAATAAATCATTTGTACCGATTCTACTGCATATACAGGGACCATAAGGATGAGACCAATTAGGAATTTCTGCTCCTGAAATAAACAAAAAAACAATCAGCATAGAATCATAAGAAATGTCACAACCAACATGACATCTCAAATAATTAGAAGTAAAAAAAATATGCATGCAAATTCATTGTCCATGTTATACAAAATTACTGGTTTGGTATTGCTGATCTGATATGGCATTAAGTAACGAGAACAAATAAATCAATTGGATAAGAAGAAATCTACATGAAATAGTTTATAGGGAAAATGGAAGAATGTGAAAGTATAAGTCGAATATACCTCAGGCTGATTGTAAGCAGCAAGGTGCTCAATAGTAAGGAAGAAGGAAAGTACAACCGCAACAAGTACAAAAATGCCAGCACTCAGGATTGGCCAACTGTGGAATAGATTTGACTCCACATTCAACTTAAAAGGCATCATTTTTGTTGATTGACTTGTTGTCTCAGCCAGAGCAGAAAGAAGCAATAATGAAAAAAGAAGTCCCTTTCATGTCATTCTAGCAGAACTTTAGATCAAAGGATTAACTTCAAGAAAAAACCGCATGCCTAGATCCAACACTCTAATATTTACTTTGAGGTTACCAGTTAATCTGTATGGCAATTTCCAAAATGAGCACTGTTCCTTGAAACTAGTACGCTGCTATCTGGAGCCAAATAATACCACTTGAGGAAGTCAGTTTGATCCTCAGACAATACTTGGCGAGAACGATATACCAGTTCTCTGTTACAATGTAAGGATAGAAAGCTCTATATCACTACACCAGCAACCAGATACTTCAGGCAGCCAGTCAACATGCCACAGGATCGTTAACGTATCTTAAGTTTTCACACCAAGTTTTGATAACAATATGAGGAAACCTACAAGCAAACAAAGGGAGATGTCAACCAATAACTATCAGTCGGTCTCCTGAATATCAAACAAAACAGAAATGACATCTCGCTTTTGCTCAAACAGGCACAAAAATCAAATACCCGGTTAGAAAAGAAAAGCAAGATAGAAAATGCAATAGAATCTTAAATGGCATTACATCGAAAAGCTGAACGCCCAAGTGAAGACAAGATCTGGACTGTACAAGATAAATGAATATATGTACCTATGCATGGAACAGCAGAACCATGGTAGCTAAAGTAATCTACTTTAAATATTTTGATGTAGTTCACAAGACTATTATTAAATACTTATGACCTGAGTTCCTATGCGTTAATAATTAAGAAGACTAATTAGGCATCGGTTCTCAGTAAAAATAATATGGCATGGATTTAGGGATGATATGGAAACACTCAGATATGGTTGATTTACAACACGAACCCTCAAATTTTGTTGGTAAAATGCGTATATCATCCATCATTTATATGAAATGTTCCTTTATATCTCTATAAGTACTTCAATCAAAATTTTAATTCATAATAGTGTCCAGCACGTCCATACACACTTATGTGATTGGAGATAATGCCCCAACACTAATGCCCGCCCATAAGTCGTTGGAGAAACGGGGCGGCAGAAGAAGCACAGATCTTTTTTGTGGTCTTTTTTTTTACTGTTAAAAATATTTGCTTTCCTCTCTTCTTTGTTTACTATGTGGGACGCACGAATGCGAAAAGGGACAAATAGGGGCGATATGAGAAGAGATCATGGAGAGCCCTCTCGTACCTTAAAATTATGCACCCTCAAAAAGGTTGAAATACACTTAGGGGATGTTAATCAACTGGGACTCTTCAATGAGTCCCCTGTACTCATGAATCCAGTGTTATTGGTTTGGGAGTCCACACTTGTACTCGAAAATCCAGAGCTAGTGGTTTGGGAGTCTATGATGCGAACTTTAAAATTTGGTGTTAGTGAATAATTCCTGACAGCATGTACTTCAAAATAGGGAGCTAGTCAATAGTCCACTCTTTTAAAGAGGACTTCAAATTTTGTTGACTTGAAATCCCAACTATAGAATATTTCTCTCAAACAAGAGTTCCAGCTCAAAGTTGGAACTTTGAAGACCACGGTTCATCACGATCGCTCTAGGGTTGCTCTTGCCCGCTGCTCCTCTACCCTCGGTTCGTGATAGCCGTCGATGATTCATCCCCCATCGTTTGACCTTCAGTTCGTGATAGCTTTCATTCGTCTCAACACCGGACACTCTCACGCACGTGAGAAGTCTCGACGCTGCCATTCCCGACGCACCAAGGCCGTGCATGTTCATACCCTACGCTGCTCACTTCCGATCAATCGACCATCGTTTCCCCTTGGTAATAAGTACACCAGTGTGTAGTGGCTCCCTTGACTCATTGTGACCACCTGAAAGAACGATCATAGCGACACCCTTGGCCCATTGTGCACTCCTAGAAGAAACATGACACTGTAAAATAATAGTTATGCAAATTCTAAGTAAAATGTCTTATAAAATTTTGGGCACCTCAATCTCTAGACATCCGCCTTCCACCTTACCGCCTTAGAACTCCCCTACCACCTTTTGTCCGCCTAGCGCTTTTTAAAACAATCACCAATAAAGCCAATCAACTACAACATAAGTCCAAGGGCTCGAAGACTCGTACTTTCGTTTGTATGGAAAAGGTCGTCGATACTAAAACAGTAACTATAAGGATATGTGTTAAGAAGGTCATGGGTGGTCCACCTTTCTGAAACAGGAAATGATAGAGAAAGATGTAATGAATCACATAATAGACAAATATGTAAGTAATCACATCATGAAGGCTTTAGACAAAGGTAATAAAAAATTATGATTGCTTGTACGGCCACGTGTTGCTCAAACACTTGAATCAGTGGTTGCTAAGTTCACTTAGCCATTTAATTGTTGAATTAAGCGTTAAAGTGAAAGTTTAATTTTCTTAATCTTTTAGCCAATAATTTCGCACTTAAACTTGAAATTTCAGCGTTTAGATTTATAAACGCTCAAGCGAAGTATATATATCTTCGGATACACATCTTAATATCGACTAGCTCAATTATTTTTTGCTTCCCTTGAGAGAATTGCAAGACCTAGAATGTGTTGCATATATAAATGCCAAATTAAAATTGAGCTTTTACCTTACATACACTCCGTCCCTCCTCTGAGGATCGGAGATTGCTCGACAACCGCCTAATCATTTAATAGACCGCCTAAAGTGATTCAAAATGGGGAGAAGGGAATAGGAGGAGAAATGGGAACCGTGAAAGCCACAGGAATTGGGGAATCAGAGAAAACCCTAATTTCCTATCGTCCCGTCGATCCTTTTGGTGGCATCGCATGCGAGGCGATCTTTCTAGCAGGCGACATGAATCGCAGACCGTGAGCGCTTCAGATCAAATACGGCGGCGGCAGCATTCTAGGGTTTAGGTTCTTGAAGACGACGATGAGAGAGAGGCGGGGAGGGGGGAGGGGAGATGGGGTGGGAGAGAAGAGAGACGCACCGTTCGCGGTCGGCCGAGGGTGCGGGACTGCTTGCTCACCTGCTCTGCTTCTTCTGGAACTGGAAGTCCCTCGCTTCCTCATGAACGGGTTATCTTTATTTATTTATTTTTTCGAAAAATTAGGTATAGGTCCTTAACTATTTTGCAATATTAGCTGCAGGACATCATAATTTGCTACATTAACTAAGGTCCATATAAGTATATATTCGTCTTCAAAGGAGTATACATTTATTTTAGAAATAGTATATATTTATCTTTAGAAAGAATATATATTCATCTGGAGGGACTTGAGCTATATTTTGAAAACAACATGTCCTGCAACTAAAAGCCATCTCTCAAAAAGGACATATCTCAAACTTCCCCTTTATTTTTTCAAAATTTTTTGAAAGAAGGTTTTCTTTTTTTACCCATTGATGTGGCATTCGATCACAGCGTCCCTTTGTCTATCACTCCAGACTGAGTGTGATTCACTGGTAAGGGCGGGGTGAAACGAACGGATGTGATTGAGACACGTCATTCTGTGTGGATGGATTGGTAAGAGCTTAGGGATAAAGAATATTTTCCTCATTTATTATCTTCGGTTAAGTAGTAACAAAAAAGAAAAAAATGTTAAAAAAAAACGAATCACAAACTCCGTCTGTAAAGATACAGACTTGTCAAGACACCGACTAGACTTAGTTCGTTTTGTGAAGAGGGTCCTTTGTATCCCGATAAGGGAGCGGCACGAGGTGGATCGGATCGGATCCGACTGTCTAACCATCATATGAATGGACCCCCCTCAAATATTGCACATGGCCCCCCTAAAATATTAAATTTTGGAATTCCTAGGTCAGCCACTGTACACAGGCATGATTCATCTATACTTATAACCCTTTTTACACATAATCAAACTGCTCCCTTTTCTCATGTATATTAGGGAATGGTTCAGATGCCTCACTCAGCATCTGCAATGAAATCCCCATGCAGCAAAAAAATTCCCCACATCAATGGTCCACCATCACCCGCCCACCTCGTAGCATTTTCAGTTTGGCAGCTGCCTCCTCTGTCATCTACTCACTAGTACCTGGGGTTCCCATTCAGGTCATCACCACTGCCTCACCTCCCCCCCCCCCCCCCCCCCCCCCTCTCCTTTTCTTCACCTGCTCAACTATGCTAGAAATAAGTTGTCGTCGTTGGTTTCCTTGCAGGACGTCGCCACTGCCTCCTCCTTATCCTTTTTCAGCCTCATCATCGAAATCCTAACCCACCATGGAGATGTTGGTGACTACCAACTAACATTGTTGGTTCCAATCTAAATGTCAATGTCGGCGAGCATACACAGGCGGTGGTAGTTTACTAACATTAACATCACAAGGTCGCGTGCGCACATAAGGAGGGATTTACCTTACTCCTCTCAAAAGGCTTGTAGATATTAAAAAAAACCACTTTCAAGTTTAATGATGTACATAATTTGAGTCATTTTTTCTTTTAATTTTTGTTAAACCTAATTCAATTTGAGAGGTTCCCTATTCGACTCCTGGTATGGACATTGTGGAGTGGAGCGAACTTTCCCTCAAGACTGTTGTGCCTTGTTTGTGTGTGTGAATCATGACCGTTAATGTCATATTCAAGGAATTATAGAATTCATAAATAGTTGTTGCTGCCTCACCCATTTCGATCTTCGGACCTCCTTGAGCCCTTGCTCTAGCTCCCTGTCCTCTAACCGCTAGGCCGGTCCAGCAAAAAATAAAAATCAATTTGAGAGTGATAGGATTGAAATTTGTGTAGTTGAAGATAAGGAGAGCAAGATCCATGATTATCTCGATGGAATATATAGATAAAAATAAAGGAGAAAGGATATCGAAACTCATTCTAGGTAGATGAAGTTTTTTTGTTTTTGGTAAATAAGTTTATTTTTAAATTCAGATGAGTAGTGATTTCTCGGGTGCTGTAAATGGGATCGAGCCAATCCGAGGCTCATCGGGCTAGGCTGTATCTGGGCCCAATTTGTCAGAGTTAACTTGACCTTTGGGTCAATTAGGCTCGAACTTTTTCACACCCGAAAGTGTTTCGAGCTAGGTTTGGTAAAGTGCGAACCCGGCCTAAAGCCAAAAAAAGAGTCCGGATTATTTTGTTTTTGTTTTAGATATATAATGAATAAATTTCACTCATATCTACTGTATATCTAACATAATAAAAAAATATGAGAATTTGATCAAACTAAAAATTAAGCTTTAGGCATGACCATGCTAAAAATTTGAGTAGGATTCCGGCTCAGGCTTCACAATAAAGATTTGGTTCGGACAAGGTTCCAAACAAACCTAAAATGTTTAGTTCACACTTGATTGTGAATTAAACATTAGGGGAGAGTGCATTAGGTTCATTTAATAATAATCTATTAACTGTTGGGTTCGACAAAACTAATATATCATAAAAGATCCACCTTAAAAGATAGAATTGCAATAGGCCCAACATGTGATAAAATGACACATATACCCTTCCATTTAACATATAGTTAAATCAGTTTCACAACATGACAAAAGCGTTCCAGAATTTCAAAACATTTTTATCGTGTTGTGAAACCCTAACCCTAAACCTAACTATATACCCTAAATAGTGAACCATAACCCTAAACCTAATTCTATAACCTAAATAATGAACCATAATCCTAAACCTAATTATATAACATAAATAGTGAACCATAACCATAAACCTAATTATATACCCTTATTATTGAACCCTAACCCTAGCCTAAATACAATCCCATTGGCTTCTACTATGAAAAACAATTCTCGGATTTATTGTAGCAGCTACAGTGGCTCCAAGAATGGATTGTATCAACAAAGGATCTCTTAAAGCCTACAATTATTATACATGGATCTCATAAAGCCTACAACTGTTATCAGGGGCATCTTTGGTATTTTGTAAAAAAAAATCTCACAAGAAATAGTTAGCAAAGTATCTCTTAAAGCCTATAACTGTTATACATGGATTGTCTCTTAATCTCAAATCATTTCGTGGACTAAATGTAAACCGAAACTATTTGTTGAACTTAATGTAACTCAACATTGTTATAGTGGGCCTAAAGCTAATAACCCCTTAAAAAATTTTAGTGTATATCACATTTAAATATATGTCAGTATATTATTATGTTAAATACATTTATAACAATGATTGTGCCACTCAATCCCTGCTAAGGTCTTCCTATTACAATCCTTTTGTACATCCCTCTTGAGTCTGCAAGGACAGTGTTATCGATCATCTAGTCCCTTAGGCTCCATATTGTATTAAAAAATCATGTGTTAAAATATAATTGCACAACGAAGTATTTCTATCGAGTGAAAACCATTGATCTTTGAGAT
This sequence comes from Chamaelirium japonicum, assembly GCA_947650365.1. Lineage (NCBI taxonomy): Eukaryota > Viridiplantae > Streptophyta > Magnoliopsida > Liliales > Melanthiaceae > Chamaelirium > Chamaelirium japonicum. The sequence goes on from OX393556.1 coordinate 34,204,138, forward strand.
CGCACATCGACATGAAGTGGAAGCGAAGTGATTCAATTTGTACCACCAGCCATAACGTGCTAACGATCCGCAATGAACTTGATGAATATGAGTTCTTCCTCTAGCGAGAGTCGAGTCGTGGTAGAGGAAGATGAAACTTGTGAGCAATGAGATCCGATGATCTCAAGTGAAAACCTTCAACTCCAGTTTTTTCTTAGTCCTCAAAGACACGTGGAAAACCTTGTAGACGATCGCGAACGAGACGAGGGAGAAGAGCCACCAAACAAGAGGGCTCTCTCTCTCTCTCTCTCTCTCTCTCTCTCTCTCTCTCTCTCTCTCTCTCTCTCTAAAGCGATCCAATAAAACAAAAGAAGTAAGAGGCCGAGGAGGGGGGGGAGGGAGGGAGGTGCCCGTGGCTTGTTGAGATATAGCTCGATTGTGGGGTTCATGTGCACGACATGGACAAGTCGTGCGCATGATCCGGCCCTCTGGAAAAGTCAACGCGTCCTTGGAAAAGGGCGAGCGTCTGTCCCCAAGGGGTTATGCGCATGATGGTAGGGTCGTGTACACGACCTGGAGCTCAAAGTTTTCGACGCGTCCTTCAGTGAAAAGACGACAGTGGCTACAGACTGTTGTGCACACGACATGCCAGGTCAAGCACATTTTGACTTTCTAGTTTAGATTGTTTTGAGGGGGATTTTGGATTAAGCTTATATAACATATTCCCTTGGAATATAAAGGGGTCTAGGATTTTGGGGATGGGATTTCATTGAAGAGGAAACTTTGAGGGAGACTTGGAGAGGGTTTGGAGAAGAAGGAGGTGCTCTCGGTGAAGGAAGTTCATCTCTTTGGAGTTGGGCATTACTTGTAACTTCGTTTCACTCTTCGTTCTAGTAGATCGTTCGACCGTCTTCACCCATAGTTTTTCCCGTAAGGGTTTCCATGTAAATCTCTTGACTCTCTCTCTGTGTGATTGTTTTCTTCTTGCTTTACTATTCCTCTTTTTGTGTTGGATTGCTTGTTTTACATCGATTCATCGGAGAATCGTCTTGTACAATTGATCTACGTTCATTCACGTGGTCAGAACAATTTGGTATCAGATTGTTCATCCGTTATCGTCTAGGAGGATCTACAACAAATTGATATCAGAGCTTGGCTTATTATTTTTGATCAATTGCTATAGCAACCAACTTATCAAAGGTATCAAATCTCAAAATCAATATAGAGAAATTTGATAGGAAGTCTAACTTCCCCTTATGGCAAGTTAGCGTAAGAGATTTGTTGATTCAACATGGTCTTCACATACCTCTATATGGAAGGTGAAGCCTGCAAATATGTTGATGGAGGATTGGGAAGAGTTTGATCTTCATACCTGTAGCACAATCCAATCTTGTCTAGGGAAGGAGATCAAGTTTCTCGTCATGTATGAGAATTCCGCAACGGCGACCTCGATGAAGCTTGAAAGTTAGTACATGATGAAGTCTCTTACAAATCAGTTGTTCTTGAAACATCAGCTTTATATGTTTCATATGAAGGAAGATACTTTCATCCACCAGTACTTTAATAAATTCAATTAGATCATGTCTGAATTATTGAATAACGAAGTAGACATCAAAGAGGAATACAAAGCCCTTATTCTTCTCTCTTCTTTATTGGATCGCTTCGAGCACCTTATTACGACGATGCACTATATGAAGGAGACTATTGAACTGGAGGAAGTCACAATGACCATTCTATTCAATGATTTCAGGAAGAAACTTTTAGTTACGGATTCATAGGCTAAGAGTAGTTCTAGCTGGTTTGTGGAAAGAGGAAGTTCAGAGAACTAGGACTCTTCTAAGGGAAAGTCTAGATATAAGTCTAGACCAAGGAAAGATGTGGAATACATTACTGACACAAGAGAGGGCATATTAAGTTTGACTACCCCAAGCTAAAAGCGAATGGGAGTATATTTGGGAAGAGTGCACATTCTGAGGCGTAGTCTGACATGGCTCACGTAGCAGAGGATCTGTCAGATAATGCAATTTTATCGGTCACAGTTAGAGGAAATCTGAACAATAAGTGGATCCTAGATTCTAGTTGCTCCTACCACATGTGTCCTAATCGAGATTGATTCTCCTTCTATCATAAGGTGAGTGGTGGTTCGGTCTTGATAAGAAATAATTTCGCATACAAGACCATCAGAAAGGGAGAAATCAAAATCCATATGCATGATTGTATTGTTAGAACTTTGACTAACGTTCGACATATTCCAGACTTGAGGAAGAATCTTATCTCTCTTGGTACTTTGGATAGTTTGGGATGCCAGTTTAATACTCAAGGTATCTTGAGGGATTATGACCATTATGAAGGGTGAGAGGATCGGAAGCCTTTATGTTCTTCCTGGGAGCAATATTACAGGTAGTGCAACAGTTTCTACTTTGGCGGAAGATCGGAAGGCAGTCTCGTGATGATTATAGCATAAGCATCTGAGCCATATGAGTGAGAAAGGCCTTTATGAGTTGAGCAAGCGGGATTTGCTCTCAGGTATGAAGAACGTCAAGCTTGACTTTTGCGAGATGTGTGTTTGGGAAGCAACACCGGATCAAGTTTGGTACAACGGTTCATCGCATGAAAGAGATGTTAGATTACGTCAATACAGATTGTTTGGCCCTTCCAGAGTTGCTTCTAAGGAAGGATCAAGGTTCTTCGTTTCTTTTATGGATGAATATTTTAGAAAGGTCCTGGGTCAACATGTTGAAGACTAAAGATTAGGTGTTCAAGATGTTTTGAAGGTGGAAGACTTTGATGGAGATACAAACTGGCAAAAAGTTGAAGCGTCTCTGCAGCGACACGAGGCAGATCGGATTGGATCAAGTGATCCGCCCTGTTGATCCGATCCACCCTGTTTGATTGGATCGGACCAAAATAAATTAAATAATATTGGTACGATCCACTTGGTGCGACCCTCTCAGTTGATCTGATTCGCCCCGTTGGTATGACTCGAACAGCGATGGTCCAGTCGCAAGTCCGTTTCCGATGGAACACCTCCATGAGCTTGATCAACTTTTGGATGTCTTGGGCGGAGTTAACCTAACTTCTGATCCGGATTCATCAAGATGGCGATGGACTGCCTCGGGCGATTTCTCGGTTCATAGCTTCTATGGATTTCTGAACTTCGGGGGGGTGTCCTACCCGCAGGCCAGGGTAATTTTGGCACGCTAGATGCCCTCACAAGACGAGTGTTTTTATACTTCTCACATTCAGAAACCGGATCTTAACTAAGGTGAGCCTGATGAAACAGAACTGTCTAGGAGTCTCCGTGCTGACCTGTGATTTGTGCGGGTTGACTGAAGAAACTACCGATCACCTGCTTCTGGGTTGTGGGTTCTTCTGGCAGGTGTGGTCCCGCTTCCTGATCAAATTGGATATGCGCTCGCCGTTGGCCTCTATTGAGCTCCTGTGGGGAACCTGGCGGCGTAGGAAGTTCCAAGGCCATACGAAGCGGTGGTGGGACATGCTCACTATTGGGTATCTTGCGCGATATGGCTGGAGCGTAATAGTTGAACCTTTCAGAGGAGCGGCCCGACAAATAATGTATCTTGTTGTATGCACAGAAAAAGATTCGGGTCGTCTTTATTGCAAACACACGATTACAGAGACCGGGACCCGGGGACTCGGAGGTGGTGAGCCGGGTGCGACGAAGATTTGATCAGGAGATTGTGGGAGAGATCCTCTGAAGGGTCCCTTTGATCCACGTCTCCACGTTTCTTCGTGCGAGAGCTCTGAAGGGGTTGCCCAAGACAGAGATCTTTAAAGGGTGAGGGTTTCTTGAGAGGCTAATAAGCCTTCGCGTCTCCCTCGATCCTTGCTAGATCTCTGCATCCTTGATCGTCAGTTAGCAGCGTCGATCGTACTTCTGGCGTCGGCTTTCGGCTTTGGTTTGGATTTTGGCGTGGCTCTGGCTCCTGCGTTGCTTCGGTACTTGCGCTTGAATATAGACGGGTAGAGACTTGCGATGCTTTAGTTCTTCTGGACTTCGCGTCGTATCGGGTAGAACGTGTAGTGCCTTACTCGTGATCATCGTAGTCACTTGGCTTTGGCACTTGCATTGCTTCAGCATGGGCTTTACCGGTACTTTTGCTTTGGCGTTGGTTTCATCTTCTTCTCGAACGACGATGGCGATGTCTTCAAGGTTTTGTTCTTCTTTTGGCTTGATAGGTCTTGGCAACGATGGTTATGGCGTTACTTCGGTTTTTCTTCTTCTCCGGACTTCTTTGGCGTGATCGGAGTTGAAGGCTTCTTGTGAAGACGACGGGTATAGCACCGGTCTTCGTACGACAATTGTAGCGTCAGCTTTTATTGATGAAGACGATGGGGGTAGCACCGATCTTCGTGCGACGGTTGTAGCGTCGGCTTTTGTTGATGAAGACGGCGGAGGTAGCACCGATCTTCGTGCGATGGTTGTAGTATCGACTTTTGTTGATGAAGACGGCGGGGGTAGAACCAGCTTCGAGTCTTCTTCTCCAAGCTTTCTTCTTCGTGCGAGGAGTCGACGTCTTTCTTGAAGACGACGAGGTTTTGTCGGCTTCGACATTCTTCTCTGGCCTTTGCTTGTGGCATCTTCGGAGTTGATGAAGATCGTTGGAGACGTCGGGGTGATGACGACTCCGGGTATTCTTCTTCAAGCTTTCTTCTTCGTACGAGGAGTCGAAACTTTGATCTTCGAGTGCAAGGCCTTCGCTTTGATGAGGACTTCGATGGTCGACTCCGCTTTGTTCAAGATGCGCTTTCTAGTTCCTCGCGAAGCCTTCGGTCTTCAAGCGTTGGAGTTCTTTTTGCATAGCCTTTTCGTCTTCAGCTTTCCGAACCTTTCATGCCTTCCCCCACCCCTTCTATTTATAGGCAAAGGAGGGAGGTTGGGAGAAATATAGCTGTAATTTTTTGGTTTAATCCAATATCTCCTCTCTTAACCATCAAAATATTGTTTCCTTATTTGGGGGAAACAAACTTGATCCCTTTCCTTATCTTATGGGGATGGGTATGGGTTTGTTATGACTTATCTTTAATAATAATTTGCCATATCTTTTGCACTTTCGAATTGATGGCGACACGACGTATTCTTGTCCGTCGGATCGAGGGATTGTCGCGGATCTACGGTTGCGTAGACATCCACGTCACCTCCCCCGCATCGAGGCGGTTAGGAATTTTCTTTTCTTTCTTTTTTTACTTTTTTTTTCTTCCCCTTATGGCCTGCCACACACCTCTCCATAGGGAAGGGGGCACGGTTTTCCAAAAAAGGGGGGCCAGTGGCCCCCTTTTTGCATTCGAGTTGCGGGTCCGATGAGGCCCGTTTGCGTTGAGTCAGGTCCTTTCGTATGTGGGCCGTTGTATGCGAGCCGTGTTTGCATGCGAGCCGTTGTATGCGGGCCGTGTTTGCATGCGGGCCGTTGTGTGTGGGTCGTGTTCGCATGCGGGCCGTTGTGTGCGGGCCAATTTTGCATGCAGGCCGTTATGTGCGGGCCAATTTCGCATGTGCGGTCGGGGTTCGACCTGTGGGCTAATTTCGGTGCCCACACTTGCACATCAAATCCCTGATCCATCTTTAGACGTGTAATTCTGCGCCGGGGTCCCGAGTTTTCCTCCTTGATCTCTGTAACTAAGTCGGTCGGGCCCTTTTTGTATTCTTGTGTTCTTCTTTAATAAACAGGTAGGGGTCTATGCTGAACCCCCCCCCCCCCCCCCCCCCCCCCCCTCATTCTCTGAGAGGGATTCCTCAAAAAAAAAAAAAAAAACCATTGAGGCAATAAGAAATGGATATAAACTCATCGATTTTGGGGTATGAATAAAATTTTTCTCAATTAGATCTGTCAACACGCACTTCAAAAGCTAATGTCAACACCAATTAATGGTGCAACTAATCTGGAAAGACTGGAATACCTTAAGGCTGGGTTCTTTTTTCTAGGAATTAGAATTCCTAGGAAATGGATCAATGCCCATATTATTTCCATGAAGTATCTAGAGATTTATAAATCTTCCCATATTAGGCATTGTATATTGGTACATGCTTTCAGCATGAGAACGGAGGAGGTACAATGGGATGTACGTAGGTGTTTGGTTGAGGAATGAATTCTCACAAACAGTAGGCTTTCATTTCTCAGGGACAAGCAAATGTGCAGGTCTCATATAAACTGAACAGGGTAATAGGCCTGTTTCCTAGGAATTATAATTCTAAGAAAGAGAACACTACATAGAAGAGTTTAGATCCATGGAAAGGGCTGAGGTCAACATGCCTCCAGGAGGTGCCCCAGCTTGGCGCTAGCATTCAAACCACCAATCGGCGGTGATACAACAAACAACCACCACAACGGGGTGGAGAGAGGTCTAAGGCCCCGAATACAACCACTGTCACCATGGCAAAAATCGTACACTCTTGTCGTACACCGACAAATACTGCCATCACCACTGCATGCTAGCAAAAAACCGCACACCAGCGGATAGAAAAAAGGGACAACAAAAGCAAAATACTCACAAAAAAACAAACCAAACAAAACAGGGGCCTCTACAGTCTGCGCAGGGGCGGACCTACATAGGGCCCAGGGGGGGCTCAAGCCCCCCCCTCAATTTGGGAAAAAAGTTACACTTACCCCCTTGAACTTTAGCACAAAAACCCTTAACCCCCTATAGTTTATTTTGTTTCAAATCACTCCCTAAAGTTTGAAATTTTAGCACAATACCCCTTTTGTCAATTGCTTGATTTCCTCATTTTGTAATTTTTATTTGATCTATCTAAACTTCAGGAGGGAGGAAAGCAAAGTTTAATTTACTCAGAAAACAATTATAGCCAACTATTGGTAGCCAACTTCACATGGAGGTGGCCACCACCGGCCGTCACCCCCTGCCAGTCAATATCTACCGTTTTACCACCACCCAACCGCCACATGGGCCACCCGTCGCCGCCAGTATTGGTTACCCACGGCCGACCTCGCCGTTTGCCGGCCATCAACGCCCACCAGGGCCACTACTGTCCGACCGACACCTACCGTAGTCTGCCACCTCCCGCGCATGTGGCATCCCCATAGAGTTCATCCCATGGCTCTTAGTGAATAAGAATCGAGTGGGATCGGGGCCTATTTATAGGTTTTTGGGGGTATGTATGAAATCTACCCCCCCCCCTAAAAAAAAAAGATCTGGTCTATTATTTACAAACCGTGCACCTTGATCGAGTCGGCCAATTATAGTTTCAAATGACTCCGACGATCGAAATTCTCCTCTACTGAGGCAAAATCCTAATAGGCCTTTTACTGCACGATCGAATGGTAGGGACGCTGTCACACCACCTGCCGAAGTCTTCGACTGTGAGGCAGCGATTATAGTTACTTTTTAATAATTATGCCCCCCCTGAGGAAAAACCCTGGGTCCGCCACTGAGTCTGCGCCGACATTGGCACAGGAAGACGATCCATCTCCAGCAGCCCTGCCGAAGATGATGGAGCCGCACGAAACTTCCCGATCTGCCGTCGGATGGATGTCGCCGCCACTAACTGTTGAGATCCGCTCCACCGAACAGTTGGGGCGATATGCAAACCCTTGACGGAACCTTTGTCGAGACGGGTTGAGGGTCAGATCTGACACGCCGCTGCACCACCCGGACGTGCTCCCCCGATGTCGAGCCGTTGAATACAAACAAAGCAGGAGGGTCTCCGTGTTGCTCCGGTGAGGCGATCACAAAAGGCCGGCCACTGGATAGCCCTTATCTACATATATGGGGAAGGAAGGAGGTGGCAGATCCTACCCCGAGTGCCGCTTCTCACCGATCTCCTGGTCTCCTCGGTGCTGCCATCGGCGATCGAGGAGGCCAGGGGAGGGGATTGTTGAAACCCTAACCTTAGGAGGGAGAGGTGAAAATGGCTACCGAAGAGAAATCCAATTAGGGGCAATCGGTCAGGTTTGGGTCGGACCCAATCCGTATCCATACCCATACCCATTCGGGTATGGGTTGGGTATGGCAGGGTCCATACCCGACCCATACCCATTCGGTTAGAAGAGGATCCATACCCAATCGGGTTTCGGGTATGAATTGGATATAAATGTCTATTTTTCTCCATCACATATTCAATTATTTGAGGAGAAAAATCAAGGTATCACAATGCAATGTTAAGAAGATCTTTTGGTTTCTTATTACAATGGTTTTAGTAGAGTGTAAGTTTGGGTAGGGATATGGGTTCGGTTAGAATTTAGATATATGACAATAAGTTTGGAGTCGAACTGTATTATCTAGTATACACAAATTAGAGGGGCAATCAGGTTTCGGGTATGGATATTGAGGTACCCATATCCATACCTAAAAGTTAATCGGGTAGAGTTTCTATACCCATACCCTACCCAAATCCTGTTTCGGGTATAAAATCTATACCCATGCCTTCGGTCGGGTTTTCAGGTTTTCGGAGTCCATCACCACCCCTAAATCCGATGTGGTCTCGAGGGTTGGTGTTTATTCCCCACCACCGAAACTTCCCACCATCTTCCGGTCACTCCCATTGTCTTCCCTCAAGTTCATCACCAATCCACCAGAATGGACGTGCATCTTTACCGGCCCAAAAAAAATACTTAAAGCGGGACTTGGCGACAAGTCCTTTTAGTAAAATCTTTTTGCGCTGAAGGACATACAAGATATTAGTTTTACATCAAATTCCTTCTAGAAATATATAATTACTGTAATTCTCTCCCACCACCGATTTGAATTTTTCAAACCATCCAAATGACAAAGTCACAAAACTATCCTAATCCTATTTGCTACGGTATTTTGTAGATTTTTACTACAATGATTTTACTGTAGCAACTTTTTTTAAGGATAAATTACACTTTGGTTCCCTGAAGTTTAGCTCAAAAACACTTAACACCTCTATAGTTAAAAAACTACATTTTGTCCCCTTCAATTCTGTTTTGATCAGATAAAAACTACCAAATGAGAAAATTAGTAGTTTACAAAATGGGGTATTGTGCTAACACTTCAAATTGTAGGGAGCGATTTGGAACAAAATAAACTACAGGGGGTTTAAATGTTTTGAGATAAACTTCTAGGGGTGAAGTGTAATTTACCTTTTTTAAAGCGAGGTTTCTCAAAAAAAAAAATACTACAGTGATTTTACTATAGCAATGAGCAACAATCTGCAACGCAAGATTGTTACTCTTTGCAAATTGCTATAGTGATTTGTGTCAAACAACTAAACTCTCTGTACTTTTCCTGTACAGTCACATATAGGGGCAAAACGGGTACTTAATAAAAAAATAGTTACGGAGGGACTTTTCACTAAACTCAAATGTTGTCTGTCCTTTAGCTCGCAGAGCATTTGCTGCTAGAACCTAAAACACATATATAACATGGCACGGCGGTCTACATGCTGACTAGACAAAATTGAATAACTTGCTGACTAGACAAAAATGAACGGATAGATTTGATCATCATCTCTTGATCTAACCATAGAGTGGGACTCATCCCTTCACTTCTTCACAAGGGAAGTCCCTCAATTAATACAGAATTAATTGGCTCGCAAAGAAGGCAACCCAATCACTGAAAGTCCCTCACGACAATCACTCTCAAATCTCAATTAATATAAGAATCTTTAGAGTAAATTACACTTTGCCCTCTGAAGTTTAGCTTAAAAACACTAAACCCTCTTATAGATATAAGACAACATTTTGCCCTCTCCAATTCAGTTTCGATAAGATAAAAATCACCAAACAAGGAAATTATGTAGTTGACAAAAGGGTGTATTGTACTAACATTTCAAACTTTAGGGAGCGATTTGGAGCAAAATAAACTACATGGGGTTAAGTGATTTTGAGCAAAACTACAGAGGGGCAAAGTGTAATTTATCCTAATCTTTGGGAAATTTTATTCATACCCCAAAAATCTGTAACTAGTCCCGTCTCCCTATCGACCCTTTAATACCAACATTGTCCTTTTCTTTTGCACCCCAAACCTCAAAGCCCTAACTTAGCATATTTTGTACCCAACCCAACCCAACCCAAGGTCTATTTGAACTTCCTTAGCCCTAGCTTAATCCGTTGGGTTGGCCAGGTTGATCAGGTTGTGCGGGATGGGTTGATCGGCCTCAATATGGTAGAGGAGAAATAATTCGGATTGGGCTAGGGTTGGGTTCATGTTAGCCCGCCCAAATTTGGGTTGGGTTCGGGTTGGGCTCGGGTTGGGTTCCGGTTGGCCCGCCCAAGTTGCAGCCCTACGTCTGCCTTCAAGTAGGGGTGGCAATGGGTTGGGTTGGGTTGAGACATAGGTATAAGGGCAAAACACCCAACCCGAACCCGACCCGTTTAATAAACGGGTCAAAAACTTAAACCCAAACCCGACCCGACCCATTTAACCCGTTTACTAAACGGGTCGGGTCGGGTCAGGTCGGGTTGGCTACCCAAACGGCCCGGTGATTTGGTTACCTCACTCACGGCCAACATACCCACCATTTAGGCCCGGCCCATTATGAAAAAAAATAAATAAAAAAAGGCCCCATTTAGAATTTTCGCCTTAGGCCTCAGTTTGTATCGAGACGGCCCTGCTCTCTCTCTCTCTCTCTCTCTCTCTCTCTCTCTCTCTCTCTCTCTCTCTCTCTCTCTCTCTCTCTCTCTCTCTCTCTCTCTCTCTCTCTCTCTCTCTCTCTCTCTCTCCCCCCCCCCCCCCGGGTAGCGGAGTTGGGGGTTGGTTGGTCGCACCGAAGGCTCCCGCTTTGTGCCAATCGGCACGGGCATGCCGAAGGTGGTCAGGTGTATTGTCGTTGCATACGACGGTGGGGGTGGTGATGCCTGGGGGGTGTGTTGCCGCCGAAGGCGGCCCGCTGCAGTGCCGACAGGCACGGGCATGCACTAGTTAACCATACTTTAAAAGACATGATTTTTTGAAGTCAGCTCCTCTCGAGTCACTACTTTCTTCGACTCTTATGAGTCACGCCTTGGATGTGCGGCGCCTGTGCTTCAACAGCTGGTTAATCCCCGTACAAAGCAACGTAATCCGATTAAAAATAAAGTGGTCTATCGAAGCTGTTGAAACACAGGATTCACGCATCGAAGGCCCGACTCGCATATAATTTCATTTCAATCTATAATACATGTTAGGGAAGTCATTTTCAAAAAATTACAAACTTGCCATTCTGTGAGGACAACAAGGACCGTCCTATGGGAGATTGTTAGACATGCCGGATGGTTGACAGATGGTAAGAAGACTAAATCGGTTGACAGATGGATAGGGTCGTTCAGGTTATTTACAACCATGACATCCTCAAAATTGCGCACAGACAACCCATCCATCCGATCAAATCGAACAAATCAATAACATATCGCCATTTCATAACCTAAATAACGGATCAATAAAATCAAAAAAATAACATATCACGTGATTTATGCCGCACGAGCTCATGCACGATCCCGCAAGATCTCAAAGGCAACCCAAATCCGATTGCCAACCCATGCGAGATCTTGAAGCCACCCATCTTCTTCTTGTTATTTTTTTGATTTTTTTTTCTTTTTTTTAGTCCTACATCCGGATCATTTCTCTCTTTTCTGTTTCAATTTGATGCTGAACCGAAGGCTTAATTAAGTCGGGTATGGTTTTTCTCTTTCGTGTCAATGGAAAAAAAAAAAAATTTCGATACAATCTATGTACCGTACTCACACCGACCACAGTACAAGATAATGCACATGGGGTAATGGGGCCCCAATACTCAATGCGTGCTGATAGGTTGTTGCCAGTGTGAGCACGATACAGAGGTTATATTGAAAAATTTTCCGTGTTAAGTTTATGTTCAGATAGCAATGCTCTTCCGGTAAAGTCAACTTAAACCATATATCTTGACTAGAAAATCCACTCCTCTATGGTTCGTCCTTTTCAAGCACGCAAATTAGTCTCATTCTCGCAATGGCAGGCACCAACTGTTAGGGGTGTGCATCGGTTCGAAACCGACCTATTTAGGCAAAACCTAAACCGATTCAACCTAGGTAGGTTTTGAGAATTTGCAATCCGATCCAAACCGATTGAGACTGGAATCCAATCCAATCCAATTAAAGTCGGTTTGGATTGGATTGGATGGTCGGTTTGGGCTTTGGCCCATATGCTTACTAGTTTTTTTTATTTTTTTATTTGGGCATAGTTTCAACTTTAAAATGATTATTTCAAAATTATAAAATGATACTACATTACTTACCAAAATACCAAGTTATCAACAACAATACCATTATGTCCACAATATTCATATCCATTAAATATTAAAAACTACAAAGTACAGTTTTAACAATTAAACAAAAGTTCACAACAGTTACCACTAAATTAGTAAATTATAAACCGGAGTCTGGTTCGGTTCGGTTCGGTTTAGGTCGGTTTTTAATTGATAAATCCGATAACCGATCCAATCATATCGGTTTTGAGAAATCCTGATCCAATCCGATCCGTTGAGTGTGTCGAAACCGATCAAATTCGGTTTGGTTTGGATCCTGCAAATTTCATATATATATATATGAAATTTCACAACCAACACAAATCCATCTTCTTCTTTTTTTTCCTCTCTCTGATTTTTTACTTTGGGTGAAAATTTTTGTTTTCCTACGTATGCAATACAACATGACCATTGAATTTTAATTTTTTGAACAAATTCTGACAACTTAGAATAAATCATTGCTCTGGGTTTTTTTGGTAAATTGATGGTGCTCGCTTCACCCTCTTCTTTGATGATCAATTTTGGCTTTTTTTTTTTATTGATTAATTGGGTTGCATGTGATCTCTGTAGGATCCGGAGCAATTGGCGACAAAGCCGAGTGAGGACAAAGCCTACACCGTGTCAAAGATCGGCAGGCATATGAACACAAGCCTCACGGTCGTGGAGCTCTCGGTGGCCCCCAATCATGTGTTCAACACCATTGAGGATAAGATCATTTGAGATGTTGGCCATCAGATGAGGATCACATAACCAATGAACTGCTCATTGCCATTTTTTTTGGCAAATTGCTGGATTCTTGGAATATGGGAGCCCTTAGATTACAACAATCCGGAAAGAAATCATTGGAAATTTAAAATTTCTTCCTTTTATTTTCCCTTTAAGTGTTTTTCGCTCGATCCCATTGAACTGCTCATTGCTACAGTTTTTCTGCAATCATTTTTTGGGTTTGTAGATTTTTAATGTCTTTTTCTAGAAATAATTTCCTCAAGAATTTTTCAGGGGATTGTTAGTGGCTATGGTTCCATTTGTAGGACTTCAGCAATGGGCTTCTTTAATTTATATATATATATTTTTCTGATTTATTTCACATTTGTTTTTTACTTTCATTTCCTTTTCATCACTATTCTTCATTTTTTTTGTGTGTCACATAGCAAAACACAGTGGCTGCAGGCGACTAGATGTATATGGTGTTGCGATCTGCGGCCCTCGCATAGCAGAACATGATGAGCGTAGAAGCACCACAGTGAAGACGACCACCGACAAGACCAAGAAGAAAGTAGAAAACAAGCAAAACACCCAAGAAATTCTGGCAACGATCAATCGATGGACTTACTAGTATGAGGAAAACCCGTGTACAATTACAATTGTCTCTAACTAATCCCTTATACACCCACAAAGAGATACCCCCCTTTAGAGAATAGATCCCGCAGCCCTCCACCCCGAAGAACACCGAAGAAAACCCTCGCGAGAACTTCAGCCTCCAATGGTTTCCCTTCTCTCTCCCTTGGTGATGGCTACCTTTTAATCTCTACTTAGGGTTACGATTGTCCCACCATCATCCCCTAGGATCGTCCTAGGATCATCTATTTAAAATCGTACATTCATATCCAACTTGGAAAAGGAGTCCCACGAGAAAAGGCAGGGCAACAACACGTCACCCACGTGCTGTCAGCCACAGTCATGTGCACGATCCATCAGTGTCTTCTTGCCCGACAATTATGCCGATACCAGTCGTGCGCACAACTCTTCCTGACCGACCATTCCTTGCTCCCGAAGCTCCGTCTTCTATCGTTTCTTCGCGCATGAAGGTACTAGGCAGTCAATGTGGAGTTCACATCATTTGTCAGACTGTTGAGCCCTGTACCGAAGCAAAGTGCCCTTTCCTTAAAGAATCCAGGAACCCAGCTCGAGAGATGCCTTCTCTTGTGTGGCCTTCAATGGGCCGTTGTATGCGGCTTGTTTGGAGCCACATCTTCAACATATGGGAAGGTGATTGGCGACTGTATCAGATCGTGGTGAGAGTCACTTCAGGTATGAAACTCTCTCATAACCGTCTATTCTGTGTGTTGTCGTGGTTTCATCTTTCACGTTTATCGGATATGGCAATGATAAAACAATAGGAATTGTGGTGGCTTTTTATTTGCCATATTTGTTTAGGATTTTTCTCTTCGGATTATTGAAGTCATTTTTTTGTAGGTTTGGTTTTATTATACAATTCATTTATTTTGAGTCCATAATTTTTGATGCTAAGAGGTCGTTGTTGCTCTACGTAATGGCTCACCGATTGCATGTAGATAACAATGTAGAACTCATCGCTTAACTTCTCTTTGGACCCGAGAAGGGATCGGAAGTAATAATGGCTGCTTAACTTCTCTTTGGATCTGAGAAGAAACTGGAAGTGATAAAGATTGTTCGACCAGCAGGGCAGCCTTTAGTCGATGATTGGGAGTACCTTAATTCCATGGTAAGTTTATAATAATTTCAAAAGCATAATTAATAATTTAATTTTTCATTAATGTGACGGAGAATGATCCGAAGAATTTCCAACCAATCTCCAATGGCGCGGCTTTTGGAACTTCAACACCTGATCTCTGGGCTTTGTACTATACAGGTACGAACTTTAGAAATACATTGCAGTTCGCACTCACCGAATGGCATGAAACACATGTGCTAGCTCCCTGCCGAACGTCTGCAATGCTGGTGTCGTAAAGGAGGTGATGGCTGGCGTGACGGATCAAGCTTGCCCGAGGTTCCCCTCGAACACTTGGAGTTCTGTCCACAGAGATTTCAGTGCTTGAAATGTAACCAAGAAGGAAAGCATCCGAGGAGGAACTTTGATGGGTATTGTAATGTAGACTTGGAGTTCTGTCATGCAGCTACAAGCTGGGAAATTTTCAATGTATAGCTCAAGTAACATCCTAAATGGTCTGACCTCATCTTGTTGGGTTAAAATTTATAGACGACGACGAAGATGGTGATGATGCTAAATCTTGAAATGGTCCTTTGTAAATGTAATCATTGTTTGGCATTTATAATGCAAATATATCTTGTTGTGAAAATCTGTTATCTTTGTAAATCCTGATTTGGACTGTATTTTACTAGTGCATGCTCGTGCCTGTCGGCACTGCAGCGGGCCGCGTTCGGCGGCAACACACCTGTCGGCACTGCAACGGGCCGCCTTCGGTGGCAACACACCTGAATGAAATCGACGACAACACCGGCATTCGTAGGAACACCCATTTCCTCGTCCGTGCCGATTGGCACGAAGCGGGTGCCTTCAATGCGACCAACTCCCCCTCCCCTATAATCGATCAATCACAGCTGTTTGTGTTCGAACGGATTCCTCGAGATCGACCCGATGGTTTGGGGCGGCCGAAATTTTAACAGACGGATTTATAGCGGTTGATGCGAACAATGATCACGGGATGAACGGTCAGGTTTAGTGCAGTTTCAATGAACCGGGATTTTAGGGGTTTAGTGCAGTTTAACTGGGTTGGGATTTGAAACCAATGAGAGATCGTGCGTTGATTTTTGAATAAATGGTTAGATCTATTTGATTCAATTTTGTCCGGTCAGCTTGTCATAATCAGCTTTTTTGTTCCGTTTTATCTAGTCAACACAAAACTGACATCCCTTGTTATATAGATGTAGCTTTAACTTTATGTATTGGCTTCATTTTTTACTTTTCTTGGAGGTGGCAGTTATAAAGCAATGGGAATTTTGAGATTTTTTTCTTTTTTTTTTGTTTAGGATTTCTCTTTGGATTATTGAAAAATCATTTCCCTCTTTTCTGTTTCAATTTGATGCTGAACCAAAGGCTTAATTAAGTCGGGTATGGTTTTTCTCTTTGGTGCCAATGGGAAAAATTTTCGATACAATCTATGTACCGTACTCACACCAACTACAGTACAAGATAATGCACATGGGGTAATAGGGCCCCAATACTTAGTGCGTGCTGATAGGTTGTTGCCAGTGTGAGTACGATACAGAGGTTATATTGAAAATTTTTCCGTGTTAAGTTTATGTTCAGATAGCAATGCTCTTCCGGTAAAGTCAACTTAAACCATAGACCTTGACTAGAAAATACACTCCTCTATGGTTCGTCCTTTTCTAGCACGTAAATTAGTCTCATTCTCGCAATGGCAGGCACCAACTGTTAGGGGTGTGCATCGGTTCGAAACCGACCTATTTAGGCAAAACCCAAACCGATCCAACCTAGGTCGGTTTTGAGAATTTGCAATCCGATCCAAACCGATTGATACTGGAATCCAATCCAATCCAATCCAATTAAAGTCGGTTTGGATTGGATTGGATGGTCGGTTTGGGCTTTGGCCCATATACTTACTAGGTTTTTTATTTGGGCATAGTTTCAACTTTAAAATGATTATTTCAAAATTATAAAATGATACTACATTACTTACCAAAATACCAAGTTATCAACAACAATATCATTATGTCCACAATATTCATATCCATTAAATATTAAAAACTACAAAGTACAGTTTTAACAATTAAACAAAAGTTCACAACAGTTACCGCTAAATTAGTAAATTATAAACCGGAGTCTGGTTCGGTTCGGTTCGGTTTAGGTCGGTTTTTAATTGATATATCCGATAACCGATCCAATCATATCGGTTTTGAAAAATCCTGATCCAATCCGATCCGTTGAGTGTGTCGAAACCGATCAAATTCGGTCGGTTTGGTTTGGATCCTGCACACCCCTACCAACTGTGGCTCCATTGGATAGATGTAATTCTTATCGGAGCACCAATGGAGTGAATCAAGAGGAGTGGAGCCATACATACAATGACAGACACCAACTGTTTCTATTTGCCATTAAAATATAAATTAAGGGACATTAATATAATTATCGTTTGAGTGGCAAATAATAGACAATTAAGATCCATCACCCAAGGGTGTGACCAGGATGAGGTCCCCGCCGAATGTGGACACCACCGAACTAATTTAGCCGCCCGTGCCAAATGTGGGGGCCATCAAACACATTTTTCTGCCCCTCACCAACTATGAGTGTCCCTACCTAAAGTGTTTTGATTGATATCAAAGACAGTCGCTGCAATGCTGAAGGTGGCGGGGGGATACGTTACCATCGAAGACGGCCGAGTGCCGACAGGCACGGACATGCACTATCCCTATCCATAGAAGAAAGATGCACTCGAGGACCACATTCAAAAAAGTAAAAAGAGGAGAGCACTAAGGGCAAAGAGCATGCCATTAGAAACACAAAAAGGATAAGGCTACGGAATAAGCCAGACAAGAGAACAAGCACAGCCAAAAGCTCGGGGTGCCAGCATCATTAGCTCAACCGACGCCGCATAGAGCCACAGCCCCCTCCCCTCCCCTAAAACTTTAGGGCCCAGCCACGTGGCACGAGGTGGGGTCGCACCTAACAACGGCTCTTTTATTTATGACCGCCTCCTCTTTTTTTCTCTGGTCACACCCAACCACCTCCTCCTCCCCCAAACGAGGGCAGCCCCCCGCCCCTGTAGATAGACGCTGATTCATTTCCAGCTAAATGCCGAGAATCCCGTCCTCCTTTTCTATCCGGATTTCACGTGACCCATAACAGAATTCAGAATTCATAGCCGCAATCCCTATCCCTCCCTCTCTCCATCTCTATCTCTCTCTCTCTATACATACATACCAAAGAGAGAAAGAGAGAGAGAGTTGGGGTCAGGGGAGGCGAATTCCATCTCTCTCTCTTTATACATACCAAAGAGAGCGGAGAGTTGGGATCAGGGGAGGGGAGAGGAGAGGAAAGCAGCATCTGGGTTTTGCTTATCTTGGGGAATTGAGAGATGGGTAGGTGGGAGTTTTGGTTGGTGATGGTGATGGGGTTGGCGGTGGGGAGAGGAATGGTGGGCCGCCCAGAAGAGGATCTGGTGCGGGGGCTGCCGGGGCAGCCGGAGGTGGGGTTCAGGCAGTACGCGGGGTATGTGGACGTCGACGAGAAGGCGGGGAGGAGCCTCTTCTACTACTTCGCCGAGGCCGACGGCGACGCCGACAAGAAGCCCCTCACCCTCTGGCTTAATGGAGGTATGGTGGCCTTCCTTGTCATCTGCACCATTGCTTTACTTTTCTTCTGTGTGTTGAGCACCATTGTTTTAGTTCTCTGAAGTGAATTCTGGAGTTAGTTTCTGGGTGTTTTGCGGGATTGTCCTGTTCATCTTTACTCCTTGGATCCATGTTCAGTTGCATTTCTTCCTGTTTTTTTTATTGGATTATGCACTGGTTTGGTGCTATGTATGTGTAAATTCTGCAGTGTTTAGTTGAATGTGTTGTTTTACTGTTGTATTGAAGTTGGGTGACATTTCAGTCAAGAAATAGGAATCCAGAGATCCAATGTTGTATTAGATGTAGCATTACTACTGTTATATTAATAGTTGGGATCATAGTGACAAAATTCAGATTCGGCACTAATTCGGTGGGGGGTCAATTGAGTTCAGTTCCGATAAATTCGGGGAAAAATCAGGAGTTTTTCAGGATTTTCAATTTTTTTTAGGGTTTTGGGGGGATTTTTGGATTTTTCAGCATCTTTTCAGAATCATTCGCTGTTTTTCGGGAAAATTCAGCGAACTAGATTATTGGATGATTAATCCCCGGTTTATTCGACAGGCCATTAATGCGCCAAAATTCGATGATTTTCACCCAAATTCAGAACTTTGTTACTATGGTTGGAAGTATATGCACATCCTTGTAGCAGTTATGGGCTATAATGGTGTTGGGTGACTTTTGGTTGGGACACAACCCTCAAATGATCAAATGTAATAATTATTTATCTCTTTTTCTTTTGTTCATTCTTTCCTTGAATTGGTGTGGCATCTGTTAATAGGTATCTGATCCTCAAAAATATTTATCTTCTTGTTTCTTGTTTTCTTATGGTGATCAGAGAGTTGGCAGCTGACCTACCAAACATCTACATTTTAGTCCACTATTTCGTCTGATTTTCTTTACATACTAAACAAATGATTGCTATCTATTTAAATGAAATTCGAAGGGAGTCGACAATTAGATAGAAGATCATGATCCTGTTTCAATTTCCCTAGCAATCGAATGATCGTCTTGTAGTTAAGAATCTTATCAGGTATACCTCAGATCGTAAAACAATGTCCCCTTCAACATTTTACAAATATTGCAACTATTGCTGCCTGAATTTTCTTTGATCAATCATTGCCCCTAAAATAGTATAAAATAATTTGGTTATGTGATTAGAGCATCTCCAACTGGCTACCTAGATGTTTCCCTATTTTAACTTTCTCTACACTCACTAGGGTGGGCGAGAGAAGTCCAGAGAGTCTAGATCATGCCCCCCCCCCCCCCCCCCCCCCCCGTTTGAATAAAACAAACAACCTCGCCATCTTTAATTTCCCAAACAGCCCCACACCAAACCTTGCTTCGTGGGCCCCTGGTTTGGTTTTTGCACAAGAAATAGGGAGAGATTTGAGGAGCCCATCAGAGTGCTCTTCAATTCCCACTCCATACTTTGCCTGCGTGGTATCTAGGAGCCCCAAGAATAGGGAAGGAACCTAGGAGCCTATTGAAGATGCTCTTAGCCAACAGCCATGTCCTTTTAAAAAAATAACTGCTTATTATGTATATCGCAATCACTACTTCAATTCAGAAATTTTTTTTTTTTGGTACTTTCAGAGGGGAGGTCACAAACAGACCTCCAGGAGGTGCCACATACCGGCGCTGCATAGGAAACCACCAGTAGGTGGGGAAAGCCGTCCGACAGGATACAGACAAAAGTGGCACAACTGGCACACCTACGGAGACCGCCACTAGACGATAGCACATAGATCACAACTCGAATGCTTCAATAGTTGACAATGTTTCTCATTCCAGACTCTAGTTTTTTTACTTCTTTCAAAACATCCGATGCGATGGTTGATATTCTATTATTATTATATTTTTTGATACTGGTATTCTTTCAGCATAACATTCCATTCGCAGACTTGGCAGTATTTCCCATGTAGAGCTCCATCATACGATGTACTCTGAGCTCATAGTCTTATGATTCTAAATTTTTGTATCATTCAAAAGAACACTGAGGTCGAGGGTGCCATCTAGCTCGGCTGGTAAAGTCTCTTGGTGGTTGTACCAAAGACCTGGGATCAAATCTCACAATTCATCGAATAAACAACTGGTACTGGTCCACACCTTAATCCTCCTCAGATGTGATGCCGATAGGTTCAAAAAAGAAAAAAGAAACAGAAAAAAGAAAGAAAAAGAAAAAGAAAAGAAAGAAAGAAACACTACATACTCTTCTTTCGCTTTCGATGGAAGAGCTGTCCTCCTTCGCCTTCAAACCGATGAAGCACAATCAGCAGAAAGACCTGTTATACATTCCCTTTGGTAATTCAGAGAAGTCAGTAGTTGGAAATATCTTTGTCAATTGAATTATATTTCCCTTATTTCCTACGTTGTTTAACAGAGGATAAAGAACTTATCAATCTCCAAATTGCTTGCTTGATTCATCTTTATACTGTGCCACTGGACTTGCAGATGTCATGTAACCTCTTCCTAGAAAGCTGGATTTATTTCCTTTGAGAAAATAAAACTTCATCTTGTGTTAAATGATTAAACATGATTTTCAAGTAAGAATTGTATCTTTGAAGACACTCAGACTCTGGTGCTGATAATTAATTTTTGTGTTCAGGACCGGGTTGCTCTTCTATGGGAGGTGGAGCCTTCACTGAATTGGGTCCATTTTTTCCTCGAGGCGATGGTCGGGGCCTTCGAATCAACAAAAAATCATGGAATAAAGGTTCCAAATCAATATAACCTTAACTGAAACGCTTGATGAGTATTAATGAAATTTTCTATGATTAACTTGACTGAGATTTTCTTCCATTTTTCCCATATACTCTTGCTATATATATAAAATATTTCGACTACTCATTTTAACTCACAGCTGAAAAACTTCATTGAACTTCACTTTTCTTCTATCCTTAGTATCAAATCTCCTTTTCATCGAATCTCCTGCTGGAGTTGGATGGTCTTACTCCAACACGACATCTGACTACACATGTGGAGATGAATCAACTGGTAAGTTTGACAGTGGTTCTGAGATTTTCTCCTCAAAACATCAGTGACTCATCTTCTATATTTGTGGCTGCCATAATAGGAAACAACCACATAGGTGTTTGTGTATTGTTGATCAGACTTCTTTCGTATTTTGGTCATTGCAGCTAATGACATGCATGAATTCCTAATGCGATGGTACGACAAGTTTCCCGAGTTCAAATCCCGCGACTTGTTTCTGACCGGAGAAAGCTATGCAGGTCTATGAGTCCTAACCCTATTGGAATTTATAACCTTCTCGTCGCTCTGCTGCCTCTTTGAATGTTTGCTGACATGGAACACATGGTTATAGGGCACTACATACCACAACTGGCCAATGTTCTTCTGAATCATAACAAATACTCAACTGATTTCAAGTTTAAGATCAAGGGAGTCGCTGTAAGATGACTTGTCCTTCTCCACATCTCCCTCACAGAGTTCTGTTTAACAATACCTATGCTGTTACTCCACCTCTCACACATTAGTGCTGTTTAACAACAATACATTTGTTCTAACTGCTCGAATAGATTGGAAATCCGCTGCTGAAGCTCGACAGGGACACCCCAGCGACCTACGAGTTCTTCTGGTCACACGGTATGATTTCCGATGAGATAGGGCTCACCATCATGAACCAATGCGATTTCGAAGATTACACCTACAGTCCCCCCCACAACATGAGCCAATCCTGCAATGACGCGATCACCGCTGCAAATGCCGTGGTCGGTGATTACATAAATGCGTACGATGTGATCCTTGATGTCTGCTATCCAGATATCGTGGAGCAGGAACTGAGGTTGCGAAAACTCGTAAGAGCCCCATCTCACCTCAAAGCCGTTCTATCTTTGATTTATTATCGTTGGCGATCTTTCAGATGTCACATTTATTTTCCTGAAAGGATTTTGAGTTCATCGGTCGTTCACGTTATTGTCCTCGTTGTGATTCATGTCAGGCTACTAAGCGAAGCGTGGGGGTTGATGTATGCATGACTTACGAAAGGCGTTTCTATTTCAACCTTCCAGAAGTTCAACGCGCTCTTCATGCCAACAGGACAAGTTTACCTTACAGTTGGAGCATGTGCAGCAGGTAAGCATTCCCATCCACCATAACCATAACCCATCAAGCCATGTCCAATCTACTCGGGATCGACTTAATGAATCCTACTTCGCTCCTAAGGGGTTTCTCAAACAAAAAAAAAAGTATTGCACCATTTATTTCTATTTAGAGCAGCATTCCTATCCGCCAAGGATCAAAATTTCAATTTTGCCCTATCATTCTAGCTATAAAATGATTATCTCATGTGGGTCATGATGTAGCTGCTTATTACATTATGGTAACGGGCTTATGCATTAAAATTGAGAATTTTACCTAGAATGGTAGATAAACTTAACCATGATAACTTTTTCCCTCACATCCTAGATGAGGTAAACTGATTTATAATTACACAAGTTGATCATTGCTAGCTTAATAAGCTCACAATTTTTTTTTTAAAGGTTGTATCTACATTGTGACTTGGATTAAGAAAATTTTAGTATATTTTCTTATTCTTAACTTTGTAAATAACCAAATAGAAAAAATGGAATACAAGCCAACTTTAGAGTGAAAACCTTAGAACTTATAAAGTAAAATAGAGGCAATGGTGGAAGATTCCTTGTACAGTTGTTTCAGGTCTATAAATTACTTGCAGATACATAACAAATGTGGAAATAACTGATGTTGCTGATATTTTGATACTCCAGCATTCTGAACTACAGCGACACAGATGGGAATATCAACATCCTCCCCTTGCTTAAGACAATAGTTCAGCATCAGATTCCCGTTTGGGTTTTCAGGTAAGTCTCCTCTCCTCCTAGTTATTCATTGTATATGAAATGCCACACCATATTGGAATTAACGAATCTCTAAATCGCCAGCGGGGACCAAGACTCCGTCGTGCCACTCTTGGGCTCTCGGACGTTGGTCCGAGAACTAGCTCATGATATGAAATTTGGGGTAACAGTCCCTTACAGCGCCTGGTTCCACAAAGGCCAGGTACACCTCATCTTCTTGGGCTCACTACTGAAGTGAGTTTTTTAGTGTTACTAACTCTCTCTTGCTTACCTGGCACAAAAGGTTGGCGGCTGGGCGACTGAGTACGGGAACCTACTGACATTCGCAACGGTGCGGGGTGCAGCCCATATGGTACCCTATGCGCAGCCAGACAGAGCTCTACGTCTCTTCAGGGCATTTGTAAATGGGCAGAGATTGCCAAACACAACCCATCCTTCCATTGATAATTAGATGCTCCTTGATAAGTCTAGGCAGCGGAAGCAAGAGCAGCAGTCTACGATTCTAGGATTTGTTACTCTTGCAGGAGACAAAATGATAGTTTGAATAAATATTCGTTTTAATCCTTATTTACTTCCAGTAGTTGAAGTGTGGTGCAAGGCTTGATGATTGTTAAGTTTCCCTTCCTTTCTAAATATCTAAGTTGTGGATAAAGAGTATTGAAGTGCCCAAGGAGACAAACACTGGCCAACGTGTTTGGTGGTTTGTGCTAACTGGCACAGCTGGTTGCGGCACAACCCCTATAGTTGGGGAATCGGCTCCTCTCGATACTTTTTATGAGTCTTTCGAATTGGCGCTGGTGCTTCAACAGTGCAGATCGTGCAAATCATCTTCGTACAGTCTATTGAACCATTTGAAAATTTTAAGAGATGACTTTGCACCTTTGAAGCAAGAGTGCTGCTCATCCGAGGCCTAACACGAAAGACTCATGAAAAGTACTGACTCGAGGTGAGCCAATTCTTAGGATGACGCTAATGTTTTCAATGCTGGCTTCACCTAGATGCAGATGATTGTGGTTTGCTGGGGCCAATAGGTAGGCCATGCAAATCCAAAAATATATACACATTAGACTAAGGAGCATTCGGAGCAGTGGTTTCATTGATTATACCTTGGTTTTTGCATTATTTGGAATACTATGTTGAGACTATTCACCTCCTTTGCAGACCTAGGTAGTTTTAATTTATGTTTTTTGCTAATTATTCCCAAACTAATAGGCAAACTATCAAAACCTCCCTCACATTTCAGTATTTGCATAAACCTCCCTCATGTAGTCATGTACCCAGTTTCAGTACTACATGTACACATGTTTGTGTTCACGCATCAGTGAATGTGTGTACATGTATTGTTGAAACTGTTCACATGAGGGAGGTTTAAGCAAATACTGAAATGTAGAGGAGGCTTTGCTTTGAAATCAACAAAACTCCTTTTAATAATCTCATCTTTTTGGTTTGAAATCAATCTAAACTTAATCTATGATGAGGTAGACATCACGAAAGTTAGTGAAGTCACATACAAAAGTAAATGTATTTCTTCCCACCCCTAATGAAGACAGTGTTTACATCTATGCCGGTATGAATTATTATTTTCTTTTAAATTGCTTCTCCATTCATAAAAAAACGATTATCTAAGTTGTAAATGCATTTGGCCTTGTCATTTACATGGCTTTTGGTAATAAATTTTAAGAACATAATCCTACGGAAAATATCATATGATTCAATCTATAATACATATTACAGCGTGTTCGTTTTATTTACAAGCATGCCACTATAATAAAAATATTTCAGACCGTCCAACCATATACACAAAGACTAAAATAAAAATAAGTATGTTGATGTAAGGGTGAGTGCGATTCATTTGGGTAGGGAGAACGAATGAGATTGAATGGAGTTAAGATGGAGAGGTGGGATTGGGGAGAAAAAGAAATAAATGAATAAAGGACCATATTATAAACAAATAAAGCTCTATAATATATTGGAGGGCTTTGATGTAAAAAATAAAGGACACATTAGGTATTAACCAATTGTTCACACATTTTTTCTACAAATGGTTAATTTCCTAGGACTGCCACCTATACGTGGTCCCCCCTCCCCCATAATTGCACTCAATCCGTCTCTCTATTCCCCCGATCTCTCTCTCTCTCTCTCTCTCTCTCTCTCTCTCCGTCTCTCTCTATCTCTTCCCCCGATCTCTCTCTTTGTCTCTTTCTCTCTCTTCCTCTCTCTCTCTCTCACTCTCTTTCCTCGATCTCTCTCTCCGTCTCTCTCTTCCCTGATCTCTCTCTTGATCACAGTCGTCCGTTGAAGCCATCACAGACCCGACCCGACCCATTGAAGCCATCGCAACCGTCCTCTCTTCCCCCGATCTCTCTCTCTCTCTTTCTTCATCTCTCTCTCCGTCGCTCTCTCTTCCCTGATCTCTCTCTTCGTCTTTCTCTCTCTCAATGTTTAAAAAGGCGAAAGACGTACTGAGGCGTTTTTCCTCTAGAGAGGCGAGGCGTAAGCCTCAAATTTTTTTGAGGCGTTTTGGTAAAAAAAAATTAAAGAAGAAAAACTTCAGAATAAATACTATTATTGAATGTGTAATAATAATTGAACTAGATATGCATAATAAATCACAATGTATTAAGAAATATCTTATATGACACGATTGAGCACTTTTCAAGCAATCTAACAACAAAATAAAAAGTCAAATTGCTCAAACACGCTTAATTCTTTAATATTCAATATAGTAGTTAAAGTAGCAACTAACAAGTAATAACAAACAATAAAATACGAATATAGGACTAACATTGTCAATATTCAAAAAAAAAAAAGATACAAATACATGAAATGGTAAAATACAAAGAAAAAATTATAGAAAAAACTAGTAGAAGAAGCAAGATCATGATCTATACCTTTAAACTTGAAACAAATCTTGATTTCTCACTTGTAGTTGGTAGACAATCCACAAAGAAGAAGAATACAACTTCGGAATTAAAATCGGAAAAGAAATAAGCACTAAATCTTGATTTTGGGTTTTTGGAGGCAAAGGGGTTTCAAAACTTAAAAAGATCTAAAATGGTTTAGGAGGTTTCAATAGGTGAAAAAGGGCCCATGGGGGCGATTTACATATCAAACCCTTTGTGCCCCTTCCACACCAAACATTGGTTTTAACCCCTCCCCGCCTTATGTTTCACGCCTGGAGCATGAGACTTACGTCTCGAACGCCTTGATAAGCTCCTCGGACAAAGGCATACACCTCTTGATACAAATGTATAGGTTTTTTATATGTGGCTGCTGAGGCGTGCGTCTCGAGGCAACACAGGACGGCCTCACTTCGAGGCGGGCCTCGAGGCGTAAGCGTCAAACGCCTTTTTAAACATTGCTCTCTTCCCCCAATCTCTCTCTATTCGTCTCTCTCTCTCTTCCCCCAATCTCTCTCTCTTGATCACAGCCGTCCATTGAAACCGTCCGTTGAAGCCATCGCAGACCCGACCTAACCCGACCCATTGAAGCCATCACAGACCCGACCCAACCCGACCCGTTGAAGCCATCGTAGCCGTCCGTTGAAGCCATCGTAGACCGAACCCGACCCATTGATTTTTAAACTGGTCTTAGACGGATCAAACGGATCGGAGACAAAACCCATACCCGACCCGTTTACTAAACGGGCTAGTCGTTTCAACCCGTTTACGACCCGAACCCGTTAAACCCAGACCCAGACCCGCTAATTTCATGTCGGGTCCAAAATTGTCATCCCCATCTCTCTCTCTCTCTCTCTCTCTCTCTCTTTATCTCTCTCTCTCTCTCTCTCTCTCTCTCTCTTCCCCATGATCTCTCTCTCTCCGGGGGGGGGGGGGGGGGGGAGGGGGGGAGGGGGGAGGGTGTTGGTCGGAGGGGGGGTGGTCACGCCGAAGGCGCCCGCTTCGTGCCAATCGGCAAGGGCATGCACTAGTATAAAATACAACAAAGCTACAATTTTCATTAGATAAGAAAGTTGATATTACATTCAATTTAAATAAAACATCACACAAGTATTTTCATGCAAACCGAATTAAAGCCTTGCTGACTCAAAAGTGACCCGCTAACCAGATTCTTGGTGTTTGTACAAAAGAGAGTGAGCAAGAGTATGTGACTAAGTCTTTGAGATTCACTTATAGCCATTGTGGTGCTTGTCGCAAAGGCTCAGTCTAGATTTAGCACTTCCGATTATTAGATCATAATTTGTAGTGTGTAGCATCATAGTTAAGTTGATCAGACATAAGCAGCCAGTGACCTTGGTCAAGGGTTGGAATAAAGAGTCGACATATTTCCCTCCTCCCGCTCTCTAGTGGCGGGTCTCTCGCCTTCGTGGCAAGCCTTCCAACATGTGGGGTTATTAAAAATCGGGATAATTCTCTCGCTCTTGTGGCGAGCATCGATGTCTATCTTGTACTGCTGCACTAACAGGTGATATACTGACCACTTGGTCCCCTCCCCCAAAAAAAATTGCATGATACTTAAAACATGTAATCATGCTTCATTTCGTGTTGGATTATTGCGATAAAACTGATCTTGTTGCAGAATTTTCACCTTGAATCTGCTTCTGTGATGTGTTGTCATCCATTCCTTGTTGGAACCAGAGCATCAGAAACTCGGGGGGCTCCTCCTCAGCTCCTCCTCTTGCCAAAACCAATTTCTTCATTTTCGATCAAATACACACAGATTTCCAAACAATGCGATCAGCGCAATCTCGGAACAACCTCGCTCCGGCATAAACTTGGCATCTCCATCAATGGGCATTGTTCTCTCCTCATAACAGCATAAGTTGCAGCTGAGCGGTCTTCTCGACTTCAACTCTAGAGCCCAGTAGGGGAGATGTTGGTTGAAGAAATCACCACTAGGTTTCATGAACTCGCCAACCCTATCAGGGTCTCATTAATCCGCTTGCTCAATGGATGAGAGAGATGACCTTGATAGAAGGAATGCAGTCTCCCCTTCAAAGAGATCCAGCTGCACCCTGGAGCCTTCACCATACCCAATCCTCTCATCCTTGCTCTGATCTTCAACACACCGCTACGTAGTCCGACAGCGTCGTAGATCCCACAGAGCGCCACATAGTTGCTTGGATTCTTGCCCTCCAATTCAAAAAGCCTTTGAGCAGCGATCTCCCCAATCTCCACATCTCTGTGCATAGCACAAGCGCCAAGCAGCGCTCCCCAAACACTCGCCCCTGGCTCCATTGGCATCGTCTCTATCAGCTCCAGAGCTTCTCCGATGCTCCCAGAGCGGCCCAGAAGGTCCACCATACAAGCGTAGTGCTCAACACAGGGCGCTACCCCATGAGACCTACTCATCGACTCGAAGACCATCCGGCCCTCATCGACCAGGCCCGAGTGGCTACAACTAGATAGAACAGAGGTCAATGTGACACAGTTGGGCTTTAATCCTCGGGATATCATCTCCTCGTACATTTTCAGAGACTCCAACCCTTTCCCATGAGCTCCATAGCAAGATATCAAGGTGGACCATGTCACTAGATTCCTCTCGCCCATGCTCGAGAAAACCCGAATCGAATCATTCAGGCAGCCGCACTTGGCGTACATGTCGATCAAGGAGTTCCCAACGGCGGTGTCGGATTCAAACAATAAACACCTAATCACTTTCCCGTGGACCTCTCTTCCTCTCATCAAGTCTCCTCCTTGGCCGCAGGCTATCAGCACGCTCGGAACAGCCATTGGATCCATCTGGACGCCCTCCATCTGAGATCTCCGGAGAAGACCCAGTGCTTCGTCCGAGAGCCCGGCTCGTGCGAACCCCGAGATCATGGAATTCCACACCACAGTGTCTCTCTCGGGCATTGATCGGAACAGATGGTGTGCAGATTCCAGGCTCCCGCATTTCGCATACATATCAAGAACGGAGCTCCGTACGAGTACGTGGTCTTCGAGCCCGAGCACGATGACCCAACTGTGGAGCGACTTCCCTAGAGAGGGGTCTCCGGCGCCGGCGCAGGCCTTGAGGAGGGCGGGGAGCGTGAAGTGGTCGGGGCGAAGACCTGCTCGCTGGAACGGTTGGAGGAGGGCAAGGGCGCAGGCGTGGAGGGAGACGTGGGCGTAGGAAGAGAGCAGGATGTTCCATGAGTGCATGTTTCGGTGGGGCATCCGGTCGAACACCTTGCGGGCGGCATCGAGGCGGGAGCATCGGGAGTAGAGGAGGATGAGGTCGGTGTGGAGGGTGACGTCGGGAAGGAGGCCGTGGGCTAGGGCTTGGGCGTGGGCCTGCTCTCCCGGGCGAATCGCGGGAAGCTGAGCGCATCCCCGCAGGAGGGAGGACAGGTGAGCAGCGCGGCGGCTCCTCTGTGCTGCCGGCATCTCATAATCACATCCAGTTTAAACGGTGGACGATTCCGATGCAATCAACAAATAAACCTTGATGTGTTTCGTTTAGCATTAAATTCCTCCCTCACTCTTTTTTTTTTTTCTTTACAAAGTCATTTTGATGCAGCTGTACAGTAAAATCTTCAATAATAAATCCAAAATACTGTAGAGCTACAATGATTCATAGTAGCAGTGATTTCAAGTTGGTTGTTACAGTGAAATTATTATAGCAGCTAGCTACAGTGAAATCACTATAGCAGCTACAATGATTTATTGTAGCAACCGAATTAATACTCTACTAAATTTTTGGTTAAAAAAAAAGGAGGAGGGGATGTGTGAGCGGTCCCTGACAAAGAAATCCTTTAAACTAAAGGAATTTTAAATGATGTGGACGAAAATGCCCTCCATAGTATTTTAAATTCTCTTGTGGATGCCACCGAACCAGCGAACCTCGGAACCACCGAACCGAACCACCTCACTGCCCCCGAAGCTGCTTATCGCCATCGCTGAATCAAACCACTACTCGCCACCGCTGAACCGAACCTAAACCTAACCCTAAACCTAAGATCTATGGGCCATGGGATGAACCCCAGAACACAGGATCAACGGAGGAACCCTAATCGAACCCTAGATCTGGGATCTCCGCTACTCGCCGCTGCTTGAAACCTGATCGAACCCTGCCGCTTTCGCTGCTTGACGCCGCCTTAGCTGCAACTCGTCGGGGTCATTGGAGTCGAGGTCGAGGTTGCCGAGGTCGAGCTCGACGCTCACGCCGTTGCTGTCTCTTCGTCGCCTCTCGTGTGCTCGATAGAGCTGGGAGAAGGAGGCCAAGGGTAATTTGGGATTTTTGAAAAAAAATTCAGAGACCTTTCCTTAGTTGAAACGTTTAGTTAGCCTGGACGTTAGAAAATTTATCTATATAGGATTAATCATCCACTATACCCAAAAAAACTAAGTGTCCAACCAAACATGACGTGGGTTTTCTATTAAATCCGATAATCTGAATACAAGGTTTTACAGTAATTGGAATACCTGTTTTGACTTGTCTTGTCAAAAAAAAACGACGTGGCATTCGTTTTATGATGCCAGTAGTGCCAGATGACCACTTTTGATATTGTTTTTGACAGGTGGCTAAAAGTGACATTTTTATTTTATAATGATATTTTTTTTAAAAAAAAGGGAAATGGATTTAGGTCACAGACAACATATCTGTTTGATGAACATGACACTCATAAGATCCCTTAAGAGAAGGTCCTAGATTTATTTCATAAATTCGAAAATACCCTCCTCCAATCCATCATCCTCAACACTCGTGACGCCATCCTCCAGTCCGTCGTCCTCAATGCCCGCGATAACCTCGCCCTCTGCCTCCTCCCACTCCCTGACATCTCCTCCTTCCTCCTTAACGGCATGAGTAGTAGCATCACGAGTTGTAGCTGAGCGAAGATAAGAGATGGGCGGCAAACGGGGCTTGGTTCGACTTAGGTTTAGGATTCGATTTAGTTTAGAAATAAGTGACATTAAAATAAAAATTTGAAGCACATAGAGGGGTATTTTGCTTCTCTGTCCTTTGGCTAAAACTGCTCTCTTGTTTTGATCCGTTCACAAGTCCCCCCCCCCCCCCCTTCCCAAAAAAAAAAAAAAAAAAATCCCTCTTTCTCTAGTAGATGGAGCCATTCTGACGTGGCACTTGATCACATCCGTCCTTTTACTCGCTAGTATGTCTGTGTGGGATTCATTGGTGCATCGGACGGTTGTGATCATGTGCCACAGTAGCATGGACCGATCTGGGGGAAAAACAACATGGCTGAAAAGCTTTTACCCTATAAAAAAAGTTTTTTTTTCAAAATATTATTAAAAAATAAAATATTTAGCTAAATAGTTGTTGACTAAAAGTATTTGCCATTGTAGCACTCTGATCGCCACGTGGCAGGTCAGCGCCGTAAAACGCCATAAATTTTTTTTTTCTAAGCCATGGTAAAGTCGGTATCCGGGTTACCGGGTTTAAACTCGATATTGTGGATACCGGGTTTACCCAAAATTCCACAAGAAAACGGCTAAGTGTGAGAACATTCTATAACAGGGCTTCGGTTAAACCCGGTATCCAAAATACCGAGTTTAAACCCGCTAACCCGGATACCGACTTTACCGTGGCTTAGAAAAAGAAAAAAAAATTGCGGCGCGCTTTAAGACGCTAACCACGTGGCTGTCAGAGCGCTAAAATGATAAATACTTTTGGTCAACAACTATTTAACTAAATATTTTATTTTTAATAATATTTTGAAAAAAAACCCAAAAAAAAACAGTGGAAGAAGAGAAGGGAAGAGAGAGTGAATGGTGGCGAGTTGGTAACCCAATCTTCAATTGCTTGAATGAAATTCTTCTAAACCTCTTTGGATCAATTGGATTAGAATAAAAACCCATCATCAGCTGCTGCTCTTTTAGAGAGAGAGAGAGAGAGAGAGAATGGGTACCGCCGCCATCATCAGCTGCTGCTTTTCGTTCAGACATCCCCACCACCACCACCGCACACATGTGATAAGATCTATGCACGAAAGGATTGGTGGGAGAAGTGGGTCGTGCGCTGAATCAACAAGGGGGTGCGACTCCACACATGGAGGAGATGGGGTGGGAGCCGCTGGATTTTCAGGGAGGAGGAGAGCTGCAATGGTTTCTGGGTTGTGCTGGGCTTCAGGGATGGTGTTGGGTTTCCCAAGAGATGGCTTGGCAATGGCAATGAAGCAGGGCCTCTTGGCTGGCAGGATCCCTGGCTTGTCTGGCCCAGATGAAAGAGGTTTGGCTTCCCTTGTTGCTCATAGCCTTATCCTTACTTCATGGGTTCTGTTCATTTTTTTTTTGTACCTGTTGGCACGCGATAACCCTAACGAGGTCAATCCACCGCCAGTAGCTTGCGGAAGCATCTTAGAGTTTCGGATTTCCGACAAAGAGAAAAAGCGATCACAAACAATGATCACAAAGCAAAGAGAAAAACAATCACACACAAGATTTGTTCACACAGTTTGGAAAAAACCCTACTTTTGTGCGCGGGTGTCGGTCACCACCCTTTCAATGCACTATGGAATTAGAATTGAAGATGCAACCATCACCTTCTTCTTCCCCCGTGCCTCCGATCTCAAGGAAAACAATTCTATCTTGATCCTCGATCTCTCTTCTCCTCATGAAATACCGAGAGAAGCCCGAAGAAGAGACCCTAACAAGCCGTCGACGAACCCCCTCGCCCAACGTGTGTTGCTTGCCAAACCCTAAAAGAAAAATTCTTTAAATAGAGTAAACCACATGCAACTTAGCCTTCAGCCTTTATAGGACTCGTTTGGGTTCGCCCGGACGAAACCAACTTATAGCCAAGCCAACCCCCTCTGTCTGCGAGCTCGCTTAGGTACTCACAGGTTGGCTCTGACAGCCCGGAGCTGAGACCGGTGTCTCTGCCAGCTAACTCACTCGAGCGCCCACAAGCTGGCACCCCGGGCATCGGCCGCTTGGATCCCTGCTTTTTGTGCCTTTCCTCGCCGAAACTGAGCCAACTCTGCAACAATCTCAACATGGTGAAGTTTTTTGCCAATGCTCTCGTTCCATCGAACCTTCCACCTTGGCAAGTCTCAACTCGCCTCCTCCGCACATCAGATGACGAGGTGCTCTCTCAGCTGTTCTAATAAGAGACAAGATGGAGCAATTTCGAGTAATGCTCAAACTTCTCCCTGGTAACTGGCTTCGTGAGGAAATCAGACGCATTCTCGTCCGTGTGAACTTTCTCCATCTTGATCTTTCCATCATCCAACCAGTCTCTGATCCATTGGTATATGATATCAATGTGTTTGGTTCTCGTGCGGATTCTTCGCCAAACAGATCGCACTGTACCATAATTGAGATCTGCCTCAGTTCCATCTCACGAGCGCTCCCTTCAACCAGATAGCCTCCTTTGCGACCTATGTCAACGCCATCTACTTCACCTCGATAATGGAGAGTGCCATCACCGACTGTAACATAGATCTCCAACAGATCGATTCTCATCACAGGTGAAAACGTACCCTGCAGTAGACTTCTCATGTCCAATTCGCTGCGTAGTCTGAATCTAAGTATCCCATGATACTTGCCTCTCCCTTTTGCCTCACAAATATGATTCCTCGATCTGCACTGCCCTTCAAATACCTCAAAATCCACTTGATTGCTTGTTGATGGATTTTCTCTGGATTCGACATGAACCTAGACACGCTGCTCACCGCCTGTGCCAGATCCAGCCTCGTGCAAACCATAATATACATCAAACAACCTACTGCGTTGGCGTACGATATATTTTGCATCTCCTTGATCTCCTTCTTAGTAGACGGACACTGTCTCTTACTCAGAATAAAATTTGTAGCCAATGGAGTAGAGGCAAATTCTCCTGTCTTCCTTGTACTTCACCTCCACTCGTAGGAGATCTGATATACACCGATTGAATTTGTTTAGGTGTTCCATCAAATCTCCGTCTTTATCCATGCACAAATCATACAATTCATCCTTCAAGAGCAACCTGCTCGATAGCGACTTTCCCATGTAAAGCGCCTGCAATTAGTCCTCCATGAAACTGTGCATGTCTTCATTTGACTGACGAAGTTCGATCAAGCTCATTTCCTTCTGATCTGCCTTTGCCCATCATTCATCCATAGTGTCCTTTGGTGTGTGTTCTCTCCCCATAACGCACATGAGAAGGACTTGATGGATCAAGATGTTCCTCATCTTTCTTTGCCACAACGTGAAGTTAGTCTTTCCATCAAAAGGCTTCAAATCAATCTTCACACTCCCCATCGTTCCTTTTTAAATTCCACCACCTTATTCTTGAGCTTATTTTAATTTTTTTTCTTTTCTTCTTGATATTAATATTCACATCCAAAACTACTAGCATGTTTGTGTTGTCAAACATTATCATGATTGCATATAGATTTCATTTCTTTTTAACTAACAATAATCTATTTGTGACACATTTGATCCACTCTTGTAACTAATTAAATATTCATATATCTTTTTGAAATAAGTTTTGATGTCGCTAGATCATAAGCCACCGCGAACTCTAGTATATAATCTCCAATTGTATTTTTATCTCCAAAACCTTATCCACCATGTACTCTCTCATATCCTCTATTACTTCTCTCAACATGGTCATTTAAATCACCACCTGCAAATATTCTTTCTTGCTCTGGATTTCTTGTATTAATCCATCCATATCTTCCCAAATTGCTTTTTGATATCCTCATCTATACCTACTTGTGGTGCATAAGCACTAACTACATTAATAATATCCTCACTTAAGACTAATTTTATAATCAATAATGTATCACTTATCCTTTTAATCTCGACAATATTATCTTTTATATCTTTATCTACTAATATTCCAACTCCATTTCTATCACCACCCTTCCCAGCATAAAAAAAAAAGCTTGTGCACATCACCAATTCCTTAGGGTATGTTCTTTTGGGCGGAAATCTATCCATTTTTTGTCGTTCTTTTGAGTGGAAATCAATTCACTTAAGTGAGTGGAAATGAAACAATTTTCCTTCAAATCGTGGAAATGATGTCCGGCCTATTAAGAGAGGAAATGATACGAATGAAAACTTAAGTGAGTGAAATTGACATCAATGGAGTAGATTTTCTCAAACATATTTCCTTGTTTAACTTCCTTAGCCAAAAGAACAAATAAGTTAGAAGTGAATGGAAATGGGATCTAAATGGAAATGAAAGTCAATGAAAACTATTTTCATTTCCACTCACTTATGGAAATGAAAAGAACAGACCCTTAGCTTTTCCTCATTTCCATTTGGTTTCTTGTAGTAAGCAATATTAACTCTTCTTCTCGACATCGTAACTACTAATTCTCTACTCTTTCCAGTCGAAGTCCCAACATTTAAAGTAGCAAATCTAACATTCTTCTTTTGTGGGATTATTTTCGTTGCTCACTTTTGCTCCATTTGATATGAAAATATATCGTTCATTTACTCCAATTGGTCGTAATTGCCATGTGCTGCTTCTAAGAGACACCCTAAGCCGCTGGAGTCTGAGACGCAAGGCGCAAATAAGGCGCACGCTTTAGGGTGTAAGGCGCAAAAAAAAAATTCTTTAAAAAATTAATAATAATTGAAAAAAATTTAAAATTCATAAAAAAATATATTTCATGAAAAAAAAAGAGAAATATAACTACTATTCAATTAAATCAACACAATAAAGGCATACAATACTTATAACTCATAACTAGTGGCCATCAAATGAACAATTTGAGTGAGAATAATAATTCACAAGTTATTATGCAACATGTCAACATCATATTCATAAGTTAAATGCATACAATACTCGTAAGTGATAACTGATAAATAAGAACTTATAAACAATGTTGAGTAACAAAACGAAGGAGTCAGGCTCTAAGGAGAGTTAGAATCTTTTATTCCAACCAAAAAGAATTGAAATAAAAAAACCAAAATCCAAAAAACTGAAAACAAACCGGAAAAAAACCGAAATAAACGAAAATCACAAAAAAAAAAAAACCAAAACTTTAAGACCAAAACCCAAAATGCATCAAGGCG
Organism: Chamaelirium japonicum; assembly: GCA_947650365.1. Lineage (NCBI taxonomy): Eukaryota > Viridiplantae > Streptophyta > Magnoliopsida > Liliales > Melanthiaceae > Chamaelirium > Chamaelirium japonicum. The sequence continues at coordinate 34,240,131 of OX393556.1, forward strand.
CGCACCTCGGCTGCCCTGCGCCTTGCGTCTAAGGCACGCGCCTTGTTGCACGCGCCTCGCACCTCGCCAGAATGCGCCTGAGGTGCATACTTGAGCCTCGCCTCCGCCTTACTGCGCTTTAACAACACTGGTAGCACGCCACTTGCGGGTGATGACCTAGCAAACCCTTGTTCGCTTCTCACCACAATCGGGTTAGGTTGTGGTGCGACATTTGCGGGTGACAACTTAGCAAACCCTTGCTCATTTCTCACCACAGTCGCATTAGGTTGTTGCGCGACCTAGCATTAACGTTTATCGAATTAAGATTCATTTCATAGTTTGAATTGGTTTTTTAGGACTGACTTTTAACTTAGCATCAACACTCAACCTTTTTCATCTGGGCTTGGGATCAGCAATGACAGTTTTTCATTGACAACAGATATAGCCCTAAATAGTAACGAATGGGGAATAAGGATTCATAAAGCTGACCCCACATAGATTGGCATGGTTTGATGGTTATGGTCCACTACTGCAAATCTCCCCACTTTTTTTTGTGATGATCAAAGAGATGGCCGATTGTACAATCAATCAGAAATTTCGTTTCACATCTGCTAACTTGTTTGAAAAATATGTTGCTCACTCTTTGCAGATTTCCTAGAATACACTTCTTTTTCTGTAAGTGTTTGTGAGGTTTATGATAGTAAATTAGCTGAATGCATTCGCTTGCTCCAATTCTCTTCAATTGCCTAGCAGTCTTTACAATCATCATAGGATAAATCTTCATAAGAAACTGCCAGACAGGTTTGAGCACGTACCAGAGGCCAGATGAGAAGTCTGGAGGACATGGAGTTGGGTGGAGTCCAATAATTCCATACACCTTCACAGTTCCACAAGGATGGGAAGAGGTGATTCTTTTTTAATCTTTTTCATTTACAAGTCATTGATGCTTAGCATCAGTTATGGGGTTTTGTTCTACATAAAACCCCCTGAACTTCTTTCTCTGATCGAATATCTTGGTGTATCATAGGTCCCGGTTTCAATTGCAGATCTTGGTGGCACAGAGATTGATTTGAGATTTGCAAACTCTCAAGAAGGACGTTTATTTGTCATTGTAGCTCCTGTTCTCAGATTTGCAGGTACTGGACCTTGAGCATCACTTGCTCAATACTTTGGTGTACCTTATTGCATTCAGTATATATGTTCTTTTAGATCTAAAATCTGAAATACTAAATAGGCGTCAGTTAACCTGAGGGGTAGATTTGCACAGGTAATTTAGTTTTCAGGTTGATATGTAAACATGATGTTTGCAGGGGTTAATATGCAATTGACCTAGTATCTTGGGGGTTATATGAAAGAAAAAAAAAATGTTAATGTTCTCTTTTCCTTGAAATTACCTAGGGTCTCCTTTACCGGGCCGTAAAAGCCAAACGAAGCCCTACGTAACTAAAACTGAGAATGATGAACATGAGAAAAGTTAGCTTGTGTTGCTGTCTATAAGCCACAAAAGACCTGTAACTGTAGAGTCTAGATCACCTTTATGCAGGTCTAGAGTCCGCACTTCAATTTGGAAATTGAACCCCATAAATCAAAAGGCTGCATGTTTAGTCCAGATGCTTTTAAATCTAAACAAGAAAATAACAGGTGTTCAATTAGGGCAACTTTTAATACTTTGGTGCAGAAATAGATGTGAATGGGTTGATTTGTGATTGCAGGTGGGAACTTATGATGATTTGGTGAGACAATAATGTTGTGGAGTTGAGATCAAGAGGAGGATTTGGATGAACATATTGGAATTTTCGAGGGATAGTATTGTTGTGAAATTGAGATCAAGAGGAGGATTTGGATGAATTCATCAGGTGGCCATTGTGTTCTTGCAAATGGTGGCGACTGACATATTATATGATCAATGACTCATATGGGGAAGTGGTATGCGATAATTGAGGGATTTTCCAAATCTTGAAGGTGGTTTTGATGAGCATGTAAAAGGGGCCGATGGATAATGGCCGATTTGCATGAAAGAGAAGGCATAGAGAGTGAGTTTTGAAAAGTGGAGGATTACAAAATTAGAAAGTCTTTTTATAACAGAGAAGGTTGATGATGACAACACCGACGGAGTTCATGCGATTTTTTGGATTAACAATAATGAGCTAGAGTCCGCACTCAGTCGGACACTATTCTGATGACAGCCTTCAAATTCTCAGCTATCGCTTGATCATCCAATGCCAGAATAAAAAAATTTAAGATATTGGAGAGGTTAACGATGATGTAAATGAAGAAATTAGCAAAAACGAGGTCACAAATTGCTTGGATGAGAAGGGATATTTAGAGGAAAGGTAACAACCATAAATTCCACTAAACATCTACAACAGTTTTGAGATGAATCCTCGACCTGGTTAAGGTTTTCTATCATAGGCTCATTTTATAGCTTGATTCTCTCTATTACCATATTTAGAGATCCTTCTATTTACTTGTGAGGACTCATGATATAAGTTCCAAGCTTAAGGGTAAAGGGAAAACCAAAGTCCTCTAGAGAATTCCAATTCATCAAGTTAGGTAGTCTTGAACTGAAAGGCTTGAGTGTTGAAGTGGAAAGCGAGGTAGTGGTTTAGTAGTGAGTGTTCTTACTGTTAGGAAACGTTTCAAGTATTGGATATCATCCCCTATTGGTCAGAACTTAAGCCATAGTAATCACACATGAGCACAGAAAGATACACCGATTTTTCACCCATGTGAATATATGCCTGGAAAATATACTACATTAGCTACATCGTGTTAAATAGTCACAGTATTTGCATTTATGATAAATGTTTGAAAATTTTTATCTTCTTAGTAGATATCATTCAAAAGACTCATATATACACTCCATTCAAAACAAAAAAAAAAAAAATCATATACACCATATTAATATTATTAACAACTTGAAAACAATCAATCAATATTCAGAAAAGCATATAATTTTAGAAATTTGGTTTAAAATTATCAACATTACGGACACATATATCATCATACATGTTGTGTATCATAACCTGTTGACATGGTTTCAAATTTCGGCCAAAATTACTAAATTTAGGCAAATATTTCGGTTTCAGCCTGAACCAAACAAAACGAGGGTTGAAACCAGGGGGACTTAACATTTCGGTCGAATTTTGGTCAATTTTGCTTTCAGCTTTTGGAACTTGAACTAGAACTATAAATTTCGGTCCATTTCAGTCAATTTCGGTTGAAATTTCGGTTTCAGAACTGGAACTATAAATTTCGGTCTATTTTGGTCAAAATTTTTAAAATTTGGTTTAGGCTTGGACCAAAACCTGACAAGAAACCGAAGTTTAAAACCATGCTTGTTGACCCTAGTCGATAAATGTCGCTGCATGACTTTTTTTTTTTTTTGGAAAAGTACAACATGACCGTTTAACAGACACAGATCCGTGCCATGTTAGCGAGATCACTAAGCGTCTAAGCATATATCGTACAATATGGGACATAGGTACTGATACTAACCCATGGCTGCTACCGCTATCCTGAAAAAGGAGTTCATAAGTTCAGCGAATGTAAACATAGTAAAGCAAACAGATTCCCTCTGGTGCTTGTTGGTATTTATTTAAAAAAATTTAAGAAAAAGAAGTCGAAGGCTACTTTTTTTATTCTTCCTCTTTTCCCTCGCTGTGTATGGTTGCTGGTAAATATAGGAAATGAAAAAAAAGTACTAGTTTTCCTGCGAAATGGGTGTTTGACAAGAAAGTGTGGTCCCCACAAAAAATACTTTTCCCAAGAAACCGGTTTTCCATCGAAAGGCCACAAAAATTTTCCTGCTAAAAGCATGGAGAAACACGAGAAAGTAAAAGAAAAGCCAAATTCTTGCTCTCAATTCCAAATAACCAAACAGTGGCAAGAAAATGCGCTTTTCCTTTCTTATCCTTTCCTTTCATTTCCTTTCCAACGAATTCTTTTCATACTAAACTTTCTCGGCAACCAAACACAAGTGATTTATATATCTACATATTTTTAAGTCGCACTGATCCAGTTTTCATCTGATCTAGATCTCGCGGGGGATGTCACGATCGAACAGATTGGGCCACCAGAGAAGGTGATCGATGCTTTTGGGCCTGAAGTCATCGGTGAGAATGTGGAAGGTAAGGTATTAAGCATGGAAGTGACAGAGCATTCAGGGAGGACATATTACCAGTTTGAATTAGAACCACCACATGCACTCATTACAGCTACTGCTGCCGGAAACCGCGTCTACCTGTTCAATGTAACCGCAAACGGTAAAATAACTCTCCCATCTCTCTCAATTTCCCTACCTTGAAAGATCGAGTGCAATAACTGCGACATAAAGTTTTTTTCTTCCCTTTTCCTTTTTTTTTTTTCCTCTTCAGGTCTTCAGTGGAAGAGGCATTATAAAGATTTGAAACAGATTGCAGACTCCTTCCGCGTCGTATAAAAGCAGTGAAGTTGGTTCTAATGGCCATTTAAGACAAAATGTATATCATGTAGAAAATTTTTGCGAGTACTCGTGGTTGTAAACTACAGTTATATCTTTGATCATAGGCACAATCTCTAATTGAGAAAGCCGAACAGAAGATTTAATGAGAATTTCAGACGGGCAAACTGAAACAGATGTCGATTCTTTAAGATTGGTGCGGAAACTTGGCCAAGGCAAATTGAATTTTTTTTTTCCCTCAAATAAATACTAAAAATAAAATAATTCCCAGATAAATACCAATCGAAAACGAATTCCGGAGTAGGCTATTTCTCCAAGTTGGAAGCCATATTTACATATAAAACCCCTTAAATTATCCAATATTTGTATATCGACCCCTACAGTTAGTTAGCATCCAAAATGAAGGAATATTTCTGAAATATTCCTTCGTTCGGTTGTTATTTTATTAATATAAAGAGGAAATAACCGATTTATCCATGGTTTTAATTACTTAAAATGACATCTTTATCGAACATGGACTTAATCCAAAACAAACACAGACATAACCCAAATCTACCTTGGACCTAATCCAAAGAATTCTCACATCGGAGGGGCATTTACAGAGTTTAGGTAAAAATATCAAGGATGAAATCGAAAATATTCTCTCGTTTTATATGTCAGCTAACTGCAGGGGTCAATATATAATGTTTGAATGAACTGAGGGGTTTATATGTAAATATCACTTTATAGGGGTTTATATGAAAATTGAGAAGATTGTAGTGGTTGATTTGTAAAAAAAACCCCTTCCAAATATTGATTTGGGAAAAAATCCAGGCAACTTGTCAGTAGAGGGATGCGCCAAGAAAATTAGAAGGGCAGTTGGTTATTGGTTCAACAAGGTGATATTCAGAATTCCAGAGGTACAACAAAGGCACCGGAAATTACGAGAAATAAGAAACTTGAGATAAAATAAGTGGTTACATCTTAGAAAATTCAGATTTTCTTCGGTATAAACCAGCATAATGCATGGTGCTATGGTATATTAATTTTTTTTTGGTACATTGTTTTCCTTAAGGCTTTAGCAAACCTTAGAAGGGGGTTACATTAAACTTGGGTAGATCATTCATGCAGTAGAACTCCATCAGCAGATCAGGATGGGTAGATCATTCATGTTTAGGGGTGGCAGCGGTGTGGTTTAAAACCGAAAACCGTTGTAAATCGCACCGCAGGGTGCGGTTTTGGTTTGCCAGAATATAAATCAGTCGCGGTGCGGTGTAGGTTTCCGGTTTCGGTGTAGCGGTGCCATTTCGGTTTTGACTAGGGGTGTGCAGGATCCAACCCAAACCGACCAAACCAAACCAAACCGACCGAATTTGATCGGTTTCGACACACACAACGGATCGGATTGGATCAGGATTTCTCAAAACCGATATGATTGGATCGGTTATTGGATTTATCAATTAAAAACCGACCTAAACCGAACCGGACTCCGATTTATAATTTACTAATTTAGTGGTAATTGTTGTGAACTTTTGTTTAATTGTTAAAACTGTAATTTGTAGTTTTTAATATTTAATGGATATGAATATTGTGGACATAATGGTATTGTTGTTGATAACTTGATATTTTGGTAAGTAATGTAGTATCATTTTATAATTTTTAAAATAATTATTTTAAAGTTGAAACTATGTCCAAATAAATTTTTAAAAAAACTAGTAAGTATATGGGCCAAAGCCCAAACCGACCATCCAATTAATCCAAACCGACTTTAATTGGATTGGATTGGATTGGATTCCAGTCTCAATCGGTTTAGATCGGATTGTAAATTCTCAAAACCGACCTAGATTGGATCGGTTTGGGTTTTGCCTAAATAGGTCGGTTTCGAACCGATGCACACCCCTAGTTTTGACCAAAACCATATAAAACCACACTTTTTAGGTTATTATAATGATAATCCGCGGTACACCGGACCGCATGGTGCGATTTCGGTTTTGCATAATGATACACCGTCGTGATGCGGTGCGGTTTCGGTGTGGTGGCTCGGTGTTACAGTACAGTTTCGGTTTTGTCCAAAACCGCACTGAATCTGCACCGTTGCCATCCCTATTCATGTTCCCTGCTTTTTTCCCCTAAAGGGAGGGGGTTGTGGAAGGTGGGTTTGAATTTTCAGCATGCGCCAGTAGTCGCCCCCAACACTCAGAGCATACTGATAGGCTCTAGGGGTAATGGGCCCCACGGTTCTTCGGCACGCAGGATGTGCTCAAAATTTACCCTAGAGGGGGTTAGACGTTCGCCGTTTCTAGGAAGAACTTGAAACTGAAGGACTTTCATGAACTTTTGCAGTACATAGGTTTTGAGTTCGTGTGAACTTTATGTCCACGAACTCAAAAGTTTTCAAGGACTTTAGAATTCTCAAGCCCAGCCAACTATAAAGTTTCAAATTCCAGGAACAGTGGTTGCCGGTAATCGCTGGAGTCCACCGACAGTGATCGCTGGAGAAGGTCGACAGTCGTTGTCTGTGATTGTCAGAGGTCACCGAAGGCTGAGGTGGTTACAATCGCCGAAGATGGTGGTTGGCTGTCGGACATGATCGCAGCAGTCGGCCGCTGGTCGGTCAATGCACTTTGAAATTCCACCTATTTAGCGTGTGTGTGTTCCCAAATATTTGATATATCTTGCCTAATAAGTTAAGTCTTATTTATGTACAAAATAATTTTCCATAATCACTAATTTAATTTTCTTTTTATTGATCCTCAGAAAAAAAAAATCAACTTGCCAACTTGCAAACATCCATTCAGAATTTACCAACTTGGAGGCCATGGTAAACAAATGTATGAAACATGAGGCATAATATTTAATTCTGAGCTCAACTACTAACACTAAACAAAGTATCTATCTGACTCATTACATTTCACTGTCACACAAAAAATGAACACATCTCAGATACATCACAACATGTGCTGTGTGATCCTCAACAGAATAAAGCAATGAGCGAGCGCCGATCTTCGATTTTTTTTTTTTGAATTGGCATCAATTTTGAATCAAGATATCAATACAACACCGGCGCCGCCGTACCCACTCCTCTGTTCATTCTCAGAAGGTTAATGGCAGTGCATCATCCATGGCTTCCACTGTTGCACAGGCTTCTACACAGGAAGTCCCCGGCTGCAGTGGTGCGTTAACCCTTCGTCTTCAAATGGGTCGGAGCCGAACAGCTTCAAAGCAATCGGTAAGAAGGATCGCTTCCACATCGCTTCCACCATCTGCATCATCTTTTGTATATAGCTATGCCAAATAAATTTGTCCAGCTAGACGCTTGCCATGGAACTACAAGGTAATATATAGATGTATCAGAGCCTTATACAGTTCTGCAATAGGAACAGATTGTAAAAGGGATTCAATGGATTGACTAAGGTAGAAATACATAGTTTTGCAAGGTATGTTATCTCAAGACTTCCATCCATCGACTGTTTGATTTATAAGAGAGTATACCTGTAGGACGAGAGAAAGTAACAGTATGCCTGCAGCCAAAAAATGTAGGTCTCCCTACCCGTCAAAATTTGACATTAGGGCTCGGATTTAGGACTGACCATAATAAGCCCCAAACATAAATCCTACATTATCAAACAATTTAACTTCCAAAGAATCAATCCATCCAAAAGAAAGGTAACATTACGACGCTAATCATAAAAGCCCCAACAATCCTAAATTATCAGACTTTTTTTTCACCTAAACAATAAATCCATCAAAGACCTTTTTAAAGCTAATATTAGAGTCTGGATTTAGGAATAATCCTGGAAAACCCTAACATAAATCCTAAATTATTGATCAATTTATCATCTAAAGAACAAATCCATCAAACACTCTTAAAATTTTGAAATTAGGGCTCAGATTTATTAGGGCTAATTATGCACTCCACAAAAAAAAAGAACGCCCACGGATTTATTGGGGCTAATTATGAATTAGGGCCCCCGATGTTAATAGGGGCTGACCTAGAAAACATTAAATTATTGTACAGCAGAGGCGGTGGTGAGGAGGACCAAGGAGAGATGGCGGAAGACAGGGGGGTGGGGGGGGGAGGGGGGTGCATAATGCCACGAACCAAACAGGTGAATCCCAGCCTCCCAGGAATCATATTCCTGTTCATGGGAATCCAGAGCAATTCCGCTAACCAAACGTGTCCTTAGGCATCTTGGCATAATGCCACACTTTTGTCAAGTTACATTGGTCAACTATTCAGCTCCAATATTCCTGCAGTACCAGACACGATATTTTGTTACACCATAGAGAATTATTAAGGATTACGTGGTACAATTTGGTCGAATAAGCCCTTATCGAATAAATACTCAGCCGATTGTGAACCCTCGGGTACTGTCTTATTCAATGTTTGTTCAATTACTCTTTTACCCGCAAATGCAATGTAGGCATTTGGTTCAGCAATAATAACATCACCCCAGAAAAGCCCGTGCTCAGAATAATATATATCTGTGACACGTTCACTAAAAAAAAATCCTTTTGTAGCTAATCATTTATCGGGAAAAATGGAAAAACTCAACATGAGGGAGGAGAAAGAAATAATAGTAACTTGGTCTAGGGCATCTACCATTATACCCACAATGATTGGCCATACAATCGCTATTCATAATGGAAAGGAACATTTACCTATTTATATAACAGATCGTATGGTAGGTCATAAATTGGGAGAATTCGCGCCTACTCTAACTTTCGCAAGACATGCAAGGAACGATAATAAATCTCGTCGTTAATTGAATTTATATAATATCAAATTCAAAATAGAAAATAAAGTAAGTTAAAGTAAGTAGATAAAGTAGGCACTTTTTATTCATTGGTGGGGGATAACCTTATGATAAAGAGAAAGAACTCGCGTTCGAGTACAGAAGTAAAAGTTTTAGCTCAACATATATGTATGTCTGTTTTCAAAGCACGAAGAGTAATTGATCAGATTCGTGGGCGTTCCTATGAGGAAACACTTATGATACTGGAACTCATGCCTTATCGCGCATCTTATCCCATTTTGAAATTAGTTTATTCTGCGGCATCAAATGCTAGTCATAACCTAGGCTTGAACGGAGCGGATTTATTTATTAGTAAAGCGGAAGTCAATGGGGGTGCTATTGTAAAAAAGTTAATCTCTTAATTGTTGAGAGGGTTGCCCAAAAGCGGTATATAAAGCATACCCAGTAAAGCTTACAAGTAAACCAGATATGAAGATGGTGACTAGGGTTGTTGTTTCCATTTCTAGATAATTTCAAGGTCACAATGGATCTACGATAAGATCGTTTATTTACAACTACAACGAAATGGTATACAAAGTCAACAGACCTTAAGCAACGATTAAATAGGATTTATGGTATGGCTACACAAACCGGCGAGGATAGTTCTAGATCTGGTCCAGTAGTAGTGTGGTGGTTGAATATTAAAAATTATTATTCTCGGGATATAAGTTGTATATGTATACATAGGGAAAGCTGTGTGCAATGAAAAATGCAAGCACGGTTTGGGGAGAGATCTTTTTCCTCTATTGCAACAAAGAAAAATTATCTACTCCATCCGACTAGTTCCGGGTTCGAGTCCCGGAATTTTTTCAACTCTAATCGACTGGGTGTATTGTGTCGATTTTTTTGAGTAATATATCTAGAAATGCCCGGCGATTCTTTATTGCCGCCCTTTCGGACACAACTGGTACATTCCAAAATAATCAGGATCAACTAGGACAGAAATAAAGCATTGGGTCGAACTCTTCTTTGGTGTCAAGGTAATAGCTATGAATAGTCATCGACTCCCGGGAAAGGGTAGAAGGATGGGACCTATTATGGGACATACAATGCATTACAAACGTATGATCATTACACTTCAACCGGGTTATTCTATTCCACCTCTTATAGAGCCCACTGGGGATTAGATCTTGCCCCTGTCCCCATTTTCCGGTAAAAGGAGAGCTGAATTGATAAATTGATCGGATCCTATGTTTCGGCTAAGTAAAAAAAAAAGATCTGTGATTCCTTAAATATCCATAATTACCTATGGTAACAATTGTTCCTTGTATATGATAGATACGAAAAAATAAGAATGAGAGGAGTCTTCTTTTATTTTTAAGATGAAAGAATTTGGAATAACTTATTTGGTTAAAATGATTTTGTTCGGGGATTGGGAATCTATTAAGGGTCCTTTTTTTTTTTTTATGGGAATTTACCGGCAAAGGCGGGATCCATTTTTCTTATTATATCTCAATCGATTGAATGAGCTCGAGATTTTTTCTCTACCCCTTCCTTAAGGTTTATGTAAAAAGAACCGGCAACCCTTTGTGGGTTGTATCCGAAGACATGGAAAGGGATGTTTTTATGTCAGCAACAGAAGCCCAAGCTCATGGCATTGTTGATCTTGTAGCGGTCGAAAATCAAAATACCGAGGATTTCGTGTAAATCAACAATGCCATTTCAAACCATAATTCGAATTTTCCACGATTTGATATTGACTAGAAATAATTCATAATCATCAATCATAAATCAGGTTAAGATCAATCTAAACCAACCCATTCTATAATTCTATATATAGAATATATATACAACATGCCAACTATTAAACAACTTATTAGAAACACAAGACAGACAATAAGAAATGTCACGAAATCCCCCGCTCTTCGAGGATGTCCTCAGCGTCGAGGAACATGTACTAGGGTGTATGTGCGACTCGTTTAGATCATGAATTCAAACAAATGAAACAATTTTTTCAGTATCACTATCAAGGATTAGTACCGATTAGTACCATTGAATAGGATAGATAGAGTGGAAGAAGGCCATTTAATTTACTATCTAAAAACGAAGATCTATCATCTACCCATATTGTTGTGTATTGTGTATGGAATTTATGGTTTCCATTGGTGCAAATCCAATCACCTCAATTTGAGATGAGAATCAATCCCCCATTGGTATCAAATGGTTATCCATTAAGCGGAGGAAATGATATTATAAAAAGCAAAAATATTATGCTCCTATTCTTGAAAGAACGGACTAACAGGGTCAGCTACCTTGCCAACTTTCATAATTAAATGTCGTCACTGTATGATAGCTCTTATTGTGAAAGGCCTATTACTGTATAATTGATGGGTAGAGCCAAAGACTGTGAACTATACAAGTTAACAATACCATTTGATTAAATGAGAGAAGAGGCTCCGGTGCATAGAGAGAACCTCACCGTTTAAGAAGTAACCATAGAAACGATGGAACCCACTATTTTTTTTTTTTTTTTTGTATCGGTAGAATTTCTTATTTCCAGGTGAACTAAATGCCTGGAAAGTATAAAAATGGTGGTTGGGAAGGTCATAGTAGCAAAAGCCATTGGAATTTATATTTTATATATCGGAAGAATCCGTTTTGTTATTAATGGACTGGGGGGAGGGGGGAAGAATGACTGAAAGAAGAGAAATCAATTAGTTATTCATTAAAGTTTCATTTGATTCAATGACCAGAGTTAGACGAGGATATACAGCTCATAGGCGTCGAACAAAAATTCGTTTATTTGCATCACCCTTTAAAGGGGCTCGTTCAAGACTTACTCGAACGACTACTCAACAGAAAATAAGAGCTTTGGTTTCTTCTCGTCGAGATAGAGGCAGGCAAAAGAGAAATTTTCGTCGTTTATGGATTACTCGGATAAATGCAGTAACTCGCGAGAATAAGGTATTCTATAGTTATAGTCGATTAATACGCAATCTGTACAAGAAGCAATTGCTTCTTAATCGTAAAATACTTGCGCAACTAGCTATATCAAATAAGAATTGTCTTCACATGATTTCCAATAAGATTATTAAATAAAGTAAATTGAACAAGTATGGTCGTCCCCTATTGGGATGTACCATTAAACCAAAATTGGGATTATCCGCAAAGAACTACGGTAGAGCTGTTTATGAATGTCTACGCGGTGGACTTGATTTTACTAAGGATGATGAAAACGTGAACTCACAACCATTTATGCGTTGGAGAGACCGTTTCTTATTTTGTGCCGAAGCAATTTATAAGGCGCAGGCCGAAACTGGCGAAATCAAAGGACATTACTTGAATGCTACTGCGGGTACATGTGAAGAAATGATCAAAAGGGCCGTATTTGCTAGAGAATTGGGAGTTCCTATCGTAATGCATGACTACTTAACTGGGGGATTCACTGCAAATACTAGCTTGTCTCATTATTGCCGCGACAATGGCCTACTTCTTCACATTCATCGCGCAATGCATGCAGTTATTGATAGACAGAAAAATCATGGTATGCATTTTCGTGTACTAGCTAAAGCATTACGGATGTCTGGCGGAGATCATATTCACGCTGGTACAGTAGTGGGTAAACTGGAAGGGGAGCGTGAGATGACTTTAGGTTTTGTTGATTTACTGCGTGATGATTTTATTGAAAAAGACCGAAGTCGTGGTATTTTTTTCACTCAAGATTGGGTCTCTATGCCAGGTGTTCTGCCCGTGGCTTCCGGGGGTATTCATGTTTGGCATATGCCTGCCCTGACCGAAATCTTTGGGGATGATTCCGTACTACAGTTCGGCGGAGGAACTTTAGGACACCCCTGGGGAAATGCACCTGGGGCAGTAGCTAATCGAGTGGCTTTAGAAGCGTGTGTACAAGCTCGTAATGAGGGACGTGATCTTGCCCGTGAAGGTAATGAAATTATTCGTGAAGCTAGCAAATGGAGCCCTGAACTAGCCGCAGTTTGTGAAGTCTGGAAGGAGATCAAATTCGAGTTCGACCCAGTAGATAAGCTAGACCTGTAGATAAGCCAGATACATAGAAGAAATAAGCGCGCGTAATTCAGTAATTCCTGTTTGCTCTTCTAATTGCAATGAAATTCGGCCCAATCTTTTCCTAAAAAGAAGGATTGAGCCGAATAAAGAATAAGTATCCTATACTAATACTAATACTATAGTTTTAGTATTTGCATATATCTTTCATATGTACGGATACATATGTACAGATCTTACCTATATGTATATACACAAGATCTAAATACAAGATAAGATCGAAGGGTAAATAACCAAAGATCAAACCAGGGAAGGGCTCCTTTTATCCATCCTGTATATTGTCTTTTTCGTTCTATTTCAAATTGAGGAAAAGATTCTATGATATTCTATCATAATATATATATATTATTGAATATATATATCGAAGTGAATACCCCCGATCCCCCCCCCCCCCCCGGTGGGCAGCCCGGCAAATAAACATCCACAGGAATTAGCTTATCGACTCCCCGAACAGTACTATAAGAATCAGTACTGAACATCCCCCCTGTAGGTTGACGTCATATTAATACCCGGTTGAAAATTTCTTCTCGATCTACCTATAGTAGACCCCACCTTGATGGGATAAGACTTATGATGATGTCTGCAAGCAAAAAAAGGAAACATTTGATGAAAACATAAATAGAAAATTGAAAGAATGCATAAAATCCTTCCAAGACTTATTGGATTCATATTGAGAATCTTTGATAGCCTATAATCTATACAAACCCAAATCGATGTAGGGTCCTGGACATTTTCAACCACAATTTCAATAGTAGGTCATTACAATGTGTATATACTTAGCCTTATTGTGTAGGTTAATGAGCCTTTTTTGGGGTATGTTCATCGATTCAGATCTGATACAGTTGAACGAAACCCGATTGGTCCGAGCCGGATCCAAATCAGAGCATAATTCAGTTCAGAAGTGTTTCGGTTCGGATTAGCCAAAATCCGAACCGGTTCAGTGAATTGGTTCGGGTTCAGACGAACCCTCAAACCATGGGCAAACAATTTCACTAGGAAAATTCAAACCTTACAATATCTAAAATTTGTTTAATTCACTGTTGTCAAGGTCTTGCCAAGGCGACCACCTAGGCATTTTCGAACCTGGTCGCCTAGGCCACAGCCTTGGTGGGCGACCTGTTGAAAAAGGCCTTTTTTAGTTTTTTATTATCTTTCTTTCCTTGTGTACTTATGATCCATATACTAAAATGCTATTTTCTTTGTCTTTCCTTGACGACACATGTTCAATTGTTCGGAAAGAAGGTTCCAGTTCTTATTACTTGTGAGCCTCATTTCAACTGCTTAATTCAAAGCATCCTGTTATCGGGAAAAAACAATTAAACAAACATACCCAATATATATCAGTTGGAATCTTAAAGGAAGTAGTCAGCCATCAACAATTGCGGTTTCTCTGAGTCCTCTTCAATCTGCAAAGAAACTTCATCCTTGATCTCCTGCACCCTTTTGTCCCAAATGTCATCTATTAACTTCCAAGTCTGGTCACTGATAATCTGCGTCTGTGTTTAATAAGAGTGACAAGAATCAGATGCAATAATAAGGATCACTAAAAATTATAAAAGAACAACGATACGTATCATGTTTTGTACCTCCAAAGGTCTGGGTGCACCAAATGTTGAAAATCCCACATTTCCTGGTGCAAAAGTGACCCTCCCAGGAAGAGAGATCCCATGAACTCCCCACCTTCCAGCATAAACAAGTGCCCCATACTCATCAACCGGATACACAGGTGGCTGCAACAATAGTATAAAATACGAGAAAGAATATTTAAGTTGCAATATCTAAACTTCTTCCATTCCATAGATCATTAGACTATGATCAATATAAACTTCTTGTGCATATATAGCATGTCATTATGCACATACACATTGCACATAATAGTAGCATTTGCGGTCGTAGTAATATCTAAGCATCTACATAAATAGCAATTATTCGTGGTCGTATACTGTCTCGACTACTGTATGATGTTAAAATTGATAAAAAAAAAATGGTGATGTCATCATTAATAAAACAAAGAATATAAACAAGCCTCATCACATCTATTTAGGGTCGATCATCTGGATCATACTTACCCACAGATTCATTTCCAAGGCAACTAGGCCATGTCCTCTGAATTGGAAAGTATCTCCAATTCTTATCTTCCGCCTAACATACAAGTCTTCTTTAGTGTTCCCATCATTAGTGCTATCAATGTCTACATTGTATAACCAATAATATAAAGACTTCCCCTCACTTGAACCCTATTCATACTAACAATATTTGTGTCTAATGTATTCATTTCCCATTATCTTTTACTTACTTTTCTAGTCATCAAGCACACCAACAACCATATTTCCATGTGTAGCAAGGGATAGTAAAATGCAATATAAAGTACTTTGGTCAAAGGGATGACCTGCAAGACCAGGACTTCGTATAATCCGAAGACGGCGAAGAGCCAACTTAGTCCTTCACGTTAAAATTGAACATTCCAAATAGTGTTTCAATTCCAACTGATATCAAGCTCTCTCAAACTCAATGTAGATAACCAGCAAATTGTGGGACATGCAATCACATGTGAAATGCATTTGCAAGACATTTCATGGTTTGAGGATTCAGACGAAACAATATGAATTTGGCCAAACCAATCGAAACTATCTTTTTTTTTTTGGTAAAACAAGCAACTACAATTTATTTAACCAAGGTACAGACACATGCGGACTTAGGTCAGGCCAAACTATCTAGTAATTGTGCAAGGAAGTCCTCATAAAAAAAAGGTTGGGTGTTGTTAGCCTGAGCGAGCTTGACGAGAATATTTGCTGTGTGATTTCCTTCTTGAAAAATTTGTGAGACCTCCACTACGGCACCGTCAGTGATCTTAGCATGATGTCTCTGATAAGGGCGTGGTCCCCGATCCCTCGAATATAACCCAATTGTTGTGGTCGAGTCTCCTTCAATCTACAAGTTCGCTATAGGCCATCTAGAAAGGACTGCCCTAATACCCTCCCATAGGGCCCTCACTTCTGCATCGATGACGGAGGCAAATATTAGAGGAATGGCTCCTACCTCGAGGATTTTCCCAAAGTGGTTGCGGATGATATAAACTGATCTTGTCATTCCTTTCTCCCTATTAAACCCGTCGTCGAAGTAAATCTTTATTCATCCTATATTAGGTGGCTGCCACTTGACCAGGGTGATAGTCTTGTCCTTGTTGCCTCCCTATAAATCTGGAAGCCAATGATTAGCGTGTAGGAAGTCCTGAAGGTTGGGAAGACGTCTCATGGTGTGATGAGAGTTGAGCTTTCTTAACAAATTTCTGAGTTTCTGACTTTTTCTAAACGGTCCAAATGGCAGCAACGAGGATGTTTCTGTTCCAGCTGCCCTGCACCCAAGGCTCGCACCAATCTTTCATGGACCAAAGGTCACCCAGTTTGACACCATAGAAGTTGGGACGTTCCAAATGGGATGCCTCCGGGCACATGAATAGAGCACAATGGGTGTCTTCCACTTAAGTGGCACATCTAGAGCACAAGGGATGCAAATTAAGGCATCTTGGATAAGTATGGATTTAGTTAGAATGCACCAGTTAATGGCTTTCAAGCGGAGGCCAATGCCCTCGATTGAGCATGATAGTTCTGTAAGTACTTCCATGCATAGTTACCAAGTCGAAAGTCAGGAAAAAATCGCCTAGGGAAGAAGTCGGAAAAATCGGAAAAAAGTCGGAATGATCGGGAACGAGTCGGAAAACAAACGGTAGAATTTTAAAACATATTTATATATAGATGTTACAATAGGTTTTTTGAGCAATACATGACTGGATTAAAACGCAATAAATCGGGAATAAAACGAATAAATCGGGATTAAAACATGAAAATCGTTACTTTTTCATAAAATCGTGACTTTTTAAAAAAATCGGGAAAGAGTCGCGAACAAAACGTTTAATGAATAAGTCATGTTTTAATCGAGACTTATTCAAAAAATCGGAGTTTTTGGTAATAGAGTTCCATGCATGGGAGCATAGTTACCAAGTCGAAAGTCAGGGAAAAATCGACTAAGGGAGAAGTTAGAAAAATTGGAAAAAAGTCGAAAAATGTCGGGAAAGAGTCGGAAAACAAACGGTAGAATTTTAGAACATATATATATATATATATATATATATATATATATATATATATATATATATATATATATATATATATATAGATGTTACAATAAATTTTTTAAGCAATACATGGCGGAATCAAAACGCACTAATCGGGATTAAAACGCATAAATCGGGATTAAAACGTGAAAATCATGACTTTTTCATAAAATCATGATTTTTTTTTTTCAAAAATCGAGAAAAAGTCGTGTAGCGAACGTTTATTGAATAAGTCATGTTTTAATCGAGAGATTTATTCAAAAAATCGGATTTTTTGGTAACAAAGAATGGAAGTTGGTCTCAGGACAAACTTCATCGTTGCCCAATGATTCATTCCTAACATCATAGTCCTCACATAAGAGGCCAATCGCCTCCTAGGTTGTAAATTTAGATGAGTTGTTATCACCCCATAAGATTTGGTTCTCCTGGCTAGCCAGAAGCACACTTGGGCAAACCGGTTTGCATTGGCGCTCCCGAAAAGTTGTTGGATGAGGTCCACTTTCCATTGGCCATCGTCATCCAACAAAAACCCAACTCGATGCACCTGGGCGCAAGCAACAGAGTCAAGAAAGGTGGGGCTTTTGAACAGAGGAGACAACATAAGACATGATATTTCATCATGTCAAGATCTGATTGGAGTTCTACACCAAGTCTAAGGTGGAGTTGAACAACTGGAATGTCATCACATATGGCTTTCCAAGCCCTGGAGTAGTTCTTAGCTTTGGCTCACTCCCAAGGACTAAGACCCACTTTGTATTTGGCCCACACAAAAGCACTCTATAGGCCATACTGCAAGCCACTACATCAAAAGGCTGTTTTCCCATCATGGCTTAGCAGATAGGCCAAAGGGCTTGATACCCAGCCTGCCCATTTCTCGGGGTAACCCACCTTCCAGCTCACAAGATGGAGCCATGCCTGGTTGAGTTGCCATTCCAGAGGAAGGACCGCATGACCTTCTCAACTGCATTGGTGATCCGTTTCGTGACCCAAGAGCATGAGAGAGCATATAGGGGAAGGGAGCAAAACACTGACCGAATTAAGGTGATTTCGCTGGTAAATAGAGAGTCTTGCCCTTCCAACCACTATGTCTCTTAGAGACATTGTTAAGGATGTCATCATCATGCCTATCTACCAGAATTCTTTTTCCCCATATCGTAACCCCCAGGTACTTGACATGTTCTGAAGCTTCCTTGATGCATGTTCTTCTAGTGATAAGTTTGCAACTTGGACGAAGTTTCCATTCAATCTTGTCAAGAGAGATTGTGGTTTGCTTTCTCAGAGAGGGATATCTTGCATATTGATATACCACTTGGCCTGTTGAAAATTGGACAAGAGAGATCGAATGGAAAGAGCTATTTGGATAGGGATTCAGGAAAACATATGCAACTAAATTTTTTTCTTTGAAACTAACTCATCAAGGAAATGCTACTTTATTAATTCGTTGCAACATGGAAAGAACTATACCTAAAGTGATCCAATTGTTGTGCGCTTATCAATATAAATTATAATCGTAGTCTAAAATCAGTACCTTTGGAAAGGCTTCAAGTGTGCACTGACAAATCATGACACTGGCCATAAACAAAGCACTAACTACATATGGAAAGTGGATATCTGGAAGTAATGCTTTAATGGCATGAAATTTTTCTACCACTCCTAAAAATTAAGGGGAAAAGGAACAATATGCATACCTGAGGAATTCGTGGAGCTTTCTTGTATATGTCCCAAATCTCATCTGCTTTGATCTCTCCTTTCTCAAGCAAGACATCTAAACCGGCATTAAGTGTATTGTTTGTCAGCACCTGATTTTTTAATTAATTGACTTTAAGAAAACTAGGAGGTCTAACCTGTCATCTGCCCTTTAATTGGAAAACAATGATTCATGGGACAAATTGATTAAAGATCCACATGTGACTTGGTAATTAATGGACCAATATACCTGTAACAGTCTCCACTGCTGAATGATATTCTCTCAGCACAGATAAACACTTCTCCACAGCAAAACGCATGTACTCACTTCTGAGAGCTTCCAATTTTGCTGCAAGCTGCAGTCTTGAGGAAATAAAAGTTACTGATGCGCACTCTAAAAAGCTAGGCACCGAAGGAACCAAAACCCACATGAATGCAACATGTTGCAGACGAACTTCATCTACCTACATGAGACACAAGATCACTCTGATTTCTATAATATGCTTTCCCAAATGCCGTCATCCCTGTTTGGAGAATCAAAAATTCTGCGCGAGTTGCTGCTTCTGAAGTAGCCTTCGCAGAAATCCAACACATGTTCTCGATCCCAAACATTTCCTCCTCAACTACTCTGGCTGTTTATTCAAGCGCTTATTGAGTAAGCCTACTAGGAAAGTATGATTACCAGATCGTATGACAAAGTAAACGATCATTTTCAAAGAACATTAAAAAGGAGAAAATATAAAATTTTCTCTAAGTATGAACAGCATTGGTTAGAAGCAAATACAGATAGCATTTCCATGGCCAAATGAAATGAAAACAATAATTTTGATAGTGGGCAGTTGACAATGGCATTTGTTGCTGAAATATGATAAAGGGGTCCAAAACAACAATGCTCACTAGTTAAGGAATTGCATGAATCACAGGCAATACCAGTTAGAATGTGATGTGGAACAGTGTGTGTTAACAGGGAATTCAATATTCGTTGAGCAGCGACAGGGTCGCCAATTTGCTCCGAGCCGAAACGGGAAATTAATTTAAACAGGTAATGTGGTTAATGGTTTTAACAAAGCCGAACAGGCACACAAACAGCTATTCCAACCCTTAAATAATTAAATAACAGATGCTTGGTTATCAGCAGGGTTCCATGTGCAATATCAGGATTAGTAACGAATAGGGCTAAACAGAATCACACATCTCGCAGTTCATGGGGGAAACAACAGTTTTCATAGATAAAACCTAGGAGATTTGATTACCGGGGCTACCCTCGAATATTGACCGGGGAAAAAAAAACTCACCTACTGAGGGTTGTGGGGAACCTCAGGGATCTCAGCTGGTGGCGGGGTCGATGTTGATGCGGGATCCTCGGTTTGGGCCGGGACTGGAGCGAGGGCCCGGAGTGCCAATACGTTGGGGTATACGGGCGCGCCGGGATGCCACCGTTGATGGTTCTCCGAGATTCCCAGCCGGGCTTCTGCGTCCTTGGAGACGAGGTAGGTGATGCGCTCCACGTACTCCTTCAAGTTCTCACCGGCGCTGAACTGGAAGTCGAGGAATGGGGAACGGATATCGAGGAATCCGTCTTCGTCGTCGATCAGGCCGTGATCAACATCCGGATCGGCCATGCATCATGCCGAGGGGATGGGCTCTGCTGGGATGGGGAGGTGGGGTTCGGGTTGGGTCGCGGGGAAGGGAAGGGGATCGGGCATGATCGGGTGGGGGAGGAGGGAGGAGGTCGGGGCTGCCGTGTGGTGAAGGAGGACGGTGACCGGTGGCGGGACGCGGGCAAGAGGGGGTTCGGTCGGGCGGCAAGGGGCAGGGGTCTCGGTTGGGTCACAGGGAAGGGAAAGGGAGGGGGTGGGGATCGGGCGGCAAGGGGCAGGGGGTTCGGTTGGGTCGCGGGGAAGGGAAAGGGAGGGGGTGGGGATCAGGCCGGCAGGGTGGGAGAGGAGGGAGGAGATCGGGGTGACCGGCAGCACAGGGAGGCGGACCGGGGGTCGGGGGCCGGATCGGGCGGCACGGGCAAGGGTCGGGGGTGGCTCGTAGGGGAGAGAGAGAAAGAGAGAGAGGGATGAGGGGCGACAGTGTGGGCTGGGGAAAAGAAAGATAGGGGAGGGGCCAACTAGGGTTTCACACACTAGTCTGGGCCTAGGGTTTCACACACCTAGGGTTTGGGTTTGGGGTTTCACACACCTCACCCTGGTTTCTCTCAACACGCGTGTGGAGGAAAACAAAAATTTTATTATTCATTGCATACTGAAAGAAAAGATGACAGGCCTATAAATAGGCTTACAACGACAGACAAAGCAGCGCACTAATCGAGGTGGGACTAAAAGTACTCTAACAAAATAACAGTCCACTAAGCACGGACTTGATCCAACCGAAAACAAGACAGCCAACATGGCTAGAACCACATGCTCAGATGTCGCCTCCTGCGCTGGTACACTCGCCAGTGTCGAGGCTCGATGTCCCCATCATTCTCCCCCGGTGGGAGAGAGCTCGACCCCGTCGAGTGAGGATCTGCAAAACTCTCGTACTGCTCCAAAGTGTCGGGATCCAACTGCTGAAGATCGCTGCGGTTAAGCCAGGTGTCATCAGAGGTGGGTCTTCCCTTCCAACGGATGAGATATCGTCGGGTGCCACCGTCCTTACTGGACACAATCTCATCATCCACAATTTTATCTATTTTATCTGCTGCATAATTTGGTGGAATGTCTGGAAGTGGAGGTAGGGAGGGGCTCTCAGAAACTGGGTCATGGGAAGGCTCACCTATGAGAGAATTACTAGGGTTAAAATCAGGACCCTTGTAGGCCACTAGGTCCTCGATATTGAAGGTGGAACTGATGCCGAAATCTTCAGGGAGATTCATAACATAGGCATTGTCATTCAATTTCTTTAAGATTTGGAAAGGGCCCGCACTGCGTGCATGCAGCTTTTTAACAGTTCCCAAGGGAAACCGTTCCGGACGGATCCGGACCATTACATAATCGCCAACATTAAATGTTTTAAACCGTTTCTTGAGATCAGTTTGTAGCATATAGTTAGCATTGCTCTGCTCAATCTTATCTTTGATTTCCCTATGTAGTTCTTGGACATGCGATGCAAATGCAGGTGCTGACTCAGAGACTCGATGATAGTCAGCCATAATGATGAGATCTATAGGCTGCCTAGGCTTAAAACCATGCACAATTTCATGGGGACTCAAACCAGTGGTCCTATTAGCAGATGTATTGTATGAATATTCAGCGATGGACAATTTCAGATCCCAAGTCCCAACATGTTCACCTACCAAAGTGCGCAAAAGGTTCCCCAGACTTCGATAACTATCTCGGTTTGGCCATCGGTTTGTGGGTGGAAAGCAGTAGAAAACTGGAACTTAGTGCCCAACTTGTGCCACAGAGTTTTTCAGAAAAAACTGGTGAACTTGACATCCCTATCAGAAACAATGGTTTTGGGCAGACCGTGCAATCTGACGACACCGTCGAAGAAAATTTTAGCAACCCTCGAAGCATCAGATGTTTTGGAGCAGGGCAATAAATGGGCCATTTTGGAGAAACGATCCACGACGACCAGAATCGAATCGTGTTTCCTTAGAGTCTTCGGAAGGCCCAGTACGAAGTCCATGCTGATATCTTGCCATGGGCAATTTGGGACCGGTAAAGGAGTGTACAGGCCAGTGTTTTGCTTGTGTTGTTTGGCTAGCTGACAGGTATGACATCTACCAACGTGCCTAGCAACATCATGCTTCAGGCTTGGCCAATAGAACCGGTATTCCACAGCTTCGATCGTTTTCTCATTTCCAAAATGTCCGGTAAGACCTCCAGCGTGCAACTCCCATACGAGAAACTCACGTAAGGATGTTCGTGGGATGCACAACCTTCGTCCCCGGAACAAATATCCATCATGCATGAGATAGCCATCAACTTCGGACAGGGTCCCGTCTCTCAATAACGCATATGTTTCATTAAAGTCGGGATATGACTCATACTCAGCTTTTATCCTCGCAAACCCATCAACTGCCGTAGTTAATTTGGAAAGGATGAACACGCGACGGCTGAGCGCATCAGCAGCTTTATTTTCAACTCCCGCCTTATGGCGCAGGCTAAAGGTGTAATCCTGGAGGAATTCAACCCATCGACCATGTCGCGCATTCAATCTCTTCTGGAAGTAAATATATCGAAGGGCCTCATGGTCAGAAAAAATGACGAATTCTTGCGGCAGAAGGTAATGTCGCCAATGGCGAAGTGATTGTATCACCACATAGAACTCCTTATCATAGGTAGAGTACCTCTGTCGAGTGTCATTTAGCTTCTCGCTAAAATAGGCGACCGGGTGGCCTTCCTGGGAAAGGACTCCACCTATCCCAAGCCCAGACGCATCGCAAGCCACTTCGAAAACCTTAGAAAAATTAGGGAGACGCATAACAGGAGCCTCAACCATCCTTTTCTTAATTTCAATGAATGCTCTAGTGGCGGCACTCGACCAAGTGAATTCACCCTTCTTTAAACAGTCAGTCACCGAGGCCATGATGGTGCTGAACCCTTTAATGAACCGACGGTAAAAGGTGGCTAGCCCATGGAAACTTCTGACATCACGAATAGTCTTGGGTTCGGGCCACTCTTCGATAGCTTTGACCTTTTCGGGGTCCGCAGAGACTCCGTCAATAGAGACAACAAATCCTAAGAATTGGACTTGAGTTGTGAGAAACGTGCACTTCTTCGGGTTGGCATATAGTTCTTCTTTTCTCAGCACAGTACAGACTTGGCGCAGGTGGTCTAAATGTTGCGCCCGAGATTGACTATAGATAAGTATGTCGTCAAAGTACACCACAAGGAATTTACCCATAAATGGTCGGAGTACTTGCGTCCTAACTCTCATAAAGGTACTCGGGGCGTTAGTCAGCCCAAAGGGCATAACCATACACTCAGATAGTCCATCCTTAGTCTTGAACGCAGTCTTCCACTCGTCGCCAGGACGGATACGAATTTGGTGATAGCCACTCTTCAGGTCAATCTTGGAGAAGATGGTAGCTCCGGACATCATATCCAGCATGTCGTCCAGTCGCGGGATAGGGAAACGGTACTTGACTGTTATTTTGTTGATGGCGCGACTATCCACACACATACGCCATGACCCATCTTTCTTAGGCGTCAGTAGGGCGGGGACCGCGCAAGGGCTCATACTCTCCTTGATGAAACCCTTTTGTAGGAGTTCGTCAACCTGCCTCTTCAACTCCGCGTGTTCAGTAGGGTTCATTCGATAATGCGGTAGGTTGGGAAGACTTGCCCCAGGGACCAAATCAATGGCATGCTGTATGTCGCGCATCGGGGGCAGTTGGTCAGGGAGATCTTCAGGAAAAACGTCAGCAAACTCCTTGAGCACAGGGGTGACTTCGGGAGGGATCGACTGGCTGGAGTCCTTAGGGGTTTCTCTTGCTACTAGGATGATGATAGGAGCCCCCTTTTCTACTTCGTGACTTAGCTCTTTGGCACTGACAAAACTAACGCTCTTGGCTTTCTTCACGGGGGCAGTCTTTTGCTCGGCTTGGGCACTCTTGGGTGGGGAGGGGATCAACTTGACTTTCTTGCCCTCATGTTCAAACAGACACATGTTCGAGCGTCCATAAATGAGAACATCGTTATCAAAAAGCCAAGGTCTTCCCAAGATGACTTGGTCCACATCCATGGTCAGGACATCACACCATATCTTGTCCTGATAGATGTTGAAATTGATAGGCACTAGGCATCTCTGCTTGACCTCCATGGCAGTGGAGTTGATCCAAGACACTTGATAGGGACGAGGGTGGGGGGCGGCCTTGAGGCCAGTCTTGGAGATGACAGCGGATGACACGACATTGATGCAACTACCACTGTCGATGATGACCTTACAGTTTTTATCCCCAATCTTGGTGAACGTGTGGAAAATGGCGGTGCGCCTCCAGTCATCTTGATCATTGGGTTGGGATAGTGCGCACCTAACAACTGACACGGTGGGGGACGACAACTGCCTAAGACAACTCAGAATGGCACCGTCATCATCGTCATCAAAATCTCCATCTTCTTCTTCCGCCTGGTAGACGAACTATGCTTCTCCGGGCTCTACCGCTTCAATGGGATTGCCATCGACAATGTTGACTCTGACAGGGCTGGGGCAGTTGGCAGCTACGTGGCCATACCCTTGACACTTGTAACACTTTGTGAGAGGGCTGACTTTGGAGAAATCTCACTCGACACTCTTTCCTCGGACGTCCCTCTCAAAATTCTTATTGGGGATGCTGGGCTTTGGTTGAGATGAGTTGGGATAGGTTCGATTGGAATTGCTAGGGGAGAGTCTGGTGGGATAGCTCCTAGAATCAGGATGCCTGTAGGCGTGACTAGACCTAAAGGCGTCAAGGTTTTGTACTAAAGCGTAGGCTCTTTCCAATTCCGTGACATCTCTGGCAAAGAGCTCATTCCTTAGGTCTTCCCTCAGACCAGACCGGAAACGGGAAAGGACTTGGACAGGCGTCTCGGTCCCAAGAACGTTGCAGCGAGTGAGGAACTCATCAAATTTGGCAACATAGTCCTTAGCCGATTTGCTACCTTGGGTAAATTGGTGCCATTGGTTTAACAGTCGTGCCTGATACGACGGTGGCACATACTTACCCTTCAGCTCATTCTTCATGGCGACCCAAGTATCGATAGGTCCTGCGTTAGCGCAACCCTCAAAGCTTCCACGTTGGTCCAGTATTGGCTCGCGGGTCCGCTGAGCTTCATAGCTGCAAAGCGGACCTTCCTAACCTCAGTTAACGGGTACCACATGAAATAACGATCCATGGACTGGAGCCAGTCCAGGAAAAACTGGGGATCATGTCTACCATCAAAAGACGGTACCTCTAACCGGATACTCCGAAGGTACTAATCATCGGGGTCCTGATTGTTTTGCTAGTTGGCCGGGGCCCTTGAGGGGAATTAGGGAACTCAACATGCGGATCGGTCCGCGCTTGTTCAATCCGGTCTAACCGAGCGTTGGTGTCGCGTTGATACGCGGCGAGGTTCTGGTTCATGGTGGTTATACCTTGGGTCAACTCAGCAAGTGCTCTAGTCAAAGCCTCGGGATCCATATTGCAATTGTCCGACTCGCTAGACTCTCCTAATAGATATGGCCTACCCCTACGGGTTGGCATGCAATGACAACACACAAGATGATGCTAATAATGATAATAATATATTTTTTTTTAACTTAATGCACAAGAACTAAAATGAATGCAAGATGCAAGATCAGGTGTTGAATGCGGATGATCTAGCTACAACCATGCTCTGATACCAAAATGATGTGGAACAATGTGTGTTAACAGGGAATTCAATATTCGTTGAGCAGCGACAGGGTCGCCAACCGAGCCGAAACGGAAAATTAATTTAAACAGGTAATGTGGCTAATGGTTTTAACAAAGCCGAACAGGCACACAAACAGCTATTCCAACCCTTAAATAATTAAATAACAAATGCTTGGTTATCAGCAAAATTCCATGTGCAATATCAGGATTAGTAACGAACAGGGCGAAACAGAATCACACATCTCGCAGTTCATGGGGGAAACAATAATTTTCATAGATAAAACCTAGGAGATTTGATTACCGGGGCTACCCTCAAATATTGACCGGGGAAAAGAAAACTCACCTACTGAGGGTTGTAGGGAACCTCAGGGATCTCAGCTGGTGGCGGGGTCGATGTCGATGCGGGATCCTCGGTTTGGGCCGGGACTTGAGCGAGGGCCCGGAGTGCCAATACGTTGGGGTGTACGGGCGCGCCGGGATGCCACCGTTGATGGTTCTCCGAGATTCCCAGCCGGACTTCTGCGTCCTTGGCGACGAGGTAGGTGATGTGCTCCACGTACTCCTTCACGTTCTCGCCGGCGCTGAACTGGAAGTCGAGGAATGGGAAACGGATATCGAGGAATCCGTCTTCGTCGTCGATCAGGCCGTGATCAACATCCGGATCGGCCATGCCGTCATGTCGAGGGGATGGGCTCTGCTGGGGTGGGGAGGTGGGGTTCGGGTTGGGTCGCGGGGAAAGGAAGGGGATCGGACCGGATCGGGTGGGGGAGGAGGGAGGAGGTCGGGGCTGCCGTGTGGGGAAGGAGGACGGCGACCGGTGGCGGGACGCGGGCAAGAGGGGGTTCGGTCGGGCGGCAAGGGGCAGGGGTCTCGGTTAGGTCGCGGGGAAGGGAAAGGGAGGGGGTGGGGATCGGGCGGCAAGGGGCAGGAGGTTCAGTTGGGTCGCGGGGAAGGGAAAGGGAGGGGGTGGGGATCGGGTCGGCCGGGTGGGAGAGGAGGGAGGGGATCGGGGTGACCGACTGTACAGGGAGGCGGACCGGGGGTCGGGGGCCGGATCGGGCAGCACGGGCAAGGGTCGGGGTGGCTCGCGAGGGAGAGAGAGAGAGAGAGAGAGAGAGAGAGAGAGAGAGAGAGAGAGAGAGAGGGATGAGGGGCGGCAGTATGGGATGGGGAAAAGAAAGATAGGGGAGGGGCCAACTAGGGTTTCACACACTAGTCTGGGCCTAGGGTTTCACACACCTAGGGTTTGGGTTTGGGTTTCACACACCTCACCCTGGTTTCTCTCAACACGCGTGTGGAGGAAAACAAAAATTTTATTATTCATTGCATACTGAAAGAAAAGATGACAGGCCTATAAATAGGCTTACAACGACAGACAAAGCAGCCCACTAATCGAGGTGGGACTAAAAGTACTCTAACAAAATAACAGTCCACTAAGTACGGACTTGACCCAACCGAAAACAAGACAGCCAACATGGCTAGAACCACATGCTCAGATGTCGCCTCCTGCACTGGTACACTCGCCAGGGCCGAGGCTCGATGTCCCCATCAGAATGAGTCAACGAACCAAACTACAACTATATAAACTTGGAACGTGCCATGGCAAAGTCATATTTAATAATAACACATACATACTCGTTGCTATACAAATTTCTATCCTTTTCCAGGTATCATTCCTATAGTGAACTGCTTGTTGTTTTTAGCATTGGATGGTATGAAGATTTGTTGTTGTTGCAGCTGTTATTATTTCAGTTATCATTCTCCCACATAAAAGAGGACTGAAGTCAGATTATTGCAGGATTCATGGAATATACCAGGTCCCACATGGAAATAGTTGGTTCAAAAGAAATTCACAATTCGTGGCATACTCATAATTTATTAATTTCACAGTGAGGGCCACATAAATTTCTCCTGTTCCAGTTACCAGTCAGCCACCTAAAAGAGCGGATTGAGTTGGATGATGGTCTGATTGATATAGTATGTGAATCCTACTTGATCACCAATTTTTTGTGATTGGTGCACTGTAAGTGGCAAGCCCCCACCCCAAATTTTATATTTATTCCAGGTTTATCCTTTTCCATGCTAAATTGGCCCTAATTTAGTATTCTGCGGCGCATGAGTTATGGCTTAGATGTGTGCCATGTGGACGATTGGTTCCTACTTAATCATCATCGTCCATCACCTTGACTAAAAATAAATAAAAATCAACAAAAATCCATCTAACACTAGATTGACGGCATGGAAGATCCAATCTTCATCCAATCTCGTTTTGGTTGTTGCTCTCCCTCTTGTCGATCAATCCGAAGGTATTTTCTCTACAAGTTCTGCTCCAGACTAAATTAATGAGAGAGCAAGCCTTTAATCTATCCTTAGGCTCCTTCAACATTAGGTATTTTGCATAAGTTTGTATTGAAGAGACTGATAAATCAATCACGGTTCTTAGTTTTATTCAAAACTAGGAGTTCAAAACTAAAATAACATGCTCCTTTTGCCATGGTTTGAGGATTCGCTTGAATCCGAACTAAAATAGCCGAAACAATTCGGATTTTGGGCTAGCCGAACCAAATCCATTTCTTGAACTAATTCCTGATCAACATAGTACAATGAATCACAGTCCCCCTTTGTTCAGTCATTTTACTATCCATAGTTCAAGATACCAACAAAACTCAGTGGCATGGGTATGACATTTGTCCACCAAAAGTGTTATACCACAACTGGTACATCATATCTTTCATGTAGCAGGAATGCGTTTAGACAATGACGATAGTTCATAATTTGACCCACGTCACCCATCTCATAGTATCATGTGACATCATATACGTCAATCATAACTTGTTGGTTTCTATTCAGTTGTTAAAAATTTAAAAAAGATTATTATGATATATTATCATGGCTTTAAAGTTGGTAGGTTCTATTGAACTTTTCAACCAATTTCACTTTCACAAAAATTCAAAAAAAAAAAAAAGAATCATTCGCAAAGATTGAAAATGTGTAGTTACTCCCTCTATATAATACAAAATTTCTTCATCACTTAATTAATAAGTACTCTTCTATTCTTTTTTTTTTTTTTCCTTTTACGTTTTTTGGGGTTGAATGGTTTAAGTATTTTTTAAATGATTCGAGTTGAAGTGGACAAGCAGTGAAATGTTTCACTTCGGGACCAAATTAAACCCAAAGCTGAATCTGAAATCTCAAACCTACACAGATTAAATCAGCACTTAGGCCTTCACTTTACATTTTCCAGATCCGTTTTGGACATTTTCACACTCCCAGAAGAGATCCCAAAGAAAAAGAAAGTTGCCGAAGGGGCCCAAAATAGGCCTTGGAAGGCAACTAGATAGATAACTCTACTTTTGTTAACTCACTAGTTAGTCACATATAGATATCAAATCCGGTTTCTAGCAGTGTTATCCAAAACCCTTTTTTTTTAACCCTCCCACCCCCCCACACCAAGTTATTGATTTGGTGAAGGTGGGATTCAATCCTAGGTCTCTGGTACAACCACCAAGAGACTTTACCAGTTAAGCTAACTAACACCCTCTATCTAAATCCTTGTTGAACACGAAACTTAAAAGAGAAATGAATATTCTGAGTTAAGTAAATTCAACATGGGATCTTTAAAATCATGCATTGCCAAAGTCAATTTGTAGTTCCACATGTTCCATAACCAGCTTCTTCCTTTTATATCATTCCAGGTACTCCATTCTATCTACCAAAGTAAGCAAATAAGTAGAAACCAAAATAGCCTTGTCTTTATCATCTAGAGCAAGTATGGTTTAGGACAACAATTGACTCCCACTAATTATAAGACTGGCATGGGAAAGGTTAATAATGAATTGAATTCATATTACTCAGAAAGGCATCGGAATGGATAGCAAATCCACTAGATGGAAAGTTTTAAAATTGTACAGCAAAACTATATTTTTCGAAGTAGTGGAACTGACGTTCAACACCATTTAGGTTCTAAGACATATCAGTCTATTGAACATTCACATTATATCATATTAAACACAACAAAGCCAATAAAACAGATACAAGATGATGAATTTGAGGATAATTTTGAAAGATTAGTTTATGGAAAGAAAGTCATCTAAGAGCAAAGCAGACAAATCTTACGTGCACATGCTCGCACTATAGCGTTTACATAATCGTATTTCCTTGAAAAGGCTTTCCCTGAAGCTTCAGCATAACGCATGTTTGGCTTGCTACGAATAGAGTTGATATCTGTCTGCAACAAATAGAAATTTATGTTGACACTGACAGGCACATCCAATATCCAGGACAACAGGAAATCCGTCTATATGTGATATAGAAAACCATGCAGGTTCTTCGATTTGACCTCTATAAAGGGGTGGTGAGGATCTGGATAATAACATGCAAGAACAGCCACAGCTGCTTCTCGGTACGCCAACCTGAGCTTTAATTCCTCAGGGATCTCAGTGCTGTCTTCTTGGCCCGTTTCAAATGTACCTTTTTGCTGCAGAGATATGAATTATGCAAAAGATAGCAGAACATGAGGTTAAATCCACATGAATTCAAGAAAATTATGTCATGAGCAATTGTCCTGTGCTAAAGTTAGATTAAATGACAAAGAACATCTACCCTCTTCAAGGCCTCCAATAATTCCTCGCGTCCGATGTAGTCAAGATCCTTTCTGGCAGTCAAAATTCCAGCCTCATTCCTGATCATCAATTCCAAATAGTTAGACATCTCTTCTAATGTCAATATGAAACGTTCGAAAAGGTTTGGCAAGCAAGTACAGTATATTTTGTAGCTCAGCTCCTGTAAAATCTACTGTAAGCTCCGCAATTTCCTGCAATAGGAGTTCTTTCTCCTGTTCTGACCTGAAATATTTATTCCGAGCATGCACCTGTTATATCCGCAAACTATACATTAGATAATCCACTTGAATGCTCAAGAGACCTATACAGAATAAATTTCAAGTATCACTTTTCAGAAACAGTATAGCTCCCATGTATTACCTGCAATATGGCCAATCTACCATCTTTAGATGGCAAGCCCACTCTGATGATTTTGTCAAAGCGGCCCTTTCTTAAGAGAGCTGGATCCAATATATCCAAGCGATTCGTTGCACCTATAACTAACACCTGCTAAAGTGATTGTATCAGTGAATACTAGATACATTCCGTGTTTAATAAATTGGCTATAAAAGGTCCTAGGGTATACTTGTGATGTTAATTCTTTGAACCCATCCATCTCAGTTAAAATCTGAAGCAAGCCTTGCTCCCTTTCGGCGCCTCCCTAATTTAAGCAAAGTGAAACTATGCATAAGTATTTAAATATGACAAGGGTAAGCAGTAACTAGAAGTAAAAATGTGAGTTTATCAAATCCAATAATGACAGAATCTGGAAGAATTTTGAGGCATACGCAGGATTCCCCCCATACGTTTTTAAAAAATAATGAATTGACAGTTTCTTTTTACAGGCAATCGACAATAAGGCAATTGGATATTTCATGCAGAGATACCGCTACTACATGGACATATAATTTTAAAACAAGGGACCTCAACTTAAATATTTTCCTTAGCATCTAGTTGTTAGTTTTAAGGAAAGGCAGAAAAGAAATGACATTGACGATTTGGAAAGGTACAAAACAGTAAAGATGCTAAAAAACTAATTAGTGCAAGGCTAAATTGTGATAAACTAGGCTTAAAAGACGGTGAAAAAAGAAACATATAATTGACTAGGATGAGGGAAACAAAAACTAGAGACATAGAATAAGTTAGGTGCATCACTTAGAGAAGGAATATGAGATTAAAGGCATATGAAAATGCTTCTTTCAGAAATTACTAAATGCGAACTCCGTTGGAGGAGTGTATGTACAACAACCACAGACTGGGGATTGGAATGTTTATGATGGCTCAATCAAGATAATTGAGGTAAGGGTAACTTTAAAAATGATGCATAAGGGTAAAGCACGGAATCCCGATATGAAACCAATAGAAGTTTGGATTTTGGAAAATCTTAGGAGGAACTATATTAAATTAGTTAACTGGTTTCTTTAATGAAACCTTGAAAACAAGGAGGATGCAAAATAATTGGAGTAAAAGTATTATGGTACTTCCATATAAGAATAAAGGTGATGCTCAAAATTACCCCTATTATAGTGGACTTAAGCTTATAAGTCACACCATGAAATTGTGGGAGAGGATGATCGAATAAAATTAAGATAGATAACAAGAATTTCAGTGAAGCAACACGGACTTATGCCAGAAAGGTCAACAATGGAGGCTATTTCTTTTTGAGACACCTAATAGAAAGAATTATAGAGAAGAAAAAGAATCTTCATATGGTTTTATTGACTAGAGAAGGCGTATGACAGAGTATCAAGAGATGTAATTCGGTAGGACTTTAAGAAGGAAAAGGATGCCTCAAGGTTATATTGAAATATCAAAGATATGCATGAGGGAGCGAATACTAGCGTGAGAAGGATTCATGATGAGACAAATGAATTTCCAATCATTGTGGGACTTCACCAAAAGGTCAGCATTAAGCACATATCATTTTACTCTTATCATTGATGTACTTACTACTAATATTCAAGAAGAAGTACTATGATATATGTTATTTGTAGTTGATATATTGTTAGTCAATGCGATAATGATATGATTAAATCCTAAATTGGAAATTAAAGATGAAAGTATCAGATAAGGGTTTAAAAAGTAGTATAACAAAATGGAGTATATGGAATGCAATTTTAATAGAAATAATAATAATAATAATAATGGAGACATCTTACAGCAATGTATGATATATTCAATAGTATTGGAGTTGGTTGGATGAAGTAGAAGAGAGCTTTGGGAGTGCTATGTGATCGGTGCATGCCCTTAAAACTTAAGGATAAATTTTACAAGGCAATAATATGGCCCACAATGTTATATTGTTCAGAATGTCGGCCCATGAAGAGAGCTTAAGCAAATAAGATGAGCATAATAGAGATGAGGATGTTGAAGTGGATATCCCAAAAAACTAGGACAAATAGAGTAAGGAATTAGGTATGAGAGAAGCATTATAGTTACACAAACTGAGGACAAAAGATATAGGGAACAAATTAAAATGATATGGCCATGAACAACAAAAAGCAGTGGCGACGCCTATAAGGAGAGGTCTCTAATTATTGTGGAAGTGCCAAGGAGGAGAATACCTAAACTAACATTGATGGAAGTTGTTAGAAAAGAAATGGAAAAGCTTTCATTGACAATAGAGATAGCCCTTAACAGAAATCAATGGAGAAGAAAGATTCATAAATCCGGCCAGGAATAGATGGAACATGTCGTGATGGTTATTGTTATCTATTTGTTAATAATTATTTTTTCCTATTGGCAATTCATTACATTTCAGAGAAAAAAAATTCAGAATACAGAAGGTTAAATAATCAAAAGGCAGAGAAATGAATCATAGGTTTACATACTTCAAACTCTTTTCTATCTCTTATAACACCTTTCAATTAACGAATTTAGAAGATCACCTTAAGCCTTTCAGTTACAGCCCTCTTTTCAAACATCATTTTTTTTTCTCGCTTCCTGTTAGCAACGCATTTCATTCAGCTTGACAAACAAATGCCTAAAATTTGGACAATCAAAATGCAAAGAACAGAAGCAGTGTATCTTCCTTCCAAAAAAAGAAGAGCAGTGTATCTAGGTTATGCATTTCGATTTTTTTACATTCATCTAATTTCTTCAATTAACCCATTCCAAAACATTGGCTAAGCATATCCATCACAACCTTCTTCTCAAACAACCATATATCTATTTCACTTCATTGTTCTTCTTTCTCATGATTACACACACACACACACACACGTGCAAACGCACACACATAATGCTCATCCTCCTGGTCTTCCTCCCCTTCCCTATCACTTTAATAACTACTTCAATCATTGTCCATGTCAGCCAATTGACACAATGGCATTTCAACAGATTTTTCAATAGATCTTGATAATTTGGTCATTGCATATGCATGTGCAGAATATTCATGTGGCTGGCCCTAAAGAAGAGGTTGCGTATGAGAGTTCATCTGCATCATAGAAAGCATCCTGGTGTCTTGGATTTATGCTATGTTCTGTGTGGTCAAGGGAGGGAGGACAATAACCATCTATTGCTGCATTGCTTTTTCTCAAAAAGCATCTGGAAGATTCTAAAGGATCAATTGAAGTAAAAGGGCCATCCAAGCAAGGTTTAAAACATTAAACATGGGTATCATACTGGTATTGGCCGACCTCTGGCCGAGTCATACCGGCCAATATGGATCAGTATTAGCCGGTACGACCAAAACTGGTACAGGACTGCATTTAAAAAAAAAACAAAATTAAAACTAATTTGAAAAAATCATAAAAAATCAGGAATTCTAAAATTTTTGCTTGTTTAACTTTTGATGAAGAAAGACTTCTAAAGCAATCCGAGTATTTCCTAAAAAACTAGTGAAACTTTTAATAAATGTGTTGCTAAGTACTTGTTTGGTTGTTTCCCACTATATATAGAAATAGGCAAAAGATGTTTTTCCTAAGATACATGGTCAAATGTCTTCTAATAGCTTTTATTGGGAAGTAGAAATGTGACCAGAAGGATGAAGTTAGAAATAAAAGGCTGCTGATTTAGCTGGTGAATTACTTGCAAGGAATAAAATATGTTTTCCTGCAACAAACCCAAACATTAGAGTATATATTATTTCTCATCAATTATACTATCCACATAATCCACTTTTTAGAACAATGATGGCTGAGTGTCTCGAACAATCGGACTCTCGATAAGGTGTACTCTCTAGGCTGAAGAGAGATGTTTAGACCCACATATTTCAATAGTCAATGTTATTGTCGCAGTCAATGTTCACCAAAAATCAGGGTTTTAAATGTCGTTTTCGGTGTCCATGTAGGTCGGCCAAAAAAAGAAAAAAAAAATCGGTAATTTGTCAGTGGAAAAATTGTAAAATTAAAAGACAAATTTCGGTGGAAATATTTTGTTTTTCGGAAAAATTTCGGTGTTTTTCGATGGAAATTTATCGTTTTCGGTCAGATTTCGATTTTGTTCGTTTGATATGAAAGAGATGAAATATTTCAGCAATTGTCAAATTTTGGTCAAATGTCGGTCATTTCGGTCGTCGACAAAATGTAATGTTGACATTTCCTGCTTTTCTTATGTCGGATGCTCCAAAAACCGACATATGCCGGTGATTTCGGCCGACATCTGTCGACATTTGATTCCATGCCAAGGATAATACAACCAAGATGATTCCTTGGTCATGAACAGGGCTTCATTAGAGCGATGTATGTTTCATACAAAACATTTCGGGAGTTACAAAGCTGATGTTGACAATAAAGATATTTCCAGACATTTGAAGACGAAGAAAAAGATAGATTGAAAAAATACAAAGCAAAAAAAAAGGATGCATTGACAGTCTAGAATCTCTAATGGTCGAAGCAATTTCTGTCGTCCGCAGTCACCGTTATAATTGCTTCGACCATTTGACCCCCTAGAAGTTTTGGAATTTGATGAAAATTGGTGAGGATGATCATCTTTATCCTAGCAACAACCTCACCAAATTTCATCAAATTCCATAACTTCTTGGGGGGTCAAAATACCCGCAACTCACTTTCCCCCCCGGCAGCCCACAGCTCAATGTAACATCTCTCTCTCTCTCTCTCTCTCTCTCTCTCTCTCTCTCTCTCTCTCTCTCTCTATATATATATATATATATATATATATATATATATATATATATATATATATACACACCCACGTGTCTATCCATCTTTTATGATGTTGCCGTGCCCGACTCCTGTGTCCGTATCGACAACTTCTAATCTCCGAGAGAATTTAACAATGAACAAAGAGAAGCTTAATCAAAGAGTAAAGAGAAATCAAGAAGAATCACGGGATTGGTCTCTATGGAAAAGAGGGGGAGTTGATGCAAGGTGGCGGTAGAGGATGATGGTGGGTCATACACTTCAGCCAGGATAGGCAAGCTTTAGGTGGCCCAATTGGGGCCTAAATTCAACTAGACAAATGCCTAATGCGACTTAGGGGCCTAAAGCGGCAACTACCTAGGCGCTCCAGCTTACTCGTCATTGCTAGGCAGGCGCCGAAGCACCGAAGTGGCCGACTTTGACAGTATTGTGTATAATAATAAAGATTGAACTTTTCCTCGAAATTTCACGAGCTTTATGTGCCAGGAACAACTCAACTTCCAAATTCCACAATGCCAAATTTGAAAACTAGAACAATATAATCCACTAATTCTAGAGGCTATATCTAAATGAAATCAGGCATAGTAATGTAAATAATCTCCAAACATTTCAATAAGAAACCAAACATAATCAAGAAGTCCTTAGTATTAAAAAAAGAGGGGTTCCAGTATTTCATGACAAATTCGACCAAGATTGCTGAAGGCACATATTACAAGCCAAAATACAGTGAAAACATGGACAAAAAAGAGATAGCATGCTCGTATGTATTTAATAAAGGACATCAAGACTCAAAATTTCCATAGTGCATACAATAAAAATTCAAAGCATGCACATGCATATATATGGATTGCGATATGGCAGTGGCAATTGAAACAGAAAAAACCATATAAATACCAAACAGTTTGAAAATTAATATCACATTTCATCTTACCCCACCAATATCGGGCCCGCCACGTTTGCTACCAATTGCATCAATCTCATCAATAAATATAATAGATGGTGCAAATGATCTAGCACTAGCAAAAAGATCTTTAACTCGGGATGCTGCAACGCCTACAAACATCTGCAAGAATAGATCTTTTAGAAAGAAGATCTGCTTTTGAAGCAAAACTTTCTTGACATACAAGAAGAGCAACAGTATTATGCAGCACACAATTTCACATGTACATGAAATGCCAGAACTGCCCACGGACATGCATATTTTACAATTAAGAAACATGATACCCAGACAGCTAAATGTAGAATACAAATATTTAATATAAATACAATGTTTTAAAACACCGAAAGAAGAACAGAATAAAGCATGAACATCATTGTTTTAGAATGTAAGACCTACAAATATTGGTATTAACACTCTAGTTTCCTTTTATAACACTGATTAAGATTAGATTTAGCAAAATCGTTAGGATGGCTACGATATATTAATCTCCAACTAAGGAGCTCCTCAAACCATCCTAAAATGGAAACCATCACCAGCACACAAAAAGTGGCTTACCACTATTATACGTTACAGCAGAAAATAAAAATGATGCAAGGCATTCCTGTGATAATGCCATATTTCTTGTTTCATTACATACTAATATACTAGCAATGCCCGTGCTTGTCGGCATACCTATTCGGCGAAGGAGCCAACATTTGGCGAGGGCGTCAACATTCGGTGAAGGCATTCAATCATCAATTGAAAAATGTTAAATCGGCATTGCGTTCAATCTCCAGACCCGGGGCGATGAGTGATTGGAGGAGGATAGCAAGGTGAGGATACAAAATAGCCAGAATCAGCAAAAGCTAACCGTACAAATGCGACCAGAATGATCGGAATACCCAATATCTATATATCAATCGTCCAGATTAGGCCTAGATCAGGGTCCAGAACCATGAAAATAAAACTGACGATCCAGATTAAAACAGACATTAAAATTAAAGTCAATGGAGCCCAAGAACTAGGGCTGGATCTGGGTCTGCTTGAGTCGAGGCTTAGGTCTGCCTGAACCTAAGCTAGGGATTGGCTCGGTCTGGGTCTGGGCCAGCCTGGGTTCGGGCCTAGCCTAGGTCTCAGTCGAGCCTGCCATGTAAAAGGCTCACGGGTCGGGTCTGGTTAAAACCGAATTTATCATTTAAATGACAGATGGGTCGAGTCGGGTTTCGGTGTAGTCGAGTTTTAAAACCCAGCACAGATGAACTATTGTTCATCTTCCCAATTCTTCAGGAAACCCTAATCCTCCGAAACTCACGTCCCCACAAACCCTAACGGTCGTCGCCGCCCCACGATATGGCACCAGTCGCTGCAAGTCCCGTGTGTCGCCTGTCGCTCGCCGCATCTCGCCACACAGGCCGCCGCCTACTGTGGGACACACAGATCTTGCCGACGCATGCAGTCGCGGCTACCACAGCCTCTGTGTTGTGAGCAGGGCGGTGACATGATTCAGACTACGGAGGGGAAGGGGAGGGTGGGGGCAGCGATGGTCAAGGAGAGAGAGAGAGAGAGAGAGAGAGAGGTTACAGTTTTTTTCTTTTTTTTTTTGCTCACTAATCATGTACTGCCAGTCGGGGAATGGCAACCAGGAATGACAATCCCAACTATTACGGGAGGAAATCCATACAGCTGGGGTTATTAATACACCCTTTCAATGAATTGCACTAAATCAGAGATGGCATGGGTGTTGATTGAATCGCAGTGGTTGGATTGTTTAATCCCAGTCGTTCATGGTCTTGGGGTTTGTTTCTCGTTTACCTCCCAATTTGAAAATGTGCTCCCTTATTATATAGATTGTATATGAACAGATATATAATTGAGTCAATAAAGGATAAACTATAAAAAAACAACTCATAAAAAAAGGGTTAATGTGTGAGAGGTCCCTGACAATAGATCCATCGTATGAACAGGACACCTAAAAGTTTCATTTAGCTTAAGGTCTCTGTCTTTTTTGTTAAACCCGAAACTACCCCCGGCTTCTTCTCCCATCTCTCTCGAGCAGCTCCGGCGGTGGCAGCTGCAGCAGAGGTGGCGGGGGTAGCGGCCAATAGCTCCGATGACGGCAATGAGCATTGGAGGTGGCGGGGGCAGAGGCGACGACAGCGGCGAGCAGCAGAGGCGGCAACGGCGACAGTGGCGAGCAACAGAGGTAGTGGCGGCAGCGGCGAGCAGCTCCAGCGGCGGCGGTTCGGTTGAAGTTCCTAGGTCTAGGGTTCATCCCATGGCCTGTAAATCTTAGGGTTTGGGTTAGGTTTAGGTTTTGGTTCGGTTTAGCGACGGCGTTCAGTATTTCAGTTCGATGGCGGCGCACAGGTCCGGCGACGACGGCGAACACCGGAGGTGGTTCGGTGATTTGGTGGTATTCAAATGAAAATTTGAATTGCAGTGAAGGGTAATTTCGTCCACTGCATTTGTTTGGACTGCAGCTTAAAAGCATCTCCTTAAAAGGAGTTTTCACCAACTCCCCCAAAAAACTAAAAAATAAAACACACTGTCAATTGTTGGATAACATAAAGAAATCACCCTTTGTGGCAAAGCATGCCAAAGTGTTATCCCTATCGTGCTATAATAATGAAGGTACTACATGAAATAAACT
Organism: Chamaelirium japonicum; assembly: GCA_947650365.1. Lineage (NCBI taxonomy): Eukaryota > Viridiplantae > Streptophyta > Magnoliopsida > Liliales > Melanthiaceae > Chamaelirium > Chamaelirium japonicum. Next base: position 34,279,733 of record OX393556.1, read on the forward strand.
TTTTCCTTGAGTCCATGTTGAGAGCATTCCCAATGCCACATCTTCTATAAGTGCCGCAACTTGTTTCCATGTTCTTTAACTAGTGCCTCGAATTAAGGAAAGTGATGATGTGGATACTTTGGGTGATTTTAAGTTATGTGTTTTCTTAACAAGAGATCATCTATAAAAAAATAAAATGTAAATGCATTATGTTAATGGCTGACCTCTTGAAGGAAAAACAGTAAAAGAATGTGTTCTACACAAAGTAGAATCATAGTACCAAAACTCAGTCTGACTCGACTCAACTCGACCGAATATCGAGCCGACTCGACTGGAAACTCGGGCTGACTCGGTTCGACTCGGGATATTTACTATTTTGAATTTTGAAAACACACACACACACACACACACACACATATATATATATATATATATATAGAGAGAGAGAGAGAGAGAGTTTTGCTCACCTACGGGACGTCCCGCACGGACGTAATGCGGGACAAATTCTGGGCCGTCCGATTCACTTCGATCGGGCGGCTGGAATTCAGTCGGACCAAAAATCCCGGCTGTTACTGTGGCGAGCACAGTAACAGCGAATATTTGGTCTGGCTGAATCCCATCCGTTCGATCGATTGATCGAACGGCCGATACCAATTTTCGCTGTTACTGTAGCGGGCACAGTAACAGCGAAAATTGTTCTTAATGAATCTCATCCGTCCGATCAATTGATCGAACGGTTCAGAACAATTTTCGTTGTTACTGTAGCCGCTACAGTAACAGCGAAAATTGGTATCGGCCGTTCGATCAATCGATCGAACGGATGGGATTCAGCCAGACCAAATATTCGCTGTTACTGTGCCCGCCACAGTAACAGCCGGGATTTTTGGTCCGACTGAATTCCAGCCGCCCGATCGAAGTGAATCGGACGGCCCAGAATTTGTCCCGCATTACTTCCGTGCGGGACGTCCCGTAGGTGAGCAAAACTCTATATATATATATATATATATATATATATATATATATATATATATATATATATATATATATATATATATATATATATATATATATATATATATATATATATATATATAGAGAGAGAGAGAGAGAGAGAGAGTAGTGATACATTGCGGCCGATAACATGCGGCACCCCTTCGTTTTTTTTTGGGGGGGGATTGATCACCTACTCTTGGATAGCACACACAAAAAATTTCAGCACGATCCAAAACCTGTAGGCCGTCCAAATGTGTTGATCAAAATGAAGTTAAAAATGAACGATCGATAAAAGTCAATCACATTTGAACGGCTTGTAGGTCTTGGATCGAGCTGAAATTTTTTGTGTGTGCTATCCAAGGGTAGGTGATCAACCTTCAAAAAAAAAAATCGCAAAAATACCCCCGAAGGGAGTGGCCGCACGTTAAGCCTTACGTTAAGCGGCCACAATGTATCACTACTATATATATAATTTACCGAGTCGCCCAAGTCGAGTTTCGAGTCAAGTCTTCGAGTTACTCGACTCGGTGGACTTTTGAGTCGAGTCCGAATTCTGGGTTTTCGAACACTGAGTAGAATGTCGCAAAGTCATGAAGCTTGTTGAACCACCTAATCTAACAGTATAATAGTCCTTTTTTGATAGCCAACGTGAAGCTAGTATGGTAATTCCTATACATTAGGGGTCGAAACTAGGAAGGTCGTGTGGGGTTCGGGTTAGGTCAGGTCAACATCCTACACTTATTTTGTATCCTTTGACCCAAACCACACTCAATCCGCCAATAGGTAACAACTTGCTGATCGACACCAGCAAGTGGGTTGACCCGTCACCTATCTGACCCAATCCACCTACGACAAACCTTGGCTAAATTACCCAATCCAACTCAACTGACTTCAACTAGTGTATGGCCCAAAAACAATCCAACCCAACCCATCTCAAACCAACCCAACTTGACCTGTCCAACAAAATCAACTAGCTTACATATATCTATGACCCGAATCGGGTCATAGCACTGCCTCGTAGCCAACCATTTGATAGAAATAACTGACACAAAAACCGGCCCAAAGAGGGTCAGATCAGGTCGGCTAACCATGTCGAGCCAAAATTGACTGTCAATATACAATATTAGTAATGAAAGAAGAACTCAGTTATAGTGAGAAAAAGGGCAGAGGACGATAAACAGAAACAGTGGTCCTACTTAGCATCATGGGGATTCAAAATGTGTGGAAGGTATGCAACTAAACTGATAGAATTGTTGCAAAAATACAATCAAGTTATAGTCCTGTAAATTTGATCCCCTCCTAGAAGGCAGATAAATGTGATTTTTAATGTAGCCACTTTGTCTGCATGAACTCACTAGGAAGAAAAATCATACATTCAATACGGAAGGAAAAGAGGAATGGCATCTCTATGCTCATGTCATAAATCAATAAACTTCAAAGATAAGTGCATGTTCAATAAATAACAGTTTAGTAGGATTCAGTGCTTCATTGAGTGCATTTTTAACCTGCACTCCTTCCACTACATTCTACTATAAGACAAATGTGAAGAAAAGGCAGTCACCTCAACAAAATCAGTGCCATTGGCAGCAAAGAAAGGAAGCCCTGCTTCACCAGCAATGGCTTTGGCCAAAAGAGTTTTTCCAGTGCCAGGTGGACCATGAAGAAGCACACCTTTCGGGCAGTAGATGCCCTTATTTTGAAACTCTTCATCATTTTTAAGGATTCTCACAATCTCTTGCAGTTCCCTCTTTATGTATTCCTGACCAGCAAAATCACCAAATGTGACACCTGTAGTTTCTTCTGCTGATATAAATTTTGCCCTGGGGAGAAGTATAGAAAATATTTGAAACTCCATTAAGATTTTTCTCTGTAACAAACAATTTCAACCACAATTTCAAACAAGCAATTGTCTTATGCCCAGTTAACAATTTTGATTATCCACACCGAACAAAAACATATGACTGAAGCATACATTAAATACGTTGCATTTACAAACTACGATTAGAATTAGAACAAGGATTCATAAAAATTATCTTGAGAAGAAATAACTCAGTGCATTGATAACCAAATCACTCCTGACCATCCAACATGAAACAAAGAAATGCAGTGTGTTAAAGAACTGTGACTGCCTACAAACTCCTGACTTTTCTGCAACTTGGAAGTAATGTAGTCCTTGCACTAAATCTAACCAACTACCAAGTATTCCCTTTTGTACAAAGAGTTAAAGATTAACAAAATATTGCTTTCAATATAGTGAATTTACTGATGCTTGTGCTTACGTGGGCTAGTTGGTCGGTGTCAGTATATTACTACAAATAAGGAAAGCATCACAGTTGGTCATGTTTTGCTGAAATATAATTGGTAGGGTTAAGCATGCAAGCCTTAATCAAAGCTAGTTTTCATGTACCGGCTTTTTCCCAAAGATCCAAGTGCACGGCGCTTAATGGGCTGCCTCACTTTTTTTGCAGGAGCACCCAAATCACAGGGTATTAACTTCGAGTAAATTGGTCTAGCCATATTATCAATCCAGAGGTATATAGCAATTGAAAGCGCAAAACGCATAGACCATATGACAGCAGTCGCAATAGTGGAGTAGACTTCAGCAGGTACAGAATCCACATTAATAACATCAACATTTACAAGTTGCTGATGCAACTTCTGCCAAATATCATTCCAACCATCAATAGGCATTCGATCAACAATATGGCGGCGAAACACAATATCTCTACTAGAAGAACCATGTAGTTCCCCTCTTCTTCCATCTTTGTAGTGTGGTAAAATCACTGCAGAAAAATTTATGAGATGATGTTCAGACTCAAATATACAAAAACTGCATGCACCTACAGATATATGCTGGACAAACGATACAATCAAGTAAAATATGACAAAACAAAATGAAGATGGAAGCATTCATAAGCCCCAAGTAAAAAGGCATATACTATTTAATTAAAATAAACAATTATATGGTTACTCTACATGCAAGAAAGAACTGAAGGATTGGAAGGGTAATTTTGTAGGCGAAGGACACATGCTCATGCAAACAAATGAGTAAAAGAGTAAAGCACTTTTGAGTCCTAATCGTATATAAAGATTAACTGCAGAAAAAACCATGGCATAAAGAGAGGAACATATAATAAAACTCAATAGGGAATCAAAGAAAAGTGTGAAGCATAGAACTAATGGTACATGTTTACATATACTAGTCTGCATCAGCATGAAATGCAATGTTTGAAGTTGATGCAGTTGATGCACAAAGATCCTTTCAAACAGTGATCCATGAAGTCAGTGAAAGAAGACCGGATCATCAAATCATCATGTTCGAGTCTCAGTGAGTAGATTCGGGTTCGATCCATTTCAAGTGCAAATGGAATCACAAGTCGATCAAGTCAGGCCGGTTATGAACCATAAGCCACAAACGGCTGGCTCACTCAAAGCTCAAGAAAAACTAATCGGGAGTTATGAAAACTCGCGATTGTTCACTCAACTTTTCTTCGGCCTTGTATGCCGGCTTGTTGAAGACTAGAAATTTGAATCATTTGTTGTCATTTATTGACTTGAGATGAGTTTGATTTCTGGATTTGCTAGAATTCTTTGGCTTGGAAGTCATTTGGGAAGACGAAGTTGCATGGTAAGGGTGTAGCTTCCTTCCTTTCTTCCCCTCCTTTCTTTCTTTTCTTCCTCTCTTTTTGTCTCCCCTTTTTTTACATTTGCATCAGAGTCGACCAAGTAAATTATGAAGTTTCAGGCTTAGAAAATTAAATCTTAAGACTTTAAAAAAATCTGTGAAGTCCTGGTGCTGAGGCTGTTCGGCCCTAGTGATGGGGCTGGTCGGCTCTGGTACTGGGTTCGGTCGGCCCTGCTGTTGGGGAAATTTTAAAGTCCAAGACTTATATAAATTTTTGAAGTCTTCAGACTTAGAAAAAAATCTATGAAGCCCTCGTGTTGTGGTTGTCCGGCCCTGGTACTGGGGTCTGTCGGCCCTGGTGCTGGGGCTGAAAGACTTAAAACAAATTTTGAAGTCCTAGACTTAGAAAAATTTTGAAGTCTTCAGACTGAGAAAAAATCTCTAAAGTCCTGGAGCGGGGGCAGTTCGACCATGTTGTTGGGGCTGGCCAGCCCTGGTGTTGGTGCATGAAAGGCATAGAAAAAATTTTGAAGTTCCAGACTTAGAAAAATTTTCAAGTTTGAGACAAATTTTGAAATCCTGGACTTTGAAAAAAAATTCAAGACTAAGACAGATTTTCAAGTACTAGACTTCAAATTTTTTCAAGACTTAGGCAAATTTGAAGTCTCGGAATTCAAAATTTGAAGGTCATTGCAAATCATGTGATGACCAATTGAGTGAGATCACTATTCTTTTTGTGCCCCAACAAATTCAAAATGAATCTATGATTGTAGATGAATCACTCAGACTGCCAGTTTTCCCTAGCAAGTAGCAACTACCTTCACTCCAGAAAGCTTGCTGACATTGACAAATTTTTGAAGCAACTTCGAAAATTTTCAAGTCTTAGACAAATTTTGAAGTCCCAAACTTAGAATTTTTTTGAAGTTTTCAGACTTGAAAAATGTTCTTAGTCTTCAATCCAAGAAGAGAAGTTTTTGATGTCTACAACATCGACCTTTAATATTGATGTCCAAACCCTTATCAATGCACAGCAAGAGAGGGGCCTACCAAGAAACCTAAAAGACCAGTTGGTGGGTAGCGAGACCAACCTCGTTGGTTATGCAGTTTAAGCATATGCAAGAAGGGAACAACCCACCAATTTTCTTCTATACTATAAAAGAGTAAACATGAAATGGTAGAAGGCAAGATGTGATATAGGCAACTGCACTCCTTTAGTGGCACAAATTATAAGTCAGAACATTCCCATTCTTATAGGATGACATTAATGCACAAAAACAGGATTCTCCAAAAGCACCTACAGATGAATAGAGATACTAAGGAAACTGGTAAAGAATCCCGAGTCTTCGTTATTAATGCACAAAATATGGAAACCCTGAAGATATTCTCTAGGAAAAACCCAACTGAAGTTGCTATTCTCTGACAAGTAAAATTGGGAAACTCTTCAAGCACAAAAAAAAAAAACATGACTTCTGAGTGAAGTTGGAAAACATACCTCTTATGAATACCTTTGTCCATCTCCTACATTATAAACCTTACAAGTTTTATTTCGATTGTAGAAAAGACGAGAATATTCATATCATGTAAGATTATCAGACAAGGCAAAATATGAGAGATAAAATAAGGTAACTTGGCCAGTTACTGAAGGAATTTTAATAGTCATTCAGAAGAGCTCTATAAAGAGAGTAATCCTCGTTTATCTTGGAACCAAATTGCCAGTCCAAGATTATCAAAATATAAATTAACGGGACAGGGTAAGGGGGCTCCATAAAGATGAACCATAAGAACGAAAGGACCTGCTTGCAAAACCTCTACTTCAAAGAGCATAATCTTACCATTATCAACATCAAACCGCATCATAGGTCACAGAATTCCAGATATCAGAACTCTCGAAGTACAACTTCTAATGGTCAAGCAAACCATCAAGAATTCCATCATCTTAAACATCAAAGCATGCAGAACTACTTATATCCATAGTTACCAAATCGGGCTTTTTTTTGAAAAAAATGCGTATCGATCCGAAGTCGTAGCAAACAGGAAAAAAACTCGTTTTTTGAAAAAAACTCTGTACGCGTTTAAAACGGGAAAAACTCATATAAAACATGTCAGGTTTGGTCCGGGTTTAAATTTGGTTCGGGTTTTATTTTGTTCGTGCTTAATAAACGCATATGCTATGTGTTTTGAACTTTTGATTACTTAATGTTGGAAAATGACGTATATACATACTTGGTATAATTTTTAAGATTTTTTTTGTTTTTTCCGATGTTTTCATGTTTTTTACCAGTTTTTTCCGTTTTCATCGTATCTTTCCAATTTTTTCCCTTGCCCTTTTTTTTCCGTTTTCCGACTTGGTAACTAAAGAACCTTTAACCATTCAAAAATAATGAATAAGTAAAGAAAGAGGTTTGTAAAATAATATTTTCTTAATGAAGCACACTCACTTTATAGAAACCGGGTAGACACTATGCAATTCATCACCACAAGTCATTTAGCATGCTGCACTTTATGAACCTAGGTTGAAAATTTAGAACCAAGGAGTTGATTTTAACCAGAGAAAGGGGTTATCAAGTGTTATTCTTCGAACAAGCACCATACTCCTTTCTCAGATGCTCATGCATTAAAAAAATTTATAAAAAAACTGGAGAGGGCCACAATCACACTACTAATGGATGTGGACCAAGGAAACTAAAATCCGGCATTGAACTGAATCAGAAATTCGAGTATTACTTAGCAATATTTGAATGTTCAAATTAAAAAAACATTAAATCCAATCTTAATTCAAAAATGACAAGAACCTGAATTATCACAAATTAGTATTGATGAGGCACCGGGGATTAAAGTTTTATATTACAGTATTGTACACAAAGGCTTGATATAAATAAACATAAAAATCACAAAATATTGTTAGCCAAATATTGCAAATTTACATTGTCTTGCTTTCACTTTAATTCTCTGAGTGACAAAGTAAATTAGATTAGTTCTCTTCAAAATATAGGAAACAATCTACAGGCTTTTTTATGATAGATTTAAGCCTTAAAGTTATGTCAAACAAGAGATATTATTTATTGTTTGATTTCTAATGTAGGGATAAAATCAAGATGAAATGTCACATACCAGAAACGGTTTGGCCAAAATTCGAGTATTCCATAAACTGGACATTGTTTGAGTTAAGAAGCCTCCAAAATTCACTAAAATCAATCTTATGCGAGTTCTCGGGATCCCACTCAGATCCCTTCAACTTTCCTTGCAAAGTGAGCAACGCTCTGCTCCAACAGGAAGCCATGATGAGCTGCCTTTCCAACTGCAGATCTGCTTTGTTCTCAAACTTCTCCAATTTATCTATACGCAATCGCTCAGCATCCTTCAGTTTCTGAAAACCCAATGGAGAAATGTTCCCCAAGGTGAGTACAACTACAATCATTACAAGACTATTAAGTTGCCAAAAGTAAAACAAATCAGATAGACCGAGAACAGTACGATCACACTTACAGCTTCTGTAGATAAAATTCTACTAAAAATGAGATCTCAAATAGTCAAATTTGGTCCTTTTAAGTTCAAAATTGGATGGCGTTATTTCATTAGGTTCATTATGAAACCGTGCCAAGAATCTAGTCACAGATGGACTCTCTAATAAGTGATAACATCGTGGAAAAGTAGCTATTTAATAAAGATTACTATATATTACAATCACATTGTGGTCCATTTTTTCTTACAAAAACCTGTACTTTGGCATACCCTGGCGGTAGTTGTTGAGGAACTTGATGCCTACGGGGATTTCTAGGGATGTTTGGAACTTTTACTTGTTGTCTTTAAGGTGGGTCTTGCCTTTGTTTCTCTTGGTGAACATTGGGTTGAAGATTGTTTGGAACTGCCTCATTTCTATTTCCAGCGGGTGGAGTTTGTTCAATAGGAACTTGCTCAATAGGAACTTCAATCTCAGGGTTTTGCCGATCAGTGGTAGGCAATAGACTCTTCTACTTGCCTTAGACGCTCTCGGGTGATTTCTAGTCCCAACTCAACTTCTTCCAAGTGATGCGTAAGATCTTCTAACATCTCATCTAGTTGTCCATCGCAAAAGTTCTCGATAAGGTCTACCGGTTCGGGTAGCCATAGGTTCTAAGCATACCAAGATCACTAAAGGGAGGAGTCTCTAACCATGAATGAATGAGATACGATGTAATGGATATTTCTAACCTATGAAGCACGGATATTGACACGGACACGGATACGGATACATGACATAGCAAATATTGAAAAACTAGGATACAGATACGGCAATTATATATATATATATATATATATATATATATATATATATATATATATATATATATATATATATATATATAAAATAAAATAACAAGAGATGTAGTACCAATAACATGAGTAAAAACAAGAGATGCAGTACCATTAACAGTAGCAGAAATCAGAGAAACCCTAGATCAAGAGTTCCCAATTGATGAAATCCAAAACTAAACCCACGAATTTGAAGCCTTCTTTGTTACACGGACATTGGGGTACCTTAGATCAGGAGTTCCCGATTGATTTCCAAAAAACCCTAGATCAAAAGGGGTACCTTAGGTTTTTGATTTGGTCGCGAGATTTGCGACTCTACGACGGAGCTGACGATCTTCAGGCGAGAAGGAGACGTGGTGGCAGACTTTCGAGTCTTTGAGATGGAGCGCCACTGCGCCAGGAGCGACCGATCTTCGTCAAGATGGAGCGGTGGTGGCAGACTTAGAGTTCTCGAGGGACTGAGGGAGTGAAGAGAGATCGGGTGAAGAAGAGAAGAACCGTCGATCTTCGTCGAGATGGAGCGGTGGTGGCGGACTAAGGGTTCTCGAGGGACTGAGAGAGTGAAGAGATTGGATGAAGAAGAGAAGAATCGAAGCCCTCTCGAGAGTGAAGAGATCGGGTTTTTATTTGGTTATAAAACCCAATTCGGGCTTTAACCCAAGCCGGCCCGACCCGACAGCTGTTTTAAAACCCAATTCGGGTTTTAATACCTCTGATTCGGGTTTTAACCCAATCCAGCCCGACCCGACAACTATTTTTAAAAAATTCGTATCCCCAACGTATCCGGCCGTATCCACCCCGTATCCGGATGTATTCCTTTTTTAAAATTATTATTTTCGAATACGGTTGGGCCATATCCGACACATATCCAGGTCGTATCCGTGTCGGATACATGTCCAGTACGGGTACGCAGACCCTATAGGAGTATCTGTGCTTCACAGTTTCTTACTAATGGGCAGCAATAGGTTTGATCCAAGTTTAAATATTATGCGGAAGCAATGGCATTCGGTGATCTAGCCATCAAGGATCTAGTCCTATGCTGATGCCTAGATGACGATAAATGATCACTAATATTAGATTATTAGTTTAAAGCTTGTGAATCACATATCTATCACAAGTTCAATGCAAATTAAAAGGAACTCAGATGGATTATAGAATGATAATAAATGTTCTCAGAGTTGCCCAAGTTAAATTAAAGATATGAATAAAGACACGTCCCAACAAGGTTCTACGTCAAACTTTGTCAAGCATGGAGAACTCGTAGTGCTTCAACGTATCAATCAAGATCGATTTATTGAACCCTCTTAACGACCACGAAGAAAGAGCAGTGCCAATGAGTTCTTTTATTACAGATGCCTTATGTAGAATAAAGGAATTGGTAGCAAAGCAAAATCTGGACTGATTGCTGTCCTACAGTAAAGAGTTCAAATTTCGATACTTTTGGGCACCGAAACTAGGAGAAAAGTGATAGCAACTTATACGGGTTTGATTGGATAATCATAAGAAATATTAGATCATGTATTAAATAGGTTTATATGATCAAAACGATGATAAAATTAAGAGTTCAGTAATACGTAACTAAATTGCAGCAAAGCACAGGTTTCTGCCTTTCCGATTGCCAGATTTGAGCAAGCAACATATTTCAAGATTTGCAACGAGAGAAACAAAGATGTGCATATTTTACCAATGAGTTACAGAAAAAATCAGCAAAAAGAATAAGAATAAAGATAATTAATGGTGTCACACCACCGGAGTCACAATGCGTCTTGAGAAGTATCTCGAATCACACAAGAGATGAACAAAAACTCAGAAATCTGAAGTCTTTCTTTTTATTCCAGCAATAGATATAATAGATTGTCCCAAAAAAAAACCCTAACACAACCTTAAATAGAGGCATAAAGAGAGAAACTAAAGAGGAGAGAGGGTCTCAGAGAAAAAGGGAGAGAGAGAGAGAGAGAGAGAGAGAGAGATAACGCCGTATGGACGGAAGAAGAGACTTCCTGTACGAGTGAATAGTCACGCGGCTAGGGAAAGATCCCAATAACCAGCGGTTTATGAGGGTGCCCTCATAAATCCGACTTATGTCGGGTCGACTATGGGGTGCCTTGCCCTCATAAGTCCTCTTAATCCCTTGTTGTGTGCACCCATTACATACACCCAATAAACCCAAACAACTAGAACATGATCCATATAACCAATTACAGGAAATAAAGCATAAAATAAAACTGTGAAGATAACTTCGCTAGGCAGATCCACATCTTTGAATCTGCCAGTGCCCTCAGAATTCAGATCCAATGACTCCTTCTATGGTAAGTCTTTAGATGGTCCCCATCAGTGACCCTCTTGCATCGTAGGTCAGATGTATATCAGGTATATCGTGATTTTACAAGTATGGTTCATACTTAATTTGAGAAAATGATCAAGGTTTTTCATTCAGACGGTGTTTGGGAGTATCTTTCTTTCGACTTTCTGATGTCATCTTCTCTCATGGTACTCTAACCCAGCAGTCATGTCCTTACATGCCTGGACAGAATGCCATTGCCGAGAGGAAGCATCGTCACATTCTTGAGACCTCTCGGTCGCCATTGTTTTTTGCTTTAGTTCCTCGTCACTTCTGGGCTGAGGTGGTCCTTACCTCTGTCCATTTGATTAGTCGAACTCCTTCCCCACTTCTCTCTGGTCAGTCACCGTTTGAGTATTTATATTCCACTATGCCCAACTATAGAGTATGATGAACTTTTAGTTGTACCAGGTTTGTCTTGCTTCCACCTGGTGAGCGTACAAAGCTTTCTCCTCAATCTGTCAAGTGTATCTTCTTAGGGTATAGCTCTAAGCATAAGGACTGGCATTGTTATGAACATCTTTCTCGCCGCACCCGCATCTCTCGACACGTGACCTTTTTCGAGGATACAACCTTCTTGTCAGGAGCCTCTTCTTTCCCGAACTTGTCCTTCCTCCAGACTCTTGGATTTTCTTCGAGGCTCCTTCCTACCCCAGTGACTCCGGACGCTCCCATTGTCCCTGCTCCAATGCTTGAGCCATCACGCCCTCCTATCATTTATACGATGATACCTACACTCGTCGCCAACCTGCTCCACCTTGCCCTGCCAGTCCCACCAGTTCAACCTGCTTTGCCTGTTACCACTTCCTCTGCAGAACCCCCGGACTCACCACATTTGTTACATATCTCATCTAACCATTGTGATGGGTCTTCTGCTCCTCCTTAGTGCTACCCTGAGCATGAAACACATCCACTAATCGTTATGATTTTTCTCAGGTTGTTTCTTACTCTACCAGGTTTCAGTCTTTTCTTATGGCTAGAAAGCATGGACACTTCCCCAGGCCTCCCGTACCCATGTCGGACACTTGTCGGACACCGACACTCACCGGACACTCGTCGGACATGCACCGGACACGCATGTACCGTGTCCCACGTGCTTCCGGGAGCCGGACACGGTTGGACACTTGCCGGACACTCGTCTGACACTCGCTTGACACACACCGGACACGGTGGGTTAACGGGTTGTTCGATATAGGGTTGGGTCACAAGCTGCCTTAGAGGATTAGATAGGTTGAAGCCAAAATTGAATCGCAGCTGTTCTTTTGCATGTCATTTGGGTCTGAGTATAATTCACTTGTCAGGTTGATTGTAACGGACAGTTACAATTTAGTTTTGGCTTTAACCTATCTAATCCTCTGAGTTTTCAAATACGTCGAATCCAAAACTGAAACACATCCGTTCTTTTCCATGCCATTTAGGGTTGTATGTGATTCACCAATCGGGCTGGGTGTAACTAATGGTTGCGATTCAGTATGCATTAAATTTTCATTTTAGTCGTTTTCTATGAAATTTTTTCGGTTATTGAAATATGTATGAATTATGAACACATAAAATATAAATAAAAAATATTAATTTATTTTGCCGTATCCCCACCGTATCCGTGTCCTCTTTTTTTAGGATTTGCCGTGTCGGCGTACCCGTGTCGTGTCGTAACTGTGTCCCCGTACCAGTGTCAGTGCTTCTTAGGTGGCTATCCACTCTCTTCAGGGGCCACAGACTTATCACGAGACAGTTCGAACACCCCATTAGCAGCAAGCTATAGTTGAGCAATTACAAGCTCTTCAGCAGACTGGTATTTAGGAGCGTGTTCATCTTCCTCCAGGAAAGGACCCTATTAGTTGTCGATGGGTTTACCGAATCAAGACTCATTCAGATGGGTTTGTTAAGAAGTACTAGACCCGTCTAGTCACTCGTGGCTTCACACGAGAGTATGGTATTGACTACAAGGAGAGCGTTGCCCCTGTTGCGAGTGACCACTATCCGGACTCTACTGGTAGTTGTTTCAGTTCATCATTGATTGTTGTTCCACATAGATATGAAGAATCTTCATCACGAAGACCCCATGCAGCCACCTCCTAGTTTTCCTTCTCCTCCCCAGCATGTATGTTGTCTTCGCTGGGCCATTTATCAACTCAAACAAGCTCCACGAGCTTGGTTTGAGCGTGCCATGCCTTCGGTGCTAGCAACTGGCTTCACAAAAAGTATGAATGACTATACTATGTTGACTTGCAGCTAGGGCTGCAACTCGGGTGGGTTGGGAGGTCAACCCAAGCCCAACCCATGGTGTTGTATCCTTAGCCCAAACCCGCTACAACCCGAGGTCCGATTGGAGTTGGCTTGTCCAAGTCCAACCCAAGCTCAATAGTGTATTAGAGTGTACAGTATATGTATACAGGTCAAGTTTCGGGTTGGGTCAAGTTATTTGATACCCCTGCCCAGGCCCAACCCAAATTCAGGTCTGGTTGGGATTTTTGAACCCAAGTTTGCAAAATCCCAACCCGGGCCCAAGAAAAATCGGGTTGGGCTCGGGTGGGCCCGCCCAGGTTACAGCCTCACTTGTAGCTCTGCTCGTAGTAGTGTGATCTTACTTCTCTACATTGACAATGAATTCTTCGTTACTTTGTTCCCACTTGGTTCAACTCCTATGCTACTTCTAATGTACTGAAGTCTCCACATGATCCCTCCTAGTTTACCACACATCCACATCGGCATCCTCACCTCAGCATCCGCATCTCGTGTGCTTGGCCATTACCCGAAATTCCGAACCAAACAACAATTTATCCAACATATAGCACCCTCTAAGCAACTTTCCACTTCCGCCACCAAGTATCTGATTCTGATCAACTATGCATTAGTCTATCTCACCATTCTACTACATAAAAAAGATCCAAGTTGACACTGTTTATTGGCAATCAATTTCTATCGTGGATTCAAATTTTATTTAAATTATAATGAAATTGAATTCCAAAACCACAGTTTAGCTCTACTGACATTATCCCCAAAGCTTTCCTTTATAGTCCCACTTTAACGCTGGACCCTATTCCTGTTCCGTTAGTTAACACTCATTATGTCGGTCACAAGCCCGGATGAATTGGGATGATGGGCATTCATGAAAAAGGGAACCCTGGACTGTGAAGAATCGTAATTCGAGCGAGGCAAGATTCAAGAAGAACGCACCTCGAAGAGCTGAGAGGACTCGGCATCCTCTGCTGCCGAGTCTGCGGCTTCTCCGCTGGAGAGTTGAGGGAACTCCGACGCCGAGCTCCGAGACCTGAGAGCGGAGCTGTCGGGGTGCCTCGGCCCGACGGAGATGTAGAGGCGGCGCTCCTTGCATGGTCGGTTGGGGTGAAGGCTGCTGCGTAGCGACGGAAACGAGACGGAGGGAAACGATGTGTGGGAGTGGAGAGGGAACGCCGGCGGGCTTCGAACGGGGCAAGCCATCGCCTCCGCTCTCTCTCTCTCTCTCCGGAGACCGGACAGAAGGGACGGGCGGCGGGACGGCTCTCGGTTATCCTTTTGAGGAGTATCAGTATGGCAAGGGTCGGATTCGGATTGGGTCCATCTTAGTCTAAAACCGTATCCGATAAGCGTTGGAGGATGATACTTAAACGGGTTTATCGGGTTACCCGACCCGAAGCTTTTGGGACGGGTTTGGGATGAAATTAATTGGGTTTTGACTAGGGGTGCAACTCGGGTCGGGTTGGTTCGGGTTTGAGCCAACCCATAACCGAACTAGTTCGGTTCTACCATATTAACCCAAGGTCGGATTGGTTCGGGTCGATTCGGGGTTAGTTCTTGGGTTGGTAGTTGGTCTAAAAAAAATAAGAGGAAATCGGTGTTAGGTCCAAAAAAACAGATTGCATATAACATTAAGGTCCATCTTAAGTTCCTATTTAAAGTAAGTCCACCAGTATGACTATTGCATAAAGCATGCCCTTTATCCATTGTTTTGATTGCAAATGATCCGATTTTAACCGTTTTGGATAACAATTTTTTTTGAAATACCATAAATATCCATAGTAGCCTCCCACATTAAATAACGGTAGATGATATATGACACGTTAATTTTTTACGACAATAGTGGCACGGATTACTATAGTGATTTCACTGTAGCTGCTAGGGGTGCAACTCGGGTCGAGTTGGTTCGGGTTTGAACTAACCGAGAACCGAACCGAACTAATTCGGTTCTACCATATTGAAACCCGAACCAACCCGACTTGGACATAGACCCGAACCAACCCAACCCACACTAAGGTCGGGTTGATTCTCGGGTTGTTAGTTGATCTAAAAAAATAATGACTATCGGCTATTTATTAGTAAGTCGGAGGTCCACGTTGGGCTTTTGGCTTTTAGCCACCCGTTGAGTTCTCTTGGTAGTTGGTTCAACATTAGCAAACAACTAATGTTCACTCGGGTACTAGTATGATGTAGCCCAAAAGTCCAACTCGTGATGTATACTAGTGCATGTCCGTGCCATTAGCACAAAGCGAGTGCCTTCGGGGCGAGCAACCCACCCCCCCCCCCCCCCCCCGCGCGCGCGCGCGCGCGCGCGCGCGCGCGTGCACCAACACCCCCCCGGAGAGAGATCGTGGGGAAGAGAGAGAGAGAGAGAGAGAGAGATGGGGATGGTAATTTTGGACCCGACACGAAATTAGCGGGTCTGGGCCTGGGTTTAACGGTTTCGGGTCATAAACGGGTCGACACGACTAACTCGTTTAGTAAAATTGTCGGTTTTGGGTTTTGGGTTTTGTCTCCGACCCGTTTTGACCTGTTTAAGACCCGTTTAAATCAATGGGCCAGGTCAGGTCTGCGATGGCTTCAAGGGACGGCTGCGATGGCTTCCCTAGGTCAAGTCGGGTCTGCGATGACTTCAACGGACGACTGTGATCGAGAGAGAGAGAGAGAGAGAGAGAGAGAGAGAGAGAGAGAGAGAGAGAGAGAGAGAGAGAGAGAGAGAGAGAGAGAGAATGTGGGTGACTTACTAATTAGCAAATATGGATTTAATGGGGGGTGACTTACTATAGTAAAAGGAAGGAGCGATTTCCCAACCGGTTTTTTTCATTTACCATAGTAATGGCCAACTCATGTTCTTCCTCATTTGGATTCAAGTACTTATATCCCCCCTACCCTCAATGATGGAAACTTTGTTTCCATCAAGCTTACTCAATCCAATTTCGCAATCAACAGTCACTGAATAGTTAGGGTTTCAACAAAGAGGAATGCGGAGGAAGAGGAAGAGGAAGAAGAAGGGGGCGGGGGGGAGTAAAAGGAAGGAGGGGAGAAAATGTTGGGTTTAGTCCCACATCAACTAGGGGGCTGGGTGGTGGTGTCTTCATATTTCCTCTATGGACCTCCCCGACCCAGGTTTTGGGGCGAGAGAGTATTGTTGTTCGAAACCTACATCGGCTATTTGGTTTAGTCCCACATCGGCTAGGGAGCTAGGTGGTGTAACCCGCTGGCAATGGGTGGATCTCGCACCTCCGGTGGCTCCCCTCTTGCGCCACCTTCTAGGGTTCCAAGCTGTCGAAGTTCCTTGATCCGTCGTTTGGGATATCTCTCATTCTCCATGGCCCCCTCCTTTTATAGAACCAGGTTACTTCACCTCCAAAAAACCCTCTTGCTTGCGCTCCAAGTAACCCTAATGAACTGCACAGGATGTGGGCCAAACTCATGAGCTACCCAACCAAACAAGTATCTAACAGTGGTATCAGAGAGAGGTTTTGCTCATCCCTGGTGGACAAAGACGGATGAGGAGGAAGAAGAAGAGAGGGAGAAAGAAGAAGGGAATGAGGAGGAGGAGAAAAGGAAGAGAAGAGCAGATGCAGCAATGAGGAGGAGGAGAAAGGGAAGAGGGGAGCAGATGCAGCACAAAGCAGAGTGGGGAGGAGAGGGGAAGGGGTGGAAGAAAGGAAGAGGGGGCCGCAACAGAACAGGAAGAAGCAAAGAAGAAAAGTATGGAGTGCCCTCATCGTCAAATCCCCAATTCGGGTATGGTTGCTCATTTTAATTTGGGTGCCCTTATTGATTATTTGGGTGTGAATAAGTTGCTGGACTGCGAGCTGAGATTTGGCATAACAGCCGTAGAAACGATTGGGTATGACATTCAAATACGCGATCATTAAGATAGATTATTGACCCAATCGTTCTTTCTTTTCTTTTCTTTTCTTTTTACCCAGATGAAAAATCCAAAACTAAAATTGAAAAGTAGACCAACGGATTCTTGTCCCAGTGTTACTTCCTCTCTTCTTTGCTGGAGAGGCTCCTTGTACGACTCCCGGTATGGCCATCATGGAGCAACGAACTTTCCCTCAAGGCTCAAGGCCACCATCGCCTTGTTTGCGCATTCGTATGAATCCTGTCTTTTGATGTCATGTTCTTGGGATTACGAAATTTAAGAAAAATAGCAGTTGTGCTGCCTTCCCTTGTTTGATCTTCAGATCTCTTTGAGCTCATGCTCTAGCGCCCTGTCCTTTGACCACCTGACCTGTCCATCAAAAAAAAATTGAACAGCACTAGGGTTTTGTCCAAGTTCTTAAATGATTGTTTTACCTCAATGTCATTTCAGTGATTTCACCTCCACTCGAAACGAAAAAACCACATCTCGTCCTAACAGAGGTGATCGTCTCTTCGGCTAAACTTGGATCCATTGAAGATCGGCGGCAACCAATGCAGATCAGCAGCTGGGACCTGCAAACCTGGCAAGAATTGGGAATACACTGCCATAGCACGATGTAGTCTGAATGGTACACATGCTTGCAAGCAATCTCTCTGTGCTCCTCGCCAACATCGAACTCCTCCTTGCAAACCAGGCACTGGGAGTGGTCAGCCAGGTGGGCAGCCATGATGTGGACAAATGGCATTGTGTCGATTAGGGGTGGCAATGGGTCGGGTCGGGTCGGGTCAGGTTGAGACATTGGTATAAGGGCAAAACACCCAATCCGAACCTGACCCGTTTAATAAACGGGTCAAAAACTTAAACCCAAACCCGACCCGCCTAATAAATAGGTTGACCCGACCAATTTAACCAGTTTACTAAACGGGTCGAGTTGTGTCGGGTCGGGTTGGGTCAACAGAACCCATGTAAACCTGTCGGGTTGGGTCAAGACAGGTCGGATTGGGCCGGGTTTGATCGAGTTGGTTCGGGTTGGCTTGGGTCGGGTCGGGTCGGGTTGACACGACCCATTTGTTAAACGGGTCAATCGGGTTATAATTACAAACCCGAACACGACCCATTGAATAAACAGATCAATCGGGTCGACCCGTTTACGACCCGAACCCGTTCAGGCCAAACCCAAACCTGCTAACTTCAGGTCGGGTTGGCGGGTCGGGTCAAGGATTGCCACCCCTAGTGTCGATGGAGGCGGTGGGTGCTGGTGGCATGCCCCGCTGATCATTCTGGGTCAGCTCGTCGATCAGCTCATTCAGACCAGGTCCTATGAAGTACTACCTCGGGTGGACAGCCGATGGGACCGGAAGGAGGGGTTACGTTGGGTGAGTCATCAGCGGTGGAGAACAATTTTGTTCCAACCTGTTTAAGGAGGTTGGAGCATCCCGCTCTCTCTCATTAGTCCGTCTTGAGGGCTTTTGGTCATTTCACCGTGATAAAAGTATGAAATGACAAAAATATCCTTGGAATATACCAATGAGAGAGAGCGGGATGCTCCAACCTCTTTACAGAGGTTGGAACAAAATCGTACTCTCAGCGGTGCTGGCTGTCGTTCCACGTCTCATTGTCGTCAGATCAAACCATATTGAAGGAGCAATCAAAGGTCATGATCGTCCAAGAACACATTTGTATTGAAGGAGCGGTCAAACCGGTAATGCACCCAGAATATTCCTCCCAAACATAAGTAAGTTTAACATGAGAGGTCGACGTGCACAACTAACATAGTTTCCAGAGATCGATATCCAAATATAATGTTTATAGGGACTAATATGCAAATAGCCTAACTTACAAGCAGTAAAATGCAAAACCCTTAAAATATGCCATTCTGCACCGTCTCATTCCTTATAAAATCAATCTTATACAACCATCTATATAACAATGGATGTCGGTTTTGAGCTGACTAGACAAAACGGAACAAAAAAACTGACTAGAACAAATTGACTGGACAAAAATAAACTGAATAGATCTAACCATTCGTTCAAAAATCAACGCATGATCTCTCCTTGGCTTCAAATCCCAACCCATTTAAACTGCACTAAATCCTTAAAATCCCGACCTATTGAAACTGCACTAAACCTGATTGTTCATCCCGTGATCGTTGTTCGCATTAATGACTATTAACCCGCCTGCTGAAATTTCAATCGCTCCAAACCATCGGATCTATCCCGAGGAATCTGTTCGAACAGAGACAGCTGTGATTGAACGATTATAGAGGGAGGGAGAGTTGGTAGCGTCGAAGGCGTCCGTTTCGTGCCAATCGACACGAGCAAGGAAATGGGTGTCCCTATAAATATCGGTGTTGTCATCGAAAGTGTTTTGTTACCGAAGACGGCCCACTGCAGTGCCAACAGGCGTGTTGCTATCAAAGGCGGCCCGCTTCAGTGCCGACAAACACGAGCATGCACTTGTATAATAACAACCAAAATTGCTTCGTTACATTTTGTGCAAAACATAATTTTTTTTGCTCTAGCAATTGCATGTGGTGGTGAAAACAGAAAAAGGGTAATTACAAACTCCTTGTAGTTTGACTGATTATCACTTACACTCCCTCGTGTTTAAAATCCTACAAATACCCCCCTATAGTTTGAAAAACACATCACTTGCACCCCCCTGGAGGGGGTCTATGTGTATGGTTTTAAACATGAGGGGGTGTAAGTGATAATCGGTCAAACTAAGGGGAGTCTGTAATTTACCCAAAGAAAAAAGCATACATAATTCATACCTGAAACCTGATCCAAATGGACCCTCTTGTCCCCGAACGGTTATGGGCCAGGTATGGATCTCTTCGTACGGGAATGGGTACGATTTTGGGCCAATTATCACAAATTGAGAACATCAAAACAGTGACCAAAATTTTATAGCGGCACCGCAGTCTGCCAACAGCGGCGAGGGACCAACTGCGCTGCCTCGAGCAAGCGGCCATGCAAGGAGCGGAGGTCGACTGATGCAACCAAGTCATGTAGAACAGTGCAATCATCGTGCAAAGTAGTTAAGATTTCCACTGAAGTGAAGAAATATGTCCTTACCAAAAAAAAACGAAGAAATATGTGATAGAAACATAGCAACCATATAAAGACTGAAGATTGCAAGTGAGAAAATATTAAAAAAGATAGTGCACAGTCTTTTCCAAAGAGGAGAGGGTGAAAGAAAAGCTGGCCTCAGCCACATATATCATTGGCTCCTTCCATTGCCACAAACCTTTTGATTTCCTGAAAAATCCTGAAAGAGGTGAGGGTTAAAGAAAAGACGGCCGAAGCGCTACTAGTAGAAGGCGGCTTTGAATTTGGTGGCTGATCCGGTATGATACTAAACCCGTTCTTGCGTAATCCCCGGAAGGCACATGAGAAGTCCTCGAGGTCGCCGGAAATAACCAAACAGTTTGCAGGTGAACGATCCTCACACATCCAACACAGCATGTCAGTCATGATCGGATGATGACTCGAACGCCTTGCACCTTTGGGACCTGCATTGCATTGTGTTAACTGTATCAGTTTCGGAATTCCAACAAAAGGTTGTGAAAGGAAGGAATTCAAGGAGAGAAGAAAGAAAGAGAGGAATCTTCTCATTTATCTTTCAAAAAAAAAAAAATCTGACAAGTTACTCATCCATGGATAATAATCATCAATATACCAATACTTTCAATTTATCGTAATTCGAAACACAGCAGTTGTGTTACATAAAAGCATCAAATTATATGAAAAATAAGGATCCCAACCCAACTGAGCAAACTCACAACCACCACCAAAATGTTAACTACAACTTACGGTCCCAACCATTG
Source organism: Chamaelirium japonicum (assembly GCA_947650365.1). Lineage (NCBI taxonomy): Eukaryota > Viridiplantae > Streptophyta > Magnoliopsida > Liliales > Melanthiaceae > Chamaelirium > Chamaelirium japonicum. Next base: position 34,300,908 of record OX393556.1, read on the forward strand.
AAATCTTGGCCCCAACGTTGGGGTCCATTACCTTCAGCACTCACAATCTCAGCCTCGAGGGATACAAGGGAGCCCCTTTACTCGCTCAAGAAGGGGGGAAAGAAGTGGAAACATGATTATCATCTCTCTCTCTCTCTCTCTCTCTCTCTCTCTCTCTCTCTCTCTCTCTCTCTCTCTCTCTCTCTCTCTTGTCCTTATTCTTCTAAACAGAACATAAAATCTCTAGCCTACATGACCTGGCACACCTAGCCATCCACATCTGAGCCAACCGTAGGCCTCCTCCTAGGGCCCATAGCTCTCTATCATGTTTTCGTCTTTCTATCTAACCACTACTCGTTTCCTCTCAGATCGAGCCACACAAGACACAACTCTCTGGTGCAATCCCCCACAAAAATCGTGCACTGCAATCCTAAATCCCTCTTTATCGTGGTTGTACCTCTCTTCCTATTCTCAAGTCACGGACATGACCTCTCTGCATTCCTGTCACTCAAGGAGTTGGACTGCGACTCAGAGGGTTGAGGGATAAACCCAGGCCCCACCCAAGGGGTTGAACACTCTGCCCGAACCCAACCCAACCTGAGGTCGGATTGAACTTCCCTAGTCGAACCCAAGGTCGGGTTGTGCGCGCGGGTTAGCCCGTTTCAACATGGTAGAACAAAAAATTGAATGGTTACGAAGAAAGTTATCAAATTGCCTACATAAAACAGCAACCATACAAAGGAATCCCCACTTTAACCCATGCAATAGTAAACTTGGTCTACTTCCACAAAGATCGGCATAAGGAAAAAAGCCATCAAAGCTGTAGCCGTACAGGTGCACACATTACATCAGCAAATTGGAAAAGTGTATACATTAAACTATTAAAGTAATTGTAGCCTTGGAATGACAACATATCATCGCATCAAAATGGGGATCATTATACTTGGAACACTTCTATGATCCACAGAAGTATTACTTAAGTCTTGATAAACTTAATACCCATAGGCCTAAATGGTTGAATTAGACTCAAGCAACTAAAATTTTGTGATAGAAACTAGATAAACTTAATCCCCATAGGTTAATTGCATATTTACCCAGAAAACTTCATATTTTACATATTGATCCGTGAAAACTAGACAATTTGTGCAAAATAATCCCTGAGGTTAACTGAGGTCTACTCAGGACAAATATTCCAAGTATATATGTTGTTTGACTGTTACTTTCACAAGTCAGTTTTACTAGGACTCTAAGCTAGGAAAAATTGAGACCATATGAGTTTGGGTTAAATGGGATTGAGGGTAAAATGGTCATTTGAGACCTCGGGTAAAAGGCAGACAATGGTTAAAATCTATCCGGTACTTCTTGGTGACGGTAAAACACGAATATACTTGTAATATTCCCTCCAAATAGACGTAAGTAAATATGAGGGATTGATTTGCATATGTAATCTAGTTTTCAGGGGTCGATATATGTAAATATGAAGTTTCCAAGAGTTATTAATAATAATAAAAGGGCTATACCTCTAGTCATAAAAACCAGGTCGGTAGCACACTCAAAAATTGGAATGTGAATCTACAGTTTTTCTGACAGTAAATTTTTTTTATGGTTAAAATTTTACTTCAAACAAACACCTAAAAGTTACCTTTTCTATCATGGGCCCCTAGGCCCCCTACCCTCTACCACGGCAAATGCATTCGGGGAATGGGTTCTCGTAGAAGGATTCTTCTGTCCTAAGCCGACTCCTTCCTTTAAGTCCTGGGGCGGAACCGTACCTTTTCCTTGGAGCTCCTTGCCTGTCAATTCAAAAGTAGCAGTTCTAAATTGCTAGCTACATAGAATTTGAACAACCATCTTGTCACAATATGATGAATACAAAGGGAACCTCTACTGGTTTAATATCGTGGTCAAGTAGGAAATGATTTTACCTGAATTTATGCATTTGGGTTACAAGTGACGATAACTTTGGGCCTTCTTCAAGCTCTCCTTTTCCTATCAGATCAAATAGTTCTACCAATCCTTTCCTGCAAGATATGGGACGGGAAAAAATGAAATTTATTGAGAACATCAACAGAAAAGAGGGTATGTATACAAGTATTACTAGAGATAATGAAGGGAAGATTCGAAGAACCCCACAAAGAAAGTTATGGAATTGCCTACATAAAACAGCAAACATCCAAAGGAATCCCCACTTTAACCCGTGCATTAGCATTACTCAGTTTCCTTCCACAAAGATGAGCACAAGGGGAAAAAAAAAAGACATCAAGGTTGTAGCATCCGCTTCATTTTAAGGCCCCACCCATACTGATGCACAATTTTGATCAGCAATATGGTTTCGAATCACCACTTCAATATAGAAGGGTATACATTAAAGTCCTTGTAGCCTTGGAATGACAACATGTCATCACATCAAAATGCTGATCATTATACTTGAAGACTCCTATGATCCACATAAGTATTACTGAAGTCATGATAAACTTAATCCCCATACGCCGAAATGATTCTAATATTTTCAAAGAAATGACTAGGCCCCATATTAAAGGTGTATGAGAAAATTAAGTAATCAAGCCAAAAGGCTTAAGCCACTCAACTTAGGAGTTGTTTGGCTGCCTGTAATTGGGCCTTGTGTAGTGATTTGCCCAAATCTGTTGTTCTGCAAGTGGGCCGGTAAAACACTGTACCAACCCCCTCATTTGCAGTGACACGTACTACGAGACAATTTTTCACAGGACGAGTTATGGCAAATGAGGGGTTTTACAACTAGTCAAATTTGGTTAAACAAGATAAAACTAGTATCAAATGAGGTTAAAAAGTTTTTCCGGGTCAAGTAGGTCAAAATGACAAAAAATGGTCAAATTCAACTATAATTCCATTAAACTTGGTCAACAATCAATCAAAATGGTCAAAAATGATCATAATCTCCTAAGAATGGGTCAAACTTGGGTAAAAGTCGGTCAACGGACAAACATTGCCAATATCAGCCACACTTGGTCAAAAATCAAATGGACTCAATCAACTAGATTTAAATCAATCAAATTGAGGGGTGATCAAATTAGTCAAACATGGTTCAAAACTTGAGCAATGATCGTTAAACTTGGTCAAACTCTGTCAACCTTAGTACAAAAGTTAACCAATACTATAACAGTCAAATGTTGTCGCATATGCAACGACAGATCTCTAAACTGTATGTGCAGGAATTGCATGTGCGGTTTAGAGCATATGCAACTAGTACTACATTCGTTTCTATGTGGTCACATGCATGGAAATTTATATGTAGTCGCAAATGTATTGTGATCGCATAGTGACAAATGGTTAGAAACTTATGGTTGGCCATTTTTTTATCAAACGATTCTCACCCTCTTACTAGTTCTAGTTGTACCCACCCATCTCTCTCTCTCTCTCTCTCTCTCTCTCTCTCTCTCTCTCTCTCTCTCTCTCTCTCTCTCTCTCTCTCTCTCTCTCTCTCTCTCCAATAGTTTAACTCATTTCCGACTCGCCCAAAATTCTCTCCCCAAGCTCACTCTCTCTCGCATGAGCTCTCTAATAACACACCCACCCACCAAACCACCAACCCCACAACCCACCCCAGAAAAAAAAAAAACACAGATAAAAAAATATGCTCACACACTCTCCACTCATACTAAATTCCCCCGCTAGCTTTCTCACCCAACTATCTCCCCACTAATCAAATCATCCAAGCAAAGAAGTCACTTTCCGCACCGCGACAACAAGGTTAAAGGTGTGACGGCGTGCCGCGACATCCGCCAAAGAACACACTCCTAACTAGTATTTCTTCCTCGTATTTTTTTTATTTAGGAATTCATATTTAGGCACACATTACAATTTGTCTTATGCAACCACATCTGCTCTTAAACTATATAGGCCTAAGGATCCGAGTTAGAAACATGGCCACTTTAAGTGCTCAAAGGACTATAATGTGTTAGTTGTGTGGCTTTGCACCAATTGTGGCATTGCAAGACACAAGCAAGACTTGGCTCATGCACCCAGGTCTAATCCAAGATCATTCCACATGTTACTGCTAAAGACCTAGGAAAGGGAGTTCATTTAGAAGAATTCTAGAAAGAAGCATGATTAGGCTATAATGGCTAAGGAGTACATGAAGGGGGCTTGGGTAACGATGATGAGGACAACTATGCCCCCCAACACACATCCACACAAAAAAATACACCACCATAACATACAACATCCACGATACGTTCAATACCCCAATCTCCACCACTAAAGAGATCAAGTGCTTGTGGACCTCATGACCGCTTTCGCAAAGCATATTCTAAAGATGCATGGGACCAAAAGGCAAAGGGTAATGGACTTGCCCAGAACATACTAGAAAGGGATAATAGGTATAAAGCGATAATAGGAAGAAGACTGTCCAATACACAGCAAAATGGGCATACAAGCTACCATTGCTTTCAAAGGCTTTAGCTAAAAAGCTTTGAGTGCATGGTTGAATCTATCAAAATAACATCAACCTAAAACAGTCATTTACCATAAAATCAGGCACACTTACCCAAAACATGATGTATAAATACCCAAATTACATGGTCAAATACAAAGAGGCGTGGAAAAACTATGGGTGTGCCCTCATAGGCAAAGCCAATGGGTGGACCAATCCATGCGGGAGGACACTAATCAACTTTCACAAAATTTGTTCTACCGAAACAATGATCCTAAAATCTGTAGATGCATCAACTCGTTCCTACATACTCCTAGATAAAGTGATAAATGAAATAGTCATCGTACAAGTTCTCAACAGAAAACACAAGAGCATACGTAGAACTGGGTTAATTAGTGATATAGGTTAATTATATCTTAAAAGTATTGTTATTGCTTGGCAAATTAGTATTTTTGTGTATAAATGTGCATTATGGTTGATAAAGTGGAAACACCTCGAATTTAATTTAATTCGTCTTGTAGTCATACGAGTTGTGATAGTATTTTCGACCCTTAACAGTTGTCATTGAAATGACATGAGCTCAAATGTTTCGTAGTGTCCTCGGACTTCACTAATAGGCCTTGGTTAAAGGCTCAACAAAGGCTGCAGGGATGCTAGTCATCAAGATTATCAATTTTCTCAATCACTTTAGTCCAATGTGACCAAAATAAGCAAGGTTCTAAAAAGCGCTAGACGCTAGTCAGGCGGTGGGGGGCCGCCTAGCGCTTAGGCGGCCTAGACGGGGCCTAGGCGTTTTGCATTTTTTTTAATTATTTTAATTATTATTTTGATATATATAATATATATATATATATATATGTTTAAAAATTAATATAAGTTCAAGATTATTCCAAACCATTATTTTAAAGAACAAGTATATAACCATAATTCAAGATTGAGTGATTAATTAGAACAAAAGCAAACATGGTCCTCCTGGCCAGCCTCAGCCCGCCTAGCCAGCCTGATCCCGCCTGGCCAACCTGAGCCTGCCTAGACCACCTAGGCCGCCTTGCCCCGCCTAGACCGTCTAGGCGGCCGCCTTGCCCCGCCTAGCTCCGTCTGGGAGCTTGGCCTCTTTTTTGGAGCGCCTAGGGCCTAGGCGAGGCGGTGGGGGGCCGCCTAACGCCTAGGTGCTGCCTAGACGACCGCATGGGCCGCTTTTTAGAACACTGAAAATAAGTTGAGTTTACAACCCTAGGTCAACCTATTGTGATTACTGGATGGTGATGAAAAACAACCAATGATATTATTTAGGTTTATATAGAGAGCAATAAAAATTAATGGGAAAAGTTAGAAAAGATCTTCATCAACCTGCTTTAGATATCATATAAAATAAATTAGGGCGCTTAAATGTCAAGCCCTTTATATCATGGTGTTCATACATATATAATTATTATAACATGACGTCTACTCGAAATCCAAACATGAAGAACCTAGTTGGGCATATGGATGGTTTAGTTGGTGATTTAGATATGATGCCTTTCAAACTGTTGATAAAGAAATCTGAATGGACACTTTTTTTCCAAAGAGTGTCGTTTTTGTATATCAAAACCACAAGTATAATTTACTTGTATTCATTGAGATTAGATTATTATCCAATTAAGTAAATTTTCCAACATCTACTCTATATGACTATTAATGCTAATTGGTTTGAAGCGTATAGGACGGTCTGACTACTACAGATCAATCTTTGAAGAGAATTGCCATGAGATTTCTTGGCCTAGGTTCTTTGACGTCAAGCTGCGAACAAAAATGGAATATGCTCAAGATAATGTATAAGATTAGTCTTAACCCTTACATTACGTAATTTTAATGTACTAAAAAATAAACTATTGTCTAATTCATTATATTCTTCAATGTTAAACAACCACTTACGTAGAAGAGCAACTGGCTAGAGCAAAAGCAGCTCGCTTACTTCGTCAATCGAACAATATAACCAACACTTGCACAAACCATTCAATGAGAGCCACTGAATTCGGGATTCTATAATCACATCTAGCTTGACTAGTAGACGAATACAACATTAGCTCTTTGATACGGACAAGTCGGTCTTCTATGGTGACAGCTTGACTTGGGCGTGCAAGTGGAGCAGGGAGTATATGGTGATTAAGGAGATGTAACTAGATAGAGAAAACATTCGAAGGGTAGCAACGCCAGCAATGGCGAAAATGCCCCTGCACATTCGGGATCTAGTACCAACAACCAACTAGACTTTAGGACCATAATCACCAAGCTCGGGTTCGGTAATAAGTCGGGAAGGGTAAAACTTGGGAAAGTTTGGCGAAAATCAGAAAGTTCGGGGAAAAAAGGGTAAAAGTCGAGAGAAAAAAACGGATTTGGGTTTTAATCGGCGATGGTGAAATTTGAAAAAAAAATCGATAAATTCGGGACCTTCAAAAGTCAAGTTTTTAGCATACATTTAAACAACTAAGATATTTCTAACACGACTTATAAGATGATAGGTCAACAACAAATCAATTAAGTTAATCATGCAACAATGCAAATGCAAGTAACCAACAAAACAACAACCCAACAAAGTAACATACTAAGTTATGAACATCATGATAAGTTGATAACGGCATCCTAAAAGAAAATATTACAAAACTTAAGATGTCCATTGTCCAATAGTCACTAATCAAAATAGAATAGAAAATAAAAACAAAACATCCATCGTGTCGTCGAGAGTATCTAATGCAAAACTTGCATCATTCTCTCTTGCTTCATTCTCTTCATCCTCCATGAATTCAATGTCATCGGACTCGTCATCGGAAGAAAGTTGAATTTCAATATCATCAGACTCATCATTGATATAGTTACAAAGTTCAGCAAAAAAACACATTTGTTAACCTTTTTTTTCAATAAAACGGTAAAAAAACGGGGAATTTAGTACCCTGTAAAAATCGGGAAAAAAACTGTAACAAATCAGATGCTTATTAAGTCGCGTTTTAAACGCATTTTTTTCAAAAAAAAATGCCTAACTTTGTTACTATATTTATGACTGGTGGAAACAGGGTATTGATGACATTGTGGAAGATGAAGCGGCACCAACGAACGTGGATGAGGTGCTCATAAGAGAAAAGATGAGACAGAAGAAGAGGACAATACATAGTAGGAGACATCTATAATAACGACGGGCTCGCCATCGATTCTGACTTGTAGACATGTCCTCCAAGGAGTTAGATCCTAGTACACAATATATTTCTTTTTGTTTTGTAGCGTTCTCACTTTAAATAAAGTTTACAATTTATTTCATTGTTTGTACTCGTACCAACTGTATGTAATTATATTATTAATTATTTCCAACTAATTAATATTTTCCTTTTACACGTGAATCTAAAAGTATTGGTGATCTTTTGAGTTATATAAGATTTTGTACATGTTTATTTAATTTAAAAATTAAAAATAAAATGGATGACCGCATATATGCATATGTGATTGCATATGAGATCTATGTCTAACCGCATTGACTTCATATGCAATTACGATAACATTGGTCAACGTAGTCAAGCTTCGTCAAAGGACTTGGCCAACACCTTACTTACACCTCTCCAGAAAGATCATAGCCAATGACATAATCCTATATATCACCAGTGCAACAATAATCGATCAAACTGAGAAATTGTACTTCTAATTGCATAAATACCAAACAGATGTAATTCCAACTACATTATCGTCGGATTGGCGTGCATCCAAACATCGCATTAGTTCTAGCAAGAACGCACCTAGACAAGGTTCCTATGATAAAATAGGTTATGTTACAAGCACTTTACTAAATAGTTGAGGACATCATATTGTCATCATGGGATGAAGAATAACGATTATATGGCTCTATTAAGATCCTATTATTAGTCACCAAACTTTTTTTTTAACCGCTAAGTTTTCACCATTAGGTTCGGCTTCGACAACTACATAATTTAGAAAGATCTACATTTACACCATTCGAGATCAAAATCCCTCCCCCATTGATGAGCTATATATGGACGAACACAAAGGGGAGCATAGGGGAGCACATGTCCCTCTAGTCTGGTAAAGCCTATTACTGACCCCTCAAACCCCATATCGATATCAAATTCAACTCCCATACCACAAATGCATCTTATTTTGCATTAAAGCTACATGGTAGGGAACAAGGCCAACTAAAACCAAAGTATACTCTATGAATTCAATAGTTCACCCTATTCAACATCTTTTGATCAATGCATCACAAAATCTATCATGATAAAATGTCAGTACCATGTTATGTGCGAAAAATTGGAAATATTAATAGCAGTGGATTACTGTCAATTCCCATATAAAACCCAATTGTAGATGCCTCATAACATCATAATTTTCATACGCACTCTTTTTTCATAGCACGTCAGACTATAGTCTTACCCTTCTTTGAGTCTCCAGAGGCAAGGTTCCCTTCAAGGCCTCACGGCCCCTTCCTTTTGTCATTTAACTAGTGTAGTTGGCCGATCCATCGATTACCGCTTGTTGCGATGCTGGAAAGTGATCCCCTCTAATTGCTACCAACTACAGCTCTCCTCAGTGAGACATCCTCTGACCCACTCTCCAGGGGAATAATTTGGTGATTTATTTGACGACAAATTAAGGAAATTCTCCACTTGCAAACAATATCATGATCCTGCAACTGATCATGATGACTCCATTGCATGAAACTCCTACCTCGACTGAGCACGGCTCAAGTAGCTTGAAAGGTTAGGACGCCGAAACTAGAGCACAAACACCAACAGTTATTCCGAATTATTGGAAATCGTGATTCCAAAACCTTTGATATGCTCCATGACGATGAGATAGCATGCATAGATTGCTTGATTGAGATGGTATTAGAAGTTCCCACTTTGTGAAGATAAAGCGAACCTTGCAAGTTCTAATGTCATGATGTTATCACTCAGCCCATTAAGCAAGCCGGGATGACTTCTCTGATGATAGAGAAGAATGGTTCTACTATGATTATCAATGAACATATCTTTTCACTCAATCATTAGTAACTATGTGAATCGTTGCAAAAATCATGAAACTTTTCCACTGCTAAGGGGAAAAAAATCAGTTCACATTAAACTAGGAATACTTGCTGAAAACAACTTTGACCTGATCATAAAGAAATAAAAGGAAAGAAAGTTAAAAACAAAGAAAACCAGTATGCAAGCTTGTAGGTTGTCAAAGAGGAATACCTATCTGGGCTGATTGTTTTCCGGTGTCCTAAAAACCTGCGATGCCCCTCAACAGCTCTTCCCATGTTTCCTGTATACGAGGGAACAAACACATCACTTTCAACTGATATAATGTAATCTAGAGCTGCAGACTGTGAAGCATGACTGGTAATCTTCTTCAATTCTTCTGATGTAGCCAATGTCTCCTGCAACAAATCATCATCCTGTTACTGGAATGACCTTGATATTGTATTACTAGCAGGCATTTTATGCAAGCTAACAAGACATTGTCCAAACCTTGAAAACCAAATTCGGGAAGTGATATCTCAAATCTGACAGGTAAGTCTCGCCACCAAATATTTCACCAGCTGCAATGTAAATCCAGGTGGATGGAGGGTACCCCAATGCTCGTAGAAAGATCCCTACCTCCTTGGGAGTTAGGGGGCAATAACCTCCAGTTCTTTGTTCGGTTGAGTTTATCTCCTTAAGTTTCCAGTGGTTGGTCTTCTCCCTAAAGTAAATTAGCAGCAAATCATTCATCAATCATAGACATCAATGAAAAGCAGCCTTGTTCATACAGTCCTCACCTCATAATTCTCAGCTCTTTAGCTTCAGTGTGATTCAGGCCATACGTACAGCCAGTAAAAGACAACATATCTTTTTCATAACGCAGATGAAGAGCAATATATCGTCCATGTGACCGTAGCCGCTCCACAAGCTTCTGTGGTGTCAGCGTCATGTAGGCTCAGAACCTAATTTACAAGATACCAAGGATCTCTCTTAAATGAACTAAAACACAATGTAACAGAACTTTAACAATACATATGGCACACTAGAATAAGGTGGCAACTCGGACCTTTCCAAGGTTCTCAATTGGAGCAGAAAAATGGAGTGCATGATATAGAGCTCGGCAGCGCAACCTTTGAATATCGAGAGGAAGGTCGTTGTTAGCTAGTCTTGAATCGGACTTGGGAACATGAACCACCTGATACGAATAAGAGTTTTATATGCTCCGTTAATCCAGCATTTTTGCATCTAGCCATTCAAAGTTAAACCACTCTCTAGAACAGAACATCATAGACATCTATTTGTTGGTGCGCACATATTCTTCGTATGGACAAGCTCAAGCCAATAGAATTAGCAAATCGGAAATTGAGTAGGTTAAGAACATTGATAGCATAAGATGCACGTTCTTAGATCCACTTACTACAATAATCGAAAATAGTATATTTATTTTTCATGGCAGGAATCTTTAAATTTCATCAGATTCTACCTTCCCCGTGTGATGCACGGACAGGGCATTCCACTTTTTTCCCCTCTTTATGTGCGTGGGCTGCCAGCCGGCCAGCCTTAAAGGCTACTGTTTTACTATAGCATAATTAGATTCTTTGGGCAAACAGTAGAAAGTTCCTTGAGGCATTTCCAAAGGTATATGTACGCGAAGCAACAATGGGATGGCAAAAGTATTACTACGTGGGATGACAGGAACTGGAACTGTATATAAACCCAATAGATCAAATCTTTTATTTAGCAATGTTTCCTCTTATACAGTTGTTTCCATTTGGATCCGTTGTGGCCACAACTTGCAATTCATAGAACTTATCCAAACAGAATCATGGGATCCTGCTTCATTATCATAAAAGCTCTAACCAAAGATGTTGTACAAATCCGGTCTCCCCGTCCCAAATTTGTCATTATAATTAGTAAGCTTGAAAACAGACTTGGCATGAATGGGAAACAGAAGATAATGACTATGAGTAACAATGCTACCAAGATTATGATTTTGTTTGCACAAAGATTAATTATTAATAATATACTAACAACTCTTGTGGCACCAAGAGCAGCTAGCTGCACCTGCAGTCGGTTACACAAAAAAATCCCTACAATGAGATTAAAAAGGAACCTTGAGAAATTTCTATCTCAGATCCAAGTGCATTAAACAGTGGCAAAGAAAGAGAGAGGTGGGAACATGCTCAAGGAAAGAGAGAAAAGAAGGGGTTTGTCTCTCCCATGTGACCCATCACAATAAGAATACCATGGTATGCTTAAGATTCCCCCAACTTAAATCAGTCTGCACCATACTGGCATGTCACTTGTATCATTATTTGTTGGGCATCTGAGTACCTAAGTGGGTGTGGAGTCGTGGACAATCCCTATCTTGGAAAAAATCGGTATTATTTGACACTAAAACTTCAGAAAAAAAATGGAAAAAAGTGTTGTAAAGCCAAAAAAAGCATAAACTGCACAACTACCTAATTCCAACCCCTGGGAAATACGATGTGGCAAAGTATAGAGCCTCGGAGCCTACACCAATTAGCAAATGCATGATGGTGGTCTTATATGAGAGGTGTGGAGACTGAAGAGAGTGTGGTTCATGTCTGATTACACATAAGACGCTCATTAAGGGTTGGGTTCTCTCATCTGCGAATGAACTATGATGATCTTCCATAAAGAAGAGGGAGTTAAAGCTCTTACCATACATCTGGTGTGCGTGTACAATTGTGCTATCTCATCCATGGGTGGACAACAGAAATCTTATATGCAAGAGGGAGTTTAGTGGACTACTGTCATCACACATGGTGCAGATGAATAAGGTAATCATATTTGAGGGGAGGTTTAAAAGGTGTGATCACATGTGATGCACTTTTTGATCTTCCATTAGACGATGAACGGTGGCAAATTTACATGAAAAGGAGGTTGATGGCTGTAAATGCATGCTAGAAGCACACATACAATGCATGTTTTGATCGCTTGATAATGGTTGGACAACTTGACAATGTTGACAAAATTGGAACCATATCTTTTTTTCTAATATAGAAATAGATACCAAAAAATGCTAAAAGATATCTAGTACCTGGACTATAGGAAAGCATGCATTATTGATTGATAAAGTGATAAAAGTAAATCATATACACAACATCTTAGCTCTAATTTTTAAAGTTGGTGAAGCCAAGAGTTACCTCACAAATATGGTTTCAAATCCTATCCCTGACGTTCCTATTTAGATTTATTGTTATCTTCTTTCTTCTTCCTTTCGTTTTCATTCCATCCCTTGATTAACTCTCTCCCTGAGTCCTTGTCATTGTTGTCAATAGATTAAACTTCAGGTTGCCTATCATGAAAATAAAAAATAAGCCTTCTGATATCAATATATGGCCTCTTCTTCTTTTCCTTTCACATGTTTAATGTAACAGAAAAGCTTCTTGAGTCTAGGAGTCGCATTGTTTCACATTTCTGTACATTTTTGCTAAGATTATGCTTCATTTGGAACATACCCACCTAGCAATTGCCTCCACATTTATTGCATTGCAAGTATTGTTTGTCTTTTGAGTGACTGGGCTTGCAATGATCACGTACAGCATAGGTAGTGGCATGTTTTCTTATCCATCAACAAAGAACAAAGATCACCGAGTGTGTGGGAGGAAAATATCTTCACACAATTCGTCCACAAGCTTCGAAGTCCACTTTCATGTGTACATTTCCTTTTTCTTTTGTGATGTAGAATCTCGTAAGGAAGACAATTGAAAATGAATCAAAAAATATAAAGAAACATAATTCCTCTTTCCTTAAAATCATATATAGCGATTGTACGCGCAGAAAAAGATCCGGGTCGTCTTTATTGCGAGCACACGAAGATTACAGATGCCGGGACCCGGGGGCTCGGGTGTGACGAGTCCGAGTGCGGCGAATATTTGATCAGGAGATTGTGGGAGAGATCCTCTGGAGGGTCCCTTTGATTCGCGTCTCCACGTGGTATTCGTGTGAGAGCTCTGAAGGGGTTGCTCAGGACAGAGGTCTTTACAGGGTGAGGGTTTCTTGAGAGGCTAAGGAGTATCGGCCGCTGATTTTGTCCCTTCCGTGCTTTGCGCTTTCTCGGCTAGGGGGTTTTTGGCTTCGATCCTCAGTCTTCGTGTCTCCCTCGCTCCTTGCTAGACCTCGGCGTCCTTGATCGTCGGTTCGCGGCGTCGATCTTGCTTTTACTTTCGGCTTTTTGCTTCGGGCGTCTGGCTCTGGCTTTGCTTTAGTGTAACTTTGGCGTCAGCGTAGCTTTGGCGTTTAGCACTTGAACGTAGAAAGGGTAGAGACTTGCGGTGCTTTCATTCTTCCGGACTTCACGTCATATCGGCTAGAAGTGTGTTGCTTTGCTCGTGATCCTTCGTAGTTGCTTAGCTTCAGCACGTGTGTGGCTTTAGCACGGACGTAACTTTGGCTTTGCTTTGGCTTTAGCTTTTACTCGATCTTCTTCTCGAACGGCGATGACTACTTCTTCAAGGCTTCTTTATTCTTCCGGCTTCCTCGACGGTTGTGGCATCGGCTTGGCTTCTCTTCTTCTCCGAACTTCTTTGGCGTGATCGGAGTTGAAGGTTTCTTTTGAAGACGGCGGGGGCAACACCGATCGTCGTGCGACGATTGTAGCGTCGGCTTTTCTTGATGAAGACAGCAGGGGTAGCACCGATCTTCGTGCGACGGTTGTAGCGTCGGCTTTTCTTGATGAAGACGGCGGGGGTGGCACCGATCTCCGTGCGACGGTTATAGTGTCGGCTTTTGTTGATGAAGACGACGGGGGTAGCACCGATCTCCGTGCGACGGTTGTAGCGTCGGCTTTTGTTGATGAAGACGGCAGGGGTAGCACCGATCTCCGTGCGACGATTGTAGCGTCGGCTTTTGTTGATGAATACGGCAGGGGTAGCACCGGCTTCCGTGCAACGGTTGTAGCGTCGGCTTTTATTGATGAAGACGGCAGGGGTAGCACTGGTCTCCGTGCGACGATTGTAGCGTCGGCTTTTGTTGATGAAGACGGCAGGGGTAGCATCGACTTCAGGCCTTCTTCTCCAAGCTTTCTTCTTCGTGCGAGGAGTCGACGCCTTTGTTGAAGACGACGGGGTGTTGTCGGCTTCGATCTTCTTCTCCGGCCTTTGCTTATGGCTTTTTCGGAGTTGATGAAGATCGTTGGAGACGTCGAGGTGATGACGACTCCGGGCCTTCTTCTCCAAGCTTTCTTCTTCGTGCGAGTCAAAGCTTTGATCTTCGAGTGCAAGGTCTTCACTTTGATGAGGACTTGATGGGCTAAGTGTTCCCGTAGGATGCGCTTGCCGTGCCTCGCGAAGCCTTCGGTCTTCAAGCGTTGGAGCTCCTTTTTGCAGAGCCTCTTCCTTTTTTGCTTTCGACCTTTGATGCCTTCCCCCACCCCTTCTATTTATAGGCAAAGGGGGGAGGTTGGGAGAGATATGGCTGAAATCTTTTTGTTTCATCCAATATCTCCCCCCATAACCATCAAGATGTGGTTACCTTATTTGGGGGAACCAATCTTGATTTGTTTCCCTATTTTGTAGGGATGGTTATAGGCATGACGTGACTTGATCTTTGAAGATTGAGTTGTCATCTTTGCACTTTCGGATTGCATGGCGACACGACGTCATCTTGTTCGTCGGATCGAGGGATCGTCGTGGATCTACGGTTGTGTAGACGTCCACGCCACCTCCCCCCGCATCGAAGCGGTTTGGATTTTTTTTTTCTTTTTTTTTCTTTTTCTTTTTCTTCCCTTCATGACCGGCCACACCTCCCCATGGAGAGGGGGCACGGTTTTCAAGAAGAGGGGGGTCGGTGGGCCCCCCTTTTGGGTTCGGGTAGCGGGTCCGGTGGGACCCGTTTGCTTTGAGTCAGGCCCTTTTCATGTACGGGCCATTGCGTGCGAACTGAGTTTGCATGCGGGCCGTTGTGTGCGGGCCGAGTTCGCATGCATGCCATTGTGTGCGGGTCGAGTTCGCAGGTGGACCGTTGTGTGCGGGCCGATTTCGCATGCGGGTCGTTGTGTGTGGGCCAGGTTTCGCATGCGGGCCGTTGTGTGTGGGCCCGGTTTCGCATGCGGGCCGTTGTGTGTGGGCCGGGTTTCGCATGCGGGCCGTTGTGTGTGGGCCAGGTTTCGCATGCGGGCCGTTGTGTGTGGGCCAGGTTTCGCATGCAGGTTGGGTCCAATCCGTGGGCTAATTTCGGTGCCCACAACGATGTTTTCAGGTAGGAGCAGGGCTATGAGAAGAATTTAAAACACAAAATAGATAAAGTAAAAAAAAGAGATTTGGGGCTTCTGACTTTGCATGATGGTACTAAGTAACAATTTTGACTTGTTTGATTCGACTGAATTGTAGGTGATGGATCTCAAACAATGTTATCAAATGTGACCGCATTTGCACATATGTGGTTTGGACACAGTCACATATGCGTGACCAAAGGTATTATGTGATCGTACAGCTCAATGTGTGATCACATAGTCACCATGCGACCGTACACTCCCAATCTGACCATTGGTTTGTTTGGTTTTTTTCAACCCCTACCACCTACTACCCATTTCTACCGTACTATACCCCACAATTTATCTCATGACATTTCTAATCCCTTTCAAACTCTCCTCGAGCTCTAACACTCTCCCCAAGTTCTTTTTTGTTAAGAGTGTACATGCTTAACCTTATTATATAGATTATTTAGTCTTTTCATTGAGATATGTTCACCTTGAGTGACCCTATCTCATGTACAACATATATAGGGTCATTGCCCCCATCAAGTGTAATGATCCATTCACTCCCAATCTCTCTCTCTCCCTCTCTCTCTCCCTCACTCCTTTTTAGGGTTGTCATGGTATCAGAGCTATTCATCATATTTGTCCTCCGATTCATCAGAGCTTTTAATTAGGTTGATCGGAGATCATTGGCGTCATTATCATCGTCGTCATCGGAGGTGGTTTGTACTTTTGTGTCATCATCATCGTCGTCGGAGGTGGTTCTGTCTGATTTCTCATCGGAGGTCAAAGGTGGTCATCGAAGTATCTCTTCCTCCCTCAAAACAGTCGTCAGCATCGGGTTCCTCCGTCATAGGCATCTCATTCAGATCTCAATTTATCCATCAGATCTGGCGTTGATTCATCCAATTGGCGATGATGGGCACATCGATTCATCCATCTAGTCTCATCATGATCTTCGGCTCTTTGTAATCAGCAGTTTGCAAGAGTCAATCGGTGGTGACGGAGCTTAGATTGCCGATGATGAGCATTGCTCTCTGATTTCGGGTTGTGAGAGTTTGCATTGGTGACGGCGAAGGTATTCTTCCCCTTTTAGGGTTAATACAAGGAATGATTTCAGTCGGGTCAGATTCTCTCCTGACTTCCGAGTTTGGTTAATTGGAGCTCCGATTCTTCCTATCACAGAGCTCCAATTAACTTAAGTGATATTAGTCAGTTTGGTTCAAACTGATTCAATAGATTTGTGTTCATTGTGGTACCGGTTCGTGTTTAAATCAGTCTGGTGGTTCAATCAATTTAAATCACTTTACTAGCGGTTCGTGTCCAGGTTCATAATCGCTTTTAGTCCTTTTAAATCAGGTCGTTGGTTCACGTCTTTCTCTTGTTTTTTAGTACCTTTGATTTTTAAACAGATTTCCTTTTCAATCCAACCTTGAGTCTAAACCAGTTCAGTGCACAGAAAACAGTGACATTGGCTTCATCTTTCAACTATATATTTTACCCCTACTCACCTAAACACAATGCACAGTAAGCACATTGAAGTTGAGATATGGTTCACTGTTTATGTGGGGGATGATCTTCTGTAGTCCGAAGACTCCATCCAACAATCAATCGATTTGACTTTGACTTGTTGACTTGAACGTACAGTAGAAAGTTGAAAATAGAGAGTAGAGGATAGGGTAGAAGTGACACAAAGATATGATACACAACCTTTGAATCCACTAACAGAAATGTAGAGTTACCACGAAAGGCCGAGGGTAACTTATACAAGCAATAAGAGAAGCAGGTAGGGGTAAAATAGATGATGCGTTCTTGGTGAGTGGGTGTCAGAAGCCTACATGTTCTTCGTCCGAGCTCTGCAACTCTGGAGAGTGATCTCCAAAAAGAAAAGATTTGTCGATCTGGAGTCGATGTCGGGTCTACTATTTATAGAGATTGAAAGTTGTCGGGACCTGGGGCAGTTTCTGCAGGCGAGCTACAGAGCCCTGGGCTGTCTTTGTGGGCCCGCCGAGTTGTCGGCATGGGCCCCAGGCAGGTCTAGTGGGCCCTGAGGTGTTGTCGTGGGCCCCAAACAGGGCTGGTGGTCCCCAGTATGGTATGCTGAGCCTCAGGTTGTCCCCGTGGGCCTTGTTTGGGTTGTCTACAGTGGGCCCGTGAATGATTCTGCAAGATTTTGCACCACAGTTTATAGAGAATAGAGCCCTGCATGAAGGATCGGGCTACTGAATTCATACTTGGTCTTCTTTGAGAGACTTCTTTCGTGCATCGATGGTGACCACGATGGGAGATTACTCCATATATTAGTGTCAGATTGAGCATTTTGTGTCTTTAACAGATTTACCTTATCATTAGAGATTGCATATCTATTTCTCTGATTGTTATTGCTGCTCAAACAATGTACGCATTGTCGTCGTCTGTCACCGGCCACCGTTGCCCGCCGACTTACACCATCATCCGTCACCGCCGGTCACCACCGCCCGATCGCCACCATCACCAGTGTCTTTCACCGATCACTAGCGTTGTCTGGCCACCACCACCGCTCGCCACCTTACTCCACTACCCTTCACCGCCCAGCCACCACCGTCCGTCGTCGTCCGGTCGCCGCCCATCATCTCCCACAACCACTTACATGACAAAACAACCGAGCACTCGTTTTGCAACTTATGCTTTTCAAAGTGCATATATTGTAACTCATGCTTTACCAAGTGCATGAGTTGTAACCAACCTAGCAGTTGCAATTCCTCCCAACCTATGCTATCAAAATCGAGACTAGTCGGCAAATAGTTCCCAAGCGGCATTTTGCCGACCGACTAATCCAGATTCTTTCATAACTGGGCGGAATCCCAACTAGTCCCCGACTAGCAACTGGGAGTCTGGGACTAATCCCTAGGCAGCATTATGCGAGCAATTTTTTTTTTTTGCAAGGAGTCTACAAGCAATTATGTTTGGAATTTTTTGCATTGCCACGAAGTCTTGAGTCGCAACTATGGCTCTTCCCTATAATCATTGGTTGAGGACCTGAGAATCTGAGATAATAACATAGACAAATAATTATTTTTTTTTATTGATATCCATATAACCCTATAACCAAAATTGGGGTTGTTCACAGATTAAACATCGGTAAACAAATATTGTGATGAATTCGTAGTTCTGAGTCTTCTAACATGGGCAAGAAGTCAATACAACTGTATTATGTTACTTATATATTTATACCCATGCTATGAAGTGTGAAGGCATGTATTATTATTGACTGACTAATATCATATACTTATTGACATTTATGCTAGTTCATATATCATATATGTATAAACTAGTGCATGTCGGCACTGCAGCGGGCCGCCTTCGACGGCAACACACCTGTCAACAATGCAGCGGGCCGCCTCCGGCAGCAAAACACCCCCCGGGCATCACCACCCCCACCTCCTCCCCCACCGTCATATGCGACGACAACACACTTGACCGCCTTCGGCATGCCCATGCCGATTGGTATGAAGCGGGAGCCTTCGGTGCGACGACAACACACTTGGCCGTCGGTACTGCAGCGGGCCGCATTCGGCGGCAGTACACTTATCGGGCCGTCTTCGGCGGCAAGACACCCCCCAACTGACACGAAGCGGGCAACCACCGCCCCACCCCCCCAACCCTGAATCCAAATCTTCTACACCATTTATCTGTACCCCAAATCACAGCCGTCCGTTGCACCCATACCCGACCCGTGCATCACACTTGGTCAGAAACAGATGTGATTGGCCCTCCAATGATCTACCCAACATCCGATCATAGTATGCGATCGGTTCAATAGACGCCTGTGATCAGGACACCCATGATGATAAGCTACAACGAAAGATAAACTTAAAAAAAAATAAAAATTAAATATTTAAACGGATCTTACTGGGTCTTAGCGGGTCTACCCATTTTTTTAAAAGGATAGTGCATGTGCCCGTCGGCACTGTAGCGAGCCGCCCTGTCGGCACTGCAGCAGGCCGTCTTCGGTGGCAACACACTTGAACGTCTTTGGCAACAAAACACTTTCGACGACGACAACGGCATTCATAGGGACACCCATTTTTTCACCCGTGCCGATTGGCACGAAGCTAGCACTTTCGTCTAGGGATGGCAACGGTGCGGTTTCGATGCGGTTTTGGGCAAAACCGAAACCGCACCGCACCGCACCGCGACGGTGTACCATATGTAAAACCGACCCAACACGACCCATTGCCACCCCTACATATACGTCTCTCTCTCTCTCTCTCTCTCTCTCTCTCTCTCTCACACACACACACACACATACACACACATGTCACACGTGAGAATGCACCTCATCATTCCTATGTAATTTTTTTGGTACGTAATCTGGGGCTATCTACAGATATGGCAAAAAGGTGGGGAGGAGGAACTTACTGCTAAGTCCACTGTTCTTTTTCCTCCTCCCCACCTTTTTGCCATATCTGTAGACATCTCACCCAATCTCAAAGTCATACACGTACGAACTTACTCGCTATTAGCCGTCGACCCATCCTTACCAGCTCATTCGAGCTCTAGGTAGTGAACAAAAAATCCAACCCCATGCAAGTCCACATCTCATGCACATGACTCCATCCTTTCTCTCTATCTCTTGAAACCTAATCACAGCTCTCAAAAACCCATCCCAAGCATTACAGCACACATCATAGCCATCCATGGCCGCATCAATCCATGCGACGCCATACATGATGCTCTTATCCAAATATCTCTCTTTTAAATCCCAACCGCCCAACCTGATAACAACTCCCCACTATCCCATATCTCTCTTTTTTCCTTTATTTCCATTTGATCAAAACCTGATCGCAGTCGTCCGTGTTATTCAAAACCATCTCTGATCTCACCCCCTTCTATGTCTCCTATTTTCTCTCTAATTGATTCTCTTTCCTTATTTTACCGTCCCTCTCTTCAAATCTCTCTCTCTCTCTCTCTCTTGCCATGTAACTGAAACTCCCTCCCTCTCTCCTCATCTAAATCCTGCAACACCCCTTGTGATCCTCTCTCTATCCCCATTAATCTCCTTACATAATCGTCCCTTACACCCAGGCATTAATACCTTATATGCATGCAATTAAACGCAATTAATATTCTATATAGAGCATTTATTTAATTTCTGAAGGAGCCATCAAGTGCAGCTTATATTCCTTTATGTATGGATGGTTGTGATGATGCGTAGTTATTTTTTTTGTCTAGTCAACTTATTTCGTTTTGTCTAGTCAGCAATGTTTTTGTCTAGTCAGCTTTTGGTGCCATTTTGTCTAATCAGCACGAAAGCGTCGTGCCATGTTATATAGATAGGGGGAGAGGTTATAATAAGTTTTGGCCGACTAGGAACCGACTACCGACTTTGACTGCATAAGTCCCAACCAATTGGGGCCTCAGAGGAGTTGAAAGGGAAGACACGCAGGGGCAGTACAAATCCTCCCAGTCGAACACAGCATACACTGTCTCCTATCGTGTCTATAGTTGAAGAAGACAAAGGGGGAAGAGGATTGCGAACTAAGTCTGAAGAGGAACGTGATGAAACACCGATTTTGCGATAACCGCACTGAGTTGAACTAAGAGAAGACGTAGGGAAAGAGGAGTCGTGAACACAGATCAACCAAACGCAGAAAGTCATCCCGACATGGCAACGTCAGTTGTAGTTGAAGACGATGAAGGGAGTAGAGGTTCGCGAACGAAGGGGAAGAGGCTCGCAAACGAAGAGAAGGGCTTGGAATCCCGATACTCAACTCTCACATACGCATGACTTTTGATTCTTCGATGCTAATATGAGAAATCAAATTGTAGCTTTGGTGAGAATTCCAACTTCACAGACTTCCAAGTCTGATCTTCAAATTGTGAAATATTGAAATGAATGTCTGGAATGGTGGAATTCATGGAGTATCACAATTCCGACCTTCAACTCCCACGAAAAGAACATAATATAACGGAATCTCAAGATAGTGCGTCATGTGCATCTAATTTCCCTAAAAGCCTCATATGATCTTTGTCCCTTTCCATACCAATATCCCCACCACAACTAGACACCTGAACAATTATATTTTTACTTTTGCTTGCCATTCTCATACAAAATTAGACCACACATATAATATTTATTTTGCCAAGACTGAAAGTGATCCTAATTTTTATAAAACCCTAAATCATCTGAAGTCCTAATGTATCCTGAACCAAAAACGTATCAAAGCTTTATCTCGATAGTTTCTGGTGCATCAGTGGGAATCATGAATCAAATCATAAAAGTTGAACATGAATTTATGGTGATTTGTGATTCATAGATGGTATTCGAATCATAGAGAATGCAATTTGATTTGGATCATAAGGTTCAAATGGCTAACAAGTAGATGTTAGTAATTCAGCGTCACAATGTCAAGTGAGAGTGGAGGTTAGTGATTGTTAATTTGTTATTACATGCGACTGTCATTAGCGAATGGATGGTCATATTCTTTCATGAGAAGAAAGCGTGGATTTGGTTGGTGGTTGTCAACACATCTGCAATGCAAGTGAATGATTATCATTGTTTTTTCGGTAGATGGATTATGATGATCTTATGTCAGAGAGAATACTGATTGCGGTGAATAAATGTGCATGTGGATAATTATTTTGTTATTGAACGGTTAGCTTCGGTGGTACGAGATGAGCTAAAGAAGCCCACCCAAGCTGTGGACCTGTGGTGGCCAGTGTAGACACGTGCATGTGAACCATTATAAATTCTAATTGAATAGGCTATAGCCCATTGGGTACATGGAAGGTAAAGAGTTCCACTCTAGTTTGCGACAGCATGTGTGGATACAACCTGAAGAACACAGGCTCACAGGCATTCACATTATGCATAATACAGGTATATATCATTTCTACATATAAAGGGGGGGGGGGAAAAGAGTCGAAGCTTACCCGCTAATATAGTAATATGGTACATTCAGATTGCAGGTCCCCATAAAGGTTGGTATTCGACCAACAGAGAGAACAAAATGCAAATTTAATGTTCATTGACCATCGTCTGAAAATATCAAGTTTCCAAAACTTCTGTAATAGCTACTGATAGATAACAGTACTATCAATGTTACAAGTAATGCTCAGACTGACAGTGACATGTCACTTGGGTAGCACAGAATTATCAATATGTTTTTACAACAAACTATTTAGAAAGATTATTATAGACCTCTCCAGAGAAACAAAATAAGAAAATGCTTTAGCTTATGAAATCTCGCTTCAGAATAAGTGAAATGTAGCCAACGCTGCTAACCTGATAATCCTTCCATAGCAGTGCCATCTCCAGATAGTAACTCACGCCAGACCAAGAGGTAAAATGCTTTCGGGCCCTCGGAGCAGACTCTAAATCCTTGGGTAACTCTCTTACAATCCGGACATCTCCTTGCAGAGATTTGATGAAATGAGGCTCATCAAAAATGTCTGAAAAGGTGCTGTTTAGAGCTCCACAGATAACAAATCAAGATATAAGTGACTAATGAATGAGTATTTAGAAAATATCAGATGCAAGCTTTGTATGCAAACCTTGAGTCTTGCCAAAAGGATCGCTTGTCCAACTGAGGAATTACTAACGTTGCATTCATTATGCGAGCCACAGCAACCATGTCGCATATCTGTGGATGAGGAAATAGTTATTAATCTAATACATAAGACACCATGCTTGGAAATGTATAGATAGTATGAAAGAACTAAACGTTTATTTACCAATGAGATGGTCATGAAACTTTTCAGAAAAGTTATAAGCAATATAAAAACTGCATATACAGGCTTCCAAATCGCATATGTAATCTTACATGTGATTCTTTCCTTTTATGAAATTAAAAATGCAAAAAGAAAAATGAAGTGTGACAGCAAATGTGAATATAATGCCATATGTGACCGCACATAAGTATATGTCTACACCAAACCACATATTAGACCCCACATGCGGTTTGGGAGCCTGCGGATGTATATGCAACCGCACTTGACTACATCGATGATAACATCATAACATGGCACTGTGTAGGCGCCAAGCAGCTTCTGATTTCCAGATGAAGATAAATATATATTTCGTTATCACTTTTTGCGTTAAGAAGGTAGAAACATACACTCAAAAGAAAGAAACAAATGAGATCATTCTAACTTTCAAAAAAGACTTAATCACAGTACCGAAAAAATAAAAAAGAATGTCTTATTGTTGTATTTTCTGTTTTCATGTCACTTTATCATTATTTTAGACCTTTATTTGCATTATTATTAGTTTAGATTGTTGCCCAAGTCATGGGAGACATCCATGATCTCATTCGAGGGCTACTCGGATTGAATCCGGGCTCTTTCGGGTAAGTTTGATGCATTTTATTAATAAAATCTGTGATATGTGTGCTTGCGGGGTCCCGACAGTCAAGATTAGATCTCAAAACCGACGATTAGATCATCATAACTTAAAAATAATTATAATAATGATGATGTGGCGACTATTGGGCTTCGAGTCTTCGACTTAGCGATATTGTACTTATCAATCCCCCCCCCCCCCCGCCCCGCGTACGGTTGTACGGAGGTACCCGCGCGGACCTCTCTCTCTCTTCAAGGGCAAGCTGTGAGCCCCCTTTTTTCTCTTTTTCTTCCTCTCTCTCTCTCTCTCTCTCTCTCTCTCTCTCTCTCTCTCTCTCTCTCTCTCTCTCTCTCTTCCCTTTCTCACCCATTATTTCCTTTCGATCCGAGCCTTAGATTACAAACCCTAGATTTATAAAAGAGGGAAAGAAGAGAGATTTCAAATCTGAAATTTTGAGAAGACTTCTTCCGGGAGGGACTCGAGTCCCTAATCTTCACCGACACCTTGACTTCGCCTCGAGAAGGCCTCGCATTTCTTTCTGAAGGATCCAGCTTCTTTTGATGTCCAGCTTCGCACCGTGAGCATGATCACCGGCTCATCCTCGCATCGACCCAGGCATAATCATCCAAGAATTATCTATCCTTTATTTGTTTTTTTATCATCGCCTCCGCATCGCATCGTAGTCATTCCCGCACCGTAACATCCCTAGTTGAAACCCTAACATATGCCATAAGTGTCATTTGTTTTTACTCGATCATCAGTATCTATGCAAGCATATTTTAAGCCTCTTTATATTGAAAATTTGTTGCGTATGCCCTTTTGAAAACTGAAATCTACTGCTGCGATTGGTCCTATTATTTGCTAGAATTCATACCTTTTGATGCTATTATGCCTCTAACTGTTACATCTTGAATTGTGCTTAGTTTCTTTTCATATCTCATTAGTTATATGATTAGTACTACTGAATTGTCATCGTTTGGGTGGGATTTTACACGCTATTTGATTAGAATCTCTAGTTTGTTCATAAAAGAGAGACCTCTTGGCTTAGGATTGTAGTGTGCCTTCTTGGTGCTTACATCAGGAACCCATAGTCTCTTTCGTGAAGATAGAGCAGCAATTATATGGCTGCATCATGCGATTCATGCCCCATCTGGATGACGAAGTGAGTAAAAGACATGGGCCACACAACTAGTTGATCAAAACTGAAGTCTAAACCAGTTGATGTAGCTGCACTTTAAGCAGAACTCAAAACTTGGACGACCTATTTCTATTTGTGGATATTATAGAGTGAGCCAAAAATGTTTTCCCAAGTCATGCTTCTGTTGCAAATGATTCATCCATGTAGACATGCTCCATTTAGACTTTCTTCAAATCACTGAAAGTTCCCATATAAAGAACACAACTATGAATCTATATTAGACTGAGTGTATGAACTTTCAGAAACTAGTATTTTCAGGACTAACCATATTATAGAATGACTTTTGCCATACATTTTTAAAAAAAGTTTCGTATCATTTTCTGTGGCATTCATATCCAATATTATGAATAATGTAAGTTATACTTAAGATTTTTATACATTTTTATAAAGTTTCGCATCATGTTCAGTGACATTCCTATCCAAGATTATGAAGCAACTCAAACATGCTTATGTTCACAGTAAATGGGAAAAAATAATGAATCATACTTAAGGAGAATTAAAGCATCAAAAAAAAATTAACTTCAAAACTTACACCAGTGCGCATTTGGTTGAGTCCTCCATTACTTCTAACAGTTAAGTAGCGATTCCGATCTTGGGGAGCTGATAATATAACAGGCATGTGCATTAGGCCAAGAACTATTCTATATAGCACTCTTGAAATAGTGACTAGAGTAATTCCTAAGGAAAAAGCAGATCTGTTAGAATCTGAGAATTTTGAAATCAGCTGCTAGCAGTGATAGTCTTACATGACCAGTTCAACATACAAAGTCGCAACCAACCAATTAAGTTCTAGATATTGTTATCTAAAATGACCAGGAAGATCACTTATCATAGTGTTCAATGTGTCCTTGCCACTTGAGAGGGCATATATAGGAAGGCAATGTACAAATTCAGGAGATCACTACATGGCTCTTCATTTTAACTACAACACGGACAGAAAGGACCAAAGAGGAAGACCTTCATATCTATGAGTTGGCTTGACACATGGTCGGAAACCATAACCAGAAGGCAAATCCCACAATTGTTTTCCCAACACCTGTACAAACAGAAATTAATATCATTAAAAATTTGCAGTTTGAGAATAATCAATAGACAAGAACTAGCCTCTATTCTATGATTCAAGAGTAAAGTAATAGTAATACGTAATAGAAAGAAGGGAAAATGTAATCAAATTTGTAACGTGTCACTTCATTCAAAAATGAAATTTTCAATCATTTTGGAATCATAGAATTGAATTCGAAAGAATCCCAATGTTGACCACTTCTTTTTCAAGAGGATATAATCCATTTTTGAGTGAACGGCTTAAGACTACCTTTGCTTAATTTGAACTCATTGAATTGAGTATGGTAAGTGGTTAGTGAATTGCCCCATAATATCTTTAATGAGAACCAACATAAGTGTCCCGCGATTTATCGAGAAAACCAACCCCTTACTTGATTTTCTTTAGGGTCCAAGTGTCCTACTCGATTCAAAGACGAGCAACTTCCATTATCTTTTTAGTTTCTACATTATGTCTTTCCATATCATGGAGTTCCATCCTTGTAGTTCGGCCAAGAAAGAACCTTGCTTTGGATCTATTGGAATAACGGTTTCATCACGAATAGTGAGTGTCCCGGCTATGTTATGTTTTTCCATCTAAGACTACTTATACTAAGAGCATCTCCAATCCTACAGCAAATGATCCATCAAATTTAAATTTGGCAGCAGAAGAGTAAAAATTTTGCTCCAGCCCTACACCAAGTTTTCATAAATTTGGTGCCCACCAAATTTCTCCATCAAATTGGCAGGGGTCGGGAGCTACCCATCAAATCCCAACGGTTACTATCCAGCTCATCAGAACTTTTACTCCACCCCCCACCCCCCAACATTCATATTCGAATTCCTCTCTTTACTCAGATTTGGCGTGGGATTGGAGTGTTCGACATAAAATTAGTTTTCATCGGATTTGGCGTAGGGCTAGAAAGCTCCCACATCAAACTGAGCTTTTAACCAAATCCTACATCAAATCTGATGGAAATTTTGATGTAATCAGCGTAAGTAGTCTTTAAAAAAGACTTTTTTGTCTCGCTGGGAAGGATAATTTCGAGATAAGTATTAGGTTTGAAGGCCGAAAGTTCACGGAGGGGGTGAACATGCAGGGCCGAGCAGTTATGTTGTTCAAAAAAATTATTTACTTTGAGGATCCAATGTGAAATTAGGTACATAGTTCAAGGGAGATTTTTACCATTTGCCCATAAAACACGGAGGTTCACGTTGTTTGATCTTTTATTATCAGCTCAAGATAGGGCCATAACTATTCCCAAGTGCTAGAGAGAGAGAGAGAGAACTGCAATGCATATCCAGTAAAGAGTGACGCAATCAAAAATGCTTCTTTTCTTGGAGATTGTTCACCGACAATATGGATGTCCCATGTTATGACCTAATCTTGATAAATCTGCTCGTCAAACATATAGGAAACGCATTGAAGGTCAGGCGCAGTACCGTTAGACGCTCCTCCGAGAAGGATCTCCGGTCGACCTCGGCGATCCGCCTCTCGGAGAGGAGGAAGAGGAGGGTGGAGACGGCGAGGAGAACCAAGACGCAGGCAGAGATGGAGGAGCGACGAAACAAGTTAAGCAACCCGAAACGAAGAACAGAGGACGAAGCTCTGCTGCTCCCCGTCCTCATTCCTCACTCGGATCCGACGGCTCCTTCCCTCCTCTGTCTGCAACCCCTAATTCGTATCCGCCATTGTTGCGTCCGAGTTCTACCACTCCCCCGGTCGGTTTTGTTTAAGGTCACCGGTTTGTTAGGACCGCTTGCTTGCTGGGTTTTTTTTTGTTTTTTGCTGGACCGGCCAGACGGTCAGAGGACAGGGCGCTAGAGTATGGGCTTAATGAGGTCCAGAGATCGAAATGGGGGAGGCAATCAGCATATGCTATTTATTATTTTCATAATCCCATGAATATGATATCAACGGCCTGGATTCGCACGCGCAAAAAAGACACAACGATCTTGAGGAAAGGTTCGCTCCACGGTGTCCATATCGGGAGTGGAACATGGAACCTCTCCAACATGGGAGAGATGAAATATCAACAGGCCATGAGCCCGTTAGTGCTTGCTTGCTGTTGAAGTGCGTATAATCCATGTGAGAAAAACTTCAGTGCAACCGTACCTACTATGGACACCAAACCAACATCGTAGGATTGTAGTTTGACATGGGGCCCAGTGCAATTCATTGGTTGAGGTGCTTGATAACAAACCCATCCAAGGGGAAAAAATAAATAAAACTTCGAAGAGGAGACCCTACCTGATAAAGTCATGGGGATAGCTATCACCGTGTGCCGTACTGAGCGCCTCTAACCACTGCCTTGTGGGGGCTACCGATGCGCCATGATGGACATCCCCAAGTTGTTATGCGGTAAGCCTCACCAATAAAGTTGCTCTCCCCTCTAAGGGTGGCGACTGAGAATACCTAATAGAGCTTCCCCATTGAAGTTTTTTTTTTCCTGGTCGTCGTCCACCAACAAGACGAGGACCTTATTGATTTTTATTTTCTTTGGATAGAATCTCATTGATTTTTATTCGTCGTCCACCAACAAGCACCAAACCGCAAGTAAGGTTGTCAACGGGCAAGGCTAGGGCCAGGTCTTGGTAAGCTCGGGCCCTGCTCTTACATTTACAGGTGGGTCTGGACCTGGGCTTGGGCCTTGACCCTTAAGGGCCTAAAAACCTCTAGCCCGACCCTTTGCGGACCTAAGCCAGGCCCTGGCTTTATCACGTTGTAGAACTTGCTGAACTTTGCCCATATCATGGGTGTGGGGGGAAATTTCCGAGCCGCCTTGATTGGGAACCCCGCCCCACAGCCTTGATTGAATTTGATGGTTTGTAGAGTTAGAGAGATGGGAGAATAGATAGAGAGAGTAAAGAATGATGACACAAGGGTTGGTGACGGAGTTCGGTCTTACGACCTACGTCTCCGGGCGAGAGGTGCCACCTGATCTTCACTATAATTTGAATATAAAGGGATGAGCGTTCTCTCGACAGGCCGAGAGAAGCTTCTTACAGTCGGGTTGCACGGAGCAACTAGAAGAGAATAAGAAGGGGAGAATTGAGCTCTAGCACTTGCTCTGGGATCCTCCTCCTCTGATTGAATGGCCAACCCCCTTCCTGGATGCCTTGGGAGTCCTTTTATAGTGTAGGCACGTGCCCGATATGGCAGTGATGACGTGGCGCTGATGACGTGGCACTGGTTCTGGGCCTCCTTGCTGGGCCCTTATTGGGCCGTTGTTCGGGCCCAATAAGGGGTAGGGCTTGATCTGCGAGCCTCGTAGAGTGGGCCCATGTGAGCCCAGGTGGGCTTACCCATTTGGGCCGTTGCGCGGGCCCATGCTGCTCTGATCTGGTCCGGTACAATTTTTGCACCCACAGTTACCCCCTCCCAGTCGGGTCAGGACCCCCTGGGTCGGCTGGGATTCCAAGGTGCAAACGCTTTAGGATCCTGGCGCGGTTGGCGAGGGTTGTCGGTGCCGCAGTTCATATTAGCAGAGCCTTCTTCCGCCGATGCCGAGACCCTTTTTGGCGCGAGCCAAAAAGTCTCGGTTTTGCGAGGGGGTGTTTCCGAAAAAACAGTGCGTTTTTCGACCGAGTGGATACCGAGAGGGTACCGAGTGCATACCGAGTGGGTACCGAGAGCATACCGAGTGGTTACCGAGACCCTTTTGGTGCAAGCCAAAAAGTCTCGGTTTTGCAAGGGGGTGTTTCCGAAAAACCAGTGCGTTTTCCGACCGAGTGGATACCGAGAGGGTACCGAGTGCATACCGAGTGGGTACCGAGAGCATACCGAGTGCATACCGAGAGCATACCGAGAGGGTACCGAGAGCATACCGAGAGCCTTCTGGTGAAAAAAAATCTTTTCTCTTTATTCTCTCTTTCCTTTCTTTGCTTTTGTTCCTTCCTTTTTTTGGTTTTGAATTCGGTGAGAGCCGAACTCAGCATCGTGAGCTTGCGACCAATGCGGGGCCGGATGTTCTGGTGGGGCGACCCCTCTCATGGCATGGGTCCAACGAGTTGCTGTCGTGGCCAAACCGCTGACAACCAGCCGTTGCCGGTTGCACCCACTTAGTCCCCACGTTGGATGGCCTCTCTCCTCTTTCCTTCCGCGTGAGAGCATGCAGCTGGCGCTGCTCTCTCTTTCTTTCCTTTCTCTCTCTCTCTTTCCAAACGTGAGGGCTGCTGCTATCCCGATCTGGCCTCTCTCCTCTTTCCTTTCGCGTGAGAGCATGCAGCTGGCGCTGCTCTCTCTTTCTTTCCTTTCTCTCTCTCTCTTTCCAAACGTGAGGGCTGCTGCTATCCCGATCTGGCCTCTCTCTTTGTTCGGTGAGAGCGTCCTCCTCTCTCTCTCTTTCCTTTCTCTCTCTCTCTTTCTTGAGGCCGAGGGTGAGGGGGGAACGTGAGAGAGCGGGTGCGAGAGAAAGGCGTGCGGCTCCGGACGCAGGCGGAGGCGGTGGTCAGCGGCCTCGGGCGTGGGTTCCGGCCGGGTTAGAGGTGGGCACAGGTGCTGGTCATGCGGGTTGCACCCCCGCGCGCGCCTTCTCTTCCTTTCTTTGTTCTGTGAGAGCAGCTCTCTCTCCTTCTTAAGGCCGAGGGTGACGGGGAAACGTGAGAGAGCGGGTGCGAGAGAGAGGCGTGCGGCTCCGGACGCAGGCGGAGGCGGTGGTCAGCGGCCTCGGGCGCGGGTTCCGGCCGGGTTGGAGGTGGTGGTCAGCGGCTTCGGGCGCGGGTTCCGGCCGGGTTGGAGGTGGGCACGGGTGCTGGCCGTGCGGGTTGCACCCCTGCGCCTTCTCTTCCCCTTTTTTTTGTATTCGCCCTTGGTGAGAGAAAGAGCAGGCGAGAGAGAGCCCTCGGTGCGAGAGAGAGCCCTCGGTGCGAGAGAGGGTTCGAACGAGAGGGCGCGTGGGGGAAGAGTCGGCTTCCTCGTCCCTCCCTTCACTTCATGTCTCGGGCCGCGCCACGTGCAGAGGACGCATGCAGGAGAAGGGGGGGGGTCGCTTTGTTTGTCTGCCCTCTCGAGGTTGCGTCGGGCCGATGCGTATAAGGCGCCATTGCGTCGGCGTCGAAAAACTCAAAAACTTCGAATAGCCGTAACTTCTCATACACAAGCCGGATCGATGCGTATAAGGCGCCATTGCGTCGGCGTCGAAAAACTGATCAAGATGGACGTGAAATATGGTTCACCTTGACGTACAACTTTTCCGATGTCTGTCTTTGAAGAAAAATACCTCAAAAACTTCGGATAGCCGTAACTTTTCATACATAAGTCGGATCAATGCGTATAAGGTGTCGTTGCGTCAGCGTCGAAAAATCGATCAAAGTGGACGTGAAACATCATACACTTTGACGAGTAACATTTTCGATATTCATCTTCGTAAAAAGGTGACTTAAAAAGCAAGCAGGCCATTTTTTTTTTTTTTTTGCTCGCATCTCTGAGACGCATTGACTTGCAATAATTCACGTATCACTGGTCGGCACCCAACTGCACCTAGTTACTGTGTTCACTAGGGACTACAGTCAGGCCTCCATGATGACGTGGTGGTTACCGCGGGTCCACCCCCAGATGAGAGAGGAATTTCCAAGCTTGTGAAGTTTGTACAACCAACTTGATAGTTTTATTTGAGATGTTATTCAACCAACTCAATAGGTTTGGATGACGTCGAGCACCCTCCCTCTCGGTTTTCTGACGAAACCACGAGGTGGGTTGATATTGATGCCGAACACCCCCCCTCTTGGTTTTCTGTTGAAACCGAGGGGTGGGTTGCTGATGGTGTGGTTGCTGATGGTGTGCCGTCACCCCCTCCCCACTCGGTTTTTGTGCGAAACCGAGGGGGGGGGCTGCTTGTTGGTGCCGACACACACCCCCTCTCGGTTTTCTGACGAAACCGAGGGGTGTGCTGATGGTGTGCCGTCATCCCCTCCCCACTCGGTTTTTCTGCGAAACCGAGGGAGGGCTGCTTGTAGATGCCGACACATACCCCCTCTCGGTTTTCTGACGAAACCGAGGGGTGTGCTGCTGATGGTGTGCCGTCACCTCTTCCCTACTCGGTTTTTGTGCGAAACCGAGGGAGGGGCTGCTTGTTGGTGCCGACACCCCATTATTGGGGCTGCTTAGAAAAGACCAAAAAGTGTCGGTATTGAAAATAGTGTATTTTTCGAATTTCAGCCCCCTTTGAAACCGACACTTTTTCGGTAAAACGCTGGTGCGCGAGGATGTCGGCGAGGGACAACGCTACATTCGAGGGGGTTTCCTAGAGATAATCTAGGATGACATCGCATGATGGCCAGCCGGTCTTCACCCAATGTATTACCGTACCTGGTTACTGTATTCATCAGGTACTACGGTCACGCGAGGGTGTTGACTTGGCTAGGATCAAGGAAATACCATTTTATCCCGTGTTACCCACCGTCGACTGCACCAGTGTGGAGACACGCATTGACAGAGTCAGACCAACCACCCCCTGACCGGCTTGGAACCGTTAGTCGTCGAGAAAAGGTGATGGCCATTGACAATCTAATGCTTGGACCTGAGTGACAAGACTAAGCTTGGACTTTTGATCGAATGCCAATACGTCGGCGATGACGTCTCGGACCTTGTCTTTGAATGCCAAGAGCTGGGCCTTGGGCTTGTAGAGTGTTAAGGCGTTGGTCGCCTCGAACTTTGTCTTCAAGTGCCAAGGGCTGGGCCTTGGGCTTGTAGAGTGCCGAGGCGTTGGTCGCCTCGGACTTTGTCTTCAAGTGCCAAGGGCTGGGCCTTGGGCTTGTAGAGTGCCGAGGCGTTGGTCGCCTCGGACTTTGTCTTCAAGTGCCAAGGGCTGGGCCTTGGGCTTGTAGAGTGCCGAGGCGTTGGTCGCCTCGGACTTTGTCTTCAAGTGCCAAGGGCTGGGCCTTGGGCTTGTAGAGTGCCGAGGCGTTGGTCGCCTCGGACTTTGTCTTCGAGTGCCAAGGGCTGGGCCTTGGGCTTGTAGAGTGCCGAGGCATTGACCGCCTCGGACTGTCTTCGAGTGCCAAGGGCTGGGCCTTGGGCTTGTAGAGTGCCGAGGCGTTGGTCGCCTCGGACTTTGTCTTCAAGTGCCAAGGGCAGGGCCTTGGGCTTGTAGAGTGCCGAGGCATTGATCGCCTCGGACTTTGTCTTCAAGTGCCAAGGGCTGGGCCTTGGGCTTGTAGAGTGCCGAGGCGTTGGTCGCCTCGGACTTTGTCTTCAAGTGCCAAGGGCTGGGCCTTGGGCTTGTAGAGTGCCGAGGCGTTGGTCGCCTCGGACTTTGTCTTCGAGTGCCAAGGGCTGGGCCTTGGGCTTGTAGAGTGCCGAGGCATTGACCGCCTCGGACTTTGTCTTCGAGTGCCAAGGGCTGGGCCTTGGGCTTGTAGAGTGCCGAGGCGTTGGTCGCCTCGGACTTTGTCTCCAAGTGCCAAGGGCAGGGCCTTGGGCTTGTAGAGTGCCGAGGCATTGATCGCCTCGGACTTTGTCTTCGAGTGCCAAGGGCAGGGCCTTGGGCTTATAGAGTGCCGAGACATTGATCGCCTCGGACTTTGTCTTCGAGTGCCAAGGGCAGGGCCTTGGGCTTATAGAGTGCCGAGGCGCTGATCGCCTCGGACTTTGTCTTCGAGTGCCAAGGGCAGGGCCTTGGGCTTATAGAGTACCGAGGCGTTGATCGCCTCGGACTTTGTCTTCGAGTGCCAAGGGCAGGGCCTTGGGCTTGTAGAGTGCCGAGGCTTTGATCGCCTCGGACTTTGTCTTCGAGTGCCAAGGGCTGGGCCTTGGGCTTGTAGAGTACCGAGGCGTTGATCGCCTCGGACTTTGTCTTCTAGTGCCAAGGGCAGGGCCTTGGGCTTGTAGAGTGCCGAGGCTTTGATCGCCTCGGACTTTGTCTTCGAGTGCCAAGGGCAGGGCCTTGGGCTTATAGAGTGCCGAGGCGCTGGTCGCCTCGGACTTTGTCTTCGAGTGCCAAGGGCTACGCCTTGGGCTTGTAGAATACCGAGGCATTGGTCGCCTCGGACTTTATCTTCGAGTGCCAAGGGCTGGGCCTTGGGCTTGTAGAGTGCCGAGGCATTGATCGCCTCGGACTTTGTCTTCGAGTGCCAAGGGCTGGGCCTTGGGCTTGTAGAGTGCCGAGGCGTTGGTCGCCTCGAACATTGTCTTCAAGTGCCAAGGGCTGGGCCTTGGGTTTGTAGAGTGCCGAGGCGTTGGTCGCCTCGGACTTTGTCTTCGAGTGCCAAGGGCTGGGCCTTGGGCTTGTAGAGTGCCGAGGCGTTGGTCGCCTCGGACTTTGTCTTCGAGTGCCAAGGGCTGGGCCTTGGGCTTGTAGAGTGCCAAGGCATTGATCGCCTCGGACTTTGTCTTCGAGTGCCAAGGGCTGGGCCTTGGGCTTGTAGAGTGCCGAGGCATTGATCGCCTCGGACTTTGTCTTCGAGTGCCAAGGGCAGGGCCTTGGGCTTATAGAGTGCCGAGGCGCTGGTCGCCTCGGACTTTGTCTTCGAGTGCCAAGGGCTACGCCTTGGGCTTGTAGAATACCGAGGCATTGGTCGCCTCGGACTTTATCTTCGAGTGCCAAGGGCTGGGCCTTGGGCTTGTAGAGTGCCGAGGCATTGATCGCCTCGGACTTTGTCTTCGAGTGCCAAGGGCTGGGCCTTGGGCTTGTAGAGTGCCGAGGCGTTGGTCGCCTCGAACATTGTCTTCAAGTGCCAAGGGCTGGGCCTTGGGTTTGTAGAGTGCCGAGGCGTTGGTCGCCTCGGACTTTGTCTTCGAGTGCCAAGGGCTGGGCCTTGGGCTTGTAGAGTGCCGAGGCGTTGGTCGCCTCGGACTTTGTCTTCGAGTGCCAAGGGCTGGGCCTTGGGCTTGTAGAGTGCCAAGGCATTGATCGCCTCGGACTTTGTCTTCGAGTGCCAAGGGCTGGGCCTTGGGCTTGTAGAGTGCCGAGGCATTGGTCACCTCGGACTTTGTCTTCAAGTGCCAAGGGCTGGGCCTTGGGCTTGTAGAGTGCCGAGGCGTTGGTCGCCTCGGACTTTGTCTTCAAGTGCCAAGGGCTGGGCCTTGGGCTTGTAGAGTGCCGAGGCGTTGGTCGCCTCGGACTTTGTCTTCGAGTGCCAAGGGCTGGGCCTTGGGCTTGTAGAGTGCCGAGGCATTGATCGCCTCGGGCTTTGTCTTCGAGTGCCAAGGGCTGGGCCTTGGGCTTGTAGAGTGCCGAGGCATTGATCGCCTCGGGCTTTGTCTTCGAGTGCCAAGGGCCGGGC
Source organism: Chamaelirium japonicum (assembly GCA_947650365.1). NCBI lineage: Eukaryota > Viridiplantae > Streptophyta > Magnoliopsida > Liliales > Melanthiaceae > Chamaelirium > Chamaelirium japonicum. The sequence continues at coordinate 34,336,290 of OX393556.1, forward strand.
CTTGGGCTTGTAGAGTGCCGAGGCACTGGTCGCCTCAGACTTATTCTCATCGCCTCAGATGAGTATAGTTGATAGTTTAGCTTGACCTGGATTGTCAGGAGCGTTTTATCTGACTTTCACCTTGAAAGGGCGTAGCCGAATTGCCTTCGAGCTTCCGCCTTGAATGGGCAGAATCGTAGGTCTTTCGTTGACCTGGGTTGCCAGGAGCCTTTTGTCGGACTTTTAGCCTCGAGAGGGCGTAGCCGAATTGCCTTCGAGCTTCCGACTTGAATGGGCGGAATCGAAGGTCTTTGATTGACCTGGGTTGCCAGGTGCCTTTTTATCGGACTTTAGCCTCGAGAGGGCGTAACCGAATTGCCTTCGAGCTTCCGACTTGAATGGGCGGAATCGAGGGTCTTTGGTTGACTTGGGTTGCCAGGAGCCTTTTTATCGGGCTTTAGCCTCGAGAGGGCGTAGCCGGATTGCCTTCGAGCTTCCGACTTGAATGGGCGGAATCGAAGGTCTTTGGTTGACCTGGGTTGCCAGGAGCCTTTTTTATCGGACTTTAGCCTCGAGAGGGCGTAGCCGAATTGCCTTCGAGCTTCCGACTTGAATGGGCGGAATCGAAGGTCTTTGGTTGACCTGGGTTGCCAGGAGCCTTTTATCGGACTTTAGCCTCGAGAGGGCGTAGCCGAATTGCCTTCGAGCTTCCGACTTGAATGGGCGGAATCGAAGGTCTTTGATTGACCCGGGTTGCCAGGAGCCTTTTTATCGGACTTTAGCCTCGAGAGGGCGTAGCCGAATTGCCTTCGAGCTTCCGACTTGAATGGGCGGAATCAAAGGTCTTTGGTTGGTCCTCATTGGCAGTTGGAGAGTTGTGGGCCACAACCCCCGCTCTTTCAGCTACCTTCTTTAGGGAATCCCTCTCTTGCTCGAGGGCTGCGTTCCTCTTGAGAAGGTTCAACAGCTGGAAATCAGCAGCCAAAATTTGGTATGTAGTTAGATCGTTGTCCCCTTGGGTGGCGTGCTCTTTGCCAGATTGTTGCCTCGGGAATGGTGGGTCCTGCCGATTGCTGTGGCTTCCCGGATGACTTCCTTGTGGCCCCAGTCGCTTATAAACATTTCTTCGATTGGTTGCAACTGAGACTTCTTGTTCTTCTTCGATTAGCACGTCGATTGTCTGATCAGCACCCGCCTTTGGTGTGTTGGTGCTGGCCTTCACCATTGAGCGTGTTGATGTCGGCGTGGTGAAGGCTTTGAGGTTGATTTGGAGGAGGACTTGTGGCTCGTCACCACAAGCTGAATAGGAGTCGGTAGAGGTGTGGGTAAGACCTCTATCGATATCCCACAGACGGCGCCAAAGATTGTGGGGGGAAATTTCCGAGCCGCCTTGATTGGGAACCCCGCCCCACAGCCTTGATTGAATTTGATGGTTTGTAGAGTTAGAGAGATGGGAGAATAGATAGAGAGAGTAAAGAATGATGACACAAGGGTTGGTGACGGAGTTCGGTCTTACGACCTACGTCTCCGGGCGAGAGGTGCCACCTGATCTTCACTATAATTTGAATATAAAGGGATGAGCGTTCTCTCGACAGGCCGAGAGAAGCTTCTTACAGTCGGGTTGCACGGAGCAACTAGAAGAGAATAAGAAGGGGAGAATTGAGCTCTAGCACTTGCTCTGGGATCCTCCTCCTCTGATTGAATGGCCAACCCCCTTCCTGGATGCCTTGGGGGTCCTTTTATAGTGTAGGCACGTGCCCGATATGGCAGTGATGACGTGGCGCTGATGACGTGGCACTGGTTCTGGGCCTCCTTGCTGGGCCCTTATTGGGCCGTTGTTCGGGCCCAATAAGGGGTAGGGCTTGATCTGCGAGCCTCGTAGAGTGGGCCCATGTGAGCCCAGGTGGGCTTACCCATTTGGGCCGTTGCGCGGGCCCATGCTGCTCTGATCTGGTCCGGTACAATTTTTGCACCCACAATGGGTCCCAGTTTGGAAATCATAAGTTGGGGGCCCGGACTGTTGATAGATGGAGGGGCTTTTGGCTTCTCAAATAACAACCAAGGACCACTGAAACAACATCATCCTCTCTCTCTCTCTCTCTCTCTCTCTCTCTCTCTCTCTCTCTCTCTCTCTCACACACACACACACACACACACACACCACACGATGTGTCACTCCATCTTGTACTGGTTATTGTAGAGACTCTTTAAAGCAGTTGCTTCTTTATAAGTGGAGTTGCGTAGATGTGTAAGTGGTCCTGATATGAAGGACCACTTTTGTCTAATTGAGATAATCACGTGTGGTAATTACTGTTGAAGCGGTTAGTGCTAAAAAGCACAAGTGAAGTATTAGCTTTTGCACGAGTAATTAAAAGCAATTAGTAACACATTGGAAAATCATAAGTACGATAAATTTACTACAAGGGCCGAGCCGGGCAGGAAAACACTAAGCCCAGGCCCGTCCATCTGACATATAAAGGCCGGGCTGAGTTTTGAAAGGGCTTAAACAGGCTAGGTTTTCGATGGCCATTTGCGAACGGGGCCGGGTGCCCTACTGGGAGGGCCTAATTGATAAGCCCAATTGCAAGAGAAAATCCCACACACATAGCCGGTTCTTCACGACATTGTTTGCTTATTTCTTTTCCAATTATGAGGAACCATAGTCGTCGACTGCTGCCGTTGATAGATTGTTGAGAATCTCTCATCAATTGCTTCTCTTATAATTCTTTTAATAGTGATGAGATGAGACGCAATTTGATGAAACAATGCTAAAAAAACATCTTACCCATGATTGTACCTCCTTGTCCTACATTGATGGCTTGTTATTGATCTAAATTGCTTGGAGAGGTGCAAAGGGAGATATTTTATGAGAGAGGGAGAGAGAGGAAACGGAAACAAGAGGACGTGGGTAAATAAATTAAGAGACTGAAAAGAAAAACGAGAAAAATAGGACCTAGATCCATAAATCAAAAGAGAGATAAAAGATGATGGGGAGGATACCACATTGCTCTAAAGGCCTTGCTTTTATAAGTTAGTGTATATTTGGGGTCTCGATGATCGATAATATTGTATGTCATCATTGTCAGTCGTCGCCTTACATCATCACCATTGTCAATCGTCTCTCTCTCTCTCTCTCTCTCTCTCTCTCTCTCTCTCTCTCTCTCTCTCTCTCTCTCTCTATGTGTGTGTGTGTGTGCGCGCGTGCAGTTGGGGGAATATAATATTTTACATTATCCAAGGAAATATAATTAGGGGTAGAGGAGGGGTTACCATAAGGGGTGGCATGGATGCGTAAAACTTCGCCCAAAAATTTGAATATTGGTATAAATTTTGGATTCGGATCTAATTTGGATATGGTATGGGTATAAGAATCATTCTCGGATAACTTTTTGAGTATTTGTATGAGTATCTCAATATACAGACTAGATATGTGATACTCGATTACGTACCTAGGTCACACATTGTAATTTATATACAATAGAGTCAAACTCTAAAATAACGTAAATTGTCGATAAACTATCAAAACTAAACGTGATATAATAAGAAACAATTAAATCTTAACATTTCATCCTAGCAGAGTGACTTTTTAATCAAAAAATTTAATATGTTAAAAATGTGTAAAAAAATTGGTAAAACTATATTGTCCTATGCTTGAATGGTATGGACCAAGTATAAACCATCTCATAACTAAATGTGTATTGGTATGGGTAGAGGTAGGGTCTAAACCCAACATACCCCTAGCCTACCTTGTGGGCTTGTTTTTGACAGAAGTGATCTTGCTAATTATAATCTTGATTTCTTAATTTGTACAAAAAAAGGATGTAGAATGTTTAATATTTTACATTTCTAATATGAAAATTTAACGATTTTATATTATAACCATTTGAAGAAATATTAAACTGCTTCCAAGAGAATATCTAGATACCTTAAAGACTATTATCTATCATTTTTCGTTCATCATCTTAGAGGATATAAATGAAATAATAGTGCAGAATTAAAAATTTAATCAAGTATCGCATGCTTTGTTTTATTTAAAGGTGATGTCGACGTGTCATTATAACATAGGGATCTTGAAACAAAAGCTAATTTTTAGTCAAATAATGAAAATGAGTTCATGGTATCAGGCACTACGTGCACCGATGCATATTGACTTATAATTTGATTCTTCGTATTCTTTGGGTTTCATTCATTGTGATTGTAGAGCATTATTGACTTAATTAATCATTGAGTTCTAAAAATTATGGACATAAAATATCATAGAATTGAGTTGAGATGTTGAGAATACCCAACTTGGGTTTCTCATATATGAGATATTATATTTATAATGAATGTAATTATAATTGTAACAGCCAAAGAAGAAATTCCAAATTAAAAATATATAATATCCTCTTTTGATGATATCCTCTGCTGATCATGTATTATGGGTTTGTTACAACTGCTTTGGATTTATTGTTATCTAAGGGGGGGGGATTATGGTCGTCGTACGATCCCCTACAACAGTCGAAGAAAAGTGTTGACCTTCAAGATGTGGCGCATTGTAGAGTGCTGAGCTATCGCGTGCTTAGTTGTCACACAGACACTATAGGGTAAAGAGAGAGAAATAAGGATAAAGAGAGAGAAAGAGAGTCAGCACGGGATGTGGTGACGAAGTTTGACCGAATCCTACGTCTCCGTGAGGTAAGACATAACCTTTGAATCCACTATCTCTGAAGATGTAGAGCTACTCTCGATAGGCCGAGAAGTGCCTATACAGATAAACAAAGAGTGGAGTAGGCTTAATTGGAGTCTGAAAACCAGAAGGCTCTGGGAGCTCATGAAAACATAAAGTGGAGTCGGGAATAATGAATTCCGGTCTGGATTCTTTATAGGTTGGCTATTTATAGAGGTTTGGAAATACTAGGGGGTTTGGTAAATACCTGGGGGGGTTTACCAGACCCCGGATGGTATGTGCGAGCTCTAAGCAGGGCTGTGGGCCCCACTGTTATTTCCGTGGGCCCCATACTGGACAGCGAGTCCCACTGTCATCTCTATGGGTCCCAGGCGGAGCTGCAGATCACACTGTCGGGCGTTAGCTAGATTTTGCATCCACATTATCTTTAATAAAACATACATCATCAATCAGACATAAATTTTTATTTTTGGAAGAGGACCTCATGTCCTAATTAGAGCGATGCCTATAAATGTCATTGCACAAGAAAAAGACCATGACTCGAAGTCTGCCAAATGCAGTATGATTGTCGTCTTAACATTTACCACCTCTAATTATTAACATCCCCCTCCCCCCCCCCGCCCAAAAAAAAAAAAAAAGGAGAAAAAGACTAAAACCTCTAATCAAGTATTATTAGGACCATGCTGTATATACCAATCAATATCATTGACTTAACATTCACCACTTCTAGTTACCCCCCCCCCCCCCCCCCACACACACACACACACCCACCCACCCACACACACACACACACACACACACCAAAAAAAAAAAAAAAAGAGGGGAGAAAACGATTAAAACCTCTGATCAAATATTAATATAGGACCATGCTCAATATAAGGTGTCTACAATTTTGAATTAATAAACAAAAAACCTATTTGTTTAGAGTCGTCATGTGGGACCTGTTGGTAGGCTTTGGAGGTGTGGGGTCATATTTATAAGTTTGACATGGTTAATGTCAATGCTTGACACAAGTATTGCTCTAGATTCATAAAATTGGGGCAACCAAACTTATATTGGAAAAATACACTAGGCACCTCTCCCTCTATGTTTCTATCTGCTTTTGTCCTCCTTCATGTTCCAATCCACTGCTTCTCTTCTCCCAAGGGGTTCAACTTTGGGCAGGTAAAACCGAGAACCGACCCAACCCGACCTAAACAGATCGGGTTGGTTCGGGTATTTTGACTAAATGGGTTGGTTCAGTTCTATGTTTTGTAGACCCGACTAAATACAGATAGGTTCCGGATTGGGGCATGGGTAGACCCGACCCAACCCGAGAATCGAACTCATATATATTATGCCACCTATATATATATGTCATGGGTTTGGACCAAATCACAATAGCACCCAAGTACACGTTAGTTGTTTGTTAACGTTTAACCAACTACCAGCAGAATTCAACGGATAGCTAAAACCTAAAGCCCATCGTGGACCTCCAACTTTTTAGTAAATAGCCAATGACTATTATTTTTTTAGACCAACTACCAACCCGATTACCGACCCGAACCAACCCGACCTATGTGTGGGTTGGGTTGGTTTGGGTCTATGGCCAATTAGGGTTGGTTCGAGTTTCAATATGGTAGAACCGAACTAGTTCGGTCCGGTTCCAGGTTGGGTTAAACCCGAACCAACCTGACCCGAGTTGCACCCCAACTTCTTCCTCCCACTCCTTCATGTACCGATTTGCTACCGTCACTTCGTCACTTCTCCCTTTTCCCTAGGATGGTCCAGTTGCACCATGTTCCTATCACTTGTCTCCTCTACTCTCTCTTCGATACGACGTACCGTCCACTATTCACCCAAAAGCAGTGCTATATTGTGGCAAATCATAACATTGAGGAGTCTGAAGGAGAGAAAAGGAGAGGGTTTATAGGTTCCAAGATCACATCGCTGAAAGTCAAAACCGAATCACAACCGACAAATTACACCCGTCCTCAAAGCGTGAATCGCACTCAACCTCGATCGATATGTGAAGTCGGCATATATACAAAAGCATGTTACTAGTAAGTGTTTTGAGTCACTTGAAAAAATCCAAGTAACTCAAAATTGCTACTACTAAATACACACTAATAGATCTGGATTTATTTCACTATATCGAATGTAAAACAAATAATAAAAAATAACATTTTAGGGTTAGTTATCCAGATCTTATTTTGACCGAATACAAACATGCCATTGGAAAATCCATGCTTGGTTTTATCTTGACCCTTAACGGATTTAATTTTGGACTGGGGTGCTCTTATCAGGACCCTATGACATTTATAGGTGTAAATAGCAAATAACTATTTAGGGGCCGTTTGCTTCAGCGTAAGTGGCCGCGAAAGTCGTCAAAGTGGCAGAACTCGAGTACTTCGGTTATTTGTTTCGACGTAAGTGATTGCAGAAGTTGGAAGTGGGACTTCCGGTAAACCCTCGAAAGCTCCTTTTTCAACTGCTCGACTTTAGAGTTTTTTGGACCGAAGTGGGACTTCTTCCATCTGAAAGTGGGATTTTATATGCCACGTCATCGCTGCATAGTACTTTTTACACATTTTTCACTTCCCTCACAAGACTTTTGTCAAAAATTAATGTCATGTCATTCTTGCAGAACATTTTCTACATTTTTACCACTTTCTTGCATAGCACTTTCGTCAAAACAAAACACTGGAAGTGGTAGAACTACAACTCTTAGTATTACCACTTTCATCAAATCAAAACAATAGAACTGGGACTTCCGATCGGAAGTCTTAGTCAACACTTCTAGCACTTCTCCCACTTCCACCACTTCTTTCACTTTCTAACAGCCAAACGGCCCCTTATACTCACTCTCTATCCCACTGCCTAAAACCCGATGCGACGAAGAACCACCGGCTTGTGGCGGTCGTCCTCTGCCTGCTGGTGAAGGAGAGCTTCCATGCATACTTCGACCTCGTCGAGATAATTGGCATCTTCGTCGACCGCTTCATGGAGCTCCCCGTCCCCACTTGTTACAGTGTCCACGACGCCTTCACCTGCCTCTCCAAGCCGTTGGAGGAGCTCGACGCTTTCTACAAGTGGTGCAAGGCCGCCGGCATCTCCAGGCCCTCCGACTTCCCCAGCATCAACCACGTTACCCCCATGAAGCTCGAGGTGATGGACGAGTTTATCCAGAGGAGGTCGGCCATGGCTCAGACCGATAAGGTGAAGAGTTCATAGCCCAAGACTTGGGCCCCTGCCGGAATAGCCGAAGCCGGATGAGGGGATCAAAGCCCCGCCACCGAAAACCGGAGCGAGGTCAAGCTGAAGTGTACTAGTGTTACTAGAGGCGCGAATGAGAAGGCGATGAAAGGAGGGGAGCATAGTGAGAAGCTGGAGCTGGCTATGTTTGATGGCAATCCGACGACCATCTCGTCGGCGGCAGCATGGGAGGTGTTCTCAGAGTCGAGCGACTGGGAGACGGAGCTAGTCCAGTCGGTGAGCCATCTTGCTGGACGGAATCTCGAACTCGGAGACGGCTTCGACATGGCGGTGCTCGACGGAGGTTACAGCCAGGTGGCGCTTGGGGTGGCGACCGGGGGTGGCAGCGGAAGTGCGAGCTGTGTGGCGGCGGGTGCTGGGGCTAACGGCTCTGCCAGCGTGCTCAGAAGGGGGACCCGTTCGCGGCGTCATTAACAGTGCCTCCGCCTGCTTGGGTACATTTTTATTTTGCAATCAAAACTCCAACCAAACCACTACTCTTATCTACTCTTTATCCAAATACTAGGTACCAATCCCAACGGATTGTCCAGAGCCAGTAGATCTAAATAGAGAGGAGGATGAGCAGTGAGTCGGTTGGACTCATTCTCATTAATGATCTTCAGAATCTTTATAGAAAATGTTTTCAAAGAGAGAGGAAAACGATCAGGAGAGTCAAAATTATAAAAATCAGAATGACAATATAGAGAATGTTCTATCATCCTCCCCAATTGAAGCATCTACATTAAGTTTAAGAAATCCGTCAGGAGGTCGTTGCCACGATGGGGATGTTCTATCATCCGTTCTTCTACTCTCCACGGATCCAGTAGTATAAAAGGAGCGTGAGATTTCTTGCAACCGCTAGGATCCTTCTGGAATTAGGTGCAATATTTTTAAAAATTGCGTTATTTCTTTCTTTCCAAATTGCCCAGAAAAGATAAGCAGCTTGATGAATTCGATCGCTATTGTGGGATGCACACTCCCATATGGAGTTCTCATTCGGGACTCAAGGGACCCCTCATGAATGCCTGATTCGTAAGGGTATCCCAAAGCAGCCCAAGCGCTTCTAGATAGATAGGAAGTAATCGAAAAAGAGGTGGGTACATTCTAGGACAGCTCAATCCTATGAAACTAACTATTCCGAGTCAACGAACCGGTCTAGGGACAGCCCAATCCAAGAGAACCAACTGTCCCTCGCCACCCATATATCCTTCACTCCTATATTGGTGGGGCTCCGATGGAGTCAAATGATTTAGCCCCTGAAGGTCTGTGTACGAGAAAGGACTTCTCTTCTCTTCTTCCTCTCTCCTTGTTATAGAGAGAGAGAGAGAGAGAGAGAGAGAGAGAGAGAGAAGAGAGAGAGAGAGAGAGAGAGAGAGAGAGAGAGAGAGAGAGAGAGAGAGAGAGAGAGAGAGAGAGAGAGAGAGATTCTTTCTCCACTTGTTTCAAAGGAGGAAGGATGATAAGAAAAGCGATAGGCACCGTTAAGGACCAGGTGAGCATCGGCCTAGCCAAGGTGAACGGCAGCACCATGCTCTCCAAGCTCCACGTGGCATCGTCAATGCCACCCGGCACACCGAGCACCCGGCCGACGAACGGTACACGCGCGAGATCGTCGCCATCATGTGCCGCTCCGGAGCCTACGTGACCGCCTGCGTCGCCGCCCTCTCGCGCCGCCTCCGCAAGACCCGGAGGTGGGCCGTCGCCCTCAAGACGCTCGCACTCGTCCACCGCCTCCTCGACGACGGACACCCGGCTTACGAGGAGGAGGTCCACATCGCCGCGCACGGTGGCGGCTCGATGCTCGACGCCTCCGACTTCTGGGACGTCGACTCGTCGGGGTCCGCCGGCCACTGCTACTTCTCCGCCTTCGTCCGCGGCTACGCGCGGTATCTCGAGGAGAGCCTCGAGTTCCGGATGCATGACTGGAGGCGGCGCCGGGGACGCCGGATGGGATGGAGCCGGCTGAGCTGGGGTGAGGGCGAGGGGAGGAAGGAGGAGAAGGCGCCGGGCACCACCCCCGTCAGTGACATGAAGACGGAGCGAATCTTCCTTCGGACGCAGCAGCTGCAGCAGCTACTGGACCGGTTCCTGGCGTGCCGGCCGGCAGGTAAAACCTCCCAGCCCATGCCATGGCGAGTTCGACTCTGCTCACGTAATGGAAATGGCCAGTATATTTACTTCCAGCCCACAATCGAAAGTTTATTTCTTTTTAGCCCTCTAAACTGCCACCTAGCCATGTGAGTGGAGATCGGTGTCTTCATATACGCTCTCCTCCCTTTCCCAACAAAATAAAAAATAAATTTCTTGAGCATTAGTTTTTTGTTTAATGTTTTTTGCTTGATCTACGACATGGGGCTATAGGGGTCGAATAAGTGATGTGACATATTTCCTCCTACCTTCAAGTGGAGGGTCTCTCTCGATCTCATTTTAATTAGTGGCGAGCGAGCTTTCCTCTACCTATGGGGTTATTAAAAATCAAAATAATTCTCTCGTTCATATAGTGAGCTTCGATCCATGGCCTATCTTCTGCTAGCGCACTAAAATAAGTTTTTATATGATGTTCCATTCCAAAAAAAAAAACCATTTATTCGGTCTTGTCATTGTATCTTAGTGTTATTAATAAGTCCATTGCACTACATTAGAGACTCTATTCCGCTCTAGTAATGAAATAGTCCAATAATAGGCACCAGCGTCCAGATGCGTGCACCGCAGAAACAACAATTAATCGCAATGCACAAGGGCACTTTGCTCACAAGGTGCGTGCATTGCCGATGATTTCTAGGTACTACAGGCTAGTTACTGGCTGTTTTCATTATGAGAACAAACTCGAGGCCTTATATTAATTGTCGTTGCCAAAATTTATGATCCATTAATACCAATCAATATCATTATCGTCTTAACATTTACTACCTTTAATTATTAACATCCCACCCCTCCCCCTCCCCCCCCCCCCCCCCCCCCCCCCCCTCTCAAAAAAAAAAAGGAGAAAAAGATTAAAACCTCTAATCAAGTATTAAAAGGACCATGATGTATATACGGTGCCTAAAATTTTAAATTAATAAATCAAAAATAAAAAAATCCTATTTGTTTAGAGTAGTCATGTGGAATGCCATGTAGGACTTGTTGGTATTGGCCGGAGTTGTGGGGTCATCATATTTATAAGTTTGACATCGTCAATGTCACTGCTTGACACAAGTATTTCTCCGGATTCATAAAATTGATAGGGGCAACAAAACTTAAATCGGAAAAATACACTAGGCACCTCTCCCTCTATGTTTCTATCTGTCATTGTCCTCCTTCATGTTCCAATCCACCGCTGCTAGTTCTCCCCAATCCTTCATGTTCCGATTTGTTGCCGCCTCCTCTTCCCTTTTCTCTAACTAGTATAGAGTCCAGTCGACTTCGCCCTCGATCTCTTTCTATTCCGATCTGTCGCCGCATTCGTCTCCGCGTCACTTCTTGTTTCCATACAATGTACGACACATCCACTCTTCTCCCAAAAGCAGTGCTATTTTGTGAGAAATCATAGCATTGATCGAGGAGGACGGAGGAGAAAAAAAAGGAAGGATTTATAGGTTCTAAATCACATTGGTGAAAACCAAAACTGAATCACAACCGTCCATTACACCCATCATCAAAGTATGAATCGCACTTAGCCCCGACGACCGACATATGAAGTCGGCATAAAAACAAAAGCATATTACTAATAAGTGTTTTGAGTCACTTGAAAAAACCCCAAGTAACTCAAAATTGCATGCTACTAGTAAATACCACGAATAGGGGTTTACCTTGACCCTTTAACGGGATCTAATTTTGGACTGGAGTGCTCTTATTATCACATTTATGGGTGCAAATAGCAATAACTCTAATTATACTCGGTCTCTTTCCCACTGCCTAAAACCCAGGTGCGGCGAAGAACCACCGGCTCGTGGCGGTCGTCCTCTACCCGCTGGTGAAGGAGAGCTTCCAGATATACTTCAGCCTCGCCGAGATGATCGGCATCTTCGTCGACCGCTTCATGGAGCTCCCCATCCCCACCTGTCACCGGGTCCGCGACGTCTTCACCCGCCTCTCCAAGCAGTTGGAGGACCTCGACGCTTTCTACACCTGGTGCAAGGCCGCCGGCATCTCCAGGCCCTCCGAGTTCCCCAGCATCGACCACGTCACCCCCATGAAGCTCGAGGTGATGGACGAGTTCATCCAGAGGAGGTCGGCCATGGCTCAGACCTACAAGCTGAAGAGTTCAGAGCCCAAGACTGGCTCGGAAGAGAAGGCGATGAAAGGAGGGGAGCATAGTGAGAAGCTGGCGCTGGCTCTGTTTGATGGCAATCCGACAGCCACCGCGTCGGCGGCGGCATGGGAGGCGTTCCCGGAGTCGAGCGACTGGGAGACGGAGCTGGTCCAGTCGGCGAGCCGTCTTGCGGGACGGAACCTCGAACTCGGAGGCGGATTCGACATGGCGGTGCTCGACGGAGGTCACAGCCAGGTGGCGCTTGGGGCGGCGACCGGGGGTGGCGGCGGGAGTGCGAGCAGTGTGGCGCCGGGGCTAATGGCTCTGCCAGCGTGCTCAGAAGAGGGAGTGGACCCGTTCGCGGCGTCGCTGGCGGTGCCTCCGCCCGCGTGGGTTCAGTCGGCGGAGATTGAGCGGAAGCAGCGGATGCTGGCGGAGGAGCAGCTGATGTGGCAGCAGCACGTGCGGGGAGTGATGCAAGGGGACCCGGGGAGTACTAAATTAGATCCGAGACTTTACCCGAAGGGAGGGTACACCCGCATGTCTTGAGTTCACGAGGACAGACTTCTGGGTTCGACTCCTCTCCCCTATTGATTGCTGACGATTTGGGGAGTCCGAAACTCAACGGCCACGATCTATGGCCATGGGATGAACACAAGGTGCGATGCCACCACCTATCGCTGTCTGTCTCCGTCCACGGTTGTCGCTAACCACCATCCTTGTAGACCATCAGCCGTTCGCCTCCACCCGCCATTGGAGAGGGCGGCGACGGGTGGTGGCCGACGGGCGAGCATCTGGTGGTTGGCGGGATCATCGACGACGCCAACGACAGCTGGCGATGGTGGAAGCAGGTGGGTGGTGGCATCCCTCTTGGGTTTAACCCATGACCATAAATCGTGGCTATTGATTTTTGATCGCCACTTGTTGCTGCCAAATCGTTAGCAATCAACAGGCGAAACAATCATCAGTGGAGAGGAGTCGAACATAAGACTTCTATGCATTGAAGGTGATCTCACTCACGGGAAATATAAAGAAAAAAAAAAATAGAATTTATTCACGACCAAAAAATGATGAGTACTAGTGTATAACCCGTGCCAAGCCAGGAGAAAAAATTCGAATAAAAAAACATAGAAATCAGTTTCTCTTATTTAGTGATAAAGACAGCCGACATGGGTAATTAGCATTGGGTCCGATCTATACAAAAATGTCTTTTTTACCTTTATAGTTAGCTATACACGTGAGCAAGACCACTACGTGCAGTTGTACATGTGGGCCCCGATCTGAGCCAAGCATTGTAGCAAAACGAGTAATAATCTTTGAAAATTGTTGCTCTTCTACTACAATGAAAATCACAGTAGCAAAAAAAAAAATTGTGAAATCTTGCCATTTTTTTTTTCTATAGTGAAATCATTGTAGCAAAAGAGTCACAATTTGTGCAGATTAAGTGACAATATTGTTGAGTAACAATCTGTTCAAATTGTTACTCTTTTGCTACAGGAAATTATTGTAGTATTTTTTTTAAAAAAAATCTAATCGAGCAAAAAAAAATTGCTTCGGTGAAGTCACTATAGCAAAAGAGTAACAATCTTTGTAGAGTAACAATCTGCGCAGATTGTTACTCTTCTGCTACAATGAAATTATTGTTGCAATTTATTTTTTCGTGAAATCGTGGCAAAAAAAAATGCTACAATGAAATCACTATATCTAATCCACGAGTTCAGTCCTGTAGCGACAAAGACGGAGGGGCATGTACTAAGGGGTAGTTTAGTCATTAAAAAGGGATAATAGTAACGTGTTGTACTTGCACTAGCCGAAATCTTTATGGGAGGGATTGTTGCAACATCATCTTGTTGGTTGTCCTTCCCATTCTACCAATCTCTTGTCAAGGACCTCTCACTAAGTCCCCTTTTTTTATTCGAACATCACTTATTGGAATATAATGAATGTCCAAATAAATCTAACTCATGCATCTTGTTATTTAATTACTTCATTTGGATTGTAGAATTTCTCAAACACGGAAAGCAAATGGAAAAAAATAAAGCCACGAAACTAGGGGTGGGTCTTGGGTGGGACTGACCTAAACCCGACTCGCCCAACCTGAACAATGAACAAACATGGACAAAGCTGGTTAAAAACTTGGACAGGTTTGGATAAAAACATATCAATCCGATTTCAATTTGGACGGGTTTTGACACCGTCTTTCCCAACCCGAGACACTCGAATAGGCAAGTACAGTGACATACATGCTTGTAGGGTTGTTGTTGCTAATCCATCATCACAACCATTCCAGAATGTGATAAAGTTTTTATAAAAATAAGAGAGAGAGAGAGAGGTGTGTTGGCTGGTTTTATTTTTTTGTAGTGGTGGTTATTGTTGGTTAATAGAATAATTTTTTTTTTCTCTTTTTTTTGTTTTGTTTTAAGAGATCAAGTATTTCTATTTCTTGTGATCAAACTAAACCCGCCAAATTCTGGTAAATTGGGCAACGCGATATTGGCTCTTAAGAAGTCCATCATAGCTGATGTCACCCAAACATCCATTGATGGAAAAGTGGGTTGGTGAACTTAAGTGACATCAACCATGACAGACTTCTTAAAGTCTATAATTGATGTCACCCATGTAAGAAAAGACAAAGACTTTAAACGAGATGCACATTGAAAAGACATAAAGCAAAAAGTAAAGAAAACGCATGCATGTATTGCCTGAAAAATCCTAGTTCGCCAATATAATGAACTGAGTTAAGCTTCCTGGTACTATCTCTAGCTATATATAGACTTACTACTCAAATCGATAGAACCATAAATATAGGAAATAAACCATTTTTGTTTTTCCTTGCCTGCCATAAGGTTATTAAGGTGGTTGAATGTTACCTCCCCGGCCCTCTAAGCATTGAATGCACCTAGGCAAGGGTTTATCGACCCCGACGAAGCTAGTGCGGTTTATCGACTAGCAAACACAAGTTGGTTGAACGCCTCTTGTCCTTCAAGGGTGGCGACGGGCGGAGTGGACGAACGGCGTCGGGATGTTGCTGGCGGGGAGGGATCAGCTCGATCTTCACGGCAACAAAAATTTTCCACGGTGAGTGGGGCGGTGGCTGCTGGCACTGAATGACTCCATCGGTGAATTGTTCGAGGGGACTGGTTTGGAAAAAACATAATCACGGGAATCGGAGCGACGACACCGGATGTAATACGTTTGAGTCGGCCACAGTCGGTGAGTTTCTGCTTTCTACACCTTATCACTACATCTATATAGTCGGAGACTGCAAGTTTGAGTGTGTGGCACTCCTGCACTTGTTCCCTCTCTTTATCCCCATGTTCATGCAATGTGGCATGCTCTGATCTTTTTTTTTTTGTTGGATCGATCAAGTGGTCAAAGAGCAGGCACTAGTGCTAGAGCAATGGCTTAAAAAGGTTCGGAGATCGAAATGGGGGGAGAGGTAGTATCAGCTTTTTATTGATTCCATAATCCTGTGAACATGACATTAACGTACGACCAAGATTCACAAATGCAAACAAGGCACTATAGCCTTGAGGGAAAGCTTGCTCCACAGTGCCCATGCTGAAAGTCGAACAAAGAACCTCTCCAACATAGGAGAGAGAAAGTACCACCACATCTATAGCCCCGTTAATGGTATGCTTTGATCGATCATGGAAAACTTACTTGGGTTAGTAATTCATAGACAAGTCATTTAATTAATTCACCCACCCATGCATAGCTCTTAAGAAGTCCGTCATGGCTGATGTCACCCAAACATCCATAGATAGGAAAGTGGGTTGGTGAAGTTAAGTGACATCAACCATGACAAACTTCTTAAAGGCTATAATTGATGTCACCCATGTAAGAAGGGACAAAGACTTTAAACGAAATGCACATTGAAAAGACATAAAACAAAAATTAAGAAAACGCGTGCATGTATTGCTTGAAATACCCTAGTTTGCCAATATAATGAACTGAGTTCAGCTTCCTGGTCCTATCTCTAGCTATATATAGACTTACTACTCAAAGCGATAGAACCATACATATAGGAAATAAACTATTTTTGTTTTCCATTGCCTGCCATAAGATTATTAAGGTGGTTGAATGTTACCTCCCCGGCCCTCTAAGCATTGAATGCACCTAGGCAAGGGTTTATCGACCCCGAGGAAGCTAGTGCGGTTTATCGACTGGCAAACACAAGTTGGTTGAACGCCTCTTGTCCTTCAAGGGTGGCGGCGGGCGGAGTGGATGAACGACATCGGGATGTTACTGGCGGGGAGGGATCAGCTCGATCTTCACGGCAACGGAAATTTTTTACGATGAGCGGGGCGGTGGCTGTCGGCGCCGAATGACTCCGTCGGCGAATTGTTCGAGGGGACTGGTTCGAAAAAACCATAATCACGGGAATCGGAGCGACGACACCGGATGAAATACGTTTGAGTCGGCAACAGTCGGTGAGTTTCTGCTTTCTACATCGATCTCATCACTACATCTATATAGTCGGAGACTGCAAGTTTGAGTGTGTGGCACTCCTGCACTTGTTCCCTCTCTCTATCCCCATGTTCATGCAACGTGGCATGCTCTGATCTTTTTATTTTTTTGTTGGACCGGTCAAGCGATCAAAGAGCAGGCACTAGTGCTAGAGCAAGGCCTCAAAAAGGTTTGGAGATCAAAATGGGGGGAGAGGCAGTATCAGCTCCTTATTGATTCCATAATCCTGTGAACATGACATTAACGTACGACCAAGATTCACAAATGCAAACAAGGCATTATAGCCTCGAGGGAAAGCTTGCTCCATAGTGCCCATGCTGAATGTCGAACAAAGAACCTCTCCAACATAGGAGAGAGAAAGTACCACCACATCTATACCCCCGTTAATGGTATGCTTTGATCGATCATGGAAAACTTACTTGAGTTAGTAATTCATAGACAAGTCTCTTAATTAATTAACCCACCCATGCATGGCTCTTAAGAAGTCCGGCATGTCTGATGTCACCCAAACATCCATAAATGGGAAAGTGGGTTGGTGAACATAAGTGACATCAACCATGACAGACTTCTTAAAGGTTATAATTGATGTCACGCATGCAAGAATGGACAAATACTTTAAACGAGATGCACATTAAAAAGACATAAAACAAAAAGTAAAGAAAATGCGTGCATGTATTGCCTGAAAAACCCTAGTTCGCCAATATAATGAACTGAGTTCAGTTTCCTGGTCCTAGCTCTAGCTATATATAGACTTACTACTCAAAGCAATAGAACCATAAATATAGGAAATAAACCATTTTTGTTTTCCCTTGCCTTCTATAAGGTTATTAAGGTGGTTGAATGTTACCTCCCCTACCCTCTAAATATTGAATGCACCTAGGCAATGGTTTATCGACCCCGAGGAAGTTAGTGCGGTTTATCGACTGGCAAACACAAGTTGGTTGAATGCCTCTTGTCTTTCAAGGGTGGCGGCGGGCGTAGTGGATGAACGACATTGGGATGTTGCTGGCGGGGAGGAATCAGCTCGATCTTCACGGCAATGGAAATTTTCCACAGTGAGCGGGGCGGTGGCTGCCGGCGCCGAATAACTCCGTCGGCTAATTATTCGAGGGGACTAGTTCGAAAAAACCATAATCACGGGAATCGGAGCGACGACACCGTATAGAATACGTTTGAGTCGGCCACAGTCGGTGCGTTTCTGCTTTCTATACCTCATCACTACATCTATATAGTCGGAGACTGTAAGTTTGAGTGTATGGCACACCTGCACTTGTTCCCTCTCTCTATCCCCATGTTCATGCAACATGGCATGCTCTGATCTTTTTATTTTTTTGTTGGACCGGTCAAGCGGTCAAAGAGCAGGCACTAGTGCTAGAGCAAGGGCTCAAAAAGGTTCGGAGATTGAAATGGGGGAGAGGCAATATCAGCTCTTTATTGATTCCATAATCTTGTGAACATGACATTAACGTACGACCAAGATTCGCAAATGCAAACAAGGTACAATAGCCTTGAGGGAAAGCTTGCTCCACAGTGCCCATACTGAAAGTCGAACAAAGAACCTCTCCAACATAGGAGAGAGGAAGTACCACCACATCTATAGCCCCGTTAATGGTATGCTTTGATGGATCATGGAAAACTTACTTGAGTTAGTAATTCATAAACAAGTCTCTTAATTAATTCACCCACACATGCATAGCTCTTAAGAAGTCCGTCATGGCTTATGTCACCCAAACATCCATAGATGGGAAAGTGGGTTGGTGAACTTAAGTGGCATTAACCATGACAGACTTCTTAATGGCTATAATTGATGTCGCTCATGTAAGAAGGGACAAAGACTTTAAACGAGATGCACATTGAAAAGACATAAAGCAAAAAGTAAAGAAAATGCGTGCATGCATTGCCTAAAAAACCCTAGTTCGCCAATATAATGAACTGAGTTCAGCTTCCTGGTCATATCTCTAGCTATATATAAATTTACTACTCAAAGCGATAGAACCATACATATAGGAAATAAACCATTTTTGCTTTCCCTTGCCTGCCATAAGGTTATTAAGGTGGTTGAATGTTACCTCCCCGACCCTCTAAGCATTGAATGCACCTAGGCAAGGGTTTATCGACCCCGAGGAAGCTAGTGCGGTTTATCGACTGACAAATACAAGTTGGTTGAACGCCACTTGTCTTTCAAGGGTGGCGGCGGGCGGAGTGGATGAACGACGTCGGGATGTTGCTGGCGGGGAGGGATCAGCTCGATCTTCACGGCAACGGAAATTTTCCACGGTGAGCGGGACGGTGGTTGCCGGTGCCGAATGACTCCATCGACGAATTGTTCGAGCGGACTGATTTGGAAAAACCATAATCACGGGAATCGGAGCGACGACACCGAGTAGAATACGTTTGAGTCGGCCACAGTCGGTGAGTTTCTGCTTTCTACACCTCATCACTACATCTATATAGTCGGAGATTGCAAGTTTGAGTATGTGGCACTCCTGTACTTGTTCCCTCTCTCTATCCCCATGTTCATGCAATGTGGCATGCTCTGATCTTTTTATTTTTTTGTTGGATCGATCAAGTGATCAAAGAGCAGGCACTCGTGCTAGAGCAAGGGATTAAAAAGGTTCAGAGATCGAAATGGGGGGAGAGGCAGTATGAGCTCTTTATTGATTCCATAATCCTATGAACATGACATTAACGTACGACCAAGATTCACAAATGCAAACAAGACACTATAGCTTTGAGGGAAAGCTTGCTCCACAGTGCCCATGCTGAAAGTCGAACAAAGAACCTCTCCAACATAGGAGAGAGGAAATACCACCACATCTATAGCCTCGTTAATTGTATGCTTTGATCGATCATGGAAAACTTACTTGAGTTAGTACTTCATAGACAAGTCTCTTAATTAATTCACCTACCCATGCATAGCACTTAAGAAGTTCGTCATGGCTGATGTCACCCAAACATCCATAGATGGGAAAGTGGGTTAGTGAACTTAAGTGACATCAACAATGACAGACTTCTTAAAGGCTATAATTGATGTCACCCATGTAAGAAGGGACAAAGACTTTAAACGAGATGCACACTGAAAAGACATAAAGCAAAAAGTGAAGAAAACGCGTGCATGTATGCCTGAAAAACCCTAGTTCGCCAATATAATGAACTGAGTTCAGCTTCCTGGTCCTATCTCAACCTATATATAGACTTACTACTCAAAGCGATAGAACCATACATATAGAAAATAAACCATTTTTGTTTTCTTTTGCCTGCCATTAGGTTATTAAGGTGGTTGAATGTTACCTCCCCGGCCCTCTAAGCATTGAATGCACCTAGGCAAGGGTTTATCGACCCCGAGGAAGCTAGTGCGGTTTATCGACTGGCAAACACAAGTTGGTTGAACGCCTCTTGTCCTTCAAGGGTGGCGGCGGGCGGAGTGGATGAACGACGTCGAGATGTTGCTGGCGGGGAGGGATCAACTCGATTTTCACGTAACGGAAATTTTCCACGGTGAGCAGGGCGGTGGCTACCGGTGCTGAATGACTCCGTCGGCGAATTGTTTGAGGGGACTGCTTTGGAAAAACCATAATCACGGGAATCAGAGCGACGACACCGGATGGAATACGTTTGAGTCGGCCACTGTCGGTGAGTTTCTACTTTCTACACCTCATCACTACATCTATATAGTCGGAGACTGCAAGTTTGAGTGTGTGGCACTCCTACACTTGTTACCTCTCTTTATCCCCATGTTCATGCAATGTGGCATGCTCTGATCTTTTTTTTTTTTTGTTGGATCGATCAAGTGGTCAAAGAGCAGGCACTAGTGCTAGAGCAATGGCTTAAAAAGGTTCGGAGATCGAAATGGGGGGAGAGGTAGTATCAGCTTTTTATTGATTCCATAATCCAGTGAACATGACATTAACGTACGACCAAGATTCACAAATGCAAACAAGGCACTATAGCCTTGAGGGAAAGCTTGCTCCACAGTGCCCATGCTGAAAGCTAGTCGAACAAAGAACCTCTCCAACATAGGAGAGAGAAAGTACCACCACATCTATAGCCCCGTTATTGGTATGCTTTGATCGATCATGGAAAACTTACTTGAGTTAGTAATTCATAGACAAGTCTCTTAATTAATTCACCCACCCATGCATAGCTCTTAAGAAGTCCGTCATGGCTGATGTCACCCAAACATCCATAGATGGGAAAGAGGGTTGGTGAACTTAAGTGATATCAACCATGACAGACTTCTTAAAGGCTATAATTGATGTCACCCATGTAAGAAGGGACAAAGACTTTAAACGAGATGCACATTGAAAAGATATAAAGCAAAAAGTAAAGAAAACGCGTGCATGTATTGCCTGAAAAACCCTAGTTCGCCAATATATTGAACTGAGTTCAGTTTCCTGGTCCTATCTCTAGCTATATATAGACTTACTACTCAAAGCGATAGAACCGTACATATAGGAAATAAACCATTTTTGTTTTCCCTTGCCTGCCATAAGATTATTAAGGTGGTTGAATGTTACCTCCCCGGCCCTCTAAGCATTGAATGCACCTAGGCAAGGGTTTATCGACCCCGAGGAAGCTAGTGCGATTTATCGATTGGCAAACACAAGTTGGTTAAAAGCCTCTTGTCCTTCAAGGGGTGGCGGCGGGCGGAGTGGATGAACGACGTCGTGATGTTGTTGGCGGGGAGGGATCAGCTCGATCTTCACGGCAACGGAAATTTTTCACGGTGAGCGGGGCGGTGGCTGCCGGCGTCGAATGACTCCGTTGGTGAATTGTTCGAGGGGACTGGTTCGGAAAAGCCATAATCACGGGAATCGGAGCGACGACACCGGATGTAATACGTTTGAGTTGGCCACAGTCATTGAGTTTCTGCTTTCTACACCTCAATACTACATCTATG
Organism: Chamaelirium japonicum; assembly: GCA_947650365.1. NCBI lineage: Eukaryota > Viridiplantae > Streptophyta > Magnoliopsida > Liliales > Melanthiaceae > Chamaelirium > Chamaelirium japonicum. The sequence continues at coordinate 34,357,773 of OX393556.1, forward strand.
TAGTCGGAGACTGCAAGTTTGAGTGTGTGGCACTCCTGCACTTGTTCCTTCTCTCTATCCCCATGTTCTTGCAACGTGGCATGCTCTAATCTTTTTATTTTTTTGTTGGACCAGTCAAGCGGTCAAAGAGCAGGCACTAGTGCTAGAGCAAGGGCTCAAAAAGGTTCGGAGATCGAAATGGGGGGAGAGGCAGTATCAGCTCTTTATTGATTCCATAATCCTGTGAACATGGAATTAACATACGACCAAGATTCATAAATGCAAACAAGGAACTATAGCCTTGAGGGAAAGCTTCCTCCTCAGTGCCCATGCTGAAAGTCGAACAAAGAACCTCTCCAACTTAGGAGAGAGGAAGTACCACCACATCTATAGCCCCGTTAATGGTATGCTTTGATCGATCATGGAAAACTTACTTGAGTTAGTAATTCATAGACAAGTCTCTTAATTAATTCAACCACCCATGCATAGCTCTTAAGAAGTCCGTCATGGCTGATGTCACCCAAACATCCATAGGTGGAAAAGTGGGTTGGTGAACTTAAGTGACATCAACCATGGCAGACTTCTTAAAGGCTATAATTGATGGCACCCATGTAAGAAGGGACAAAAACTTTAAACGAGATGCACATTGAAAAGACATAAAGCAAAAAGTAAAGAAAACACATGCATGTATTGCCTGAAAAACCCTAGTTTGCCAATATAACGAACCGAGTTTGGCTTCCTGGTCCTATCTCTCGTTATATATAGACATACTACTCAAAGCGATAGAACCATACATATAGGAAATAAACCATTTTTGTTTTTCCTTGCCTGCCATAAGGTTATTAAGGTGGTTGAATGTTACCTCCCCGATCCTCTAAGCATTGAATGCACCTAGGCAAGGGTTTATCAACCCCGAGAAAGCTAGTGCGGTTTATCGACTGGCAAACACAAGTTTGTTGAACGCCTCTTGTCCTTCAAGGGTGGCGGCGGGCGGCGGAGTGGATGAACGGCGTCGGGATGTTGCTGGCGGGGAGGGATCAGCTCGATCTTCACGGCAACGGAAATTTTCCACGGTGAGCGGGGCGGTGGCTGCCGGCGCCGAATGACTCCGTCGGCGAATTGTTCAAGGGGACTGGTTCAGAAAAACCATAATCACGGGAATCGAAGCGATGACACCGGATGGAATACGTTTGAGTCGGCCACAGTCGGTGAGTTTCTACTTTCTACACCTCATCACTACATCTATATAGTCGGAGACTGCAAGTTTGAGTGTGTGGCACTCCTGCCCTTGTTCAATCTCTCTATCCCCATGTTTGAAAATGACCACGTGTCCTTTGAGATGCACACATACAACCCATAGCCAGCTAGAACCCGCCACCACCAACTTCAAGTTGTCTCCGTCCCTGCCGAGTCTCCCTCTCCCACAGTGCCACTCCACGGCCACAAGCACGACAAGTGAATCTCACTCCAACTAAATGCGCGATCATCGTGCGGCTTTGATGCGCGCTCGTCCGGCTGTGATGCACACGTGGGATTTTATAGTGGGCGGATTTGGTGCAGGCAGCCCGGCCGAGCCAAGCATCGTGTTGTTGAGTTCAAATCTTCTACGGTTCCAGCAACCTAGGGTTGGAGACGATATTCGACCGATGCATGCCATATGGCACTAAGGACATCATAGCCATTGTGACTAATTACGATTCACTGTAGGACCCGATGGCAGGTGTACACGAAAGGTTATTTAGCCTGTCGACTGCAACGCCCTTAGTGCCATGTGGCTTGAATCATACATTTGAGGATGAGTAATCCGCTGGAGTTGCTCTTATGCGGTAGGGCCTCCCCATTGTAGTTTTTTTCCCACCGTAAAAGGCTTGCGTGCGTTCAAACGCACCCAAAAACACATTTTTACCAAAAATCTGGGCCCAGTAAGCAATTCGTAATCTCCAATTGGCACGTCAGCGTGTGTAACCAAACCCTGCACACGAGGATCAACGGGCTCTTCCCTCTTGGCCGGGGAAATTTTCAGAACCACCGTACGTTGTATCATACAACCGCGGCCCCCACTGTGATTCAAGGTACATGGGGTAGCGAGGCCCACTGCCCCCCGCCCCCCCCCCCCCCCACCAACCTATCAGCACGTGCTGCACGCTCTGAGTTCTGTGGGCCACTACCCCCAAGGGCGGACTTACATTGGGCAGACCCTCCACACTTTGAAAAAAAAAAAAAAAAAACAAGTTATACTTACCCTCTTTAAGCTTTGTTCAAAAACACTTAACCCTCTTATACTTTATTTTGTTCCAAATCACTCCATAAAGTCTTAAATGTTAGCACAATACCCCTTTTGTCAACTACTTGATTTCCACGTTTGGTAATTTTCATATGATTGAAGGAATTGAAGAGGAGCAAAATGTTATTGTTTAACTATTGGGGGGTTAAAATGTTTTTTAGCTAAACTTCAGGAAAAAAGGGAGGGGGGGGGGGGGGGGGGGGGTGGCAAAGTATAATTTATCAAAAAACAAACAATTCTAGCTAGCTTGTTTGTCAAATTTTGGTCGCCAACTTCACATGGAGGTGGCCACCACCAGGTGCCACCACCCCCCGCCAGTCAATGTCCACCATCATGCCGTCGACCTCCACCCCACCATCACATGGGCCACTCGTCGCCGCCGGCCACCACCTGCCGTCATCGTCTGTATTAGCGACCCCGGCCAGCCTTGCCGTCCGCCGACCACCACCCATTGCTAGCCAAAGACGCCCACTACTATCCGGCTGGCATCCACCACCGTCTGCCACCACCTGCGCACGTGGTATCTCTGCAGAGTTTATCACATGGCCCTTAGAGAATAAGAATCGAGTGGGAATCAGGGACTATTTAGAGGTTTTTTGGGGTATGTATGAAATCCCCCCCCCTAAAAAAAAAAAAAAACGAAGAGGATATGGTCTATTATTTACAACCCGTGCACCACGATCGAGTCGGCCAGTTATAGCTCCAAATTTTCGAAGAACTTCGAGGATCAAAATTCTCTACCACTCGAGGCAAAATCCTAATAGGCCTTTTGCTGCACAATCGAAGGAAGGGTAGGGACGTTGCATGCCACCTGTCGACGCTTTTGACTGTGAGGCAACAACTGTAGTTATTTTTTAATAATTAAGCCACCCTTGAGAAAAAATCCTGGGTTTGCTACTGACTACCCCATGTGCTGTGGCCCGCTACACCGGGTAAAATTTTCAACACATACCGCGTACACGGTTGTCGTTGCCCATAGCATATCAGCACGCTCTATGTGATGGGAACTTGTAGATACTCTCGCCCCAAAATCCGGGTCGTAAGGGGAGGTCCACCATAGGGTATTAAATTACACCATTGCCAAGCCTCTAGCCGATGTGGGACTAAACCCAACAATCCCCCCCCCCTCGTGCAGCACCTGGGGACAAGACATCCATGGGTACAACCAGTCCACACCCCGACTAAACCTGGTTGGGCAAAACCTAGCTCTGATACCATTTGTAGACACCCTCTCACCTCAAAACCCGAGTCGTAAGGGAGGTCCACCAGAGGGCATTTAAGCACACCATTGCCCAGCCCCTAGCCGATGTGAGACTAAACCCAACATTCCCCCCTCACACGAGGCTAGGGCTGAACCTCTCACCAGCCCCCCCAAGGCTCCCTCAAGGCCATTGGGCCTTATTTGCATGTGCATTATGTGCATATCACTGCATGGCCAGTCCAATAAAAATCTTATAGTATAATACTAAAATGGAGTAATTGCTAGCTTGGTGAGTTGGTAAAGTCTCAGAGGGTTGGTACCCGAGACCTGGGATCGATTCCCACTTGCATCGAATTAATAACTGGTAGGGGGTTGCCTTAACCCTCCCTTAGATGAGACGTTGAGGGGTTCTAAAAAAAAAGAAAAAACTAAAATCGATCCCCCACTCCTGTGTTATGACACGTGGGCCTCTTTTGAAGAGTCAAAATTATTCTTTCGTGTGTGAACGCGTCTCTCTCTCTCTCTCTCATAAATCCTATTAAACCCTATTATAAAGATGATAAATACTCATTCAATGACATTTAATGATCATTTGATATTGATTAGAAAAATTCTCACTCATTACACTTCATCGCACTACTGTGATGTCAACTGTGCCAAGTGGCATGCATCATTGTCATTTGGGCATTGCCCAGGTTTCTTACTAATAGTCTATATATATCTATATTAAAATGGAAGCGCATCTCCCTTATTGTGTCACATGAACGTCTTTTAAAGAGCTAGAATTTTTCTTCCGTGTGTGAACGCGGCTCTCTTTTAAATTCATTTAAAAACCTATCATAAAGATGATAAATTTTCATTGAATGGTATTTAATGGCCATTTGATGTTAATCTCTCTCTCTCTCTCTCTCTCTCTCTCTCTCTCTCTCTAACAAGTGAATCACACTCACTTTAGATTTCACACTTTTTCAAACGGTTGCGATGTCGTCTTTGCTAAATGGCGTGCATCAAGCACATTCGGGCATTGCCCGGGTTTCTTACTAGTATCTATACTAAAATGAAAGTCTCTCTCCCGTGTTATGACACGTGGACGTCTTGTAAATACTATAATTCTTCTTTCGTGTGTGAACGCGGCTCTCCTTTAAATCTATTTAAAAGCCTACCATAAAGATGATAAATTTTCTTTCATTGATATTTAATGGTCATTTGATGTTAATCTCTCTCTCTCTAACAAGTGAATAACACTCACTTTAATTAGAGAGAGAGACCCATTTCCATCATGTGGCACGACATTTATCATTGATTTCTTTTTTTTACTATTTGCAAACAGCTGTATTGAATAGGTGGGTTTATCTCACTTTATGAGGCTCCTTTATGAGGGAGGGGATTGCAGATGTCCCTTTATCTTCTTCCTGGTGTTTAGTGATAATCACCGATTGGGCCTTGGTACAATGGACGGTTGTGATTGGGGTTTCATAATTAGGATTGTTGACATTTATGAGAGCTATGAGAAGAAGAATAAATGAAATGCCCTTCCTTGTTCTCCTGGCTTTCCACTCGCCAAGGCAGATATCATTCTCTTGATGCTCAGAGTCTGATGCATGCTAACAATGCAAGAATTTCGAATAGGCCGCCGACGGCAAAGATCATTTTCAATCCAGGTACGATCTGAACCATGCAATTTCGTTATAAGATCGATCCGACTAATTTCTTACATCAATCTATCTGATGCTCTACTTCTTACTCTCCCTATGTGTTTCGATCACAATCAAATAGAGATTTTCAAATAGGCAAAGATCAATCCAACATGATGCTGAGAGTCTGATGCAAACAAGAATTTTGAATAGGCCGCCGGCAGTAACGATCATTTCCAAGCAAGGTACGACGTGATGTTACTTCTTATACTCTCCCTAATTCCTATAATTTATGAAACCATGGTGCTCGCCGCATGGATACAAGTTGTGCATACACGATGTGTATGCATAACATTGCTCTAGTTATATATAGGGCTGTCAATGGGTCGGGCCGGGCCAGACTCAGCCAAGCCCTTTTTTTCTCTGGCCCAATTCCGGCTTGTATTGTATCGGGCTCTTAGGACATGACCCAAAGCTAGGTCCGTATCAAAGATTCGGGCCTTTGCCGGATCCTGCCCGAAAAGTCTCCAATGACCAACTTTCTTTATTAGACTTTATTTGGCATTAATCGATGTTTTTAGCATAATTTTTTTTATTATAATATATGTTTATAATTTATAAACTGTGTTGTAAGCTAGCAATGATTATAAAAAACTCTTAAGATTTTTTCTAATATGTCGATGTTATCTGATCGAATAGAAAAAGTTTATTCCTAGATATGCCGGATAAGCTTGACCCCATCAAAAGAAGTGGGTCATATTTGGGCTGGACCTAGAGAAGCCCAGACCCGACCCGTTTTAGTTTCGGACCCAATCTCTAAGTGCGAGCCCATTTATGATGATTGAGATAGAGGTCCAAACTCGTTTGAAACGAGCCGGGCGCAATCAGGTCTGGGCCGGATGTGGGCCCATTACAGTGGCTTCAATAGTCCAAGTTACTGAGCCTACGCCACGTAAGGAGTAGGTTGTTAAAATTTTGGGCTTGGCCCCCAGTCTGAAACTTTTTTATGAAGCCAAATCTAAATCTGTACCAAATTAAGCACAACAAAAATGAAAATTGTTAGGTTTTGGCAGACCATGAAGTTCGGCCTGCTAGTAAGGCCCAGTTATGAGGCTAGCCCAAAACCTTGTGTTCAGTTGGATAGGGATTTTTTTTTTTTTTGGTAGAAAACATTACACTACAAAGGCCACACCGGCACAAAAGATCACTACAATATCATTGCCTACATTCGCGCAGGACCCCGGTATCCTTCATATCGTGCCCTGCTATCACTTGTAATGGCCCAGGAAAATCCTCATACCAAATTTGTGATTGCCTGGACATTCTGCCTCTCGTAGCTAGCCAGTCTGCCACCGAGTTACCTTCCCGAAAAATGTGAGAAATACGAACATGTCTCCGGAGCTGAATTAAGGCGCGACAATCTTCTAAGATTGGATCAAGAGGCTCATTTGAGAGTAGAAGTTGAATTGTGGATAGCGAGTCACCTTCGATCCATAGGGACGCCAATGGAAAACTTCTGAGACCCTCTTGCAATCCCGCCCATAATCCCCAGCCTTCGGCCACCTGCACAGAAGACAAAGACAACGAGATAGCACCCATACACACAATATTACCTTGGGAGTTTCTAAAGACAAACCCGGCGCCCGCCCGATGGGAGTGGCAATCAAGAGCGCCATCGAAGTTTAGCTTGATTTCGGAAGGCTCAGGCGGCATCCATCTCACTATGACGTTAATGAATTCACTGGACTCCGTTCTGATACCTGTCGCTTTCGGGTGATGGGCATAATGGAACTCTTTAAATTCCCACCAAATCTTCTTGACAGTAGCCTGAGGGGACTCATTAGCCAAGTCATATATGGAATGGTTTCTCGCCTTCCAGATATTCCAGATAACAAAGCATAAAATGGAGTTGGTGAATTGTTTAAGTCCTCTCTCAGAGGAAAAGTCATAACAAAGAAGGGATCGAAGCTCGCTCAAGGACTGTGGGGGAGGGATGGGGGCTATCAGATTGCGCAACATCATCCAGACCACTTTCGCCGGGGGGCACAAGAAAAGAATGTGCTCCAAATTTTCCATGGAGAAATCACATCGAGGGCAACGAAGAGTGACTTGCATGCCGCGACGACTAAGCAATTGTCTAGAGGGAATTATATCATGACACACTTTCCATAGAAAGGCTTTCGGTCTAGGCGGACAATGCAATTTCCAAAGCACTGTCCACAACCGATCTTTAGAATTAGAGATGTCTTGGACTGTTAAACAGTTATAGGCATCACGGACCGAGTATAGTGGTTTCCAATTACAGCCCCAGTAGTATAATTGCTTTGGTCGCCTGAGGAAGATGGGGATCGATAGAACCTCTGAGACCATATCCTGTTGGATAGGGATTTTTTGATGTGAGGTTGTTGATTTGGATGTGATTGGGTAGAGATTGGAAACCACATCTCTATCCTCACATGTGAACTGCATGTGTTGGGGTGGATCCCACTTGGATTGGGCTTGGTTTTGAAGTAAAGCATTGGATTGGGACTCCCATGCAGACACGTTGCCTCATCCCTTTTGCTATAAAGAGGGATGCCCCATGTGCCAGAGGATGCTTGGGATTTTGGCGTGCGACCCAAAGGAGTAGCCCCCTTCTTGCACAACCCTAGAGAGGGATGCCTAAGAGGGGGCGGGACGACTGCAAAGTGGTGCTCGGGGGGAGACCATGGGTTCGGGCGCCTCCCCCTTGAGCAGTTCGCTTCAACGAAGAAGGTCATGGAGGGATCCGATGGCTCCAAGGTCAGGGGGATCTCCACCATGGCTATCCAAGGAAGCGAGGAAGGGTGGGGGTCCACCCTATCGAAGACCGGCACCGAATACAAAGCCGTAGGCAGAAGGCAGCATGGCCAGCACCCAAGGCGCCACCCAGGACGAAAATCTGCTGGAGGTCGGGAGGAGGGTGCGGTCTAGGCACCTCCTCCCAGGCTCAACGGATCGTAGCAGCGAGCCGCGATGGCACGAGTATGTGCAGGTGTTGATCGAGAGGGAGTACCTCGATGGCACGAGGAGTCACCGACGACATCGTGTTCTGCCGCTGACGAGCGGACTGATGTGGGATGCCGACGAGTGACTGGTGGAGGTGTCGACGGGCATTGGTGCATATCGTCGATGGGCGATGTGGGCGATAACGGGTGCGGTGGTGGCAGGCACGACCACGGGCACTCTTGTGATCTAGCAGGGTGCAGAGGTTATCAATGGATGTTGGACTAAAGGCGACGACGGTCGTGGCGGCGGTGAACTTAAATGTGGGCACATCTGTGGTACAGCAAGGTGCGGGGGACAAGGTTCGAGCATTGGCCGACGGGCAACAACTTGGAAGCGATGGGCGCGGGCAATGTCATAGAGCTAGGTAAGGGTTGTGGTTTACGGCAGGGGTCGTCGACGGACGATGGACCAGAGCGCAAGGGCATGGTGATGATCTACCGATCAGAGTGCCAGGTGTGGTGCACGATCATAGGAAGGAAAGTTTTTATCCGTGGTGTACCCTGCTTGCCAATAGGTGAGTCATGTTAAAGAATTATGTTTGGCTACGAGACTGTGGTCTCCCCTATCACATGTTTATTTCCGTGATCAACAATTGGTATCAGAGCTTCGGGTTCTGATCCAGGAACAGGTGGTAGCTGTGCGAGCTAAAGGGAGAGTAGTCGGGACCATGGAGCAGGAGGCCTCCGTCATGGACTGAGGGGAAATTGTTGGGTTTTTGTAGCCCATGAAGTTCGGCCCATTAGCTAAGCCCAGTTAAGAGGCTAGCCCTAAGCCTTGTGTTCAGTTGGATAGGGGTTGGCTGATGTGAGGTTGTTGGTTTGGATGAGATTGGGTGTTTGGGTGGATCCCACTTTGATTGCGCTTGCTTTTGAAGCAACGCATTGGATTGGGACTCCCATGCGAACACATTGCCTCATCCCTTGCTATAAAGAGGGATGCCCCCCATGTGCCAGAGGATGCTCGAGATTTTATCGTGCGACCCAAAGGAGCATCCCCCTTCTTACATGAAACCCTAGAGAGGGACGTCCAAGAGGGGGCGGGCCGACTGCAAGGTTGTGCTTGGGGAGAGGCTGTGGATTCGGGCGCCTCCCCCCCCGGACGGTTCCCTTCAATGGAGGAGAAGATCACGGGGGGATCCGGTGGCTCCAAGGCCAGGGGTTCTCCACTAGGGCGGTCCAAGGAAGTGAGGAAGGGTGGGGGTCAACCCTACCGAAGGCCGGCACCGAAGACAAAGACACAAGTGGAAGGCAGCAGGGTCGGCAAGCAGGGTGATAATTTGCTGGAGGAGGGTGCGGTCTAGGCACCTCCTCCCCGGCTCGACGGATCATGGCAGTAAGCGGCGATGGCACGGGTACATGCGGGTGTCGATCAAGGGGGAGCACCTCGATGGCACGAGGAGTCGCTAATGGCATCGTGTTCAGCTGCCGATGAGCGGACTGATGTGGGATGTCGACGAGTGACTGGTAGAGGTGCTGACGGACACCAGTGCTGATCGCCGACGGGCGATGTGGGCGCTGACAGGCGCGATGGCGGTAGGCACAGCCGCGGGCACTGTTGTGATCTACCAGAGTGCGGAGGCTATCGACGCATAGCTGATTAAAGGCGACGACGGTCGTGGTGGCGGCGGACTCAACCGCTGGCACATCTAAGGTAAAGCAGGGTGCGGGAGAGAAGGTTTGAGCATTGGTCGACGAGCAACGGCTTGGGATCGATGGACGAGGGCAGCGTCACAGAGCTAGGCAAGGGCCGTGGTTTACGATGGGATCATCGACGGGCGATGGACCGGAGTGCAAGGGCATGGCGATAATCTACTGATTGGAGCGTCGGGTGTGGTGTACGGTCACCTGAAAAAAAATTTGTTATCAGTGGTGTACCTCGTTTGCCAACTGATGAATAACGTTAAAGAATTTTGTTTGACTACGAGACTATGGTCTCCTCTAGCGCATGTTTATTACCACGATCAACAGAAATTAGTATTGATTATGATAGATATTAAACACATATATGTGAAATAATGCTCCTAAAGTTGAGGAATTGATATTAGTAAGGTGGACACGTTTAACGTCGAAATAATGCTATGAGATATCACTTTTGAGAATACAGCAGGTCCAAGCAACGAGTAGACTGTGACATTGAGAAGTAGATCTAACAGATCTGTATTCTTCCGCTGCAGTTTCCTCGACTACCAAGACACTTTGTATGTGCATGAAGATCGTCAATTCTACAGAGAGTGCGATATTTTCGGCACAATAGATTTCATATTTGGGATGCGGCTGTGGTGTTTTAGAACTATAATTTATATGCTCGTAAGTCCGCTAATGATCAAATCAATGTGTTCACTGCACAAGGTAGAGATCGAAACAACCATTAAATCGGTTTTTCAATCCACAATTGCACCTTGTTGCAGCAAACGATTTTGTTTTAGAGTAGTCATAGTTCAAGACATATTTTGGCCGACCATGGAAGAATTATTTTAGGATTGTTATTCTACAGTCACATATGAGTAGCTTAATTGACACTGCTGGTTGGCTAGAGTGGGACGACTGACTGAGCACTTTGTACTACGATGAATACATGAACCGAGGGCCAGGTTTGAGCACTACTTAGAGGGTGAAGTGGGAGGGGTACAGGATTATCAACGACTCAGCGAAGACAAATAACTTCACTATTTCCTTCTTTATTGACGACGGGCAGTGGCTGGAGTCGACATTCATACAATTTGTAAGAGGCTTGATTTGAGGAATTGTTGGTTTGTATCATCTAAATATCTATAGTAACTCCAATAGACGATACAAGCCAACAATTCCTCAAATCAAGCCTCCTACAAATGGTATGGATGTCGACTCCAGCCACTGCTCGTCGTCGATAAAGGAGGAAACAGTGAAGTTATTTGTCTTTGCTGAGTTGTTGATAATCATGTACCCCTCCCACTTGACCCTCTTAGCGGTGCTCGAACCTTGCTCTTGGTTCATGTATAAACCGTAGTACAAAGTGCTCAGTCAGTCATCCCATTCTAGCCACCCAGTAGGGTCAATTAAGCTGCCCATGTGTGACTATAGAAAAACAGTACTCGAGTAATTCCTCCATGATCGGCCCAAATATGTCTTAAACTATGACTGCACAGAAACAAGATCGTCTGTTGCAGTAAAGGTGCAATTATGGATTGAAATACCTTTTGGACTGTTGTTTCGATCCCTACCTTGTGCAGTGAACACGTTGGTTTGATTGTCAACGGGCTTATGAGCACAGAGATTACAATTCTGAAACACCACGGACGCATCTCCAAATATTAAATATATTGTACCGAAAATATCACATTTTATGTGGAATTGGCGATCTTTATGCACATATAAGGTGTCTTGGTAGCCGAGGAAGCTGTAGCTGAAGAACGCAGATCGGTCAGAGCTATGTCTCAGTGCCACGGCCTGCCCTTTACTTGGACCTGCTGTATTCTCAAAGGTCTCTCGCAAGAAATTCTTCGCCTTCAATAGCTACAATGGAGAACAAGAAAGACCAAGTTCAATCAACCTAGATGGATATGGAAATGGTGAGATCTGGCTCCCAGATCTCAATACTGATTTGTTCTTATCTAATTAGACATGTAACATTTACAATATGGAGTACCATGTGGAAGATTGAAATCCATGCTCATGAAGGACTTACTCTGTGAGTCCTAAGCAACATTGTTGATGTGTAGCCAAAAAATAAGAAACAATTTTATTAAAAAGAGTTAAGACATTCGGCTTCGTTGGGTTCGTAGAAAGTATTCTCCTTAATAGGGATGTAAATGGGTTCAGGCCTTGGCCCATTGGGTCAGGCCCAATTTGGGTCTAGTTTGGCTGTTTGGGCAAGGTTAGCTTGGGCTTTGGGTCGAGTTGGGCTCGAACATTCAAGCCTAATTGTGTTATTTGCCAGGTATGGACACCTACTAACCAGACCCTAAGCCCGAGTCGAAGCCCGGATATTATGTTTTTTTTTGGTACATCAGAAGGGTGAGTCATGACATCAAGAATCGAAGGTCCACAGACACAAGGGCCGAAATAGTAGAAGGGACATTAGTCACCCAATAACCCTTGACCCCGTAGACCCGGGTACCGTATGCCAGCCAATGGGCTGCACTATTTGCTCCTCTACGAATCCACTGCATCGTAACCCCCGTCACCGTGTCCCACAGACGCATACAGGCCATTAGGCTCGGGCATATCTCCCCCGAATACCCTTTTCTGACAACAAGAGCATTATGCGCCTTCGTCGCATCAGTCAGAATCAACACCATAATACCCGACCACTTAACGAGTTCCCCTAGAGCACCAAAGATGGCCAAAATCTCAACCTGGAGTGGAGAGGTCGAGTCACAATGAAATGCCACAGCAGCACAAACTTTACCTATTCGATTGGCAAGAACCCAAGCCTCACTCACCAACTCCTCTATAGAATGGTAAGAATAGTCAGTCCACATTATATACTCCTCACTAAGCTCCCCAATATGTCACTCTCTGCACCTCAGGAAAGGATCCTGAAATAACTGGAGAACAGTAAGACTCTGCACAAGCACTTGACAAGGTTTAACCGGTCGACCAAATAACTTGGCGCACCTTGCCTTCCAGAAAATCCACATTGCAACTGCAATCATCTCATGCGGCATAGGGGAATCCCTTTGTCATACCTTACAGACATTAGAAGGGAGTAAAAGTAAAGGCTGCGAGAAGAGATTAAGTCCCGTCTCCAGCTGCATGCATTGCCAAAATTCTATTGCCTTTGAGAAGTCCCATAATATGTGTGTTATGTCCTCATCTGGATCACTACACCAGGGACAACATCCATAGCCCATCCGAATCTGCTGCCTCAATAGGTATGCCGTCGGCAACGCTCCAAGCATCACCTTTTACAAGAATAGGTGGACCCCCGGTGAAACCCGCAACTTCCAAAAACCTGCCCAACGCTGGGAGGCACCAAAGCACCTTCACTTACCGGCACACCCCGCATGTCCTCCAACATTTGCCCATATTTTGGCCGTAAGTTACTTAGATCCGATCCCACTTGTCGATGCCACTTCATAGTTCGCCTCCACCAAAATGATGCCTTACTTCCATGCCAAACTTGCCAAGATGCCAAGTCCACCTGATATTTTTCCCTAATCCACCTAGCACCCGCTCCATTATCCGTAAGCACGTACCACAAATTGGCAATCTCTTGTTGGAGTTGTATGTCGTGAAAACAAGAAAGCTGTAGTCCCCCCAACTCTCGAGCCTTCGTAACCGTTGCTCAATAAATGAGATGCAGGAGTCGTTTCCCATCGAGATGGCCCCACAGAAAATCCCGACAAATATGATCCATCTGATGGAGGAGACCAACCGGTAAGCCCCCTGCCCCCATTAGATGAACAGGGGTAGCTGCCAAGACAAATTTAATCAACACCAAATGACCCGCTTGCGATTACAATCTAGCCTTCCAACTAGCAAGTCATGTTTCCATACGGCTAATCTCAAACTTGAAGTGGGCATTCGGCACCCTACCTCCATTAGTAGTAAACCCCTCGAGAGTCCCCTCCTGTAAACTATTATCTATCTCCGAGGCACTATCACCCGGTCGCTATTCCTGTCATCGACTTCTTCTCTGGTCATACGTGCCTACTCGGATGCTGACTGGGTCGGTGATCTGACTACTCGTCGTTCGTCTACCGGCTATTGCCTATTTCTTAGAGATTTTCTCATCTCATGACACAGCAAGAAGCAGAGGGTTGTCTCTCTCTCCAGTACCGAATCAGAATTTCGAGTCATGACCTCTACCACCAAAGAGATTGTTCACTTGCGACGTCTCTTTGGTGACCTAGGGGTTGAGATCTCTGAGCCTACAGTCATTCATTGTGATAACCGGAGTGCAATACAGATTGTCACCAACTCGGTCTTCCACGAGAGGACGAAGCACATCGAGCTCGGTTGCTACTACTCTTGCCAGTAGTATGAGGTCGGGACCATCTCTCTCCCCTTTGTTTCCTCTGGAGAGCAAATTGCTCACTTCTTCACGAAGTCACACCTTGCTCCACGTTTTTATTTTTTTATTTTTTGCAAAAAGAAGCCAACCCCTCCATATGTATTATCCACTTTCTACCCCGACACTGGGTACCACGTTTTCAGTTTCTGCTTAGCAAACTCATGGTGCACGACCCATCTTGAATTTGAGGGGAGCTGTTAGTGATAGTGTACAATGTTGAGATACACATACCTGTAGATTTTCTGTATAGAATACCCTTCTTTGTATCATCTATATTATTAGATGTAGTGTGTTAGTATTCTATTAGTCCCACCTCAGTTGTGGTAACGTAATGGTGTGCATTCTCTCTCTATATAAAGAGAGGTAGTCTTATGTAATGTTAAGGAGATTGGTGAGATAATACAAGGAGTTTTTCTCCCCAAACCTATTCTCTCTCCCCCTCTCTTCGTAACATGGTATCAGAGCCAACCCTCTTGGCTTAGGGTTTCGACGCTCTCCTCTCCGGCCTTGGCCTCCTCGGTCGTTGTCGACAATATCGAGGAGGCCGGGAAAGTAAAACTTTTTTCTGATCTCGTGAGCACTCACCTGTGCGAGCCCTGCCGCTCGAACAGGTTCGTCGGATCCTCTGCTTACCGGACGGCCTCCCTTGCTGCACGCCCTACCGCGCCGACCGGCCGTCCCCTCTACGGGCTCTCCACCGCAGATCTGGACGCCGCCCTTGCGATCCGGTGCCGTCGCAGCACGGGGGGAGGGCAGATCCGATCGACCTCCTCCTATGCGTGCGATCCGACGCCGTCCCTGTCTTCGGCACAACAACACAGGGGGCCAGATCCCGTCCCCACGCTGCGCCGTCAGCGGTCCGACCGTGCCCTACCGTCCTCGTGTCGGATCTGCCATCTGTCGTCCCCACCGGAGCACAATCACGCACCCGTCGGCTTGCATCCGGACCACCCGCCAGATTTGCCCCTTCGTGCGAGTCCTCCGGCAGCTTCTGCGCACCGACCGCCGGCCGACCTTTCGCCCCTGTCACATCCGGCCGTACCGACCGCACCCAGCGGTCCGGCCCTTGCTCAGCGCCAGCCGGTCCTCGCGCTCGGCCTTCCGACCCTAGCCCTGCGCCCCCGCCGCCTGCTTTTCTTCCCTATGTCTGTCGTCCGAGCCCATGGGTCCTCCTACCGCCGCGTCCGTCGTCTCCGGTACCCGGCCCTGCGCTCGTCCGCCCGACCCGCTGCCTTGCTTCCTGATCCCGGCCCTGCGCCTCGCCGCTGCCGCTCGCCGCCTGAGATCGGCCGATCCGACCGCCGCCCGTGCCCTCCTCCTCTCTCACGCCCCGGATTTCCCTCTCTTGTCTCCATCTTTCTCTCCGTTCCCCCCTCATTTCTCTCTCTCTTTCCTTATCTCCTCTCTCTCTCTTCTAAAATCCAGATCATCCCCTTTTAAATCGAATCACAACCGTCCCTTGCCCTCTATCTCTCTCTTTCCTTTTCTGGTTTGATCACATCCGTCCAAACATCGAGCCACTTTCACCTCATCCAAACATCTCTCTTCTTTCCTTTAGCTGATCACAGTCGTCCCTTGCCGTCTAAGCGGATCCGGTCCTCCAACCCTGGTCGTGTGCATTCTCTCTCTATATAAATGATCCCAACCATCCGATTTGCTTCGGATGGCTGTGCTATTCTGTTGCATCGAATGGCTCTACACCTGATCCGACCCGGTACGGCCCTTGCACCCCTTGCATCTGATCCGGCCCTCTTTAACCTGGACCTTTGCGTCGCCCGGATCCGGCCCTTTTATGTGCCCGCTCCTGTCTTGCTGGCTGTCCGAGCCCTAAGCCGTTTGATCCGGCCACCTTGATGTCCCGTGCCCGTCGTCCTCTGCGCCTTGCGCTTTGTCAGCCCGCCTTACACCCTATGCCCTTGGATCCTCTCTCTCTCCGGTCACATTTGTGCTGACCCTTGGATCCTCTCTCGTTCCAGTCACACTTGTTTTGTACTGGCTTTTGGATCCTTTCTTATTCTGGTCACACTTGTCTTGTGCAGGCTTTTGATCCTCTTTTGTTCCGATCACACTTGTTTTGTACCGGCTTTTGGATCCTCTCTCGTTTCGGTCACACTTGTCTTGTGTCGGCTTTTAGATCCTCTCTAGTTCCGGTCACACTTGTCTTGTGCCGGCTTTTGGATCCTCTCTCGTTCCGGTCACACTTGTCTTGTGCCGGATTTTGATCCTCTCTAGTTCCGATCATACTTGTTTGTACCGGCTTTTGGATCCTCTCTAGTTCCGGTCATTCTTGTCTTGTGCTGGCTTTTGGATCCTCTCTTATTCCGGTCACACTTATTTTGTGCCGGCTTTTGGATCCTCTCTCGTTTCGATCATTCTTGCGCCGGCTTTCAGATCCTCTTCCTTTCCTTGGTCATGTGACTCTATCTGAGCTACGACTCTACATTCTCTCCTTCTTCTTTGTCTGTGATGATTGAGATTTTCTAAGAGGTTTCAAGTATTTACTTCGACTGGGTGCTTGCCTCCTATGAGGTCTCACACGTTCACACCTTTTCTTAGCCGATCTCTCTTCTTTCGGCCTCCTTTATTGCCGGCTTTCATCACCGTCGACTTCCTCCGCTCCGATCATTAGTGATCATTGCCAATTCTTCCGGTTGACCTGCTTACAGGTTGGCCGAGTTCCCCCGGTTGTCCTGCTTGCAGGTCAATCGGGTTTCCAGGACGACTTACTTACAGGTCGCCCTGACACTATCTTTACTTTACAGCAAAAAAAAAGATATTATTTGATGTAATTTTTTTTTTCTTTCTCCTTCCTTTTATTAAGCAAACTGATGTCGGTTTATACCTTACATCAATTTGACGGGGGTATTAGATGTAGTGTGTTAGTATTCTATTAGTCCCACCTCGGTTGTGGTAACATAATGGTATGTGTTCTCTCTCTATATAAAGAGAGGTAGTCTTATGTAATGTTAAGGAGATTAATGAGATAATACAATGAGTTTTTCTTACCAAACCTATTCTCTCTCCCCCTCTCTTCATAACATATATATTTGTCCCTGGCCTAATGAGAGAAATCATCTATTCTCCCCAAAATCCTGATCTCTCTCTCTCCCTCTTCATGTTGGGGAACCCCTGTCACAGTCATCATGATGGATTTAAGCATTGAAACCTCGGATATAGACTCGTAGTATAACATCCTGACAACTATAGTAGTGTAAAGGGGTAAATTGCTACAGGTAGTCCCTTAGTACTGCTTCTGTAAAGCATCAGGTTTGTGTTTAATTCTTTCCCATTGGCTTTCGATATCTAACTGTAAAGTGGAAGCGATCGGATTTGCCTTAATGATATGAGGGGTTCGGTTATTGTTTGCTGGTCAATTGTTTCATCTAGGGGTGTCAACGGGTCGGGTCGTGTCGTGTCTAGTTTCAGGTCGTGTCCAAAACCCCTAGACCCAGACCCGACCTGTTTAACTAATCGTGTCTAGATCCTAAACCCGTACCTGACCCGCTAATAAACGGGTAGACCCGATAAGACCCACCACACGGGTCTATTCAGTTGACCCGATCCGACTCGACCCGACCTAACCGTACCAGATAGACCTGCTGATACTATATATTACAGTATCGGATTGCGGGTAGACCCGAACCGATCCGACCCGTTGAATTTTAAACGGGTCTTCCTGGGTCTACTGTGTCCATACCGTAACCCGGACCCAACCCATTTATTAAACGGGTCTATTGTGTCGACCCGTTTACGACCCGAACCCATTTAACCCTGACCAAGACCCGCTAACTTCGTGTCGGGTCCAAAATTGCCAGCCCTAGTTTCATCCTTTTTTTGGGCTTTGCTTACGTCATAAATTGCTAATTTCTGACGCGCAGTGAAGAGTTCCTTGTATTAGGATTTGGTTAAACGGGTTTTGTTAGTCAATTAGGATTTGGTGAAGAGTTTAATAAATTGCTAATTATTAAACGGGTTTTATTAGTTAATTAGGATTTGGTGAAGAGTTCCTTGTATTTAGGATTACATCAGTACTGGTTTGAACTTCTTTGTGGTATTGTAGATTTAAGCGATAGTGGTTGCCGAGTCCACAACGTGAACTCTTGATCCAGGTGTTAGTCAATATTTTATATGACCTTGGACTCCTAAGTTAAGCGTTAGTCAATAGTCATGGTACAAGTCCATGACTTCATAACAAAAGGGATTTACAAACCCAAGTATATATACTTTTTGACCATCAAAAATTTCACCTCAAAGGTGGAATTGTAAATCCCCTACGTGAGACTTTCTCTTTGAAAGGTATCATCGGCATCTCCCGGAACCCTAGCACCCATGCTCGTGATTGTGGAAGCCAACGTCGGATCCCCAGCAACCCTCAGTATCTATCTATCTCCCTCCTTCCTCTTCTTTGGGTATACTCAACCCCTCTCGACCGCCCTCTCCCTTCGCTCCCCCCTGGTCGGAACAAAATACAGTAAAGAGAGAGAGAGAGAGAGACCCTCTGGATCCGTCCGGTTCCAATCACGATGCCCGTCCGGGTTCGATCGTAACGCCCGTCCAATGCCGATCGCGACACCCATCCGGTTCCGTCGTGACGCCTGCCTACTCGATCATATATTGGACTTATTATTTTAATTAGTATGCTAATTCCAATTTGTATGTTATTTGTGGAAATGAACTCCTTGGTTGATGGTATGCTAAATTCTTTTGGCATTTTCAATTGGTAATCTTGTTTGAAATATGATCTTAATTATAAAAAAACTATCAATTTATATATGTAAAATTACTAAAATCTTTGATATTAATTTTTTTTACCATTTGACTTATGTAAAAATTGGTCAAACTATTTATCCAACGTGGTGAGGCAATCTTGGATGGCAGAGGCAATGTTGATTAAATCGAGCTTAATTTTAATTTATTGTTCTTGTACATTTTTTTAATGAACGTATTAATACTTTTCGTATTACGCCTTCAAAATTCATCAAAATTGTTCTTCAAATGTCTTAGTCAAATGGGATTTTATGTCCAAGTCAACAACAAAAATCCCACGTGAACTCTTAAAAAAGGGATTTATGAGACCATGGACTTCTCAAAAAAGTCCGCAGACTCCTAAAAAACCCAGACTCTTTAAAAAAAGTCTGCATACTCTCAAATATTGCAAGTCCACGAACTCCTGAATAATGATTTTAAAATCCCAATTGACTAACACCCCCTTGAGAGGATTCATGATTGGGGTAAATTGCTAATTTAATTTGGCACTTAATTTGGCCCCATATTGTCTGTTTCCAAGTATTGATCTAACCCACTGGGGGGATAGGTGAGTGGCAAGCAACTGATGCTTGGGTGAGAAGGTTATGTGTTTGACTACTCGCGGAGGGATTAGTTTGAGCCGAAAGTGGGCCATTGACCGGAAGGTTTCGGGGCGCCCGACGACCTCAAAAATAAAGAGAATCTATATATTAATTGCTCTATTTGCCATCTCAGCACTGGTTAGAATGTTTGAACCGGATGTTTGAAATAAACCCAGGTTTTTTCCAAAATGACCCAACTTTTCCTATTTACTCAATCTGACTCCACTTGCTTTTAGCTTTTAATTTTTTGTCCACTTGTATTTTTTTGAACTAAAATGTCCTTAACATGACACTCAATCTTTTTCTTTTTTTTTTGTAAAACCTATAGAGTCTTCAACACAAGTTACTTGCTTCAGAATTTGTATTTGTTGCGTCGGCTATAGTGCTTTGTCGAAAGCAATAGATAAACGTTACGTAAGATATTTGTGTTTGTTGCATCGGACCTTGCGATCGTTGCGTTGGCCATAGTGTTTCATCGAAAGTAACAACAAGGCCAATACAAGATATTTGCGTTGATTGTGTTTAGAGACAGATCTAGGAATCAAACCTTGGGGGGGTGATGTTGGAAATCTAATCGTTCTAAACTAGCAAATTTAGGATTTAAGCAAATTAGTATTAAACTTTATTAGCAAATATTATTTTCACAAACAAGGACAAGTCACAAATCTCTTTTAGAAATTGTTTGCCAAGGCAGAGCGGGTTCTATGGAACCGTCATTCACCTTGCCGAACTTTTCTAAAAGGGAGAAATAATCTATCTAAAATAATCTAATTATTTAGATTTCTCTATTAGATGCAAGTCAATTATTTTAGATCTAATATTAGGACAGAATAAGAGTTAGAAACTCTGGCCTGTGGTCGAAGCGTGCTAGGCACTGTCCCAAGAATCTTATTGCCCCCCTCGTGCGGGTCTCGTGGCAATTGTTCTCGGAGATACGGCGACCCCGGTCAGGCGACCTCCTTCTCGTCGGCACGACTCCAAGAAGGCTTTGCGAACCTCGTAGACTTTCAGGAACCCAGCGACTCGATGACGATCTTCTCGAGGCCGGGAGGTAGCACCGCAACAAGGCTTTGGTCCGAGAGAGGAAGTCTCTTCGGAGCAAAGGGGCAGCACCACAGCAACACGGCACGAGAGAATGGGAGAGAGAGAGAGGCAGCAAGCAGGGAGAAATTCCGATTTTCGGAGTGTGTGTATCCCATAGCTGCACCGGGCCTTATATAGGCCTCGGGCTGTTAATGGGAGGCTGAAAGAGGGGAGTGGTTAATGGGCTGCGATTAAGCCCATTAACCTCGCACGTTACAGCTCGCAGCGAGCCTGTACGTAACGGCTAGCATGCAGCGCTTCTCGCGTAACGGCTAGTGTCCCAAATGGTAAATAATAAATAGTGGAGGACTAAAGAGCAAAAAGCAAAAATAGGGCAGGTGCGGACCAGCCCATTTCGGAGGTGCTATCGTGTCCGGGTCCGCGGGCGCACACACACGCGCCGCCCAGCCCATGCCCAAGCCCGGCCCGGCCCGGCTCGGCTCGGCACGCACGCGCGCGCGTGTGTGAGCTAGTGGAGCCCCTCCTCTAGTGTGATGACTAGTGGGGGGAAGTGGGCAAATCCTTATATGTTGGTAGGGGATTTCTCCCCTTACCGATATGGGACTAAAAACCCAATGTTTGGTGTGGTTTTAAAACACACACCCAACAATCCCCCACATGTGTTTAAAACCACTAAATATTAAATAATTAAAAAATTCAAAAAGTAAAGTAAAAAGACTTTGCTGGATTCCTTATACTACGCAGTAGGTGTAGGTACCTTCCGGTTTGAACCTCCACTTAGTACAGTTGTATACATCCGTGAGGACTTGGTGGACTACGCCTTGAACCAGTCTCATTTATCGGGTTTCTACAAGTAGTACACGTAGTACAGTTTTCGATGGTTCTAAGCGGGTTGCGCTATTAATGGCCTTGCGCATATATCTTTTCTTGTATGTTTCTAGGGAGCAGCCCTGGTCCCAGAGTTGCGGCCTCACAACGACATACATATAGGTAAGTCCTAATAGGGGTGTGAGCAAGGCGACACCCCGCCTCATGGGTCTTGGACTTATTAAGAGTTTTACACTCATCCTACCCCTTGCTTTTAATAAGCACTGACGTCATAGGGACGGGAGCATTATTCAGTGCTCCTTATTTTCAATCACTACTACAGTTTGTTTCTACCCATTGAACCTCCGTGAGGTTGGGTTCCCACTGCGGTGATTTTTCTTATGGGCTTAATCCCATCCCCCTCGACGATTCTAAGACCACTGTCCTAGATAGGCCCTTAGTTAGATGATCCGCCAAATTCTTTTCGGATCTAACAAAGTCTAGGGCAATTATTTGATTTTTCATCTTATATCTGAGAGATCTATGTCTCACTTTCAGATGTCGATTTATTTTCACGTCAGCGTTTTCTTGATTACATTTATCAATAGCTGATCGACAATCACAATGGATAGATATAGCCGGTAAAGGCTTTTCTATCAATGGGATCTCATATAGAAGATCTCGAAGCCATTCTGCTTCTGTGCTAGTGGTATCTAGCGCTATCATTTCTGATTCCATAGTACTCCTAGCTATAACAGTTTGTTTGGTGGATTTCCAAGATATGGCTCCACCTCCTAGTAGGAATACATATCCGGTTGTGGACTTAATATCTATTGAGTCACTAATCCAGTTAGCATCAGAGTATCCCTCTAATACAGCTGGATATCCACTATAGTGGAGACCGTATGATATGGTTCCCTTAAGATATCTAAAAATTCTTTCTAACGCATTCCAATGGGACAAATTTGGGTTAGACGTATAACGACTAAGTCTATTTACCGCGTAAGCGATATCGGGTCGAGTATAGTTTGCTAGAAAACCTAGCGATCCTATGATTTGAGCATACTCGCTCTGTAGTCTAGGAAGTCCAGTATTCTTTGTTAGATGGGTATTTGGATCATATGGTGTGGATACCGGTTGGCAATCGGGGTCGTAAAATTTCCTAAGAATTTTCTCGATATAGTGGGATTGGGATAACACTAAACCATTGTTCTTCCTAATGATCTTAGTGTTCAAAATAACGTCGGCTTGTCCTAAATCTTTCATGTCAAAGTTTTGGGACAAAAACTGTTTGATATCATTTATGATTTGTATGTTTGAACCGAATATCAGAATATCGTCAACATACAAACATAAAATGACAATATTATTACCATCTACTTTATGGTATACACATTCATCCGTTGAATTGATATCAAATCCATAGGATAAGATAACTTCATCGAATTTCATGTGCCATTGTTTTGGGGCTTGTTTAAGTCCATAGAGGGATCGAATTAACTTACACACCTTTCCCTCTTGTCCAGGTGCAGTAAATCCCTCGGGTTGGTCCATGTATATTTCCTCATTAAGGTCGCCATTCAAGAAAGCAGTCTTTACATCCATTTGATGTATGACTAGCTTATATATTGAAGCTAAGGCGATGAGGATCCTAATCGTGGTTATCCTAGCGACAGGTGAGTAGACATCAAAGTAGTCTATCCCTGGTTTT
This sequence comes from Chamaelirium japonicum, assembly GCA_947650365.1. NCBI lineage: Eukaryota > Viridiplantae > Streptophyta > Magnoliopsida > Liliales > Melanthiaceae > Chamaelirium > Chamaelirium japonicum. The sequence continues at coordinate 34,380,802 of OX393556.1, forward strand.
TGGGTATAGCCCTTGGCTACAAGTCGTGCCTTAAATTTATCTATGGTACCGTCGGGTCTAAGCTTTTTCTTAAACACCCATTTACATCCTATTGTTTTACAACCAGGAGGTAAATTGGTGAGTTCCCAGGTATGGTTTTGAAGAATAGATTGAATCTCGTTATCTATAGCTTCTTTCCAAAAAGGTGAGTCTATGGACTTCATTGCATCTGTATAGGTGGAGGGGGAGTTCTCCACCATAAGTGCATAGAAGTCATCAAAGACTTTCTCTACACGGGCACGTTTACTCCTCCTAGGTTCGGTTTGGGTTACCGGTTCAGTCTGGTCTTCAGGTTCTAATTGGACTTCAGGTTCGATCTGAGTCACCTGATTAGAACTGGAGGCCTGGTTATTGGTATTAATCCTAGTGTTGATCCTAGTCTTATACGGAAAGATGTTTTCGAAGTATGAAGCATCTCTTGCTTCGATTATGGTGTTATTGGCTATTTCGCTTATTTCAGAGTTAAACACTAAAAAACGATTAGCGTTACTGTCTGAAGCGTAGCCAATAAAGATGGCATCTACAGTCTTAGGTCCTATCTTCTTCCTTTTGTTATCGGGGATTTTTACCTTAGCTAGGCACCCCCACACTTTTAGGTATTCTAAGTTAGGTTTCCTATGTTTCCATACTTCGTATGGGGTCAAGTCATTATGTTTGAACGGAATGCGGTTAAGGATAAAACAAGCCGTCATTAGGGCTTCCCCCCACAAGTTCTCTGGCGCTCCAGAGCTTAGTAACATGGAATTAACCATGTTCATTAGGGTTCTGTTTTTCCTTTCCGCTACACCGTTGGATTGAGGAGTGTAAGGAGCTGTGACTTCATGGAGTATTCCATAGTCATCACAGTACTCACTTAACTCATTTGAGGTATACTCCCCTCCTCGGTCTGACCTAAGGATCTTAATGGTTTCGTCTAATTGGTTCTCAACCAGTGCTCTGTAAATTTTAAATTTACTGAGAACTTCATCCTTAGTTTTAATAAGGTAGAGGTGGCAATATTTTGAAGCGTCATCTATGAACGTTACAAAATATCTATTGCCACCTCTCGAGGTTCTCCCAGAATCACAGACATCGCTGTGAATTAATTCAAGTATATGGGAGTCTCGATCGATAGTTTTAAAAGATTTCTTAGGTTGTTTGGCTTCTACGCATATCTCGCACTTGTCGAGATTCCTAGTATCGGATTTGGGAATGATATTTAAGGTCATGAGTTTCTTAATTGAATTATAATTTACATGACCTAGTCTTTGGTGCCAAGTGACCGAAGACTCAACATTCAGAATTGTAGACAAAGGATTAAAGACATTTAATTTAAATAAGCCATCACAAAGAAATCCTTTTCCAATAAAATTCATTCCTTTAGTTATTACAACTTTATTGGACTCAAATACAAGCTTATAGCCCTGTTGGACTAATAAGGACCCACTAATTAAGTTCCTCCTAATCTCCGGAACGTGGTGGACTCCGCGCAGGGTCAGGGTCTTCTCCGACGTCAGCTTCAGGTCGATTCGTCCTATCCCTAGCACACGAGCCTCAGCATTGTTCCCCATGCTTACAGCTCCTCCACCTGAGACCTGATAGGTGGAAAACAAAGATTGATCAGAGCAAACATGAATGTTAGCTCCTGTGTCAATCCACCAATCAAATGCTTGAAAGGTCATGTTAACTTCAGGGGTGAAGAGAACAGACCTGAAAGCGGTCCCAGAAGAGCCAGCTCCAGAGGTCACCATGTTGACTTGAGAGCCGGGTGGCGTTGGACCATTTCTTCTTGGATTTGGAGGTGGTGCTGTCTTCTTGTAGAAGCATTGGTTGGCCATGTGATTGGTCCGACCGCAGACGTAGCAGCAACGCACTCCTTCCTTCTTTTGGTCCTTGGGATGGTTTGGGTTATGGTTGCTATGGTATGGCTTCTTGGTATATGGCTTAGGCTTAGGGTGGAAGGGTTTCTTCTGGAACTTATGTCTAGGTTTTTGGAATGGTTTAGACGGTTGACCCTCTACGTTGTTGACCTTGGGTTTGGATTCAGAGGATCCCTTTTCCCTGAGCCTATGTTGCTCCTCAATTCTAATAGAGTTTAGAACTTGAGTTAGGGTTAGGTCACCTTGGGTATGACTTAGGTGCTTAGAGAATTCAGACCAAGAAGCAGGTAGTTTATCTATAAGACAGGCTATCTGGAAGGTTTCATCAAGGGTGGAACCATTAGTCTTCAGATGTTGGACTAGGTTCTCAAACTCATGAATCTGATCATTCATGGGTTTGGAGTCAACCATTTTGAAGCTGTTGAAGTCAGACGCTTTGAAGCGTTTTACTCCAGCATCATCTAGGCCATACTTACGCTCTAGGGTATCCCATAGGTCCTTAGGGTTTTGGATGGTATAGTAGATATCATATAGTCTATCAGATAAGGCCCCTAGGATCCTATGAAGGCCATGGTAGTTGATTTCTTCTGGGGTCCTAGTGGGAATACCAGAAGTTGGTTCAGATTCAGGTTGAGAAGTGGAGGCTCGGGTACGACGAGTTTGGCTAGACCCGTTGGATATTCCTGGTGCGGTTTCACCTATGGCTGACAGTAACCCAAGTGTGGTTAGCCAGAATCGCATCTGGTTTTGCCACCTCTTGAAGTTAGACCCGTCAAACTTTTCGGGTTTGGCACTAAGGGTTTCACGGTTTGGTGAGGCCATCTCGGACCAAAGTAAGGAGTTGTAATCTGTGGATTGAAAAATAAGTTTTGTCAATTTTAAAGTACACCTAGATAGATTCGACTGTTAGAAGTCCAAATGAAACTTCCAAATCCTAACGGCCAGATGGGCTCCAGGTAGGAGGTGGAGCACTAGGCTCGCTCAAATACCAAGCTACCTTGGGCAATTTAATGCCGGTTTGACAAGCCTTTCTAGACACCGTAGGCAGTGGAATATTTCAATGACGACTTTTAGTCTTTTCTATAATCTATGCTTCTAATTTACTTTTGTAGAAAATAGTTTTGTAATTAGTAGCAACTAATAGGTAGCACGAAATAAAGACTAATAGATGATCACGTAGGCTAACTTAGTGAGCACGTTGCAAAGAAAATAACTTATGAACGATTAAATTACAATAAGATTCTTGGATTGTTGGAAATCTAATCGTTCTAAACTAGCAAATTTAGGATTTAAGCAAATTAGTATTAAACTTTATTAGCAAATATTATTTTCACAAACAAGGACAAGTCACAAATCTCTTTTAGAAATTGTTTGCCAAGGCAGAGCGGGTTCTATGGAACCGTCATTCACCTTGCCGAACTTTTCTAAAAGGGAGAAATAATCTATCTAAAATAATCTAATTATTTAGATTTCTCTATTAGATGCAAGTCAATTATTTTAGATCTAATATTAGGACAGAATAAGAGTTAGAAACTCTGGCCTGTGGTCGAAGCGTGCTAGGCACTGTCCCAAGAATCTTATTGCCCCCCTCGTGCGGGTCTCGTGGCAATTGTTCTCGGAGATACGGCGACCCCGGTCAGGCGACCTCCTTCTCGTCGGCACGACTCCAAGAAGGCTTTGCGAACCTCGTAGACTTTCAGGAACCCAGCGACTCGATGACGATCTTCTCGAGGCCGGGAGGTAGCACCGCAACAAGGCTTTGGTCCGAGAGAGGAAGTCTCTTCGGAGCAAAGGGGCAGCACCACAGCAACACGGCACGAGAGAATGGGAGAGAGAGAGAGGCAGCAAGCAGGGAGAAATTCCGATTTTCGGAGTAAGCAAAAATAGGGCAGGTGCGGACCAGCCCATTTCGGAGGTGCTATCGTGTCCGGGTCCGCGGGCGCACACACACGCGCCGCCCAGCCCATGCCCAAGCCCGGCCCGGCCCGGCTCGGCTCGGCACGCACGCGCGCGCGTGTGTGAGCTAGTGGAGCCCCTCCTCTAGTGTGATGACTAGTGGGGGGAAGTGGGCAAATCCTTATATGTTGGTAGGGGATTTCTTCCCTTACCGATATGGGACTAAAAACCCAATGTTTGGTGTGGTTTTAAAACACACACCCAACAGGTGAATGTTAGAAAAATCTTTTGGGAGCGGGAGGGAAGGGGGGCAAACTTGTATAATTTGAAAACAATACTAACTAATAGTCTAATACTTCTATTATAATGGGTTCTCTTTCGAATCTAGGGGGGCGATCGTCCCCACATGCCCCGCCTTGGATCCATGCAGTATTAAGATTAATTTTGTCCAAAAAATCAAAATATGAGCATGCAGCTGTTTTGCATGTGTAGAAGGTCATGAAAGTAATGCATAGGATGGCAACAGGTCGGGTTTGGGACGGGTCGGTCCTATCCCGAACCCGTCCCATTATAGTTTATCCCGCTCCATACCCGTCCCAAACCCGCGTCGGGTTTTGAAGACAATTTTCAAACCCGTTCCCAATTACTATTGGGAAAACCCGTGCCTGCCCCACCCCGCCCCGTTTATGCATTGCGGGTCGGGTCGGGTTGGATTGGCTTTATAAAAACTACATATTTAACTTCTTGGGTCCACCTAATCGCGGCCCTAGATAGCAAATGTTCCTCCTATATTATGATAGCACAGTTATAACCACAAGTCAAATTATTATATGATCTTGATAAGTTATATACCCGGGTCGGGTCGGGGCGGTTGGAGTAAAACCCGAATCCGACCCAAACCCGATCGGATTTCAAATTCATATCCCAAACCAGCCCCAAACTCATTCTTGAGCATCCCAAACCCGTCCCAATAGGGCCGGGTCAGGTCGGGTAACCTGATAAACCCCGAATAATTGCCATCCCTAGTAATGTAAAAAGCAACAAGAATCAGTTTGAGCAGTGCCTTTTGAGCTAGACCAGGCGCATTCCCGGTTTAGAGGTCGGTCCTCGGTCTGATTCATAAAACGTGGGCTCATGCATTATCCTAGTTGGGCAAGAGCCTAATAGACCAATTCTTCTCTGGGCTTCCAGGTGGTCTAGTTTTGGACCCAAAACCTAGCCAACAACAATAGCATCAGAGCCGGGTCTGGCGACAAACAATAGCATTAGGTGATGAAAGTTTTCTTAATTCGATCTTTACACAAAAAAGGGAGTTCTTGATGAGGGGGGGAAGCAGTTGCATGCTAAATAAGAAAAAGGAATTGCCAATGCCGGTTTAAAAGTCAAATATCCACATCATAATTGTTAAAGGCGATAAGTCCAAATGTCAAGATGATAATATCCATCGCTTGTGAGGCAGAGAGGAGGAGGGTGCTGACCACCTATTGATGGGATGCGACTACTCAAGAACTGTATGGACCCACTTCACTAACCGCCTGGGAGTCAGACCTATTCCGGATTCCGTAACAGAATTGTGAAGACAATGGCGTCGCAGGCGTTTCAGGGGTCCGGACAGACGCGCTTGGGATTTGCTAGCCATAGGGATCTCGTGGTCCTTATGGCTGGAGAGGAATCGGAGAACCTTCGAGGGCCGCTCACTGTCGGCGGATCGGACTATCCTCATGACGAAGTCGCTGGTTCACCTGTGGACGTCCTGTGCTTCGGAGGGAGCGAAGGTTTTTCTGTTGAACCTTTGTACTAGCAATCCCTGAGCTGTAATTGTACCCGCCCCCCCTCTTCTTTCTAATAAACAGATTGGGATCCAGGCCGAACCCGCCCTCAATTTTGAGAGGGATTTCTCAAAAAAAAAAAGATAATATCCATCGCTTCAGCTCTCGACCTCTGATACAAAAACATTAACCTTGACCTTGTAACATGACCGACATATCGTATGTATTTCTGCTGCTACGATAAGTTTCATCAAAGTCCGACTATTGCCACTTTAACGATGCGGAGTCTTATGAAACTTCGCAGCCGGTGTGGATCCAAGCCTGAATAAAGAAGGTTAACAATCGATGTTAGTTTTGTGACAGCACTCGAGTGCTCCAAAAGATCGACCTCTTGAAGGGAGAAATGCACAGCCAGTATGTTAAAGAGAGGCCACCCCGCTACCCTGACCGACTTAGCCTAGCCATAGCTAGTTTTGGAATACTGAAGACTGCCAAATCATCCTCTACTACATAATACCATTTAAATTTTAGAATACTGAAGGCTACCTTATTGTCTACTACACAGTTCCATATATACAGAAGGAACGGTGCAGGATGCACAGACATCCATCATGGGGTATGCTTCCAAGGGAAACTCGCCCGGTGTGTGTGTTTTGTTTTCTCTCTCTAGGGGTAGAAAATTGGAAATGGAATTAAAGATTTCTTAGTGATTTTTGAAAAAAAGCATGCCCATAGCACCGGCGTCTGATTTGCCGAGAACCATGCACTTGCTTCGAGACAGTGGCGGACCCAGGATTTTTCTTCAGGGGGCATAATTATTAAAAAGTAATTACAGTCGATGCCTCACAGTCGAATGCATCGGCAGACGGCGTGACAACATCCCTACCCTTCCTTCGATCGCGCAAAAGGCCTAGTAGGAGTTTGCCTCTAGTGGAGGAGAATTTCGATCCTCAGAGTCCTTCGAAAATTTGGAACTATAATTGGCCGACTCGATCTGGGTGCACAGGTTGTAAATAATAGACCATATTCTTTTTTCTTTTTTTTTTGTCCGGGGTGGGTGGGGATTTCATACATACACCTAAAAACCAATAAATATGTCTGATTCCCACTCGATTCTTGTTCACTAAGGGCCATGGGATGAACTCTACGAGGATGCCACGTGCGCGGGAAGTGGCAGACGACGGTGGGTGTTGGTCGGACAGTGGTGGGCTTCGGTGGCCGGCAAACGACGAGGCCGGCCATGCGTCACCAATACAGGCGGCGACGGCGGGTGGTGGCCGACAGGGGTGGTGACCGGCGGCGACGGGTGGCCCATGTGGTGGTGGGGGTCGGTGGCATGACAGTGGACATTGATTGGCGGGGGATGGTGGCCGGTGGGACGGTGGTGGCCACCTCCATGTGAAGTTGGCAACCAAAAGTTTGCTAGAATTATTTTTTGATAAATTACACTTTGCTCCCCCCATGAAATTAAGCTCAATAACATTTAACCCCCCTATAGTTAAAAAATAACATTTTGCCCTCCTTTCAATTCAGCTTCCATCAGATAATCACCAAATGGGGAAATCAAGTAGAGGGGTATTGTGCTAACATTTCAAACTTCAGGGAGTGATTTGGAACAAAATAAACTATAGGGCTTTAAGTGTTTTTGAGCTAAACTTCAAGGGGGTAAGTATAATTTATCTTTTTTTTTTCCAAAATTGAGGGGGGGGGGGGCTTGACTCTTGAGCCCCCCCCCCCCCCCCCCCCCCCCCCCCCCCCCGGTCCCAATGTAGGGCCCAATGAGGGGGGGCTTCGAGAGTGCCCTTCGACTAGATAGAATCACTCTTAATAGAGAGTGCATGGGGGCACTCGGGCCCGATCGGTTCGCACTCGGGCCCAATGAGGGGGGGCTTCGAGAGTGCCCTTCGACTAGATATAACCGACCGAGCATTGTTATTCAACCAGAGACTTTTTACAGAAATTCTATCACAGCCATCTCTGTTGCCCGATCGGGTCTGTAAAGGTTTTCGTCTGGTTGAATGGTATTTTCCTAACCAACCCTATCTTGTTGGGATAAGACTTGAATGATGATGGTGACGACGACTTGCAGATTGGGATCCACTGCATTAATAGCTCCGTCAAGCTTTTTGATGGACCCGTGAGTGGCACTTAGCCATCCGATGCTGGCACCGGAGCGGGTGAAACGCACTCTACCCTGACTATGAACAACATCGGACGACTCTGATCTTGCGGGTCAGTCACTGGAGGGAGGGCGTTATTAGAGAGGTGTCGAAACCTAATTAACCCTAGGAAGTAGAGAGAGAACTGGATTATTAATTCTTTATGTATGCATTTAGATTAGTGGAGTAGTTTTGCGAGGTGGAGCTTTCTAAGCCATCGATTTTGATTTGAATGGACAGGTGGAGATGCACGTACATATCAAACAGGACGCGTACGATCGCTACATGGACATGATGCTGAAGCGGGCGTACGAGATGGCGAGCAAAGATGGGCAAGCTGAGACCGAGCAAAGATGGGCAAGCTGAGGCCATCGATCTCCAGAGATGCTCGATCGAAGCTAGCTCGGTCATCTCCAACAAGCCAGGGATTAGGGTTTGAAGTAACACGTGTCAGTTGATCACTGGCCTCGACAACTCGAGATTCAGAAACTATATGGATGAATAAGCTTGTCGACGTCAGCATCTGCTACGAATGTATGGAGACGTGGAGACAATACATATATATTTGAGCAGTTGCAATCTTAATTAGCTAAATCCTCGCCCTATGTGGTTTTCAGACAGAAGTATGTACGTACGGTTGTATAAACATTCCTTGTACATATGTGCAAATCTTAATTAGCTAAATTCTTGCCGTATGATGGAGCAATGCTATTCCGACAGATGTACGTATGGTTGTATAGACATGCCTTGTACGGGATGAGGTGGCACCAATTAAGTCGTTCTTTTGTCTCGGGATTAGACCCAGCTACAAAGTACGGCTGTGATCAAGCCAAATCAGTATGTACAACCAAAGTATTGTACAAATGTCTTGCTGTAGCATTTTTATTTATCATTACAATGTCTTTTTTTTTTTTATGGGGGGACTTAGTGATAGCTAGGCGCAGTGAAGATTTTTCCCTCGATAAATACGATTTTCTTTGGGGGATCGATGTCTGTGCGCCATACGTCGGGTGTGATCCCGTTTATGCAACATGGCATGCTTTGATTTTCTTTTCTTTTTTTTGTTGGACCGGCCAAGCGGTCAAAAAACCGGCACTAGCGCTAGAGCAAGGGCTCAAAGAGATTCAGAGTTCAGAACGGGGGGAGAGGTAGAATCAACTCTTTTTTAATTTTATAATCCTGTGAACATGATATCAACGTATGGCCATAATTCACACGTTCAAACAAGACACTATAGCCTTGAGGGAAAGCTTGCTCTACGGTGTCCATGCCGGGAATCGAACAGGGAACCTCTCCAACATGGGAGAGAGGAAGTACCACTAGGCCTAGAGCTCGTTAGTGGTATATTCTCTGATCGATCACGCGTGGGAAACATACCGGAGTCAGTAATTCATAGACAAATTGCTATATCTATTAATTAATTGATCCACCCATTGCTCTTAAGAAGTTTGTCATGTGGCTGATGTCACCCAAGCATCTATATATGGAAAGGGGTTGGTGAACTACTTGAATTCACAAATAAATGATACATCATAATTTATATTGCTCCATATATCCACTAAAAAAATATATATCAAATAAGAAGGGACATAACTGTAAGACAGATGAACATTAAAGAGATAAAACAAAAAGTAAAGATAACGTTCACATGTGCCGCCCTAGAAACTCAAATTCATCAACATAATGAACTTGACTACAGCTTCCTGGCCCTCCCTATACATAGGCATACTAAGTAAAAAACTAGAACCATATATATATATATATATATATATATATATATAAAATAAAATATTTTTGTTTTCCCTAGCCTGTCATAAAGTTTCTACCAAAAAAAAAAAAGCCTGTCATAAAGTGGTTGAACTTTACCTCCCCCTCTAAGCATTGGATGCACTTCAGGCAACCGGCAAACACACGTTTTTTCAAACCAACGCCTCATGGCCTGGTGGTGATTCATCCTCTCTTCTATATATGTTGCCGAGGTTACACCGTGGAACTAACTTTTCCTCAAGACCATTGTCCCTTGTTTGTGGGTGGCAATCCTTGACCCGACCCGTCAACCCGATCCGAACCTGACCCAAAGTTAGTAATATGTTTGGATTTGGCCTAAATGGGTTCGGGTCATAAACGGGTTGACCCAACTGATCAATTTATTTAATGGATCGGGGTTTGGGTTTATACTTAAAATCTGTTTCGATCTTCGGATCTCTTTGGACTCTTGCTCCAGCACCCTATCCTCTAACCGTCTAGTTGGTCAAGCAAAAAATTATATTAAGAAAATACTCTAGAACTTTTTTTTTTTTAAGAATAACAATACTTATATGCTCCAACAGTTGTTGGAGCAACGGGCTCCAACAACTTATGTGGCGATCAATGATTTGACCATACCCATGCACTTAATACTAGGGTGGCAATGAGTCGGGTCGCAAGCAAAGGAGAAGGAGGCCGGCAGCAGCTGCGAGCAGATTTGAAGGAGACGGAGGGCGCAAGCGACAGAGGTGGCTGTGAGCATCGGTGATGGAGGCAGCGGGCGCGAGCGGCGGAAGTGGCCATGAGCAACGGTGGCGGAGGTGGCGGGCGCGTGCGGCGAAGGTGCCTGTGAGCAACGGTGACGGAGGCGGCGGGCGCGAGCGATTGAGGTGGCCGTGACCAACTGTGTCGGAGGCGGCACGCGAGCAGCGGAGGTGAAGGCGGCAGGAGGTTCGGATTAGGTTTAGGTTTTTGAGATTTTTAGGTCTAACTTTTATCTCCTATAGCCTGTAAATCTTAGGTTAGGAAGATCCGTTAGGTCCGGTCATGAGAGGGGGGTGGGTTCGATTAGGTCTAGTGGCGAGGGGTAGTGCGATTAGGTCTGGCGACGGTGGAGGCACGAGTGGTATGAAGTCTAAATTTGATATAAAATGATGACATTTTCGTTCACATGGGACTGAGCTCAAATGGAAAGATTCTCGAGACTAGCTCCAAATCATCTCCTACGATAGGCTTCTCAACAACTCCTTTTTTTTAATTTTTTTGTCGGTTTGCTTATTGTGAATGGAGCAAGATAGGCACCTCGAATGGACCCGCAAATGGCATTTAGCCATCCGATGCTGGCACCAGAGCGGGTGAAACGCACTCAACCCTGACTGCACCACATCGGACGACTCTGATCTTGCGGATCAGTCACTGGAGGGAGGGAGTTACTAGAGAGGAGTCGAAACCTAATTAACGCTAGGAAGTAGAGAAAACTGGATCATTAATTCTGTATTATGCATTTAGATTAGTACGGAGTAGTTTGGCGAGGTGGAGCTTTCTAAGCCGTCGGTTTTGATTTGAATGGACAGGTGGAGATGCACGTATAGATCAAACAGGACGCGTACGATCACTACATGGACATGATGCTGAAGCGGGCGTACGAGATGGCGAGCAAAGATGGGCAAGCTGAGACCGAGACGAGCCAAGAAACGAACTGGCAGTACTATCACGACGACCAGTGATCGAGCTTGGCCATCTCCAGCGATGGTCGATCGAAGCTAGCTCGATCATCTCCAACAGACCAGGGATTAGGGTTTGAAGTAACACGTGTCAGTCGATCACCGGCCTCGACAACTCGCGAATCGGAAACTATATGGATGAATAAGTTTATCGACGTGAGCATCGATCTGCTACGAATGTATGGAGATGTGGAGACAATACATATATGTTTGAGCCGTAGCAATTAATCTTAATCAGCTAAATCCCCGCCCTATGTGCTTTTATGATGGAGCAATGCTATTCAGACAGACGTATGTATGGTTGTATAGACATTCCTTGCACGGGATGAGGTGGTGCCGATCGAGTCGTTCCTTTTTCTTGGGATTGGACCCGAGTGCAAAGGACAGCTGTGATCAAGAAAAATCAGTCCATACAACCAAAGTATTGTACAAATGTCTTGCTGAATATATAGCATTTTATTTATGATGACAATGTCTTTTTTTTTGGGGGACTTAGTGGTATGCTTTGATCAATCAAGGGAAATGTACTGGAGTCAGTAATTCATACATTAATCAACTCACCCACCCATAGCTCTTAAGAGTCCGTCATGGATGACGTCACCCAAGCATCCATATATGGAAAATGGGGTTGGTGAACTTGAGTTCACAAATGAATTGTAAAACATAATTTATATTGCTCCATTTGTCCACTGAAATAACTTAAAGCAAGTAAGAAAAGATAAGACTTTAAGAGGGATGAACTTTGAAAAGACATAAATCAAAAAGTAAGAAAAACATGCACATGTACATGTCGTCTGAAAAACTCAAGTTCATGAACATAATGAACTTGAGTTCAACTTCATGGCCCTCTCTATATATAGGATTACTAGGGAAACAGCTAGAACCATATATATATAGGAAATAAACCAATTTTGTTTTTCCTACCTTTGCATACAGTAAGGTGACAAACATTAATTCAATGATAAATTTTGGCATATATAATTGCCTTAAAACCTTTTTTCCTAGTAATTAAAAAGTGAGGTATTAAAGTCATGATGAAGATAGTTGATGTATCTTAACCCTAAACTAAAATCATATATAATCGTGTGTGTGCCGCTCACATGTGTGCTCATTCTATAAATACGTACCATTTCTAGACCCGAGTTCTATATAATGCATGCCTTGTGCCTCATTTTCATTTACATTTCATCTAGCTTCATGGATAATCCAACCACCTTCACTCTCTTCCTCTTCACCCTATTCCTTGTCCTTCCACCCTCCGAATCAATGATGGGGACGACGGAGAAATGGATGGACGACGTCGGGGTGTTGCTAGCTGGAGGGATCGACTCCACCCCAAATATCGTGGTGGCGAAGGACGGCAGCGGAAATGTCTCCACAGTGAGCGAGGCGGTGGCCGCGGCGCCGAGCGACTCCGTTGGCCAATTGTTCGTGATCTACATTCGAGCTGGAATCTATGCCGAGAATGTAGCGGTGGGATCCGAGAAGAAGAATATCATGTTCGTGGGAGACGGACTCGGAAAAACCATAATCACGAGCAACCGGAGTAACAAAACCGGATGGGGTACTTATGCCTCGGCCACAGTCGGTGAGTTTCTACTTCTTACATCTTATCACTGCATTTTATATAGTTAGTGGCTGCAAGGTTGAGCGTGTGACGTCACTCCTGCTCGACCGGTTGTTTCCGTCACTGTCGAGCGGGAAAATTTTCAGCACATCCTGCGTGCGATACAACCGTTGCCCTTGAGCCTATCAGTACGGCTGTAGCGTACACAGGAGGTGCTGAAAATTTTATCCTGCCGAGCTTCTCTCTCTACAGTGCTACTCCACAGCCACAGGCCTGACAGGTGAGTCTCACTCCAACTAAATGCACAATCATCGTGCGGCTGTGATGCGAGCCGGTCGCAACCGGGCCGAGCTACTGTAGGATATTGAGAACGGGCCGGCTCCCATCAAGTGTCGCAATAAAATCTGCCCTTTCGTATATTTAATCAGAAACTAAGGGTCAAATTGCAAATTAATAATTATTCTGCACACGTGGGATTTTATGGTGGGTGGATTTTGGTGAAGGCCAAGCATGTTGTTGTCCAGTTCAAATCTCTACGGTTCCAGCAAACTATACAGGTTTGGAAACGGCAGCCGGCCGATGCATGCCACGTGGCACTGAGGGTATAATAGCTGTTGTGGCTAATTGTGATTTACTGTGGAACCACACCAAAGGTGAATCACACTCAACCCGACGGCTGCGATGCCGTTAGTGGCCACATGGCATGCATCAGCAGCTGGCAACCGTTTTCATCAGCAGTTGTTGTTCTTATGCCGGACGCACCGGAACGAGAGCAACTTCAGTGGAGAGGTATCACCGTATTGCGACGTGGGGACTTATCACAAGGCGTGAGCATTGTGGTGGCCCCCACAACTCATGAAGGCAGTCCTCAGTTCTGTGGCGTTATGAGGTAGGACCTCTCCACTGTAGTTTTTTCCCACCGTAAAAGACCATCATGCGTTCAAACGGGGAAGCTTCCACCCAAAAAACTATTTAAAAAAAAAAATATGGGCCCAATATTCAATTCGTAATCGCTAATCGGCACGTCAGCGTGTGCAACTGAACCCTGCACACGAGGACAAACGGCTCTTCCCTCTTGGCCTGGGGAAAATTTTCAGAACCGTACGTTCTATCATACAACCGTGGCCCCCACACTGTTTCAAGGGACATGGGGGCAGCGGGGCGCACTGCCCCCAGTAGGGGTGTTCATGCTTCGGTTTGGTTCGGTTTTTTGATAAATTTGGAACCGAACCGAAGTTGATTGGTTCTCTAGAAAATGAAACCGAACCAAACCATTCCTTGGTAAAAAACCGAACCAAACCAAACCTGAAAAATTCGGTTTGGTTCGGTTCGGTTTTGTGAGCCTTTCAAATTGCTCGTAACCACACCGTGAGGCGTGAATGGTTGAGCTGCTGAGTTGGTTCAGATTTTATTTTAAGCCTTTAACTTTGGGTGCTGCTATTTGCCCCTATAGAATTACAAGCAACAACCTTAATTTTTCACTTTGAGATATTTCATAAGTTGGGATTTGGGGGTGCTAGTAATTAGTAATTATGAGGGATTAAATAGCAACACCCTTCACTTTTCAGTTTCATCACACTGTTGAACACTTGAAAGTGTTGAATGCACCGAACGGTGGTAATTGGAGTCACTACCATGTAATGTACAATATTAGTGAGACTGTACACTGTACAGTAGTAACTATTGAGGATATAGTACCATTGGTTCGGGTTGGGTTGGTTCGGGTTAAAAAACTCACAACCCAGAACCGAACCGACCATAGCGGGTTTTTATTTTTTGGAACCGAACCAAACCGAATGGTCAAAAATACCCGATCCAAACCGAACCAAATAGAACGGTTCGGTTCGGTTTAGCGGGTCAACCCAAACCGATGAACACCCCTAGCCCCCAGAGCCTATCAGCACGCGCTGCACGCTCTGAGTTCTGTGGGCCTACCGGCATGTAGGAGTGGCAATGGGTCGGGTCGGGTCAGGTTGAGACATAGGTATAAGGCAAAACACCCAACCCGAACCCGACCCGTTTAATAAACGGGTCAGAAACTTAAACCCAAACCTAATAAACGGGTTGACCCGATCCGACCCATTAAACCCGTTTACTAAACGGGTCGGGTTGGGTAAATAGAACCCATGTAAACCTGCCGGGTTGGGTCAAGACAAGTCTGATTGGGCCGGGTTATATCGGGTTGGTTCGGGTCGGGTCTGGTTGACACGACCATTTGGTAAATGGGTCAAGTTGGGTCAATCGGGTTATAAGTACAAACCCGAACCCGTTTAGGCCAAACCCAAACAGGCTAACTTTGGGTCGGGTTCGGGTCGGGTTGGCAGGTCGGGTCAAGGATTGCCCCCCCTACCCGCATGTGCTGGGGCCTGAAACGTAGTGGGCCATGCGGTTGTATGGCACAAGGGTTGGGTGGAATATTTTCCCTCAGCCTGTTGGTACGTTCTAGGGCAGACAATTTTGGACCTGACTCGGTAGGCCGGACACGAAATTAGTGGGTCAAGGTTTGGGCTAAACAGATTCGGGTCGTAAATGGGTCGACACAGTTAACCCGTTTAATAAATGGGTTGGGTTCGGGTTTAGGGTCTAGACACGGTAGATCAGAGAAGACCTGTTTAAATTCAACGGTTCATGTCGGGTCAGATCTATCTACAATCCGATACTGTAGTATATAAGATAATACTGTAGTATGTAGTACCAACGGGTCTTATCGGGTTGAGTCGGATGGGATCGGGTTGGGTCAACTGAATTGGCTCGTGTGGTAAACGGGTCTTATTGGCTCTACCCGTTTATAAGCGGGTCAGGTACGGGTTTGGGGTCTAGACGTGATTAGTTAAACGGGTCAGATCTGAATCTAGGGGTTTTGGACACGACCCGAAACTTGACACGACACAAACACAACCCGGCACGACCCATTGCCACCTCTAGTACTTTCCCTCTCCCATGTTGGAGGGGAAAATTCTCCGCACATCCTGCGTACGCTACAACCTCGGTGCCCATTGTGATTCAAGAGACATGGGATAGCTGGCCCCAGCACATGGGGGCAGTGGCCCCCCGCACTTAGTGAGGTTGTCGCGTACGCAGGATGTGCTGAAAATTTTCCCATGTTGGAGACTCCCTAAGGTCGTTATGCCTTATATAAACGTGCATTATGTGCATATCACTGCTTGGCCAGTCCATAGGGCTAGCCCTGAGCATGGGTGCCTTTGGCGACCGCCTCGGGCCCCGCAATCTAGGGTGCCTCAATTTTTTTTTTAATGTATATTTTAGGACAAATTGGGCATTTAGCGTCAGGGCTTGAGAAAGGGTTCAAACAAAGCCCGCCCCATTTGGGAAGAAGGCCCCCAATATCAAGGCTTTTTCCTTGTATTTGGGCCCAAAGTTCAAACAAACACCTGTTGGCTCTGCACGGGGCCCAGCGTGCAAAAAAATTCTAACCGTTACCCATTAAAACTGTTCATTCTCGAAACTACGAAGCACGCATCAGTGTCGAAAATCTGTGTATGTGTTTGTGATTGACGATTAGCGAACGGTCACGGCCAACGGCTCTGCAGCAGCAGCTCGCCTCCCTTCTCTCTCTCTCTCTCTCTCTCTCTCTCTCTCTCTCTCTCTCTCTCGCGCGCGCGCGCGCGCGCGTGCGCGTTCTCTTGTCATGGTGCGCTCTTTCTTGCTCTTTGTGTGTGTGTGTGTGTTTGTGATCGGTGATCGACGACTGCTCTTGGTCGGCAGCTTTGTAGCAACGGGTTTCTCTCTCGCTTGCTCTCCATTTGTATATTTGTAACAAGGCTGTTTCGAATCCGACTTTGATCATTGATTTACAAATTACTATTTATATATTTACTTGAGTCAAAGATAATTTTAGTTTTAATTTCTTTTCTATAAGTTTGTTGTCTGAAAAAATTAATTATGTTAATTTTAATTCCACAAGGTATATAAAGTAATACTTTGCTTCTATTATTTTTTTTAACTTCTTTGTAGTTTTATGTCTATTATTTGTAGTTTTATGTCTATTGTTAGATTGTGTTTGCTAACTGAACCGTCTAATCGACGAAAAACCTCCCACAAGGGTTACACACTGATTTGGTTTATTTGTAAGAAATTTATGGCCGAATTGGGGGAAAATGCTTGTGTTGGAGTTTGGTCGGATCCCTGGTTTGAACTGGTTCGACCAGGACCAGAAGTTGTTGGGTCAATGACAACTTGGTTTGTCTTATGAGGCATGCTATGCTATGCATACACGACATCCATGGATAGGCTTGCATCCTCATCGGGTGTGCATGCCGCATGCGGGATGGCGACATGCTGATACTATCATTGTGCGCTAGGATTCGTACTCCGAACCCATCCCATGGTGCTCGCCACAAGGATGCAGGTGGGGCATAGTTAGGAATTTATTTTGGGTTGAGCTGAACCTAAACTAATTTTTTTACAATGAAAATTTTATTGAATATAGTAAAAAAAACTGTGTAAAATTTTTTAAACAAACACTGATAGTACGAGAAAATTTTATTAATATAAAAAGGATACATAAAACAGACGATAAAAAGATAAACAAATCGGTGTTAGGTCCAAAAAACAAAGTGCGTATTACATTTAGTCCCATCTTAAGCTCCCATTTACAATAAGCCCATCAAAATGATTATTGCATAAAGCCTGATCCTCTGTCCATTGTTTTGATTGCAAATGATATAATCTTAACCGTTTTGGATAACGATTTTTTTAAAAAAACCCATAGTATCCTCCACATTAAATAACGACATATTATATGACACTTTTTTTTATAGCAATAGTGGCACGGGTTGCTAAAGTGATTTCACTTTAGCTGCTACAGTGAAATCACTGTAGCTGCTACAGT
This sequence comes from Chamaelirium japonicum, assembly GCA_947650365.1. Taxonomy (NCBI): domain Eukaryota; kingdom Viridiplantae; phylum Streptophyta; class Magnoliopsida; order Liliales; family Melanthiaceae; genus Chamaelirium; species Chamaelirium japonicum. Next base: position 34,398,413 of record OX393556.1, read on the forward strand.
GATTTCGTAGTAGCTGCTGCAGTGAAATCACTGTAGTTGATATAACAAAATCACTGTAGCTAGGGGTGTAAAACAGGCTGGGCTGGGCCTAAAATGCTTTGGGCCGAGACGGGTCGGTCCTAGAGATGTCAAGCCCGAGTGGGTTCGTTGGGCCGGGCCTCGGGCCAAGGGTCTAAGCCCAGGCCCGGCCCAGGTATACATATATTTGGACTTTCGGGTCGGGTCAGGCAGGATTTGGACTAAAAATAAGATTTTTAATAAAAAAAAATATATACATAATGATTTTTAATGAATGAAATATGTAAACAACGGAGTTTCGCGCTGGGCTTTGCGCTCAAGGTGGCGGCCCAAGCCCGGCCCATGGTATGTTCGGGCCGAGCCATTGATCGGGCCGGGTTCGAGCCGTTGACTTTCGGGCTGGGTTCGGATCAATGGGCTTTTTTTACACCCCTAACTGTAGCAACCCGTGATTTCATCATGGATGCTAAAAAGATATTTTTACAGTAAAATCACTATAGCAAAGTACTCAATTTAATGCAAATAATACTCAGTTGAATTGAGTATTATTTTGTGTATTTGAGTACCATGCACGGGCTCCTACATTGGTTTCATTATAGCTGCTACAGTGAAATTCACTGGCTGACTAAAAAAGATTCCCTACAGTGAATCACTGTAGCAAAGTACTCAATTTTATTCAAATAATACTCAGTTTTATTGAGTACTATTGCGACTAAAATTGAGTACTATAGTGACTTTATTCCAGCAAAGTGTTTTTAGCAGTTACGAAAATATCACTATAACAGCTACAGTGATTTCACTGTAGCAAAGATACTCAAATATATGCTAATAATACTCAATTGAACTAAGTAATATTGCTACAAATTTCAGTACTATTGCTACAGTGATTTCACTGTAGTAAATTGTGTTTTAGCAACCACGACAGAATCACTATAGTGCTACAGTGATTTCACTGTAGCTACTACAGCGGAATCAGTATAGCGCTATAGTGATTTCACTGTAGCTGCTACAATGGATCACTAGGGGTGTAAAATGGGCAACCGAGCCCTGCACACGAGGACAAACGGCCCTTCCCTCTTGGCCTGGGGGAAATTTTCAGAACCGTACGTTCTATCATACAACCGCGGCCCCCACACTGTTTCAAGGGGCATGGGGCACGCGCTGCACGCTCTGAGTTCTGTGGGCCTACCCGCATGTAGGGGTGGCAATGGGTCGGGTCGGGTCGGGTTCGGGTCGGGTTGAGACATAGGTATAAGGGCAAAACACCCAACCCGAACCCGACCCGTTTAATAAACGGGTCAAAAACTTAAACCCAAACCTAACAAACGGGTTGACCCGACCCGACCCATTAAACCCGTTTACTAAACGGGTTGGGTTGGGTAAATAGAACCCATGTAAACCTGCCGGGTTGGGTCATGACAAGTCTGATTGGGCCAGGTTATATCGGGTTGGTTCGGGTCGGGTCTAGTTGACACGACCATTTGGTAAATGGGTCAAGTTGGTTCAATCGGGTTATAAGTACAAACCCGAACCCGTTTAGGCCAAACCCAAACAGGCTAACTTTGGGTCGGGTTCGGGTCGGGTTGGCGGGTCGGGTCAAGGATTGCCCCCCGTACCCGCATGTGCTGGGGCCTGAAACGTAGTGGGCCATGCGGTTGTATGGCACAAGGGTTGGGTGGAATATTTTCCCTCAGCCTGTTGGTACGTTCTAGGGCAGACAATTTTGGACCTGACTGGGTAGGCCGGACACGAAATTAGTGGGTCAAGGTTTGGGCTAAACAGATTCGGGTCGTAAATGGGTCGACACAGTTAACCCGTTTAATAAATGGGTTGGGTTCGGGTTTAGGGTCTAGACACGGTAGATCAGAGAAGACCTGTTTAAATTCAACGGTTCATGTCGGGTCAGATCTATCTACAATCCGATACTGTAGTATATAGGATAATACTGTAGTATGTAGTACCAACGGGTCTTATCGGGTCGAGTCGGATGGGATCGGGTCGGGTCAACTGAATTGGCCCGTGTGGTAAACGGGTCTTATTGGCTCTACCCGTTTATAAGCGGTCAGGTACGGGTTTAGGGTCTAGACGTGATTAGTTAAACGGGTCAGATCTGAATCTAGGGGTTTTGGACACGACCCGAAACTTGACACGACACAAACACAACCCGACACGACCCATTACCACCCCTACTACTTTCCCTCTCCCATGTTGGAGGGGAAAATTCTCAGCACAACAACCTCGGGGCCCATTGTGATTCAAGAGACATAGGGTAGCAGGCCCCAGAACATGGGGGCAGTGGCCCCCTAGCACTTAGTGAGGTTGTCGCGTATGGAGGATGTGTTGAAAATTTTCCCATGTTGGAGACTCCGTCAAGGCCGTTATGCCTTATATAAACGTGCATTATGTGCATATCACTGCTTGGCCAGTTCATAAGGCCAGCCCTGAGCATGGGTGCCTTTGGTGACCGCCTCGAGCCCCGCAATCTGGGGTGCTCCAATTTTTTTTTTAATGTATACTTTAGGACAAATTGGGCATTTAGCATCAGGGTTTGAGAAAGGGTTCAAACAAAGCCCGCCCCATTTGGGAAGAAGGCCCCCAATATCAAGTCTTTTTCCTTGTATTTCGGCCCAAAGTCCAAACAAACACCTGTAGGCTCTGCACGGGGCCCAGCGTGCAAAAAAATTCTAACCGTTACCCATTAAAATTGCTCATTCTCGAAACAACGAAGCACACATCAGTGTCGAAAATCTGTGTATGTGTTTGTTATTGATGATTAGCGAACGCTCACGGCCAACGGCTCTGCAGCAGCAGCCTGCCCCCCCCCCCCCCCCCCTTCTCTTTTTCTCTCTCTCGTGCGCGTGCGTGCGCGTTCGCATGCCATGGTGCGCTCTTGCTTGCTCTTTGTGTGTGTGTGTGTTTGTGATCAGTGATCGACGGCTGCTCTTGATCGGCAGCTTTGTAGCAACGGGTTTCTCTCTCGCTTGCTCTCCATTTGTATGTTTGTAACAGGGCTGTTTCGAATCCGACTTTGATCATTGATTCACTAATTACTATTTATTTATTTACTTGAGTCAAAGATAATTTTAGTTTTAATTTCTTTTCTATAAGTATGTTGTTTGAAAAAATTAATTATGTTAAATTTAATTCCACAAGATATATAAAGTAATACTTTGCTTCTATTATTTTTTTTACTTCTTTGTAGTTTTATGTCTATTATTTGTAGTTTTATGTCTATTGTTAGATTATGCTTGTCATCTGAACCGTCAAATCCCCGGAAAACCCCCCACAAGGGTTACACACTGATTTGGTTTATTTGTAAGAAATTCCCGGCCGAATTGGGGGAAAATGCTTGTGTTGGAGTTTGGTCGGATCCCTGGTTTGAACTGGTTCGACCAGGACCAGAAGTTGTTGGGTCAATGACAACCTGGTTTGTCTTATGAGGTATGCTATGCTATGCATACACGACATCCATGGATAGGCTTGCATCCTCATCGGGTGTGCATGCCGCATGCGGGATGGAGACATGCTGATACTATCATTGTGCGCTAGGATTCGTACTCCGAACCCATCCCATGGTGCTCGCCACAAGGATGCAGGCGGGGCATAGTTAGGAATTTATTTTGGGTTGAGCTGAACCTAAACTAATTTTTTTACAATGAAAATTTTATTGTATACAGTAAAAAAAACTGTGTATAATTTTTTAAACAAACATCGATAGTATGAGAAAATTTTATTAATATAAAAAGGATACATAAAACAGACCATAAAAAGATGAAAAAATCGGTGTTAGGTCCGAAAAACAAAGTGCGTATTACATTTAGTCCCATCTTAAGCTCCCATTTATAATAAGCCCATCAAAATGACTATTGCATAAAGCCTGATCCTCTGTCCATTGTTTTGATTGCAAATGATCTAATCTTAACCGTTTTGGATAACGATTTCTTTTAAAAATACCCATAGTATCCTCCACATTAAATAACGACATATTATATGACACTTTTTTTTATAGCAATAGTGGCTCGGGTTGCTAAAGTGATTTCACTTTACCTGCTACAGTGAAATCACTGTAGCTGCTACAGTGATTTCGTAGTAGCTGCTGCAGTGAAATCACTGTAGTTGATATAACAAAATCACTGTAGCTAGGGGTGTAAAACAGGCTGGGCTGGGCCTAAAATGCTTTGGGCCGAGACGGGTCGGTCCTAGAGATGTCAAGCCCGAGTGGGTTCGTTGGGCCGGGCCTTGGGCCAAGGGTCTAAGCCCAGGCCCGGCCCGGGTATACATATATTTGGACTTTCGGGTCGGGTCAAGCAGGATTTGGACTAAAAATATGATTTTTAATAAAAAAAATATATACACAGTGATTTTTAATGAATGAAATATGTAAACAATGGAGTTTCACGCTGGGCTTTGCGCTCAAGGTGGCGGCCCAAGTCCGGCCCATGGTATGTTCGGGCCAAGCCATTGATCGGCCGGGCTCGGGTCGTTGACTTTCGGGCTGGGTTCGGGTCAATGGGCTTTTTTTACACCCCTAACTGTAGCAACCCGTGATTTCATCATGGATGTTAAAAAGATATTTCTACAGTAAAATCACTATAGCAAAGTACTCAATTTAATGCAAATAATACTCAGTTGAATTGAGTATTATTTTGTGTATTTGAGTACCATGCACGGGCTCCTACATTGGTTTCATTATAGCTGCTACAGTGAAATTCACTGTGCTGACTAAAAAGACTTCCCTACAGTGAATCACTGTAGCAAAGTACTCAATTTTATTCAAATAATACTCAGTTTTATTAAGTACTATTGCGACTAAAATTGAGTACTATAGTGACTTTATTGTAGCAAAGTGTTTTTAGCAGTTACGAAACTATCACTATAACAGCTACAATGATTTCATTGTAGCAAAGATACTCAAATATATACTAGTAATACTCAATTGAACTAAGTAATATTGCTACAAAATTCAGTACTATTGCTACAGTGATTTCACTGTAGTGAAGTGTGTTTTAGCAGCCACGACAGAATCACTATAGTGCTACAGTGATTTCACTATAGCTGCTACAGCGGAATCAGTATAGCGCTATAGTGATTTCACTGTAGCTGCGACAATGGATCACTAGGGGTGTAAAATAGGCCTGGCCGGGCCTTGGGCCAAGGGTTTGAGCCCGAGCTTGGCCCGAGTATATATATATTTGGGATTTCGGGCTGGGCCGAGTCGGGTTTGGACTAAAAATATGATTTTTAATAAGAGAAATATGTACACAATATATGGGGTTTCAGGCTGGGCTTTGGGCTCAAGGTGGCAGCTTGAGCCCGGCCCATGGTATGTTCGGGCTGGGTCGAGCCGTTGACTTTTGGGCCGGGCTCGGGCCGATGGGTTTTTTTTTACACCGCTATGAATCACTATAGTGCTATAGTGATTTCACTGTAGCTGCTACAGTGAAATCACTATAGCATCTATAGTGGTCCCACTAGTTCTTGAAACTGCACTTTTCGTAGAGATCGGGTGAAGTTATATATACAATGGTAGGTTGATAATTTCGGCAGCTTAACGAGGGCTATTTTAGTCTTGCATTAACCAAAAGAGCTATTGCAATCAATCCGCTGAAACGTGGACCTAGGCTTAGAGGAAAAGGTTGTTGGGACCTATCCTATAATGAAACTCTTAAAATGGACTATGTGCAGTTTGCCCCTAAAAAGATTCCACGTCAGCATTAAATAACAAACAAATGAGGGTACTTTTGTCAAATTCATTCTAGTTAATATTGTACTGCTCTTCTAGTGCTAGGGGCTAACATTTCAAACTAGAGGGGGTGTCGTAAGTTTTAAAACTAAAGAAGGTGTAAGTGAAAATGCTTGACAATATAGGGGTGTAAGTATAATTTATCTTTTTTTTTTTTTTTTTTTTTTTCTGAAGCTTAATAGACAATTTGGGGTCAAGGCAAATCTCTTCTTCGTAGAGTCTTTTTTTTCAATCAATTAAAACTGAAAGGAAGTTATAGAAGGAGCTGTAACCATGTATTTATTGGGAAATCTATTTATTCACCTTAGTTTGCTCCTTAATTACTTCTCAGAATTCTTCTTATGGTCACTGAGCTTTAGGTTGAATGCGGTTGACTTGAAGGGGTTAATTGCTGGGTTTTTAAATTTGACTTACACCCCCAGAATTATGTTGAAATTAGAATTATAATCCCACTGTTCTTAAAATTTTGCTTCACCTCTACGGGCGACCCTTTAAAAGTGGGGTCTTTTTTTAGACTTACTCCCCCACTTTGTAGGTCTAAATTTTAGTTACAACCCCCACTTTTAACCGGTAACTGTGAAGTTACGGATCGGTCGTAAAGTCAAATTTTTAGAAATATGGGTGTACAAATCAAATTTCAATATCAAATTGCCGAATGCCGACCACAGTCGGCTGTAATTCGCACCACGTGGTGCACGTGCATGGGAGCCAAACGTGAGAACCAACCAGAGGGTGTAAACTGGTGAGGAGATCAGTTTCCCCTAAACAAAAACATTAAAGTGGAAGAGGACAAACTCTAACGGCGCGTTACTTTTATAAGTGAGCCACATGGCACCCTTGGGCGACGGAACTGTTTGACCATGGGCCATGGGATGAACTCTGGGGATGCCGGACCCCAAAGAAATCGAACGGGTTTAAAACCCTCGAGTTGTGAGATGATAGCCGGGCTGAAGCGTGGGCTGGGCTCTAAGGCGAGCTGGGCTAGGTGTCGGGAGGGACTAGGCTAGGCTGGGCCTGCTATGACAATGATTAGTTTTTAACTAAATCTCGGCCGGGCAGTAGCCTGGCCGAACCAACTCTTAGATCCACCCCTGGATGCAGGCTGTGCATACATGACTTGTATGGATAAAATTGCTCTAGTCTTATGTAGGGCTGTCAATGGGTGGAGTTGGGTCCAGACTCAACCAAGTCCGGGTTCGGGTTAATCTTTTTTTTCTTTTTTTTCAATGATCAACTTTCTTTATTGGACTTTATTTTTAACAATGTTTGGTTTTGAAAACATTGTTTAGTCTAATACTGTGGCTTCAATTGTCCAAGTTACTGAACCTATGCCACTTATATTAACCCTACTCACATAGTAAGAATTTTGGGCTTGGCCCAAAGCCCAGTCTGAATCTTTTTTTATGAAGCCCAAATCCAAATCTGGACCAAATTATGCACAATAAATGTGAAAATTAGTATTGATTATGATAAAAAAGTATGTATTCATCGTATATACAAACAAAATAAAAATATCCAGACTTTGGCTCGGGCTTTGGGTCTGATTAGTGGGTGTCCATACTTGGCCAATAACACAATCGGGCTTGAATGTTGGAGCCCAACTCGACCCAAAGCCTAAGCTAAACTTGCCCAAACAAGACATAAATTGGGCCTGACTCAATGGGCCTCGAGGTGGCATGAGCCCATTTACAGCCCTAGTAAGGAGAATACTAATAGCTACTACCCACGCGACGAAGCAGAACTTAATAACTCTTCGCCGGGGTCTAGGCCAGCTGCTCCCTCCCTTCACCTAGAGGGATTTCTAAAGGGCTGCTAATTAAATGTACTACTTTACATGGTGCTCTAGATTGCAAATGTTACATGTTTAATTAGATAAGAAAAATGGGTATTGAGATTGGGAGCCAGATCTCACCATTTCCATATCCATTGCAGCTATTGATGGTGATGGATTTCTTGCGAGAGACATCACCTTTGAGAATACAGCAGGTCCACGTGCAATGCAGGCAGTGGCACTGAGAAGTAGCTCTGATAGATCTGCGTTCTTCCGCTGTAGTTTCCTTGGCTATCAGGATACTTTGTATGTGCATCGATATAACCAATTCTACAGAGAGTGCGATGTTTTTGGCACTATAGATTTTATATTTGGGGATGCGACCGTGGTGTTTCAGAATTGCCATCTATATGCTCGTAAGCCCGCTGACGACCAAACCAACGTGTTCACTGCACAAGGTCGAGATAAAAACGACAGTACAACCGGTATATCAATCCATAATTGCACCTTTGCTGCAGCAGATGATCTTGTTCCTGTGCTATCACAAGTTAAGACATATTTGGGCCGACCTTGGAAGAATTATTCGAGGACTGTTATTCTACAGTCATACATTGACAGCTTAATTGATCCTGCTGGGTGGCTGGAATGGGACGGAGCCGCCGGACTGAGCACTTTGTACTATGGTGAATACATGAACCGAGGGCCAGGTTCGAGCACCGCTGAGAGGGTGAGGTGGGAGGGGTACAGAATTATCAACGACTCAGCAGAGGCACAAAACTTCACTGTTTCCTCTTTTATTGATGGCGGGCAGTGGCTGGAGTCGACATCTATACCCTTTGTAGGAGGCTTGATTTGACTTGTATCATTTATATTGTAGTTACTACATATATTCTGATTCTACCATATTCTCAAAATTTTGAATGTTGTTATTGTTACCATCTTACTTACTCACTTTTTTTAAAAGGTCCTCAAGCAACAATTTTAGTTTTTGTTATACAATGATAATCGAATTCTCATGTAGAATCCAGATACTCGGGTAAGTAAAAAAAGAGAAGAATGGTGACAAGTTTCTTCTCTCCCCCCCTTCCTCCCGAGTCCCTTTGCCCTCCCCCCACATATGGCAGGGCCAGTGGCCAAATCTCCACAAAGTGTCCAGGAAGCACATGCCCTCTTTACAAACCTATATGGAACCCTATGATGAACCCAAGGGGATCGACCTATTTGGAGGCAGTTTGAGAGAATAGAAGGAGTGATACCCTATTACCCACCAGGGGATTGGAGAGTTGGCAAAGCAACTGATGCTTTGGTGATGAGGTTGTGGGTTCAACTCTTCCTCCCCTCGATTTACCCAGGAGTGAAGTGGGAATTGCCGAGTGGGTCGGGCTTCACTCCCGGAGGGATTAGTCCGAGCCTGAAGTGGGCCATTGCCCGAAAGATTTCGGGACACCCGCCGATGTCAAAAAAAAAAAAAAAAGGAGTGATACCCTATTCACTTTCATAAGAACAGGTGAATTGATTGGTCCGCTTGGTTCGAGGGATGATCCTAGATCCTTTGAAGCTCAAGAAAGTACGTAGAAATGATGGCATGCTTGATCGTCTACGGTCACACCGATACTTTAGTCGATTATCTTGTAGTTATAATGGCTTAATACCGGTATCATACTTTGGAATTGAACAAGATTATGCTAGGCTATAATAGGGTTTCGATAGAGAAAATGAAACAATTAAAGAAAGCTAAATTAATGGCTGGATTAATATAGATATAAGTCAGAGAAAATCTAGGACAATGAATCCACCACTAGCTCTATACTAGGCTATTTTACGCTAACTAGGATTCTCTTATTTCAATTGAAACGTTCTATCCATCATGGCCAGGAACCATGATGGAGTCTCAACCAAGATCCCATAACCCTCAATGGCATAAGTCGTCTGCGGTTGGCATGATACGTCCTTTCGGGGCATGGATCGCCTTCACTCGGCATGATTCATCTCATTGATCAGTTGTGGGCACAATTTTATTAAGATATGATACTCTACCATCTCACTCGTGGCATGCACCATCTTTGGTAGCATGATCGACCATTCCGGGACATGGGTCGTCGTCCCTAGATGTGGTACATACTTCACATGATGGCGGTGAAAGTGTTTGCATGACAAGTTTAGGATCTATTTTAACTTCCTACCACAAATCTCATTTTCTAAGATGCAAGATGAAAATAATATCGAATAATTCTATTAAATAGCAAATTGTCATGCAGGAGTTCATCTCGAAACATAGAATCCTAATTAAACGTAAAACAGACTAATACAAAAGGTAGGGTTTCATCGAAGGCCTAGAATTAGCCATTAGTCACGCTAGTGATGACAACGACGAATCTTTAGGTTGTAGCCATGCCTGCCATCCTCTGGTTTTCTACCCTGTGATGGCTTCGGCCATTCGTCTGCTCCAAGCGATGATCAATTTCTTGAACGACTTCGAAAATATCACTATATAACTCCGTGGGCTGTGCTATGATTTTAGTGCTTGGGCTAGGATATTTCTGCGCATGTCGTCCAAACTCGATCGATCGACGTGGAAGCTTGATCATTCAAGTTCGACATATTTTAAAATTATTCTGTGAGGAGACCCTATTGCTACACCTTTAATTAGTCCTAATTAAGGGACTAAAAAGTGTAATTTAACCCCAAGTATAGGGTGTGTAACGAAGTAGCAATCTCGATGAGTCCGAAGTCGATTCCACAGGGACTGAAGGACTAATAGAAACTAGTGTGATGAAAGTGTGTGAACGTGAGTGAAAATAAAGATTTTCCTCTGAGAGTGGAGCACGAGAGAAGAGAACTAAAATGCTAAATTAAAAATAACTAACGAATACGATTAATGAAAGGAGATTCTAATGAAGATGAAGTTAAGGCGTCTGGGTTCAACCTAGTAGTATGTTATGCATTCCTTTTGATCAATAATTCGTACGAGGATAGTATCAAAATAGGTTCTAGCATGCATGCTACAGAGGTTATTAAGCATTGCATATGTCCGGAGTCGATATGTAATCAAAACAACTTATATGCATGCGCTGATTTCTAGAGATATGCATCCATTATAAAAACTAATATAGATTGAAAATTATGTGACGAGAGACTTGTTACGTTAGTGCTATCTTACCACAGGGATTCATAAGCAGTCCGTATACGCGGAGTCAATACAGAGTCAAACGAATGTGCAAGTAAAATAACATACATCATCAGGCAGTGTCATCCATATAAGATTCAATCATAAGAAAATTAAAACGTTATTACTGATCAAAAGAAAAACATAATAACCACTAAGCATCCCCCATAGCCTTAGCTAGGGGTTTAGCTGTGCATGTTCATAGAATTCAACCTAAAAACATAGATGCAGTTAAACTCCATTAATAAAAAAAAAGAAAAACTTGAAGATGGCCGTGGACGAGGCTTCCGACGGTGACGATGGCGTGCGGCGTGAATGACGGCTTGGCTTCGAGCTTGAGCGTGACTTCGATGATGGTGGATGCTAGATGCCGGGTGGAAGACAATGAGGATGGTTGGATGGTGTAGTAGAATCGGTGGAAGATGATTGCCGAAGATGAGGTAGTAGTCGCGAGATGATGAAGGGTTTGGCTTCGACCAAGAGGCGGAGCCAACTAAGGCCCAGTGGGGGCACCTGCCCCCATTGGGATTTGAAATGTTAAAGGTCAATTTCCCTTTGCCCCCCTAAAGTTTAGCTCAAAAAACATTTAACCCCCTTGTAGTTAATTTTTTTCCAAATCGCTTCCCAAAGTTTGAAATATTAGCACATTACCCCTTTTGTCAACTACTTAATTTCCTCATTTGGTAGCACTCATTTGGTGTCGTAACACTCCAAAAAAAAAAACCTCATTTGGTAATGTTTATGTAATCAAAAACTGATTTGAAGGGTGAAAATTTTAGTTTTTTTAACTATAGAGGGGTTAAGTTTTTTTTACTTTAGGGGCAAAGTGTAATTTATCTAAATTTTATACCACTTAGAGGCATGTGTCAGTCCAGCCCTATGGAACCCCCACCCCACTAAAATCTAAATCCAAGAATGGCCGCCAAATACAATTAGTGCATCTGAAGAAAAGAAAAAACAATTCATCTCCAGTAACCAACCTCGACGACGACCTTGAAGTGTTTGTTGCTCACAAGTCGCAGCCTCGCAGGGGTCACACCGGCGCACCACACGGTCTGCTACTTTGCTAGACTGACTCTTGAGCATCAACTCCCCCTACTTGACTGTATCCAGTGTCCCTTAAAACAATAGCATGTTAAGTTCTACCCACGCTTGCAATATCATGAAAAGATAACTTTTAAGGTTTTAAATTTTTTTGCCCCCACTAGAGTGAAATCCTGGCTCCGCCATTGCTTCGACCCCCCCCCCCCCCTCTCCTTAGGGTTGGAATACTTTATATAGGAGAGGGCTGTGTACGTTTCAAAGATACAGAGAGCATTCGGGAAAAGAGATGGCTGTGATCGTTTCGGAATAGGAAAGGAAGAGAGAGGATTTCGGACTTGAGAGCACGTGCATGGATGGGTCTCGGGACAGAGGTGCCATCAATCAATCATGAGAGATGGTTTTGGGAAATGGACGACCCCGATCGGTAAAATATGGAAAGAGAGAAGAGAGACGATCGTAGGTGAGAGAGAGAAGTTCACGGGTTGGAGAGAAAAAGTAGGAGACGGGAGAGATAAGGAAAGAGAGATATGGGCGGTTAGAGATCGGAAGAGAGGGGAACTCGGGTTGGCTACAGATCAAGCAAGAGAGAGAGAGAGAGAGAGAGAGAGAGAGAGAGAGAGAGAGAGTTTCAGTTAGAGAGAAAAACGGACGACTGTAATGGGTTTTTTAGAGAGAGAAAGAAATAGGAGAAAGAGAGAGAAGATCAGATAGCGATTTTAGAGAAAGAGAGAATAAGAGTATTGATGAGAAAGAGAGAGCTGGGTTTAGTGTGCACGGCTTGGATCAGCTTCGGATGGTTAAGGAAAGAGTTAGAGAGAATTAAGGCTAGGAGAGAGAAAAAATAGAGAGAGAAACGGATAGCTGGGCGTTCGGAGCTCGCGATCTGGTCATGGCCTGATGCTAGGGACAACTGGATCGGGTGTTTGGACGGTTATGGAAGGAGAAAGAGAGGGCGCTGGGTTTAGGAGAACGTGGGGGACTCGGCCAGCTGGGCTCATGCATGGAAATGATGATTATGGAGTTCGGATGGCTGTGATGGGATGCCAGGGACACCTGTGATCAGATTTTCCGAGAAGGGGTGTTTATGGGTTGTACGGGTTGAAGAAAACGGACGGCTGTGATGTGTTGCATGTTGGGTTGTTGGGTGTAATGGAATGCTGTGATCACTGTATGTATGGTTTGAATGCATGCATGGGAGATCAATGACCGTGATTAATTTAAGAGAGAGAGATAGATGTTGAAGGAGGCTATGGGTCTCTATTCTAGGATTGCATGAATGGCTGAATTGTAAGGGGCGGTTGGGACTGGTTTCATGGACGTGCAAGGTTTTAGAGACGGGTAGGTGGCCATAGGTTTGGATGTTATCTGTGCCACTTTCACAAGCCACCATCATGCCTGGCCTCATTAAGCTCGGTAGAACGTCCTGGGTGCTTCTTTGGTTCATATCGTGCAATTCGTTCACCCGATGAAATCACTTCTCTGCCAAATCTTGTAATTATCCTTTGCTTCATTGTTCTTCAGAAAATGCGTCCAAACAAGTCGTGGATCTTCCATTGACTCGTTGTGAGAATATACATCACTTTAGCACGATGCCTTTGGGCTAGCTACGTCGATAACCAGATCAATTCCCTAAAAACACACGTGAAATGACTCGTGTAAGGTTCCAATGCGATTATCGATAAAAAAGAATAATTTGGACTATCGTGCTTCGTATTTTTTATGCATGTATCGTATGAGTGTGAACCAATATATCGCTATGTCTGTATTAAAGTCTAGTATGCAATGGTGTAAAGAAAATGATACGGTTTACGAGTATATGAAAGTTTTATGTAGGAAAGCAACAATAATGCAGTAAGAAATAAGCGATAAAATGCATTATTTGGAGAATTAACACACCCCCAACCAGCTTTTTGCTAGTCCTCGAGCAAAATAAGCGAGAATTTTTTTTTAGTAAATGATAAAACAACTTAAAGCGATTTTTGTTTTACTAACAGAAAGTTTTGATGAATAATTTAAAATACTCAAGACTAGAGATTCTACGGCACAAAGCTTGTAGAGTAGTATTAGCCATATCTTAATTTACCGAGTCATCGATTCTGTTCTGATTATTAACCCTCCATTAAAAAATATCAAACTGCCTGTACTTGAGTGCTCGGTGATATCTGGACTTAACACAACTAGAGGTTTGGCTTTCAAGAGTGCGTCAATACTAATAAACACCAAGAACGGTCAAAAGACCTTAAACACTGATTCAAAACCTCGCTGTCTGTCCAGGTTTATGAGAGGTGTAGATATTCACTTTAATACCACAAGGACTTTATATGTGATATTTTATGCTTACTCGTGTTTTTACAGCGACGGCTTTCATACTATCTCCCTTTTTTTTTAGGTCTCCTTTTTTTTAAGGATCTAATTATGTATCCCTTCCTAATTTATATCATGGTAGCTGCACTCTGTGTCCATGACACGCTGCCAAAGCTCTCATAAGTCAGGTAGCCATCCCTACGTTGCTTTTACATTAGATTCACTCTATGTATATAGGATCATCTCATAACCCTATAAACCAGGCTTTACTAATATAGCTGCATATAAGTTAGGACTTCTACATAACTCGACCCTAGACCTTGTAATAGGTAGCTCTTTTTGCTTTACCTGGTTTAATCCACTAGTTGCCCCTTTTTTTATATATATAACCCTATCTCTCCATATAGCAAACTAAGCGAACAAGACAGTCGTAGTTCATCAGGCCTCTAAGTATTATCAGATCAACAACAACCTATAGAACCTATACTCCAAAGGTGCAAGCTAGAAGTGTAGTGTGAAGTTTTCAAAATACAATTAACCTGATACTCCAAAAAAAAAATTAATAAAGGGAACTCAATGTCAACACCTTTTGATTAGAACTTAGGCCTTTTATAATCTATGTTACCAAGTGCCATATAGTCCTAGCAAGAGTATGTAAAAATTATACTCCAAAACTTCCAAAGTAAATAATACCTTTATTTTTTTATAATAGACAAAAAATTAAAAATAATTTTTTTTATAATAATAGGCAAGAAAAAAAAATTTATTTATTTTTTGAAAAATGAATAACCATAATAACTAATTATTTGGAAAAGTATAAAAATATACAGAATTAAAATTCATCAGGATTCCCACCCCCCAACCTAAATATGACATTGTTATCAATGTTTAAAAAAATTATGCATATAATGATATTTCATGGAGACTCAAATATAGAAATATGAAGGATATATCATTTTGCAAGTAAGACATGGAGAATGGTTAGAGATTACCTGAAAAGATGATTGCACATATTTTCACTGCTCTCTAAGGACATTTACTAGAAAGAAAATAGAATAACAAGAAAAACAAAACTAATATACAAGCAAAAGATCTCTAGTAGATATAGAGATTAATCATGATAAACAGGATTTTCCAGAGTAGTAGACTCATCCTCTAGAGTAAAGTTTTTCAAAAATGGTTTTAAGCATTGTCCATTAACTTTAAAGATATTGTCATTATTTGGATCTTCAATTTCTATAGCTCCATAAGGATAAACTGTTTTCACAATAAAGGGGCCGGTCCATCTAGATTTCAGTTTACTAGGAAATAAATGCAGCCTTGAATTATATAAGAGAACTTTCTGAGATGGTTCAAATGTTTTTCGTAAAATATTTTTATCATGAAAGATTTTTATTTTCTCTTTATAAATTCTGTTATTTTCATAAGCCTCATTCCTTATTTCTTCTAATTTATCTATTTGGAGTTTTCTTAGCGAGTTAGACTTATCGAGATCGAAGTTGAATTTTTTTATGACCCAAAAAGATTTATATTCTAATTCTACAGGCAAATGACAAGGTTTTTCATAGACGAGTCTAAAGGGAGACATGTCAATCTGGGATTTATACGCAGTGCGATATGCCCAAAGTGCATCGATCAGTCTTAAAGGCCAATCCTTATGATCTAGATTAACCGTCTTTTCCAAAATATTCTTGATCGTACGACTAGATACCTTGACTTGCCCACTCGTTTGTGGATGATATGGGCTGGCGATTTTATGGGTGATTCCGTACTTTCGCATTAAGGCCTCAAAAGGTCTATTGCAAAAATGTGAACCCCCATCACTTATTATGGCTCGAGGTGTTCTAAATTGAGATAGGATATTTTCTTTTAAGAATTTCAATACAGTTCTGTGATCATTGGTTCTACAAGGAATTGTCTCAATCTATTTGGAAACATAATCCACAGCCACTAAAATATAAAGATTCCCAAAGGAAGGAGGGAATGGGCCCATAAAGTCAATGCCCCAACAATAAAAAACTTCTATGATCAAAATCGGGTTTAGAGGCATCATATTTTTGCGGGTTATCCCTCCCAACTTTTGACATCGCTCACAGGATTTACAGAACTCATGGGTGTCTTTGAAGAGAGAAGGCCAGTAAAAACCACACTGCAAAATTTTTGCAGCAGTTTTCTTTCCAAAAAATGACCACCACATGCTTCTGAATGACAGAAGGAAATGATACTATGAAATTCATTATCAGGCACACATCTTCTAATAATTTGATCTGGGCAATATTTAAACAAGTATGGATCATCCCAGAAATAGTTTCTAACAAGAGCTAGGAATTTTCTTCTATTTTGTTGAGTCCAAAAACTAGAAAATTCACCCATAACCAGAAAGTTTGCAATATCAGAAAACCATAGTGAAGTCACAAGTGCAAATAATTGTTCATCAGAGAATGTATCTTGGATTGGTGAAGTCTCTATGGAATCTGAAATAATGAGGCGGGATAAGTGATCAGCCACTACATTCTTTATTCCTTTTTTATCTTGAATTTTCAAAAAGAATTCTTAGAGTAGGAGAATCTATCGAAGTAATCGTAGCTTAGTGTCCTTTTTTGAAAGAAGGTACTTGAGAGCTGCATGATCAGTGAAAATTACAATCTTGGATCTTATCAAGTAAGATCTAAATTTGTCTAGGGCAAAAATTACTGCTAAGAGTTCCTTCTCAGTAGTAGAATAATTTACTTGAGCACTATTCAAAGTCCTATTAGCATAGTGAATAACATATATCTTCTTGTCCTTTCACTGCCCTAAAACTGCCCCGACAGTATAGTCACTAGCATCCCACATGATTTCAAAAGGAAGATTCCAATCGAGTGGTTGCATAATGAGAGCGGAAGTTAACAAGCCTTTTAACTTGTCAAATACTTTCTGACAATCATCTGACCACTCAAAGATATTTTTCTTCTGTAGGAGGTTGCATAAAGGTCTAGATATAATACTAAAGTCCTTAATGAACCTTCTATAAAATCCCGCATGACCTAGAAAAAAACGTATGTCGATCTCTAACTGTCTTTAGGGTAGGCAAATTGGCAATTAAATCGATTTTAGCTTTATCAACTACGATTCCCTTGGATGAAATAATATGTCCAAGAACAATCCCTTTGATGACCATAAAGTGACACTTCTCCTAGTTTAAAATTAAACTTTTATCTCGACAACGAATAAGGACTAACTCCAAATGATGTAAACAATCAGCAAATGAGGAACCAAACATAGAGAAATCATCCACACAGACCTCCAAATTTTTTTTGACCATATCAGAGAAAATACTGAGATGCATCTTTAGAAGGTTGTAAGAGCATTGCAGAGTCCGAATGACATTCGCTTGTAAGCAAAAGTACAAAAAAATGGTATAGGAATTAAGGTTCAGACTATCTGGTAAAAAATCAGGATGTAAATTTTTTTGCATCGGATCAAATGTAAATTCGTACCATAGTTAGATAATGGTTAATTATGAACTATCATGGTCTCAGAATAATAAATTATAATGTCTATTATCATCTATGGATTATTAGAAGTTTACCTTTTAGGATATATAAAAGCCTAAGGTTATTGATTCGATAAAGATGAAGGTTGAAGATGAAGTTGTGATCTTACTTCCATCTTGATTCATCGCTTATCCTATGCATACGAGCTGCGATGGCAGACTTGTGGGAGTCTAGTCTTTCTCCTAGATCATTGTAAAGAATGCTCGATGAAAACAAACGGATCCGACATGTGGAAGCTCGAAGGGGAGTAAGGCCTATTTTTCTTCTCTTCTTTCTTCTCTGTCATTTTCTCTTTCTCTTTCTTTCCTTCGCTTCTCTCTTGGCCGAACCTCTCAAGGGGAGAGGGGGGCACGATTTTGGCTTGGATTGGGGGTCAAGGGGGGCTTCCTGCGGGTCTGTCTAGCTATTAGGAAGTAGGGTCCTAGAAACCCGGATATACCCATCTTAGTTACCGAGGTAAGTAGCTATGAAAAGATTCCCTATTTCCCTCGGGGTTCTTTCTTCTTAAGTAGCTTTCCTGTAGGGTTGGCCTAGGGATCCAGTTTTTGGATGGGAATAAGAGGCCTACCTTATAGCTTAAGGGGGAAACACCAATACCAACTCGATTAGACAAAACAAAACCTGGGTTGACATCCACGAGGCAAATTCAAGTAAACAACAGGGTTGGCCACTCGGGGATAGACTTGGTTCCTCAATTACTCAGAAATGCACCACCTCTTAGCTCATCTTGGATGAGCTGACCCTTCTCTTACATTAATACTGGGATTTTCGCTTTTGCTCTTGCATTCCATAATGGGAAGAACCTTTTCGTCTATT
The DNA here is from genome assembly GCA_947650365.1 of Chamaelirium japonicum. Taxonomy (NCBI): domain Eukaryota; kingdom Viridiplantae; phylum Streptophyta; class Magnoliopsida; order Liliales; family Melanthiaceae; genus Chamaelirium; species Chamaelirium japonicum. The sequence continues at coordinate 34,416,811 of OX393556.1, forward strand.
CTTTTCGGGAGATAGTAGCAACCTGCAGGCTCGAGAGACCTGTGGAAGAAATCAGGGAAGAGAAGCACGACTCTCTTATACAATAAGTAGGTAATAGAGCTGCACCCTAGGGCCGGCTGCCTCAAAGAAAAGAAAGATAGACTGCCTTCTTTCCATGATTGTTGCTCATAAAGGGGTAGCCTTCATGGCCGATTCCTGCTTTGTTGCTTCGGACAGTTGGAAATATCAAGATTCTTTCTTCTTGGGATGACGAATAAAGGAATCTTTTAAGCCATTTGTACATTAAGGAGAGTGGAGTCGATGAGATTTATTGAATGGTAATCATTTTTTTGGTAGGGCTACCTGGATTCTATTATTACCTCCCTTTATACGCTCTAAAAAGAGGAAGTCACACGATCTTCTCTTCTAAAAAAGTATCCACACTGGATACCACCCTGAAAGAAGCAACGGATTGTACGAGATCAAACACTTGGGGATCAACCGGAGCACCCTTTCACTTTTTTAGTAAGAGTGAAAAGGTGAAGAAGCATGAATAGAAGACGTAAGAGTAAAAAATGTCATTTCTACTAGATACAATGTATTCGAATAGAACTGATCCCATAGAGGACTACCACAAACCTGATGCATGAATGAGCGTGGATTGACGGTGTTGAGAGATTTCCAGCATAAGAAGTAGTTGAACCAGCTTAATAAAAAAGCTAGCAAAAGGGCAGGCTCAGAGTCAGCTTCAGTCAAATAGACTGTTGGCCTCTTTTGGCAGTGAGTATTTCTCTAGTTTTGCCTCCTTGGTTACGGGTGTGAAGCCATCACGTCTTTTAAGTTCGGTGCCATTGTGCCACCAAATCAGTTTTTTTTTCTTCTGATTTCTGTACCTGAGAATCGGAAATACTGGCCTCTATACCCTTATGTCAATCTGCCAATCCCATAATCCGATCGGGTGAGGCATAATAGTTGTCGTCAATCCGAGCTTAGGCTTGTGCAGCTTATTAAATCATTGCAGTAACAACCGCCTTGTTCACACCTAAGCCCGAGGATATCTCGGGCGAATGACAAATCGAACCTCCAACCTTGCCTAGATCTGATCCGACTTGTGTGCTTTGTCATGAGGCTAAGGGTTCTTCGGAGCACAAAGGCATGCTAGCAGTAACACCCGACGTGGGTTTGACCATTTAGTCAGATTAGTACAGTTGAACCATAGTACAACCCTTGGCGTTGGCAATACTGACTAACCGAGATTGTACCATGCAATGGAAGCATCATCTTGCGTACCAATAGACTGGCGTTCGATGACATCTAAAATTACTTGACCCAGCCAACTCAGGCCTAACCTAGTGATATTTAATAGCAATCAAGAATTGTAGGCTCATTGTGTGTACTTGATAGTTCGTGAATGTGACGATCCAGCCAGAGACGGATCGGAGGCCATACTAGTAAGAGAGTGTAATCGTCAACCAGGTGACATCTACTTCTTTGATGGTCTTTAATAGTAAAAAACAAGAACAACTGAAACCAATGGCAGGTGTCCATGACACTGCATACAGGTCCAACTGGGCATCATCGCACATGGTCAAGTATATGAGAAGTTGTTATATGCGATTTTACCTGGTTGAAGATAAGGACCCCGTGCATGCAAGGGTCGTGAACCACTTTATCCGATCGAATAAATTTGACCGATTGACAAAAAAAACTTCACCCAATCGACAGGCAGACGACCGGGTGATTTTCCAAAGGATCGGGAAAAAAAACATAGTTTTTTACCCGATCACCCCAAGCTCCACAGGTTGGAATCATCCGATCGGTCAAATTTATTCGATCGGACGAATTTGACCGATCAGCCAAAAAGACTTCACCCAAATCAACAGACAGACGATCGGGCGATTTTTCAAAGGATCAGGCAAAAAATATAGGTTTTTACCCGTTCGCCCCAAGCTCCATCGGTTGAAAATATCTGATCGATCAAACTTATCTGATCGGACAAATTTGACCGATCAGCCAAAAAGACTTCACTCGATCGACAGGCAGACGATCGAGCAATTTTCCAAAGGATCGGTCGCCCCAAGCTCCATCGGTTGGAAACATCCGATCGGTCGAATTTATCCAATCGGACAAATTTGACCGATCAGCCAAAATGACTTCACCTAATCGACAAACAGACGATCGGACGATTTTCCAAAGTATCAAGCAAAAAACATAGTTTTTTACCCGATCGCCCCAAGCTCCACCGGTTGGAAACATCCAATCGGTCGAATTTATCCGATCGAACAAATTTGACCGATCAGCCAAAAAGACTTCACCCGATCGACAGGCAGACGATCGGATAATTTTCCAAATGATCGGGCAAAAAACATAGGTTTTTACCTGATCACCCCAAGCTCCATCGGTTGAAAACATCCGATCGGTCAAATTTATCCAATCAGACAAATTTGATCGATCGGCCAAAAAGACTTCACCCGATTGATAAGTAGACGATCAGGCGATTTTTCAAAGGATCGAGCAAAAAACATAGGTTTTTACCTGATCGCCCCAAGCTCCACCAGTTGGAAACATCCGATCAATCAAATTTATTCGAACGGAAAAATTTGACCTATCAGCCAAGTTTGACCGATAGGTCAAAAAGACTTCACCCGATCGACAGGCAGATGATCGAGAGATTTTCCAAAGGATCGAGCAAAAAACATAGGTTTTTACCCGATCGCCCCAAGCTTCACCGGTTGGAAACATCCGATCGGTCAAATTTATCCGATCGGACAAATTTGACCTATCGACCAAAAAGACTTCACCTGATCGATAGGCAAACGATCGGGTTATTTTTCAAAGGATCAGGCAAAAAACATAGGTTTTTACCTGATCACCCCAAGCTTCACCGGTTGGAAACATCCGATCGGTCCAATTTATCCGATCAGACAAATTTGCCCGATCGGCCAAAAAGACTTCACCCGATCGACAGGCAGACAATCGGGTGAATTTCCAAAGGATCGGGCAAAAAACTTACCTTTTTGACCGACCACCCAAAGTCCAATCAGTTGAAAATATCCGATCGGTCAAATTTATCCGATCGGACAAATTCGACCGATCAGTCATAAAGACTTCACTCGATCGACAGGTAGACGATAGGGTGAATTTCCAAAGGATCAGGTAAAAAACTTACCTTTTTGATCGATCGCCGAAAACGACCGATCGGTCAAAATTAACCGATCGATCAAAATCATCCGATCGATCAAAATTGACCGATCGGTTGCCAAAGTCCTATCCGCCCGCAACTTTCGACAAGACCTCGATGACACTTGCCCTTGATAGGGGGTTTGGATTTTTGCACCTGGATTCCAAGTCAGTCAGATCAACCTTTAGCTAACTTCGAGGGGGTAACTGTGGGTGCAAATTTTGACCAACACCCCACGATGGGACCCATCGGCATTGCTTGGGGGGTCCATAGAGACGACAGCGAAACCTACCAGCCCTGCCTGGGGGTCTATCGAGATGACAATAGGACCCACCAGCCCTGCCTGGGAGGTCCACCGAGACGACAGTGAGACCCACCAGCCCTGCCTGGGGGTCCACGAAGACGACAATGGGACCCACCAGCCCCCGCCTGGATCCAGACGATAGCTGTAGAAAACCGCCCTTTACCCCGGTTCCCGTCAAAAAATTCCTATAAATAGCAAACCCCACAAATGTAAAAGGATCGAATATCTGATTCCCGAATCAGACTTCTGAAAAATCCAGAGTTCTGACTCCCAACCTTTCGATCTTCTTTTTGAAAAGAAACCAGTGACACTCGGCCTGTCGAGGTCACTTCAATCCAAGTGTTAGTGAATTTTAGGTTGCTCCTTATAGCACGGAGATATAGGCCTTGGCTGAACTTCGAGATCACATCTTGTGTCAACAATCTCTCGACTACGCAGAAGTTTAACTCTGAAGACATCAAAGTCTGAATCAACAAACTAGACAAATGTTTTATCAAACCTTCAACTTGACTCGATTGACTGATTGGGTGGAGTCTTCGGATCGGCACGAAGATCATCCCCCACATCCCACGTCGACGATATGCCATAGTCGGTTGAGTAGCTCGCGGGCATCTGTTGTTTTTGTGCGCGAAGGGATAGGATGTCCAGTGGACCCTGTTGACTTCCTTCTCGGCGATAGCTTGGTGCACCGTCGACGTCGAGGTGATCCCACACCATTTGCCTTGGTGCTTGCGTGGATACCTGACGCCTCTCGATACGCGGCACATGTGATTCTTCAATATGATGACTCATGGTTGGACGAGTCCTTGGTTGGTCTTCATCATCGGTTGGAGAGTTGTAAGCCACAATCCCCGCTTTTTCGGCCTTCTTCTTCAGGGAATCCCTCTCTTGATCGAGATCTGCGTTCTTCTTGAGAAGGTTCAGCAGCTGGAAGTCGGTAGCTGAAATTTGGTACGTAGCCAGCGAGTCCTGCCGATTGCTATGGCATTCTAGCTAGCTGCCTTGCGGCCCCAGACGCTCATGGACATGTTTACGATTGGTTGCTGCAGAGGCTTCTTGCTCGTCTTCGGTCAATACATCGTTTGTTCGATCAGCACCCATCTTCGGAGGGTTGGTGCCAACCTTCACCATCGAGCGCGTTGATGTCGGCATGATGAAGAAGTTGAAATAGACTTGAATTAGGACTTGTGGCTCGTCACCACAAGTTGAGTAAAAGTCGGTAGAAGTGTGGGTATGACCTCTAACGATATCCTATAAACGGTGCCAAAGATTTGTGGGGCGAAGTCTCTGATCAAGACGTCACAAAATTTCCCCCCACAGGTACGTGTTTACACTCGCTAGGGGACCGGTGTGTTGGAGGTCAGTGTTGCGCTCGCTTTAGGGCCTTTTGGGCAGGAACATGCATTTGTTAAAGAAGTGTTTGTTTGGAGCACATTGGAGCACTTCAGTGTACTTGAAAGGCCTAAATATTTTGCCTAGGTAGAGATTTGTGAGTTATAGTCTTGTTGGAGGAGAGAACCCAACCTAGACCCGACCTATGCCACTGCACAGACCCGTGCCCGGGTGCTAGTACCGACGCTCGGGCACCAACCATAGCAGCATGCCCCACCCCCTTCTGCCAATATCGGTGTCCGGGTGCCTACAGGGCGGCTCCCAGGCGCCAACTTCTTTAGGCCGCGGGTTCACCCGTTTTTCTTTTCTTAGACTTTTGGGGTTTTGTTTGGGACGTTGGATGGAAATTAAGAGTGTGATTGTTTTGAGACATTTTATAATATATAAACTATAAAGGAGGTCTAGGGTTTGGGTTTAGAGGATGTGATGATTGTTTTACATGGGGAGAGATTGGAGAGCCGTCGTTAAGGGTTTTAATCGAAGGGTTCTCGAAACCCATTATACTCTTCATCGAATAAGACCTCTAAGGGTGGTTGGATGTCGGCAAGATTACCAAAACAACCTAAAATTTTTGTGACTCCTGGTATGTTTGTGATCTTGATTCCTTTTGTTCTTGCATCTCTGATGTTTGGATTGTTTCTATTATCATCTTTGTTCGTCGCACATGTACAACATGCATCCTCCCTCCCTCCCTCCAGCCTTCTTCTACGACTAATGGTGTTGATCCGGGTGGTTACTCGGCTCCAAGGTCCTACTTGGAAGCCATAGCAGGCTCTGGTCGTGGTTCCTCCCCTTGGGGTAGGCAGCTAGATGCTTCCCATCGCTCCCGAATGGCCGCCATCGTTGATGGGTTGGTGGTGCTAGACAAGGCTAAGCTTCTTGCCTCTCAAGCTCTGTGGCGACAAGCTCTTATTGGTAATTTTTTGGGTCCAAAATTGTCGTTGGAGCCTCTACGGAGGAGGGTAGCACAGAGGTGGCCTTGTGCTGGAAAAATCCAAGTGATGGACTTGCCAAATAGTTTATTTTGCTTTCGCTTTGAATGGGAGGAGGGCCTCCGGGATGTCTGGGAAGGAATCCCAAGGGTCTTCGACGGGCGAGTGCTGATGCTGCAGAGGTGGTCTCCTTTCTTCCAACCACTCTCTGATTCGATCGATCGGACACCGGTGTGGGTTCGGTTACCTGGGCTTCTGATCGATTGCTTTGATGAGGAGCTTGTAATGGATATTTCCACGACGGCCGGAAAGTAAATTTGGATTGATATGAAGTCGGGGGATGGCGCCAGAGGGCTCTATGTCCGGGTCTGTGTGGAGGTCAACCTGACATCGAGCCTCTCGCCAGGGACGAAAGTGGGAACTAAAGAAGATGGGGTTTGTTTTTACCAACCTTTTGTCTATAAGAACGTCCCCTAGATTTGCTTCTCGTGCGGCAAGGTGGGCCACATTATGAATTAGCGCGGGACTGGCTCCCCAGTTGGGCTTGGATCAGTGGCTGCTAGCGCTTCACCGGAGGGGGGTGATAGTTTACAAGTGGAGGTCGATGGTTTGCAGGCGAAAGCCGGTGCAGGTTCCGGGATCCAACCAATGGAGGTGGCCTCATCTTCTCCTCAACCGGCTGCCAGGGGTTCTGAATCTTTTGTCCTTGGATGGTGGTCCCAAAACATAGTCGGCGACGACCCCCTCCGGCAATGTCCCTTCCGGCTACGGCCACTCCGGGTCCTCCTGTTATGTCTAGTCAGAGGCCGACTGAGAGGAGCGGTGGCACAGGGTGGCTGGTGGCCAAATGGGTGGGACCCAATAGAAGGGAAAGGAAGGGGTTGGGGCGTTGGACCAAAGGCTTCTCGGAAACCAAGGCCTCATCCTCTAGTAAGTTTGAAATAATCGAAATTCATTGGCTCTTGAGTACTACAATATGAAAACAATTAAAAAACCTTATATAATTAATAGATGTGCAACAACAATCACCATTTATATTATTTTTCCTGCATCAGAAGCATAGTAAATTAAGTGGAACAGCTATCCAAGACTAGCAGCCAAGTCCAGAAAGATGCTACCCAGCTGAAAAACATTTTTATCCTCCTTGCTTAACAGCGACGTCTCGTTCATTTGGATGAGATTAGGGGTGGCAATGGGTCCTGTCGGGTTGGGTTCGTGTCGTGTCTAGTTTCAGGTCGTGTCCAAAACCCCTAGACCCGGACCTGACCCGTTTAACTAATCGTGTCTAGGTCCTAAACATGTACCTGGCCTGTTTATAAACGGGTAGACACGATAATACCCGTTTACCACACGGGTTTATTTAGTTGACCCGATCCGACCCAATCCGACTCGACCCTACCTAACCCTATAGGCCCGCTGATACTATATATTACAGTATCGAATTGCGGGTAGACCCTACCCGACCTGACACGACCCGTTGAATTTTAAACGGGTCTTCCCGTTTAAGGTGGCATAGGAATTAAGGTTCAAGCTATCCGGCAAAAAAATATGATACGAAAATTTTCGCCTCGAATCAAACTCCAATTCGCACCATAGTTAGCTAATAGTTAATTATGAATTATCTTGGTCTCAGAAGAATAAATTATAATTGCTACAATCATTTATGGATTATTAGAAGTTTATCTCTTAGTACTTATAGATGCCTAAGGTTGTAGATTCGATGAAGACGAAGGTTGAATATAAAGTTACAATCTTGCTTCCGTCTTGATTCAATGCCTATCCCACACATACGAGCCGCGATTGTAGACTTGTGAGAGTCTTCTCTTTCTCCTACATCTTCCTTCTCTCTTATTTTTTTTTCTCTTTCTTTCCTTCTCTTCTTTCTTGGCCGAACCTCTCAAGGGGAGAGGGGGGCATGGTTTTGGCCTGGATTGGGAGCCAAGGGGGGCTTCCTTTGAGTCTACCTAGCTATTTGGAAGTAGGGCCATAGAAACCCGAATATACCCGATAGACCCACTGATACTATATAATACAGAATCGGAAACCTCTATGTATGTTAATAGAAGAGCATACATTGAAGCCTTCAATGCATGGGCATACATTGAAGCCTTCAATATATATATATATTATACCTCGCCATACCCGTACCCTATTTTTTAAGGTTTTACCGTATCAGCGTACCCGTACCAGTACCCGTGCTTCATAGGCGTGGAGTATTTGCGCAGGTGGAACGTTGTACCGGGCTTCAAGTCAATCCAGGTAAATCTAGCATTCAGTTTTCCCGCAAGGTGTAGGCTCGAGATAGACGCAACATTCTTCTGGCCTTACGGATGCGGGAGGAGTCAAGTCCTTGGACCCATCTTGGGGTCCCAATTCATGGTACTCGCATCCTTTCTACTCACTATCAGTTCTTGGTGAGTAAGCTGGAGGCTAGGCTATAGGGTTGGAAAGCCAAACTTCTAACCCAAGCTGGGCATGTGGTCCTTATTCGATCTGTCCTTGCCGCTATGCCAGTTCACGCCATGAGCTCGGGGTGCCTTCCAATCGGAATTATCCAACATTTAGACCGGATCTGTCGGGCTTTTTTCTGGGGCCATCCGACCGGTGGTCGTTGACTACATCTCATTGCCTGGGATGAAATCACTTAAGTCTCGAAAGCCAGAAATTCTGATATACCACGTTAAAAACACAAATCTATTGATTTCTTTTATATGTCTGATTTTAGGGTACATGTAATGGTGATCACCTTGTAACGAGATCTTGGGCACTAGATGTTATCAAAGCTTGCTCCAAACAGCACCTAAGGTAGTGCCTAAGGTTTCATTCTAAAAGGAAAAGTGTGCTGGTGGGTTGCAAGTCCAGAGCTTCATGACCATGCAAGTGCAACAGAGCATTGCAGGCCTACATTTCGTTCTAATGAGTCAATAACTTGGTGCTCGATGGATCAGATCGAAGTATCATTTGGAGGCTGATCATTGGAAAATTGGAGCGGACGACGCGTTTCTCAATTGTTGGCTAATACCATGAGACGGGTCAAGGCTCTGGGTCCTTCGGTGTTGGGCTTACGACCTAAGTATCTATGTATGCTCCAAGACTTGCTTGGCAGTGGGGCTAGCCTTGCTTGGGATTGTTGTCGATCCGGATAACTGGTGGGACGATTCCCTATGGACTTTGCGCGTGTCACCTCGCGTACACTTGTTTCTTTAGAAATTGCTTCATAATGCCCTTTCAACAGCCTCCCTGCTTCGAGCCCGTCTTGGTTGGGGGTTCGGTGCTTGCCCTTGGTGCGGCACTGAGGAGGAGGATCTTGCTCACCTGTTTTGGCAATGCCAGAGGGCGGTGGATTATTGGTTGTTGTTCCCTCACATCACTAGTATTATGGGTTCGGACATTAATATCATGGCTCCGGGGCCAAAAGCCTTTTGTAGGTCAGCATCGCCATTACCTAGGGAGTTTGTGGCGGTTGGTCTCTGCGTTCTGTGGAAGACTCGGTGTGCTCAGTTTTTTCCAACATTCCGCTCCTCCACTTATGAACTCCGCACATCATGCGGTGGATGTCGGCTATCGATTTTTCCAAGGAAGCCTAACTCAGTCTACTTTGGTGATAGGGGTGGAAGTTGTTATGTGGACAGATGGTTCTTTCCCCGATCAGGGCAAAGTTGCTAGTGGTGCTTGGGTCCTAACTACCACTAGTGGTATTATTCTTGCAGTGGCTGCCTTCCGACGTAGGGTAAATACTCCCATGAGCTTTGGGCTCTCAAATCTGCATTCACGGAGCTCGCTTGTCGGTGGCACAAAAATGTGGTTATTCTTACTGATGCTAAGAGGGTGCGGGATGCTCTGGTGATCGGCAAATGTATCTTCGACGACACCTGCCCTCTGATTCTGGATTGTCATAATATATGGCAGCACCTGGAGGGGGTGTCATTGCAGTGGATTCCGAGGTCGGCAAATGGCGCTGTACACTGGCTAGCGACAGAAGCGCGGCTCCATGGGACAGAGGGTTATGGGCTGTCTTTAGTTTCAGATGTTTTGTCTTTCCTTGTTTGGGAAGACCTCCAGGTTGTTTTGTAATGACAATCTCCCATCTTACCAAAAAAAATGTACAACATGCATCCTCTAGTAAGTTTGAAATAATCGAAATTCGTTGGCTCTTGAGTACTACAATATGAAAACAATTAAAAAACTTATATAATTAATAGATGTGCAACAACAATCACCATTTATATTATTTTTCCTGCATCAAAAGCATAGTCAAGTAAGTGGAACAACTATCCAAGACTAGCATCCAAGGCCAGAAAGATGCTAGCCAGCAGATAAACATTTTTATCCTCCTTGCTTAACAGCGACGTCTCGTTCATTTGGGTGAAACAATCTTCACAAACTGTGGGTGTGTCTACTACAGCAGTGATTTTTATATTGGCACCAACAAGATCTCCGGATTTGATACGGGTGACTGCGGAGTCAATTTCGGGGCTATTGAGATTATAAACGTCCGAACACGTGCTCAGCAGGCACATCCTGGTCCTTGGTGGGAGCCCTTCTTGCTTTAGGAGCGCATCGATCTTTGTCTGGGTGCTCGTGTAGTTGGCCTTCAGGAGCTTGGCGACGATGAAGGCGAGGCCCTTGGTGTCGGCGGTATGGCTCTCGGGATCAACTTGGAGGGATGTGACACAGAAATTGTAGTCGATATCAGGGTCTCGTCCGGATAATTTCTTGCACGCCTCTTGAAGAGAGGCTGCGGAGAAGGAGAAGTTGTGCAAGAGGAGGAAGACGATGACAGTGAGAGAGAGGAACGCCTTCATTGTTGTTGTTGTTTGTTCCTTCCATTGCTGCTCCAATTTAAAGCATAGCAAGGGCAGAGAGATTGGCTGTAACTGAACGGGATTCACATAGCCATGAGAATAATTGAAATGATTCAGTTTGATATGGAGTATTAATTGTTTAATCCTTGAGAGCATGAACCTCTCGAGGCCAACATCCCGTTGGTGCATGTTTTAACAGGATAGATTTGAAGGGTCGGTGCATGTATCTACCGCTTGGCACCAGCTCACTTTCCTGAATAGTCATGCATAGGATGCAAGGCATGAAGGATGAGATTAGGGGTGGCAATGGGTCCTGTCGGGTCGGGTTATTGTCATGTCTAATTTCGGGTCATGTCCAAAACCCCTAGACCTGTACCCGACCCGTTTAACTAATCGTGTCTAGATCCTAAACCTGTACCCGACCCGTTTATAAACGGGTAGACACGATAAGACCCATTTACCACACGGGTTTATTCAGTTGACCCGATCCGTCCCAATTCGACTCGACCCTACCTAACACTATAGACCCGCTAATACTATATATTACAGTATCAAATTGCGGGTAGACCCGACCGACCTGACACAACCAGTTAAATTTAAAAGGGTCTTCCCGAGTCTACCGTGTCCAGACCCTAAACCCGGACCCGATCCGTTTATTAAACGGGTCTATCGTGTCGACCCGTTTATGAACCTCTCGAGGCCAAGATCCTGTTGGTGCATGTTTTAACTGGATAGTTCTGATGGGTCGGTGCATGTAGCTAAGGCTTGGCACGTGCCAGCTCACTTTCCTGAATTGTCATGCAAAGGATTCAGCGCATGAAGGATGAGATTAGGGGTGGTAATGGGTCGGGTTGGGTTCGTGTCGTGTCTAGTTTCGGGTCGTGTCCAAAACACCTAGACCCATACCCGACCCGTTTAACTAATCGTGTCTAGATCGTAAACCTGTACCCGACCCGTTTATAAACGGGTAGACACGATAAGACCCGTTTACCACACGGGTTTATTCAGTTGACCCGATCCGACCCAATCCGACTCGACCCTACCTAACCCTATAGACCCGCTGATACTATATATTACACTATCGAATTGCGGGTAGACCCGACCCGACCCGACCCGTTGAATTTTAAACGGGTCTTCCCGAGTCTACCATGTCCAAACCCTAAACCCGGACCTGACCCGTTTATTAAACAGGTCTATCGTGTCGACCCGTTTACGACCCGAACCCGTTTAGCTCTGACCCAGACACGCTAACTTCGTGTCGGGTCTGAAATTGCCTGCCCTAGATGAGATGCAGGAGAATCAGCGATCACTACTAATTCAGTACTACAACATATTTGATCAAAATCGACCGCAAAATATGGCCGTTTATATATTTAATCGACTGCATAGCCGCCTCAAATGATGGCCGTTTTTGACTCCGTCGCAAAAGTTTGATTCTTCATGACAACTGGATTTGCCTGACTTTTTTCCGCAGAGTTGATGGACCGCCGGATCTGCTTGACAATTTCCGGCTGGATTGGTGAGCCGTTGAATCTATTCGACCATTTCCAACGGTACTGATGGGCCGTCGGATCTTCTCCACCTTTTTTCGCAGGATTGGTCGGTCATCGGATCTACTCCACTTTTTCTGGTGGGGTTTGGTGGGCTGTTGGATATGTTGCTGCTGCATCGTTCCCTGTTGTGTAAGGACCTGTTTTTCTCTGCCTAAAATAGAACCTGATACGCTACTTTTCCCTGGTGAAAGATACGTAATGCCCTAGTACACTCACACTAGTATGAGTGCACATGAATTGGACACAGGTTTGTGCACATGAGTGTGCATATGAGTGGCTGTGAGGTTTCCCAAAAGAAAAAGACTGTAGATACCTATTACTATTGTTGGTCTGAGCACACAGCGAAAGCGTGTTTCACCACCCAAAAAATGGCATAGGAATTAAGGTTCAAGTTATTCGGCAAAAAATTGTGATGCAAAAATTTTCGCATCGAATCAAACTCCAATTTGCAACATAGTTAGATAATAGTTAATTTTGAATTATCTTGGTCTCAGAAGAATAAATTATAATGGCTGCAATCATCTATGGATTATTATAAGTTTACCTCTTAGTACTTATAGATGCCTAAGGTTGTAGATTCGATGAACACGAAAGTTGAAAATAAAGTTACGATCTCGCTTCTGTCTTGATTCAATGCCTATCCCACGCATACGAGCCGCGATGGTAGACTTGTGAGAGTCTTCTCTTTCTCCTAGATCTTCCTTCTTTTCTTTCTTCTCTCTTATTTTTTTCTCTTTCTTTCCTTCTCTTCTCTCTTGGCTGAACCTCTCAAGGGGAGAGGGGGGCACGGTTTTGACCTGGATTGGGAGCCAAGGGGGGCTTTCTTCGAGTCTGCCTAGCTATTAGGAAGTAGGGCCATAGAAACCCGGATATACCCATCTTAGGTACTGGGGTAAGTACCTATGAAAAAATTCACTATTTTCCTCGGGGTTCTTTCATCATAAGTAGCTTACATGAGCTGACCCTTCTCTCACAATACTGGAATTTTTGCTTTTGCTCTTGCATTTCATAATGGGAAGAACCTCTTCATCTATTCTCTTCGGGGGATAGCAGCAACCTGCAGGCTCATGAGACCTGTGGAAGAAATCAGGGAAGAGAAGCATGACTCTCTTATAAAATAAGTAGGGAACAGAGCTGCACCCTAGGGCGGACTGACTCAAAGAAAAGAAAGATAGACTGCCTTCCTTCTAGGATTGCTGCTCATAAAGGGGTAGCCTTCATGGCCGATTCCTGCTTAGTTGCTTCGAACAACTGGAAATATCAAGATTCTTTCTTCTTAGGCTGACGAATGAAGGAAGCTTTTTAAGCCATTTGCGCATTAAGGGGAGTGGAGCCGGGGGGATTTATCGAATGGTAATCATTTTTTTGGTAGGGGCTGCCCGGATTTCATTGCTACCTACACTCTAAAAAGGGGAAGTCACTCGATCTTCTCTTCTAAAAAAGTATCCACACTGGCTGCCACCCTAAAAGAAGCGATGGACTGTACGAGATCAAATGCTTGGGGATTAAGCGGAGCACACCCTTTGCTTTTTTAGTAAGAGTGAAAAGGTGAAGAAGCACGAATAGAAGACGCAAGAGTCAAAAATGTCATTTCTACTAGCTATAACGTATTCGAATGGAACTAATCCCATAGAGGCCTACCACAAGCCTAGTGCATGAATGAGAGTGGATTGACGATATTGAGAGATTTCCAGCATAAGCAGTAGTTGAACCAGCATAATGAAACAAATAGCAAAAGGGTAGGCCCAGAGTCGGCTTCGGCCAAATATATGGTCGACCTCTTTTGTCCATGAGTCGACCTCTAGTTTTGCCTCCTTGGTTTCTGATCAAGAAGGCACGAAAATTTGCCCCACAGGTATGTGTTTACACTCGCTAGACGACCAGTGTGTTCGAGGTCATTGTTGCGCTCACTCTAGGGCCGTTTGGGCAGGAACATGCATTTATTAAAGAAGTGTTCGTTTGGAGTATATTGGAGCACTTCAGTGTACTTGAAAGGCCTAAATATTTTGTCTAAGTGGAGATTTGTGAGTTATAGACTCGTTGGAGGAAAGAACCCAACCTAGATGCGACCTGCGCCACTGCACAGCCCCGTGCCCGGGTACCAGAACCGTCGCTCGGCCGCCAACCATCGCAGCATGCCCCACCCCCTTCTGCCAATATCGGCATCCGGGTGCCTACAGGGCAGCTCCCAGGCACCAACTTCTTTAGGCCGCAAGTTTGCCCGTTTTTATTTTCTTAGACTTTTGGGGTTTTGGTTGGGACATTGGATGGAAATTAAGAGAGTGATTGTGTTGAGACAGTTTCTAATATATAAACTATAAAGGAGATCTAGGGTTTAGGTTTAGAGGATGTGATGATTGTTTTACTTGGGGAGAGATTGGAAAGCCGTTGTTAAGGGTTTTAATTGAAGGGTTCTCGGAACCCATTATACTCTTTATCGAATAAGATCTCTGAGGGTGGTTGGATGTCGGCAAGATTACCAAAACCACCTAAAAATTTTGTGTCTCCTGATATGTTTGTGATCTCGATTCCTTTTGTTCTTGCATCTTTGATGTTTGGAATGTTTCTATTATCATCTTTGGAAATTGCTTCATAATGCCCTTCCAACAGCCTCCCTGCTTCGAGCCCGTTTTGATTGGGGGTTCGGTGCTTGCCCTTGGTGCGGGACTTTTATTCAAATCCAGTACAATTACATCGAATGAAAAGGAACCACACGAGTTGGGCTTCCACAAGTTCCCCAAGTACCAAGGGCAAAACAAGTTGAGGTATATGTTGGTTGGGTTGGGTATGAGCAGACCCTTCAGCTCCCACCACCAATACTGTTGGAAAAGGACGGACAATGACCGTCATTTTTCAATCTGTCATTTTTTAGGCTGTCGTTTTTCAATGCTTGTCGTTTTTTACCACTAAAAAATATGTATTGACCGTCATTCATTAAAAAACAAATTTTGTCTGTTGTTTATTTATATAGTTTATTCATCAAATTGCTGTGGTACGTCCCCCCCCAACACACACACACACGAAACTGGATATAATATCACATCCAACAAAACATTAACCGAACCATTTATACATAACTTACAGGTTTTCTAATATTCAATCATTACAACTACACAAACTGAATCAAATAAATTTATGCATTTTTTCTTACCTAAATATAATTGCTTCCCACAATCCTCGATCAATAAAAACATATTTATATTAAAAACAACATATAGGCAAAAGATGAAGAAAGCATAATATGTTGATTTACTTTCTTTCTATAAAACCTCGCCAGACATGTTGTTGCTGTGTGTGTGTGTGTGTGTGTGTGTCAGCTTAGTCGGAGAAGGGGAGGTGATAGTGCATTGGGATAGAGGAAAAAGGAGGGAGAGGTGCAGGTGAGAAAGAGGGGTACCAGGGGTGGCAGATCATTGCCTGAAGTCAGAGAGAGAGAGAGAGATAATAACCCTTTCTTCTTTTTTTTTGAAAGGTAGATAAATAAATAAAAGCTAACAAATAGAAATTACAAAGCACGAGATAAGAACCACAGTTAGTCAGCCAACATGGCCACTACCTATGAGTTCTGCTCCCTAAAGAGCTACTCAATCTAACACTAGCTAAAAAATAAATACAAAGAAACAGCCTGGCTAACACAACAAACCAACCAACCGTTAACCAAAATAGCTATCCAAGGAAGAAAATACCTCTACTCCTCCCAAAGAGAAGAGTAAAAGCCAACCCGATCGCCAACGACCACCAGTAGAAGGGCCCACCTCCAGCTGAGAGGATGAGGAATGAGAAGGGCTTGGGCCCTCCACTAAAAGAGAAGCTTGAAAGTGAGGAGCTGAAAGGGCTTGGGCCCTCCGCCTTCTCCAAATAGCTAAGGCTGCAGGAAGACTTCCACTCCTCCCAACTCAAAGAAGATTGAATTCCAACCCGGACATGAAACACTCAAGAGCCAAATGCCACCAACCGAATGGCCCATCACAAGATGAAGGAGGAGGAATTAGAAGGGCTTGGGCCCTCCGCCAGTAGACTTGAAGGTGAGGAACTAGAAGGGCTTGGGCCCTCCCGAGAAGAGAGAAACCAAAAAGGCGAGACCCAACAATTACCACCCAAACCAAGTGATCGAGCATGAGCCTTCGCCGCACCACAGCAGTGAAGAGCAGCTCGTCCCCATACACAGTTAGCCAAACTGCAACCCATACTGGCAAAGGCGGCCACCATAGAAGCAGTCCGGCCCTTATTTCTACAAGATCAACTTCCAGAAGACAGAACCACCATCTACCGCACCATAGAAGTAGACCCAAAGTCTTACAAGTGCACAACATAGCAGCAGAGCACATCAATCACAAATTAAAGGCAACTATTTGGATGATCAATTGGCGAGTCAGACATAGGAACCGAAGGTCTGAAAGCAATAGAGCTGGTCCAGTTGGTGATCAGTCATTCAATAAGTGGAGTAATCTTGCTGCACACCACTGTCTGAAGAATCTCAACATATCTATTTGTTACCTTAGAGAAGATCTCCACTTTGGCGAGTCATACCCCATTCTTCATTTCCAGTGTTAGTGTATTTTGTAAATCTTTCCATTTATGGTCGAAGATTAAGTCTCAAAGAGACAATAGATCTCAGGTGATTCGATTCCAACAAGATTGGCAACCTATTAACTCATCATTCAAACGTCCCTTGATATGGGGATTCTGTTTGTTATATCATTTATCATTTATTATCTTTTCATGCATATATTTTATAAATATAGTAATACAACACCTATGAGATATAAGGGTTTTCTGATACCCTTACATGGTATCAGAGCTTTCTGCGATCATGGGAGACTCACCTCCTAGTTCATTCAGCGCCGATGTAATCAAATATGTATATTATTCTCCATCTTCCTACCCGATTGTGAAAATAATCCAACATAAGATCTTCTTGCAGCTTACACGTGAGGAGTATCACCTATGGACTTTCTGCATCAAAGGTTTTTCAGTTGCCCGCTTCGAGTTTATCGTTTGATTTCAAAAATTTATTCTATGAACATTGTCTTTTGGGCAAATGTCAGAAATGTTTTAAACTTAAATAAAGATCATTTATCACATTTGTTACGTACCATTTACTGTGATGTTTGGGGCCTCCCTCCAGTTGTTTTTGTTGAAGGATATCAATATTATGTTTTATTTGTTGATGGGTATAGCCGCTTCACATGGCAATTTTCTCTTACTCAGAAATCTGATATGTTTGAAATATTTGTTCACCTTCACAAGCTTGTGGAGAATTCATTTACAACCAAATTTAAGTATTTTCAGAGTGATGGTGGGGGCGAATTTATCATTCAATCTTTTACTGATTACTTTCAACATTATGACATCTTTCATAAAATCTCATCCCCACATACTCTTGAGCAAAACAGTATTGTAGAACGTAAGCATCATCGTGTGGTTGATCGAAACATCACTCTTTTTTTCTAAAAGTCATGTTCCCAAATATTTTTGGGTTCATGCGTTTGCAACTGCACTTTATCTTATTAATAGGTTGCCCACGCATGTTCATCAGGGCGATACGCCATACTTCGAGATTTTTATCCAAACCGTTCGACTGTGTTGGCCTACGGATCTTTGGAAGTGCTTGCTACCCAGTTGTGCCTCGTGCCATGTTCTCCAAACAGGATTTCAAATCTACAAGGTGAATTTTTCTGGATTGTAGTGCTTCACACAAAGGTTACAAAGGTCTCGATCCCACAAGCGGTTCTATTATCATTTCTCGACATGTCGTGTTTGATGAAACATGCTTTCCGTTCAGCCTTTTGCATCGCATGCTCCCTCGCTGCCCATCGCGCGATCCTTGCCACCATTTCCATCTAAACTTCATCATCAATTTACTTCGTCCTTGTCATTGCCGAGCATCTTGCCAACATTAACCCTTGTTTCCACACTCTCAGTACCGCCCTTGTTCGACTCATTGCCCACGCCTTCCACTTCATCTCAACCATCGTCTATGGTTTCACCATTAAGCCCACCTCTGTCTCCATCGCCTCCTCGTAAATATTGGTTGCCACCACCTCCCCCTTCTCATCACATGGTCACTCACACTCATAATGGTATTCGAAAAACCAAAATCTTACCTTGCCATGTGCTACCTAATTCCATCATGTCATCTCACTCAAACCACCTACGAAACCGAACCTTCATCTTATCCCCAAGCTCGCCTTCATCCCCAGTGGGCGGGGCACCGCGATGATGGAAGGATTCAATGCTCTTATTAAAAATGGCACCTGGTCTCTAGTCGCACCTTATCCCTCTATGAATATCTTCGATAATAAGTGAGTATTCCTCATTAAACACAATGCTGATAGTACAATCGAGCGCTGCAAAGCTCGATTGGTGGCAAAGGGATTTCATCACAATATGATCATGATTTTGGATAAACATTCAGTCTTGTGGTTCGCCAAGGTACTATTTGCTTGGTCCTTCTTTAGCTCTCACTTTTAATTGACCTCTTCATTAACTCGATGTTCGTAATGCGTTTCTTCATGGCAACTTGCAAAAGGGTGTCTTTATATCCCAGCTGCCCAGGTTTGCTGACAAGGATCGTCCCTCCTTTGTCTGCAAACTTCATAAATTATTGTATGGCCTCAAGCAGGCATAAATGGCCTGGTACCTGAGATTCAGCTCCATTATCTCTCACCTTGGTTTTATTTGATGATCTTATGATGCCTCCTTATTTGTTTCTCATACAAACAAAGCTATAGATTTGATTCTTGTCCATGTCAATGATATTATCATCACAGGCAGTAGTCCTACTCATATACGTCTTCTGGTGGATGCTTTTCGCTTTCAATTTGACATTGAATAACCTGGTGATTTGTATTTCTTTATTTGCATCAAAGTAATTCGTACTACTTCCACCATCTTTCTCTCCCAAACCTACCATGCAGTTGACTTATTTTAACATTTTGGCATGGATATTGCCAAGCCGATCAAGACACTTATTGTTGTTGGTACAAAGCTTTCTATTTTGGATGGTGAGCCTCTCTCCGATGCTTCTAAGTTTTGGTAACTGGTTGGTGCACTACAATATTCAACGATTACCCATCCCGATCTCTCTTATACTGTCACCCGAGTCTGTCAATTTATGCACTCACCTTCGGCCGCTCATCTACTTACTACGAAGCGTATTCTACGCTATCTCAAGGCCACACTTAGTCATGGATTACTTCTTCGAGCCTCATCTGATGACTCTTCTTCGTGGCTTCTCTGATACCGATTGGGCTACTGACATAGATTCTCATTGTTCTATTACAAGTGTTTGTTTTTATTTTGGCCTCAATCTTGTCTCGTGGTTCTCCAAGAAGCAACCAACCGTCTCACGATCGAGCTCTAAGGTAGAATATAGAGTGTTAGCCTCCCTGGGAGCTGAGGTACTTTGGCTCTTGCATGTCCTTCAGTTTCTCAAATTGTTTCCGCCCAAGGCACCTCTTCTCCTTTGCTACAACATCAATGCTACTTATATGGCCACCAATCCGGTCTTCCACAATCGCACAGAGCATATAACCATCGATGTCCACTTTATTCGTGAGAAATTTGCTTATGGAATTCTTTGTCTTCAACACGTGCCAACCAAGGCTCAATATGTTGATTGCCTCACAAAGGGTCTTGCAAGCCCATGCTTTTAATTCTTGAGCTCCATGCTTTTGTGTCGTTGATCACTCCACACCAGCTTGTGAGAGGGTGTTAGCAGATTTTGTAAATCTTTCTATTCATGATTTACTATATTTTCATGTAAACCTTTATAAACCCATGAGATATAGGGGTTTTCTGATACTCTTACACCCGGCATAACCTATCATTCCCTTTCTATACTCCATCCCTCTGAACCTCCATAACCCATCACCCCCTCGCTGTTACGTCCGTCACTATCATACCGCTGATGCCTCCACCGGCCATCTTCGACCCCGACACCTTCGAAACCCCTCCCCTTTTTCCCTCTCCTCCTATTTTTTATTGTCAGAATTGTTGTCCTCCACACCCCCCTCTTTCTCTCGTAGTGCTGAATATGTCGGTAACGGGAAGGGAAAGGGAAGACAGCGACGAATCTGACGATGGTGAAAGAGGATAAGGAGAAGGGGGAAGATGAGCCAATTATAAGGACGAAAAAGGAGGAGGAATAAAGGTGGTGGAGGTTTCGACGATGGGGAAGGAGGGGAAAGCGAGGGAGGAGGATGAGAGGCAGGTGGTGGCAGTAGCGATGGGGGAGGAGGAGGGGAATGGGAGGACAGATGAGGAGAGGCGGTGGTAGCTACAAGCGGTGGGGAAGAAGGAAAGGAATGGAAGGGCGAAGGAGGATAGGCTGTGGCGTCGGTGACGGACGTACCATTTAGGAGGTGGTGGCATGTGAAGATACAGAGGGGATGTGGTATGAAAGAGGGAGGATGGCATGGGATGTACTGGGAAATGAAGGGTATGCTAGTTATACCCCACACAAATATGGAAAATGAGGGGGGAGAGAGTATGATGGAGTAATTTTTGGGTGTGAATAAAGTTTATTTTTTTAAATAAGGGGGGGACGTGGCGATGGATCAAAACAAGGAGGAGGGGAAGGAAGGCAAAGACGATATTGTCTGAACAAGAAGGAGCAGTGAGGAGGGTAAATGTAACGACATATACGAACATAAAAAGAAGGGAAGGGAGTCAAAGGGAAAGGAAGAGGAAATGGTGATCCAATTAGAGCACCACTTTTATTTGTATATGAATGCACCAACGAGACTATAGGGTTGCTATAATTGGGACCCAAAATATTGGGATTTTAAAGATTTAAAGGAGAATGGTTTTGAACTTCTTCTTTATTCCATTATTGATTGTATGTATATTCAAAATACCATATTCCTTGGTTGTAAGGGAAGAAATAAAACAAAAATAGATGGAGTCTATGATAATTGTATGTATGGGTTATTTGATATGCTCTAATGTATATGAGAAAGGATATCGATGATGTCTAGCGATTGTTAACGAAGATGGCTTAAGAATTGATCCTTATCAAGGGTTTAAGGGTCTGTTCTTTTGGTGAGACATAAATGGAATGGGAAATTAGTTTGATTGAGACATTTTTGAGTAAAGACAATGATGTCTCAGAAAATTAAATGTCCAATGTTCTTTTCTACTTGGTAAATCCAACTAAATTTTCATTGACATTCTATTTTTTTTTTCTACTTTGAACTTGCCCTAAATAACATATCCTATTTTAGTAGGATTGCCCTCATAAAAAATAAATATCCCACCACAAATAAGCAAACAATGTTCGACCAAAAATAGTTTTATAAGAGATGAGTTTGTCACTAAACAAAACACAACACCCAATTACATGCTTTATGTCATAAGACAACTGACCCAATTAGAATCACAATAGGCACGTAGTACATGGAATTAGAGTACGCAAGAAATATCCCTTTATTTTGGTGTGGTTTTGAAATAGCGAAGAAGATGAATAGTAAATCAAAATGAGACTTTCTTGAGTACCACATGAATTGACTAAGGATATGGGTGATATAAACAATGTTAAGTTTCGTAATAGCATGATAAATAATGTGACCAATGGGATGTCGATCATGGCAAGGTTGCAGATATGATTTTCATCTTGAGAAAAAAGCTTCAAACATTTTTCTATGGGATATGTAGCATGATGAGCATGATGTGACACATGTATCTTTAAATATACCTAAGGTGCAATTTTGTTGGGTGAGAAAAATATCGTATTTTGAATATGTATGAGTGTAACTTCGATGCCCTTAAATGAGAATATCATCATAGTTATCCCCTATCTTTGCATTCCTAGTAGCTAGGAATTGGAGATTGGATGCATTGGAGGCTATTTAGGAGTTATCAAGTGTTGCTGTGATGTGGGAAATGGCACCACTGGGGAAACTTACCATTGGGGAAACCTTACCAGGGGTAACCTTACCTTGGGGAAATATTACCTGGATTTCGGATGGGGACTTTACTCTGGGGTGAAGACTGGGAATGGTTTTGACCCCCGGGGTTATTCTCTTCTCTGCCCTGGATTTGGTTATATGTGACAGGGACACCATATAGCTAGATGAAAGAGGAGTATGGAAGATGCGAGTTTGGAGGGCCCAAGCCCTTCTAGATCCTCGAGTTTTGAGTAGTGGGGAGTTGTAGTCCTATTGAGAAGGTAATGGATATCTTTAGTATTGCGAAGTGGGACTTGTGGGTGGGTTCTATATTTGATTGTTTGCTTCAGATATGGGTTGGGTCTAGGATCCTATGATAGCTGCCATGTTGGGCTGCCTATTGTATGGATCTGAAGTCATTGTTCCTGATGTTACAATGCCCAAGGATGCTGCTGCTGAGGATGATGCTGATGCTGTGCCTGATGCTGTAAAACCATATATTGCTGATGCAGTACCTGATGTTACACTGCCTAAGGATGCTGTTACACAAGTAGATGCTGCTGCTGAATGTCAAGAGGCAAATATTTTGCAAGTAGAGGCTGCTGCTGAAAGACCAGATGCTGCACTGCTAGAGCTTGATGTTACGCAAGCTGAGGCTGATACTGAGCGGCAAAAGCTAACAGTTACGCAAGCATAAAGTATAGCTAGCAAGGGGGGAGGGGTTCTGATTGTCCTCGCTCTCGCTAGTGGGAGTGGGGTTTCTGCTGGCGGTACTAAATTTACTAGTCGACGGAGCCATCGAGATGGAAACCCCAGCATTTCAATTCCTGCTATTCAACGAGCTTATCGGTAGAATTTGGATCGGAAGGTAGTGGGATTATCGGATGATACGGCGACAGCTGTTCTGCAGGATTTGGTGTTGAATACGGGGAGAATACAGATCGAGCGGAGGAAGCAGGTGATACTTCTTACCATGCTGAATCCAGCGATTGCGTCCCGAGCTAAAGATTCTTGATGGAAAGGACAATCTGATATGGATACGAGGAGTAAGGGGGCTAGCTATTGCGGTCAGATATCTGATGCTCTTGCTCTCGGGTGATTGGTCTATTTTTCTTTCTTAGACTTGAGTGTTGTGTATTTCCTTTAGTCCGGGGGCTACCATGTCGGTTTGCTCACCGTGCGATGAGGTAGGATACTCTTATAGTTGTGGCCTTTGGTCGTGGGGTTTCCTTGCTCATTTAGAGACAAGCCGTCCTGTATTTGCCTTTATTTACCAGTAATAGATTAGTTTTTTACCCTTCAAAAAAAAAAAGAGAATATCATCACAACTTTTATATATTGTGCTGAAGAAATTTTTTGGTCATCCCAAATCTTTGTTGTGAAAACGGGTGTAAAAAGGAAGGTTTTCATAGAGTTGGTGGAATCAAAACTATCCCCGTGGTGAGAATATCATCAAGCCAAGGGTTCTTTCAAGCACAAGAAATGTTTGCTCTGGTTTTAATTTTTTGGGCAAATTATAAAAACCTCCCCTCAATGATACACCTTATTTCATATTGGTCCCTTAATTTATTTTTGAACAGTTTGATCCCTAAACTATGCTCCATCTACATTTAGCCCCCTCCGTCAACTTTTTATCCCAAATATACTCTTATCAATTTTCAATATGACTTAAAATTATTTTAGAATATTTAATTTATGCTTACCAAGGGTATTTTTGGAATAAAAGTTGACAATGGGGGCTAAATGAAGACAGAGCATAGTTCAGGGATCAAGTTGTTCCAAATTTTTTTTTTGAGGGACCAATATGAAATGAGGTGTATAATTGAGGGAAGGGTTTTGTAATTTGTCATATTTTTTTAAAAATATTAAAAGTACCTCAAAATTTTAGAATTGGTGTTTTCGTTTATTCTCGTTTTCCTATTATTACATGGATATAGATGTAATCTAACCATTGCTCCTAATTTTAAATTTATAATTTAAATTCAAAATTTGAGACTTCCGTCAATTATCCTCTTACTAAAGTGTCCCAATTGTAGTGCTCTACAATCAAATTGGGGCACCCTGTCCTCGCCATTTTCCTTCCATCGTCACTCTTTGTTTTGATCATTTGCCGCCTACATCAACCCATCTTCTCATTGTTTTAATACGTACGCCACTATTGCCCTAGATTCTGATCCGCCTGTCTAACTCATTTAATTGAGGATGCATAGAATGCAGCCCGGCATGACCCACTCGATACAAGTTGAGGCCTCAGGCAGAAACTCCAAATAAGATATTTTTTAATATTTAATATATTAATATAGTAGAAAATGTTTATTTTATATAGGATCGTAGGGTTTTAATTAAGGTTGGCAATGGCCTAAGCCTAGATCGGATTCTATCAAGACTGGGTCCTGTATTTAGGTTCTTCTCTAAGAAAAACAAAATAATGATTTGTCGTTTAGTTTTATAAGAGATGGGTTTGTCACTAAGCAAAACACAACACCCAATGACAGAACTTTGAATCATAAGAAAATACACCTAGTTATAATAGGAAAAGACACATAGTGTAGGGAATTCTAGTAAGCTAGAAGTATCCCTTGTTTTGGTGTGGCTTTGAGATAGCGAAGAAGACAAATAGCAACATCAAAATGAGGCTTTCTTGGGTCCCGCATGAATTGGCTAAGGATATGGATGATTTAGATAATATCATGTCCAATAATAGCAAAAAAAATAAAGCGATCAATGGGATGTTGATGCATGGCATGGCCACGAATATGGTATTCATCACGAGAAGAAAGGTTCAAACGTTTCTCCATGAGATATGTATCATGATGAGTACCGGTGTGGTGCATGTGTCTATCAATATATCTAATATGCAATGTTGTTGAGTTATAAAAAGACTATTTTGAGTATGCATCTTCAATGCCTTAAAATGTGAATATCATCATAGTTATCTCCTCAGAGAAGAATATTATCACAAATTCTATGCCTTGTGATGAAGAAAATTCTTGGGTGATCTAAATCTTTGTTGTGAAATTGTGTGCGAAGGAAGATTTTCTAGAGAGTTGGGAGCATCAAAATTATCCTCATGGTGAGAATATCATCAATATATACAAGTACAATTTTATTTGTTTCTTATGTTTTAAAACTAGCAAAAAACTCTAACTTTTTCTATCTTAGGGTCAAGGTTTCTTTCAAGCACTAGAAATATTTGCTATAATATTAAATATTATTTTTTACTTTAGATGTTGAAACTATCTCAAAAAAATATAAATTTGGATTTCCGTCTAATCTAACAGTTGTTTCTAATTTTAAACATACAAGTTGAAATCCAAAATTGAGACTTTCATCAATTGTAGCGCTCCACAATCTAATTGGGACACCATTTTCCTCTTCTCCTCCCTCCTTGTTCCGTCCGCCGTAGCTTACACCATCCCACATTCTCACTGTTCCAATATGTCGCCATCGTCCTAGATTCTAGTCCGCCCATCTAATTTATTTAATTGAGGATGCAAAGAATGCAGCCGACAGGGCCAGCATAATAAAAGTTGAGGCCTCATACCTAAACTTCAAATAATATTTTTCTAATATCTAATATGTTAATATAGTAGAAAGTGTTTATTTTATATAGGGCCTTATGATTTTAATTAAGGTTGGCAATGGCCTGGGCCTAAATTGAACTCAATCATGCAAGGTCTAGGTCTATACTTTTTCTTCAACACAAGTTCGGGCACGTTTTGGATCGAGCTTTTAAAGACAATGCCCAAGTCTATCAGCGATTAGGGACCATATCCGAAAGCCTTCAATGACCAACTTTCTTGAGTGTAGCTATTTGCCATTAATGAAGCCTGTTACCTTGATTTTTATTATTCTACAAACATTGGTAATTATTTTATAAATTTATCTGTAAGGTGGAAGGGACCATAAGAAGCTTTGAGAATTTCTAAAAATATGTAAATGTTATCCTTGATTAAAAAAAATCCATGTCTATATATATATATATATCTATATTAAAATGGAAGCCTCTCTCCTGTGTTGTGACACATAGCTGTCTTTTAAAGAGCTGTCTTTTAAAGAGCTAGAATTATTCTTCCGTGTGTGAATGCGGCTCTCTTTTATATCCATTTAAAAACCTATCATAAATATGATAAATTTTTATTCAATGGCATTTAATGGTCATTTGATATTAATCTCTCTCTCTCTCTCGAGTTTGATGCACGCCATTTGGCACATACGACATCACAATTGTTGGAAGAAATGTGAAATTTGAAGTGAGTGTAATTCACTTGTTAGAGAGAGAGAGAGAGAGAAAGAGAGATAGAGAGAGATATTAACATCAAATGACTAGTAAATACCATTGAATGAGTATTTATCATATTTATTGTAGGTTTTTAATAGGATTTAATAGTGAGTTGCGTTCACACACAGAAGAAGGATTCTGGCTCTTTAAAAGACGTCCATGTGTCACAACACGGGAGAGGCTTCAATTTTAGTATTATAGTACCATTAGATATCGTGTAGACGGTCTAGGGGTGACAGCGGTGTGACTAAAACAATAAAACCACACCGTCTGGTGTGGTTTCGGTGTTATAGAGGAAGAAACTGTGTGGTTTTGGTGCAATTTCTTTTCTTTTTTTTCTTTCTTGAAACTACAGTGCACCGTACCACGGTGTAATGCGAACATGTAACCTATTACCCATAGTATGTTAGCTCGTAACCCTTTTACCACAAACCGTCCCGCCCGGTCGTCTCAACTCGGATATAATATAATGCATATGTGTGGGCCCTGCCTAAACGGTGCGGTGCCAATTTTTCCAATGACAATGTGATGCGGTGCGGTATTGGTGTGCGGCTTTATAGTTGCGATGCTGTTTGGATTTTAGTAAAACCTAAACCTAAGCTATATAATGTTTGGTGGATATAAGGCCCGAGCTCATTCCAAGTGTGGTGGGCTCAATCGGGTTTGGGCTGGATTCAGACCCATTGCCAACCCTAATTTTAATCTATACTAAAATGAAACCGGGTGATGCTCGGGCTTCATTTAGCCATCAGATATATAAAAATTATTCGTGATTCGCACATCTGTTGGAATCGACTCATGGAGTATAGAAACCCGAGGAATGCATCGACTCCATTCAGCCATCTGACATAGAATAACTGACCCTTATTTGCTAAGATGTATAAAATGGAGCTTAGGATCCCACGTGGCACGACCTTGGCTCCCACATGGCAAGACCATGACTCTTATGCTCTGTTTTAGTTGTATAGTGTTGGAATTGGATCTGCTTATCAGAGTCGCAGCGGAAGCAAAACAAAGATCCGAAGATCATCCGGTGTATGTTTCATTACAATTAATTCTACAAAATAATTTACATGCAAATCTATGATCTTAGCATATTTGCGGACACCCTAGAGGCATACTACGATCTACGGAAGATATGCATGCATCTAGTTAGGTGTTTAGAATCATCATACCTTGTGGATTTATGATTCGGAGAGAACGGAACGATGAAAAACCGCACTTGAATCGCAAGGGAAGCTGTCGGATAGCACCTTGTCCTTTGCGAATTGAGGAATCCTCGAAATCCTACCTCTGAGTGCAACGACTACGAGCTGACGGAGAAATTCGTTGCGAAGACGATGGTGAGCCGCAAGATCTCCTCCTTCTCTTTCTCTCTTCTTCCTTCTCCTTACTTTCTCCTTCCTCTTCCTTCTTCTTCCTCTTTCTTCCTTGGCCGAAACCTCAGAGAGGGAGAGAGGGAGAGGGGTTCGGGTATTAGGAGAGGGAGAGCACCTAGGGCCGGCCCCTCCCCCTCCAAACTACATATAGGGCCGGTCTTCTAGTGCCATATGCAAGCTAGGGCCGGCCCTAAAGAGATTAGGATGAGGGGGGGGGGGGGGGGGGCGGTTTTCAGGGTTTCCAAGTGTCTATCGTGAAGCCTGGACAAAAACGCCCTTCACAAAAAGTGGAAAACGGAAATAGAGATTGAGTGAGATGCGCTACTCGGAATCGAGTTCTGTCAGCGCCTATGAGCTCCTGAAATTATTTGCTCATTCTAAGATCCATATTCAATATGTTTTGAGCCATATTTCAATATTTACCAAAATATCCCTACGGCCCCTAACATATGTGAATTAGGTTCTTAGGCTCCGGGCTTGCGCTCCATTGCGTTACTTCGCATCCAACGTATCCAACTAGATCGGGGAACAATTCCTATACGCAACGACAGGGTAGAACCTTCAGGGTTCGGGATCTCTAGCTCCAACCGGATCTCTGATTAACTGTTCCGGTGACACACCGAAAGTTTCGTTAATCAGCCCTAATCCGATTAACCCGCGTAGCCACCCAGAGTGCGACGCGAGTTGAACTCTAGTGATCCTAAACTTATGTTACTCCCTCGTAACCTTGTTCTCTACTATACTCTGATAATCCTTAGTCCCTCATATTACTGGTGCCATGATACGACTCGGGCGGTGGGGAGCACCGTCAGATCCCGATCGATCATCTGACTAGGAATTGATGACTTGTCATCTATAACACCACACACCTTCCGGTGCTATGCCTAGCATCCGAAACATCGTCAGTCATACTGATAACCACCAGGCCTGGGTTAACTGTGTGGACAGATTGACTCATCAAAACGCACCCATCCAACACTGGACGTCGGATAACCTGTAGGGATTATATGTCACTCAAGTGCCAGCCGGGTAACCCAATGTACCGTGGTATTGGACTATGGAAGGTCCGCACACGTTGGCACATCAAAGCACCACACAACTGGTTGGCCCAGTGTACATGGTCCTTCAGGGTTAAGGACAGATTATCTATAGTAGTAAGATGGTTTATGCACCAGTGTCTGAATCACTGAACTGTGCACCGTCTTGGTTCCTGTTCAACACGATCATCGTGCTTGGTCAAGTGAATGGAAATCCCACGTTCCCGTGGTGGAGACTTCACCACATCCTCTACCCGTCAACAACTTGTTTTCGGTGAAGCGACCGACATCACCTAAGCTGTGAACTAGTTCTAGGTTTACACACAACTGGTCCACTGAGTCTCCCAAGCATGGATCCACCATGCGCCTCAGCGGCCTACTGTGTTCCTTAGAGTCCTTTATTATATGTATATTAACATATACCAAAGTAGTATTCTAATTAAAACAATAACCAAAGTCATCTTTATTAATGTTAATACAGAAAATCCACGCTCAAGATACACGAGCTACAACATATAGTGTATATGAGGTTTTAGTAGGGGTGGCAATGGACTCCAAAAACCTGAAAGATCGACCCATACCCAACTCGTAGCATTGGGTATGGGTACCGATTGTGTATCTGAAATAAGGTTAGGATAGGGTTTGAGTATATGAACTCTACTTTATTAACTTTCGAGTATGATCCAGCAAAAAAAAAAAAAACCCTTTCAAGTATGGGTACCTGAATATTCATACCTGAACCAATTGCCCCTCTAACTTGTGTATATTGGATAATACGGTTCGACTCCAAACACATTACCATACACCCAAATTCTAACTGAACTCATATCCCTGCCATAACTTATACTTAACCAAAACGATGTAATAAGAAACCAAAAGAGCTTCATATCATTGCATTGTGATACCATGATTTTTTTTCCTCAAACAATTGCATATATGTCGGAGAAAAAGAGACAAAATTATACTTATTCATATCGAAAACCCAAATCCGAATGGGTATGGGTCGGGTATGGACCCAGCCACACCCGAATGGGTAGGGTGAAGGTAGTTTGATCCGAGCCAGACCGATTGCCACCCCTAGATCTTAGGCTGTCTCAGTGGTTTTGGGAGGCTTCTTTTCATGTGGGGCTTAGGCTATTTAAATGATTTTGCGTTTTGATTTTTTATTTTTTTTTCCCTTGGGCCTTAGGCGACCGTCTTAATGGCCTGGTTGAGAGAGGTAGAGGGAGGAGGAGATAGAGGAGTTTGGGTGGGTGCCTTATTGAGATCGTATGGAGCTGCAATTGGGTGCCAGAATACCATCGGATCTTAGCTGGACCATCCAATTACAGAACGGGCACCCGCTTGCCCGGGCACTGTTGTCACCGGGAGCAGATCACCGGCTGCCAGTGGGTCACCGGGAGCGGCAGGTTTAAAATTCCCAATTCCCAGATAACTGCCCTTGTCACGGCTGATCTGTTGCCGAGTTTTTATCCTCTTCTCGCTGTGTGAGATCATGCTAGCGCCGAGCTGTCCCCAGCTTATCATCACTCCCGGTGAGAAACTTTTGTCACTACGCCAACGGCGTCACCCCCAACATTCTCTACACGACCGGTTGGTGACGGTAACTATCCAATCACCGCGAAAGATCCGCGCTCGGCCGTAGTACCCATCCGTCATCGTAATTTCAACAAAAATTCCGGGTCAGTTTCGGTACACTGCGACTCCCGTGGTCCCATCCCCAAGTATTCAACGGTGGACGGATGGATGGATCCAATGACGTGGCAGCAGCCTTGACTTAACCAAGAGGAGAGAGAGAGAGGAGAGAGAAGAAAAAGCTGAGAACTTAACCAAGTCTAATAGAATTTTGACGTCCGCAAGGACAGAGCACACACTCCCTCCCTCTCATCTCTCTTCCCCCCCCCCCCCCCCCCCCCCCTCTAGAGAGAGAAAATAAAGCGGAAGTATTTAATTATATATTAAAAAAAATAACCAGGGGAGGAGAAAACCACAGTCGCGGCGGAGACGAATTCCAGACACCTCGACGAGAGCTCGGGTGAAACCCTAACCCTAGAACCGGGGCAAGCAACGAGGCCGGAGTGGAGCTCCAGTGTTTCTCGGTTCTCCCTTCGCTCCACCGAAGCAGAGGTCTTCTGTTCGCGATTCGTAAGCCGTTTCGACTCTCTGATTCGATTAGGGTTTTTTTGTGCGTATTTCTTTGGGCCTCCGGATCTTCGCATTCGGCATGGACTTGGCTACATAGGCTGGCGATCAGGGTGGTTTTGGGTGCTGGTACCCCGCTGCCGTCCTTGGTGTTGCTGGCGCCGGGGCCGGTCGCGGGGTTCCACTCCGGGTTTGAGCGAGGCTGCGGGAGAAGAAGTGGGAAAGAGCTGTCTGGGTGGCGCTCAAAGGCATCCTTTTGATCTCGAGGGACGAAAAGATCGAATTTTGGGCTCTTCTGGAGCTCTTCAGCTTGCATGGTTGCTGTCTCCGTGGAAAAAAAACCCTCATTTTTTCCCTTCATCTTGTTAGTTTTTGGATCGTTCACTTGTGAATTTTGAGTGGGTGATTCTTGAACTGGTGGTAGATCTTGTAGAAGGATATCGCCCCTTGCTTCGATTTTGCTTTCCGTCACTCCCAATTGTTGTCCTGTTTGTATCTGGATCGGTTTCAAGTACAGTTTCTGTTCTCTTTCTGAGGATTTGAATCGTATGTTCGTTTCCGTCGCCTGAGATATGGTGCCGTCGGGTCCGCCGACGCCCATCAGTGGGCCCCAATCAGTTTCCTCCTCCCTCCTGCGGACAAATTCCTCCCAGGCTGGTTCCATCCAGTCTCAGCCTCACTTCTCCTCCTTGCTCTCGCCTCGCACTCAATTCAACAGCAACGGCTTGGTGGGCAACATCTCCAATGTCTCGGCCCTTCTGAACCAATCATTTGGAAACGGCGCGCCGGGATCTGCCGTCGGGCTCTCTAATCCTTCGGTGAATCTCCAGCAGCGCGGCGGCGGTCTTGGGAGCGCCGTCGACATGGTGGATGCCGCCGAGCCCGATCCCATGCCCTTTGCCTCTTCGGCCAGCCCGGCACAGGGTCAGCACCTTCAGAGTCCTACCGGGAACCAGCTCGGGTCGGATCACCCGCAGCCCCAGCAACTTGAGGCAATGCAGAGCTTCCAGCCGCAGTTCTCGGTCCCTCACAGCCAGCAGCAGCAGCAGCTCCGGGGAGGGATGGGGAATGCGTGCGACATTGGCGCCGTCAAGTTGGAGCCGCAGATGAGTGCAAACGGGCCCGTTAAGTTGGAGCCACAGATGGGTCCTAATGATCAGAATGGTGTGCTGCAGCCGGCTGCTGTCAAAATGGAACCGCAGCAGCTGCAGTCTTTAAGAAGTTTGGGCTCAGTCAAGATTGAGCACCAACATTTGGATCAATCAATGTTTTTGCAGCTGCAACAGCAACAGCAGCAGCAGCAGCAGCAGCAGCAACAGCAACATCATTTTTTGCAATTGAGGCAACCTTCTCAACCGGCTGCTCCACAGCTGAGTCCCCTGCAGCGTCAGCGGATCTTACAGCTGCAGCAGCAGCAACAACAGCAACAACAACAACAGCACCAAATTCTGACGAACCTACCTCAGCAAAGAACTCAATTTCAGCAGCAGATTCATCAAAATAGTCTTCCCGGGAGAACCCAAGTGAAATCGAATACTTACGAACCCGGAACATGTGCTCGGCGTTTGACCCGTTATATGTGTCACCAACAACACAGGCCAGAGGTAAGCTTTTGTTCCTCAAGCCTGACTGTCTAGATAGACTCTGCTCATTTTTCTTCTTCATGCTCAATTAATCTCCATTTCAGGATAACAATATTGAATTTTGGAGGAAGTTTGTTGCTGAGTACTTCGCCCCCAATGCCAAGAAGAGGTGGTGTGTTTCTCTATATGGAAGTGGGCGTCAAACTACCGGTGTTTTCCCTCAGGTATGCTTCGGCTGATGAGGAGAGCACCAGCCAACCGAACCTTGTATTTTATGACAGTTGGCTGCTTTATATGCTTATTGCTTGATTTATGTCTGTGATGCCACTTCACTTTAGTATTAGAGTCTGCGAATTTTTGTTGCTTATCGTAATATATATGTTTGTGATAGTTTTATTGCTATATTACAGGATGTATGGCACTGTGAAATATGCAACCGTAAGCCTGGCCGTGGTTTTGGTATGTAATATATTAAGTCAAGATATACTTCATCACCAATATCATCATTGTTTATTGGTATAATATTGGAGTACATTCTTTGTAGTTGCATAAGTATTTTAATTGAAGTCTGTCATGATCATTTCTCATTGTCGTCAATTACTCTCTCCGTTGTTTGCTTCCCTAAACTTCAGACTGGAAGGACTCATTGTTATGCCATTTTGTTAATTGTAATTTACCCACTGTTGACTTTATAGAAACAACTGTTGAGGTTTTGCCAAGGCTATGCCAAATCAAATATGCTAGTGGCACGTTGGAGGAACTTCTTTATGTTGATATGCCCCATGAGTATCAGAATGCATCCGGTCAGATTGTCCTGGATTATGCTAAGGCAATTCAGGAGAGTGTATTTGAGCAATTGCGCGTGGTACGAGACGGTCAACTACGGATAGTTTTTAATTCTGATTTAAAGGTACAAAATTAAAAAAATGCGTATTCATGATGTAGGGGATACTCTACTTTGTACCCTGTTACTGTGAATCATGTTGGGACATTTTCTTGTTTTCTCTTTCACTAGATTTGTTCTTGGGAGTTCTGTGCTAGGCGACATGAGGAGCTTATACCTCGTCGACAGTTAATACCTCAGGTTCTGAGTTACTCTGGTCATAATTATATTAGCTTGCAAGTTTATGCTTGCTTTTAATGGTGACTTGCTAGCATGACGGATTGTAGTTCTGTTGGATGTTTTTTCCCCTTGCGCAGGTTAGTCAACTTGGGGCTGTGGTACAGAAATATCAGTCTGCTGCTCAAAATGCATCGGCCAATTTATCTGCTCAGGATTTGCAGAATAGTTGTAATGCGTAAGTTTGTCTCCTTTATTGCAGGTTAACTCCCTATAGTTTACCTTTTGTTATTCTTCTGGCGTCTTTCGGTCGGGATTCTTCTGGAATCTGTTCACATGCCTCACATTATCAATCTCTTGGAATATGACGAGTCAACAAAAAGTTATGATGAAATTAGTAAAAACAGAGTTTTGTTAGAAATACTTTATTATCAGGATATCATATGGTTGATTGAATCAATAACTTTGGAGCATTGAAGGTGCCATCGATGTCTACGAGATTTTGGAGCAGGCCAATGAAATAATCTTTTGAGTGTTCTTCCGGTGGCTTTCGGCGAAAAATGATAATTTCGATCCTTTCGAATGGGGTTTTCGGTAATTTTGATCAAAATTTGCTCATTTCGAGATTGATGGGTTGAGCTTATAAATTGAGCCCATTGGTTTCGTTGAAAGCCATATATTTCGACTGAATGCCCCTGATTTTGCTAGTTAGCGCCGGAATTCTATCAAACTTTCCGGATTTCTACCGAAATCGTTGGATCTTAGCCGTTTCTTGGTGGAGATCTTGCCGGATCTTAGCCTCCGGATTTCGACAAAATTGTAAGCACCAAGGGCAGTCTTTGTTTGTTGCAAGTCTGCAAGTTATCTGCTAAACCCAAGTGGAAGTATTACAAGTGCGGCGATTCATCGACTCGTTGTACTTGTAATACTTCTTTTTAGTTAGTTTTGGCTTTGGGTTGTGAAGTAGTGTGTTTTAGGCGAAGACTGACGAGGATGACACATGGTTGAGACCTTTGGTCTTCTTCAGATTTGGGTTGGAGCCTAAACTCTAGAGGTAGGTTTTTCTCATATTTATATATAATTTATATATTTTTTTTTATTTTTGGCCATTTCAAAATGTTTCTAGGATTTTGGTCAAAATTCCGGTTTCATTCTCAACCGAAATCAGACACGAAATCGAAATCACAAATCTTGGTGGTGGCTCGAACCACCTTGTAGATCAAACCAATTTGGGTCTACCTCCGGGGGACAGATGTAATGCATGTACGCATGCATTGTCGTATTCACTCACATAGGATTGATTGTGTATCCATGCCTGCCTCAAATTAAATTTGATTTGAAGTTTCTAACTAAGAAGAAGCTGTTGACAGACTACAAAAAATTCTCTGCCCTTGCTTTAAGTTATATACCCCTTCTGATTTTAGTAGGTATGGACCATGAAAAGAACGTAACTTGGAAATATAGTCATGCAAATCAGGCTAAGTTGGATGTATTTGTTCATTCTTAGTCATTTAGGTTATCTTTGAATACCCTTTGTAGTTTGAGTTAGTTCTAAGGGAAGTTTGGATCCTGAAAATTTATCATAATAAAACTTTTGAGTACAATGATGATCCTTTCCTGGACTTCTAAGTGAGTTAGCCTTCTCTTAAGTCAATAGGCTCATGCAACCCATTATAGCCTTCCTCCTGAATTTTTTTTTCTTGCAGTCAACCTTCCTCCTGAAATTGGAAATTGGGTTTTTTTGCTTACATAAAGCTACTTCTTCAAAGAGTGTTTTCATTATGAGATCTCTCTGTACTGTTGTATGTCTTAGTAGTGTGTAGTGATAATTGATTTGCATCCTTTAACCATTCTCATAAGTTGTTACCCAGACTTTGATTTATTGGTAAATTTGGTTCTAATATTGATACGTGTCAAATTGCATAATAGGTTTGTGACATCTGCCCGTCAATTAGCCAAAGCTTTGGAGGTTCCATTGGTAAATGATTTGGGATACACAAAAAGATATGTTCGTTGCCTCCAGGTGGCTTGCTCTTTGTTTCTGCAAGTATATTGTATCGATGTTATAATTTTAATATATTAACTAGATGCTTCATTTCGTTGAGGTTATAATGTTGCTTACTACACCGATATAGGCATGCAAAAATTGTTTTTAAAAAATTGACCACGACATTTACCTATTAAATATATTGTATTCGTTCTAGAACCATAGCAATAACCATCAAGCCTTGTCCCATCTATTTGGTGTACCTGTTATGAATCCTTCACAAGTGATTCTTGTTAAGGGCCATCTCTGTTGTTGTTGCAATGTGGACACCCTATCCTTGTATGAATATAGAACTAGCATTCATTTCATAGTTCGAGCTGTTTATTTACGACTGCCTGCCAACGTTACATGAACATTCTGCCCTTTTCATCCGAGCTTGAGACTATTACCTAATGTGTTTGTTTCCTGGGGTTCCTAAAATGTTTGTTTTTGTTTTGTAATTTCTTGATGCTCTATACCATAAATTTCTCATATTAGTTATTACAAGGGAATCTTCTCTCTCTCTCTATAGTAATAATAATAATAATAATAACACCAAGTAATGATCTGGTGTTCACCGTTGTGCATGGTTGGGCGTACTCACCATGGATCACATCCGTCCATGATGATCAAGTGCAAAGCAACACAAGGACTTGATCATGACAACTGACTGTGATCGATGATGAGTACACCCGACTGGTTCACGATGGTAGGTCATTTCAAAATTTTAGCATGAGGAATTATCATATTGAGAATCAACTTGTTGATAAGTTGTGCTTCGGTTGGAAGTAAAAATTAAACCACTCAGATGAAGAGCACAATGGCCTCTGAAAATAATAATTGATGCTCCATCTATAAGCAAAAGCCACACTTTAGTAACACTACAATAGAAATTTGAACTTCAATCGATCGATTCATACCATGGTGGTATGTCGTTAAGAAGATCCCATATAAGCATGCTAAATTTCTTATATGATCACCTTGTCAAATGTGATGCTCAGTAGGTCCGTGTCTAACAGATATATTTTGAGCTCAAAGGAGAGAACGTCATAGCCTAGAGAAGCTAAAGGCGAGAAATGTAGCGTCTTGAAGTCAAAGATTATAGAGCCCAAAAGAATATAGCATATCATAGCTTTTCCATTTTGTTTCCTTAAAAAGATTCTGAATGTATCATTATCCACAATTGTAGGAATTCGTTATATGATATTACTCTTCCAAATCAAAATTCCTTTTTGAAAATAAGTTTTGAAATCGAAGGATGAATCATCAGTCAAGCCAAGATGATTCAAGACAATGGAAAGAGGTGAGAAATGGCTGTAAACACTCATCAAGCTTAATTGAACAAGGCAAGGTCTAGTGACCTTTTCCTTCAATGAACGACAAGATTATCGAGGTACAACCGCAACTTTGATCCATAAGACTGAAATAAGTGTGTGTTTAACTAGGGAATGAGTGAAATCTGAATCTGACCTGAATATTAAGCTGCTTAGCAGCGTGTCTTGACTCGATATACACCATTGCCAACATGAAAAGGAGGTTAATAATAATAATGGTTGTAATAATAATAGAGTAATGATAGGCAGAACACAATATATAGGCTCCATCAACATGCCCTAGTACGATGCAAACATCCGACATGCCAACTCCCACATATGGAAAAGGTGGCAAAGGTCAAATGTTTAAAATGCCCTCAGCAACATGCTTCAATACATGGCAAACATCCGGCGGGCCAGCTCTCACATCTATCAGATTTTTTAAATCATTATTTTTGGGGAGTTGGGTTTTTCACTTTAAAAAATCCGTAACTTTTTTTTAATGGGTGATTATGAAATTCTGAGGAAAAAACCCGGATACAGTACTGACTTATAATTGACATTTACTGAATTAAGTGACATTTATTGACAGTTATAAATAACCCAAATATGTCACTTTCAAAAC
This sequence comes from Chamaelirium japonicum, assembly GCA_947650365.1. NCBI lineage: Eukaryota > Viridiplantae > Streptophyta > Magnoliopsida > Liliales > Melanthiaceae > Chamaelirium > Chamaelirium japonicum. Next base: position 34,454,294 of record OX393556.1, read on the forward strand.
TAAGATTTCACGTGAACTGATTAAATATCACTTTCGAAAGAAAATGTCACGTAAAACTGACAGTTATAAGATTAAGAGACTTTAACGAACGCAAACTGTCTAATATAATGTCTTTTGATTTTACAATTGTCAATTTATGTGACGTTTGGTTTTGAAAAGTGATATTTAGTCAGTTTGCGTGACAATTTGCAATATTCTAAAAAGCGCTAGGCGGTAGTCGGTTGGTGGGGGATCTTCTAGCGCCTAGGTGGTGCCTAGGCATTTTACGTTTTTTAATTATTTTAATTATTATTTTGAAATTATATATAATATATATTTTTAAACTTATTATAAATTCAAGATTGTCCTAACTATTATTTTAAAGAGCATGTATCATTTACATTATCATAAACTCAAGATTAATAAGAACAAAAGCAAGCATGATATTATCTCAGATAATATCATAATATCCATAGTATTAGTACATTCTAAATCATAAATTTATGATTACCAATAATAGAATTGTATCTATAAACGTTCTAGTGCCTCGGCCCGCCTAACCTCGCCTGGGACCACCTAGACGGCCACCTAGCCCTGCCTAGAGGCCTGGGCTGCTTTTCTGCACCGCTTAGGACTAGGCTAGGCGGTGGGGGGCTTTCTAGCGCCTAGGCGGTCGCATAAATCGCTTTTTAGAATATTGACAGTTTGGTTTTGAAAGTAATATATTTGGGTTATTTATAACTATCGTTAAATGTTACTTAATTCGGTAAATGTCACTTAATTATGGGTTAGTTCTGTATTTGATTTTTTCCTAAGAATTTCATAGTCACCATGGGTCTAGTTTTGCAGAGCTCAATGAGTAGATTCAATTTTCAAAATTTTGATATGTATAAAAAAAGTTATATATTTTTTAAAGTGGGTAACCCACTTCCCAAAAAAATGACCAAGTGGAACTGCCACATCAAGGGGCGCCATCAACAAGGGTAGGAGGGTCTTTAGGCGCGCTGACTTGGACTGCCACGTTAAGGGCCCGTGGGGGGGGGGGGGGGGGCTATAGAAGTTGATACACGAATCATTTCTCATAATAATGGTAACATAGACGGCGACGACAAACAACATCAACAAACATTGCGACGATTACAACAACAATAATATGTGAGTGCTAGAAATGTCACTGACTCATTGTCCATGTGGCTGCACAGATGCGCGACACGCAGTACGTATGCATGCCACGTGACATCACGATGTTGGCTATGGAAACTCTGGAAAATCCTAAGAAGAAAATGGCCATGCTAAGCTAAGGGACCAAAGTCAGGTGGCTCGCTTAGGGGCATGCACTATAAGCTCCTCCCATGACGACCACACATGCCAACCTTTGGGCAAATTGGTGGTGACGTCGTGGGACGTCAACATGGAGCCCGCCTACCAAGAGCTAGAGGTCATGTAGCGCCAACATTTTGGCGACCTGGTGGTGACATCATGGGTGATGACCGTGAAGATAGCAGGGAGCTTGTCAAATATGAGCCAAGATGCTCACCTAATGATCTGCCTTCGTCCAAGCTTCATCCGTCGTGTCTTTCGGTGCAGTGATCTCCCCCCATTATGCTCATGAGAAGATCTTGCTGGATCAAGATGTTTCCCATCTTTTTTTTTCGTAGTGTGAAATTTGTCTTTTCGTTGAAAGGCTTCAAATCGATCTTCAAGCGTCCCATCGTGTTCTTATGTTTGGTCATCTCTGACAGATCAGTTAAAAAAATCCTGTGACTGGTGCTCTGATACCAATTGTTGGCACAAAATATAACCCTAACAAGGTCGATCCGCTACCAGTCGCTTGCGGAAGCATCGTAGGGTTTCAGATCTGAAGACGATCCGAAGAGGAGATCAATCACACACAATCTTTCATTCACAGAACGAAAAAAAAAAAAATTCACAAGAGATAAGATTTGTTCACGTAGTTCGGAAGAGCCCTACCTTTGCGGGTGTCGCTCACCGCCCTCTGATTCACTGTGGAAAAGGAAATTGGGGTTGCAACCCACACCTTCTTTCGTGCCTCCAATCTCTAGGAAACAATCTTCCTATCTTGATCCCAGGATCTCCATTCGTCTCTCAAACACACTAGAGAAGCCCCGAAGAAGAAAACCTTAGTCGTCAATGAAAATTATCATTCTATGACTCCCGAAAACTTAAAATTCCTTAAATCGGGTTGGAATCCGTCATAAGTGGCCTCCCATCCTGTATTCGTCCGGGCGAAACCAACCTGGAGCCGAGCTCCAAATGCCTCTACCAGAAATTGAGCCCGGGCGCCCCAGGCTGGTACCCGGGCTAAACCTGTAGCCGAAACCGAGCCATTCTCCAACAACCTCGACATTGCAGCAGGTAGTTTTTGTACCGCATTTGCCCATATACGGTTGCAACAACATGCCATCTGCTCTATTTAGTATCTGAATCTGTGTTATTATTTCATACCTCCACTCCATTTAGTATCCAAATTTGTATTCTTATCCATATCAGTTATTAGCCTCATTAGTGGATATATTCACCTCTTACCCATATTCATATTTGTGTCCAAATGTTACTCACCTCAAATTGCGTTTCATGGGACGTTCTTTTCCAAGAGCTTTTCCGTTTTTACCCCTATGTTAAACCACAATCATCTTCTAAAAAAATAGGTCAAGTGCTAGCGAGGTCCAGAGGTTCATCTCCGAGTCTAATGAATTTCGTCCAAGTCATGTTATATCCCCATTTCATTGTCCTAGGAGAGGTATTATTTTTCGCTCAAATATTGCTTTACTTCAGCAATTGTTAGTTCATCTCTTTGTGCATATTATGTCTTGCCTTTGAAATTACGAGCAAGTTTTTCTGCTAACTTGCTTGCCCTAGCTGCTACCTATTTTATGCTGAGTTTTTCTATGAATACAAAGCAAGATGAGTGGTGAATTAGTTGAAATTGCATCCTTCTATCTATTTCCATTTTTTTTTTTTTAATTTTGGAATGTTTGGAAATTGCAGATATCTGAGGTAGTAAATAGCATGAAGGATCTGATTGATTATAGCAGAGAAACAAAGACTGGTCCTATAGGTAAAACCTTTCCATGTTTCCAATGCTTTGTTACATTAATGTTCTGTATACTAAGTTCATGGGTTAGTCCACTTTCATCTTCACAATTTGCCTGAATATATTATTCATACTGATCCTCTAGGTTATAGTTATGCTCAACATATTAATATGGATGCGGTATTATTTTGCAACCGTGAACGAATAAGTTTGTCTTTGCTTTGGTTCAGATAGCTTAATCAATTTCCCTCGAAGGACTTCTGCTGCTTCGGGACCTCATGCTCAACAAACCCAACACCACGAGGGGCAGCAATCCATTGCCCAAAATGCAAACCACAGTGATCAGAGCTCTTTTCAAGCTACCATGCAGCTTCATCAGGCCAGCAATGGTGCCGTAAGTGTGCAGAACCCCACACTGACATCTGCAACTACCGCTGCCGGGATTCTCCACCAAAGCTCGATGAATCTGCGGCAAGAAAACCCGATGGGTGTCGTGAACAGCCACTATGGTGGTGGGAACCCTGTTCAGATTCCGTCAGCCAGCTCTTCGAGTGCGCTGCCCCCGTCCCATCCCAACCCGTCCTCCCCATTCTCTTCCCCGCCGCCGTCTACTTCCAACAGCCAGACACCGAACTCTCGCAACACCATGCTGAGCTCCATGAATCCTCCTGCAAGCCTATCTGCGATGCAACCGACAGCAACACGACCTCCCGAAGCAGACACAAATGATTCACAGAGCTCAGTGCAGCAAATTTTACAAGAGATGATGATGTCTGCGCAATTGAACGGTGGCAGTAGCTTAGGGAACGAGATGAAAGGCATCAACGGAATCACACCAGCCGTCAACGGTGGTAATTTTTTGGTGAGAAATGGGATAACTTCCAATTCTGGGATCGGTGGTACGGGTTTCGGAAGCGTGGGCGGTCTTGGTCCTTCAGCTGCGGCTAACGGGATTAGAGGAGCAATGGCAACTAATACGATGACCAGGAACGGAAGGGTAGGAATCAATCACATTTCTCAGGACCCAATGACCATGAGGCCGCAGCAGCAGCAGCAGCAGCAGCAGCAGCAGGATATTGGAGACCAGATGCTGGGCGAGCTGGGAGCAGTGAATGGCTTTGACAATCTTGATTTCGATTGGAAGTCTTCTCCGTAAGAGTGAATTTGGGTTTTCAACAACCATTCAACATAATTTAACCGAGGCAAAAGAAGGATATATCTGTCGTCAGACTGCACGGCGCCAAGTAAGTTCGAAGCCCATAGCCTCATTTTCCGAAGACCACCCTCCTTCCTCTGTCTACTGATCTTGCAGAAAGGAAGCATGCATTAGCTTCCATGGCTCGATCTCAACCACATTTGCATACGGGAAACAGTGTATATACCACACGGGGGAAGGCAGGAGAAGCCTTTTCTGTTTGTTCTTGGTGACATTTCTCCACCATTGAAGTCGGGGGCACGCACGTGTTGATGCACTTGCAGTTTTTATCTTTCCGAACGAGATGTATTCCATACTTTACAGATTTGTAAGCAAAGATGAACTATGTTTTATTTTTTTTTAATTTTGTTTTTTTTTTTTGTTATAAAGATGAACTGATCAAGTGTGAACTGTTCATAGTTGCAAATGTGAGGACTCTGAATGTGAGAGGAAAATGGGAAAATGTGAATCAATGTCGTGGATTTACCACTAGGGCTGGGTGCAACGGACGGCTGTGATCGTGACACATCATTTTTATATAAAAGAAATGGGTAACGCATTTTGGGCAAATATTACGTTAAAGGACATCAAAATTTGCTGTTTTTGTTTTTGGCAACCCTGACAGATAATATGTTAACATTGAAATTTTGCACATTACGTTAGGTCCTTGCCTATAGGATATACCAATTTCTGCTCCCGATTGCGATTGTTTTGGTGGCTTTTTGTTCGATTTGGCGTGATCAAAATTACCGTCACGCCCCCCTTTTATTTCATATCTAATTTCTGGTTTGATTTCTTCTAAAATTTGTTGAGAAAGGAGGGAAGGTACACATACATGCAAATTCGGTCCGAAGAACTGCCTTCGAAGATGACGCCGCCTCCTTCCACTCCACAGCTCTCCTCCTCTCCTCTGTCGCCAGCACCTCGTCGCCTTCACGCACCTCGCCAGTGGCACCCTCATCCCGTATACCTCCACGAGAAACTTGGCGTCAGATACCTGGTCCTCCTACCACGGGTATGCCACCATCAGAACCCCCACGATGAGTGTCTCCAGTGTCTGAGTTCCACCCACAGAAGCATACTACCACGCTATGGGCCACCTCTGCGAACCCTTCCGTAAGCAGCTCCCGGCAGCTCGACCACACCACCTAGAGGAAACGGCAGCCCGGCGTGTGGGGCCATCTCTGCCAACTCCTCCGGCCCAGCGCCACGGAGCACGGGTCATTAGCGGATCTAAACCCGCATCCGCTCTTTCTCTCTCTCTCATCGACCGTCTTATCTGATTTGAGGAAAAGAAAGGGCGGGGAAACAAATGGCGTAGAAGAGATCGCACTCTATCTTCTCCCCGGGCTCCATGGCTTCCCTCCTCTCTTCTTCTGCCGCCCTCTTCTCCTATTCCTCAGCCCTCAGTCCTCCCTCTCCGAGGCAGTCCGCGGCCCGAACGCCACGGATCAAGGCTGTGAGCTCCGCCCTGCCGGAGGAGGAGAAGCCCGTCCAGAATTCCGGTGGAGCGGAGGCCTCCTCCTCCGTCCCCTATCCCCTGCGGAAGAAGCCCGTCTACTCTAGTAAGCTATACGACCTCCCCGATCACAACTCATGTTCTTGCTTCTCAATCTGTTAACGAGACTCTCCATAAACCCTATCGAGTTCATGCATCTGATGACTCCTCGGTTGATTATTAAAGGGATTGAGGAAGAACTGGCGATGTAATTGGGTCCTAGTACTCTGTTCCGTCTGAAGTTACCATGGTCTTATCATAGTAGATCCTTCGGCCGGATTGAACTCAACTGGTCCAATGAAGAATCTGAGGTTCCACTCGACTGGTGATTTGGATTTGGTGTGAAAAGATGTATATCACATTTCCGACGTAAAGGCGTGTGTTTTGCACAAGGAATGATAAAATAGAAAGAGTAGATATAATTGTAGATTAAGACATGAGACTTGTATTGTAGGCTTTGTAGCTGTTAAATTGGTTTTAATTGTGTGAATAGTTCATGTATTTGGTGTTTGTGCCCTAGAAATGTGTCTAGGTGAAAGGATCAAAGGGCAATTTTGGGTGTGAAAGTCAAGGCATCTTTTTTAAGTGGCCCTTGAATTGAAGTGTATGAAAAGACCCGCTCGTCCGTATCAACAATCCAAGGACGATCTTCATTTGCCTCCTCCAGCTCGATATGATCGTAACATCCTTCATCTTCTTCTCCAAGAGTCGTTCCTGCAGCTTCAAGCTGTAGTGCATGAATACTTGATCTTTGATATTTTTTAGCTCCAACCAGTGTTACCAAAAACTAGGGGTGGGACTTGGGTAGGTGACGCAGGTCTGACCCGAACCTGACCTGCCCAACCCGAACAATGGACAAACATGGGCAAAGCTAGTTAAAAACATGGACGGGTTTGGACAAAAAAAGACCAACCCGATTTCAATTTGGACGGGTTTGGGCATCAATCTTCCCTACCCGAGGAACCCGAGGAAGTGACACACTAAGGTTGAATGCTTTGGTAGTTTTTTTATGGAAATCAAAGACTGTCTGTTTGATGTTGAATGCTAAGAATTCGTTTGAAATATGTGAGGATATGGGTTGGACTTTATGTTTTTGTTATGCAATTCAAAGATTTTTTTTATCCAATTCAAAAATCTGTTGGTTTTTTTTTCCATCTATTTATGTGCACAAGCATTTCTAATTGGGCAACCCGCCCATTATTTTGCAAATTGGGCAACCCGAGCAACTAGAATGGGCAAGCACGGGTTCCCTGAGTTCCACGAGCAAAACCGGTTAAGGTTTGTGCAAGTCGGGTTGGGCATGGATAGACCCCCTTCAACTCGCCCAAGTCCCACCCCTACCAAAAACGGCGTTTTTTTGAAAAAAAATGTTTTATACGTGGACTGAATTGGAAAAATTTGCTACGCGTTTAAATCGCGTTTGTTTCAAAAAAACAGCAAAAAAAAAATCGAAAATGCGTTAAACTCGTTGAAAACGCGTTCCCCGTGTTTAAAATGGTTGGATTTTAAACCGGGTTTTTTTAAGTCGGGTCATCGGGTTTCAGTATTTAAGGGTTTAAAAACCCATTTATTACTCCGCCCCCTTCCCGACTCTGATTCAAGTCTTCGGAAAATTAGAGAGCCGCACGAGGTGAGCGAAGCCTTAGCCTCCTCCCTCTGTTGCACTCCGGCGCCATCGTCGAAGCCCTCTGACGCCTCTGCAGCTCAACCCTATGCCCCTCTGACGCAACCGTCAAAGCCCTCTGACGCCCCAATCTTTGTCCTGTGCACTCCGGCACCACCGTTGAGGCACTCCGGTGCCATTGTTGAAGCACTATGACGCTTTATCTGTGCCCTCCTGCACCTCTGCCCTCTGTCGCTTCTGCGGCTCTGCTTTGTTCCCTACAGCGTCACCGTCGAAACCCTCTGATGCCCCTTTCGGTGCCCTCCGCCACCGTCAGTGCCTCCAACGCATCCGCCGCCAAGTATGATCTCTTTCTCACTTTCCATGTTTCTCTTTCCACATTTCCTCTCTTTATTGTCTATTTTCATATCGATTGCTCAGTAATATATATATATATATATATATATATATATATATATATATATATATATATATATATATATATATATATATATATATATATATATATATATATATAGGAAAATGGGTTCCTATGACATGTTATAGGGAGTACCCTATGACATATGGTGAATTAGTAATTCTAGAATATTTAGAATGTGCTGATTTTTAATGAGGATGATCACCTTATCTTAGACAGGACACCAACAAAAAATCGGCACATTCTAAAACTTCTAAGGGCATCAAATATGATTTTAAATTTAACGGTTAAAATGAATGACCGATAAAGCTTCTAGCATTTGATGCCCCAACACGTTTTTGAATGCTTTGATTTTTTGTGGACATTCTATCTAAGGTAAGGTGATCACCCTCAAAAAAATTCAGCACTAAACTTTCTAGTATTACTAATTCATCCTATGATATGGGGGACACCTCTAATTGAGCCCTCGGAGCCGTGTCAACCCGTGTCGACACGGATTCCCGTGTCCACCCGTGTCGACACGGCATGATACCATCGCTCCATGTTATTAAACCGAATGTTGCAAGTCCCTTCCTTCTCCACGTGGGTGAACAGAGGAAAATGGTAGACTGTGTAGGACTCGAATTTCTAAGGGGTAGTAATTTTTAATTTATATCAATTTCATAATTTTCTTGGTGTGTATATATATATATATATATATATATATATATATATATATATATATATATATATATATATATATATATATATATATATATATATACCCACGTGTCTCCGTATCCATCTTTTATGATGGAGCCGTGTCCGACTCCCGTGTTCGTGCCGACACTCGACACCTGTGTCCGTGTCTACAAATCATAGAATTCATCATATGTCATAGGGTACTCCCTATGACATGTCATAGGAACCCAGCCTAAATAGACGCCACATGGCACTTTTTAATTGGGTATTTTGTGAATGTATGGTCAATCCATTATGGATAGATTAGGATTATGAAAAAAAATTTGAAGAAAAAAATCTAAATCAACCCGATCAAGTTGTAGCAAATTTAACGGTAAATTGTGCATCATAAAAATATTTATTTTTGCATGCTAAAAATGCCACTTGGCATGTGTTTTTCTCGATTTTTTTTTTTGAGAATTGTTGGGAGGGGTGAACCTAAGTTGACAAAGTCTTAATTCCGGTTAAAAAGTGCCACGTGGCGTCCATTTAACCCATGGAGTAGGTAAGTTGCCTACTCCATGGAGTAGGCTACCTTACCTCATATATATATATATATATATATACATATATATATATATATATATATATATATATACATATATATATATATATATATATATATATATATATATATATATATATATATATATATATATATATATATATATATATATATATATATATATATATATATATATATATATATATATATATATAGGGGCCCGATCCAATAAGAAACCTCTTATTTGTGAAACCTTGTGCGAAACCAACTTAGAGGTTTTAGAATTTGATGAAACTTGGTAGGCATGCTACCTATGTTAGGTTGATTATCCTCACAAAATTTCATCAAATTCTAAAACCTCTAGGGGCATCAAATTTGATAATCAAATTAACGGGGTTTATGAACGGTCGGTAAATCTTCTAACATTTGATGCCCCTTGAGGTTTTAGAATTTGATGAATTTTGGTGAGGATGATCAACATGGCATAGGTAGCATGCCTACCAAGTTTCATCAAATTATGAAACCTCTAGGTTGGTTTCGCACAAGGTTTCGCAAATAAGAGGTTTCTCACTGGATCGGGCCCCTATATATATATATATATATATATATATATATATATATATATATAATTAGGCAAAGTTTTTTTCCTGATTTTTTTTCGTTTGTCCCGTTTTTGCCAAATCTTTCCAGTTTTTTCTCTAGCTGATTTATTCCCGTTTTCCGACTTGGTAACTTTGGCTCTAACCGATTGTGTTTCTTCGTATGTTAATAGAGGAGCATACATTGAAGCCTTCAATGCATACAAAATCACGCTCCCCTATATATATATATATATATATATATATATATATATATATATATATATATATATATATATATATATATACATATACATATATAGGGAATAGGGTGCATAGTCCTCCCGACTAGCCAACACACTAGTTCTCCCTTCAATTCAAGTGCCACATGACAATTTTTAACCGGGGTTAGGGGTTGGTCAAGATGGGTTCACCCTTTCTAAACTATGATTAGGCAAAGTTTTTTTCCCGATTTTTTTTTGTTTGTCTTGTCTTTGCCAAATCTTTCCAGTTTTTTCTCTAGCTGATTTATTCCCGTTTTCCGACTTGGTAACTTTGGCTCTAACCGATTGTGTTTCTTCATATGTTAATAGAGGAGCATACATTGAATCCTTCAATGCATACAAAATCACGCTCCCCTATATATATATATATATATATATATATATATATATATATATATATATATATATATATATATACACACACATATATAGGGAATAGGGTGCATGGTCCTCCCGACTAGCCAACACACTAGTTCTCCCTTCAATTCGAGTGCCACATGACAACGTTTAACCGGGGTTAGGGGTTGGTCAAGATGGGTTCACCCTTCCTAAACTATGATTATGAAAAAAAAATATGACAAGTGGCATTTTTAGATTAACCATAGCAAGGGGTATTTGCGCATTATAGTTTACCGTTAAATTTGTCGGTTGTTGATCGGGTTGTTTTAAGTTTTTTTATTTTGTTTTTTTAAAAAATTATGATCCAAGTAAAGTGGATTCATCCATTAAAAAAAATTAGTTAAAAAGTACCATGTGGCACCTAAATATAGGGGAGGACTAGCGTGTTGGCTAGTCAGGAGGACCATACTCCCTATTCCCATATATATATATATATATATATATATATATGAATGCTGAATCTTCCACTCTCCTGTTTCAGTGAAGAAAGGGCAGATTGTGCGGGTGGACAAGGAGAAGTACCTCAATAGTATCAATGTAAGCTTGCTTCATCTTCCTCCTTCATAATATTTTATTTAGTTCGTCTCTTAATTACTGGCTATGTGGCTATTTACAATTGCATATTCATGCGACTAGTTAACTGAATTAAGTTGATTCAGAAAAATCCAAACCATGGTCTGTGCTTGTAGGCTATTAAGTCAGTTAGTTTAAGTGTAAATTTGATGCTGGAGCCTCATTAGGCATCTAAAGTGCCTTAAAATAAAGTTATGTAGTTAGTTGGAAATTTGGGAGAAGTTGAGGCAAGTTTATTTTTATTTTTATTTTTTCAAGATAGAAGTGTCATTTCAATACTTTGGGATTTTCTGGATTTTTATAATAAGGTGATGAGAGGCACATAGTAAACTTTCAGTAAAAGGGTTAAGGAAAGAAAAATGAATAAGGTGGATAGTGATTATCCTTTTTAGTGGTCAGCAATATGCATTAGTTTGGAGAAAAAATAGGAAACATGGAGGTCGGTTCTCAATACCCTAGGGCATGTGGAATCGTTCTCCCTCTCCCTGTGGGCCCCACTTGTGGGAGGGAGGAGTACAGACTCTTCTCCTGGTGGAGAGAGCTTTCTCCCTTCTCGCCCATATATTTTGTCTTCTAACATCGTTGAGTTTTTCTCCTTTGGGTTCTTTTCGAACATAGGTGTTGCAAGTCCTTTCTCTTCACTTTTCCTTTGACTTGTTTTTTTCTTTTATTTACTAAAAACAGCACCTACATGCTTTCAGATATTAAATATATTAATAGAAGGTTAAAAACATAGTATGTGATTAGTGTTCCTTTTACTTATAGGGTTGTGCCATGTTTTGGGATGGAAGGTTTGTATTGTATTTCTATATAAGGAGTCATCCATCCATTTTATTCACCCAGAATTAATACAGTTTAGATTCAGCTTTGCTGATTTTATTAATAAGTGCTTAAGCCTTCTTCCCTTTTTCTATTGTGCACTTTCTCGTTGATTGTGGCGTTGTTGCCCGAGAGCCTGATCTTTTACCACGTCAATTGGTATCAGAGCTTCCAATCCTTAAAACAAGAGTCAGTGGCAAAGTTTAATCTTTATCAGTAAAAGCATTCCAATTCTTACAAGATCAGATAGTTCAAGAATGGAAATGAGGTACCTATATATTCTCGTTGCTTAGTTAAATTCAATATACATTCTTATTATGAGGAACATCCATAGGAACTTAAAGTGCCTAAATTTTGAGTGAGTAACTAGTCGGGGGCCCATTAGGAGTTTTTTCGAAGTCGTGTCGAGTAATTTTGTTAATTTTACTGGTTCTAAGTGACTTTAGGATTTTGCTATATTTGTTGTGTTTTTTCCCAGCACCAAAGGCCATGATGGTAATTTGGATCAATGAGAGTCAAATTTGGACTTTTGGGGAAAAGGGTTATTCAAGAAAGAAAACCTTTAATCTATTTAATGGACAACAGAAGGCCTTAATTACGAAGCCTCGCCGGCATGTGGAGCTGTACACCCTGTCCTTGCTGGCCCCACTCCCGGGAGAGATGAGTACAGACTACAGAGTCTCCCACAGGGAGAGCTTTCTTCTCTCTCATATATATTCATCTCCCGGTCAAGGTTTTCTTTTTTACTCTCCCAAAGTAACATAAGATCTGGTTACTGAGTTATATTAGGAAACTACACCTATTTCTTTCTAGCATGTATTAGGAGAGATAAAAAAGGGGCTGCTGTCCTTGACGTCTTCCCCTCTCTCGTGCACCATCCTTAGTCCATCTAGGGACCAACATCAATAGAAAAAAGTGGGGATCAATTGCCATGATCCTGTAAGTCTTGCATACTATTCCCTTCCTTTTTCTTCTTTATTTGCAGAAACCAGCTGTATAGCAGTATAGGTACAAAAATAATGTGTAAAATTTTATGTAAATAGATAAGAAGGACGCAAGTCACAAGGATTCCTATCCCTACCTAATTTGTGTCCCTAGATTTTTGATTTTGAGTCCTAGATCGGTTACTAGTCGTGAGTTTTTCTATTTAAATATGTGGTCTCCATCCATTGTAATGAGTTAATTATTCGATAACATTATTATCATTAGACTGTTTAATTGTGTTTTAGAAGAGCTGGACCTTCTACCTCCCTTTTTCCCTCTATCTTCTCCCTTGTGGATGGCACTGTGGTTGACCCCTATTAGTCGGTTCTTTCTTTTCCTTGTGTCAATGCCTAAAGCCATCAAAGTTTACAAAAAACTGATTTCTAGAGATATAAAATTACCATCTGGCTGTGGTCCTGTACATATTTCCAGCGTAGTTTGAAACTTTGATGCTCTATGTGCCGTCTGAAGAGAAAGCGAAAACATCATCTCTTATCACAATTTGAACTAGAAGGCATAATAGTATACGGTCAATCAGATACTTCTTTACTTTTCTTGTGTAAAGTTAACATGTCTTTTTTTTTTTTGCACGAAAAGTTAACATGTCTTTGTGTGTGTGTTTGGCCCACATCAAAGTATCAAACCCTTTGTGATCTTTAGCAAAGTATGGATTATTAAAAAAGAAATGCTCTCTTTCATTATCCATTCTTGGAAGATAGTATATAAGAAATGATATTGTGTTAGAAAATAGTAGGGTTTTTCTCATTTATCTTCACTATCAGAGCATGATTACAAGTTCGTCAAATTTGAGAATGAATTGCAGTTAGAGCATTGTGCCTTGAGCCTAATATAGACTGTGGTGATTATTGTTGATCATCTTCATAGCTATTTAGAAGTCATAAAGAGCTGGATTAGTGCTTTTATTTGACAAAAATGATTTCTCATGCCCATGATAGTCACTTGTCAAGTTCCATTGAAACAACAAACGTTGCTTGTGATATTCCTACCACAAATAATCTTCTTGTAGTATTGACAACCAGATACACTACATATTAACCTCAAACTGATCAGGCTGTACCAATCCTGAATTCTGACTTACTAAGATAAGCAAAGCCATTATAATACTATGAACAACTTCGAATCATCGACAAAATGCTCTAGCAGACCATTTTCTTTGATTTTACACCTGAGAGATGCAGGTGTAGAGGAGAAAGAGAGAATCATAATATTAGGGCTGCACAATTAGTGGAATAGTGACAATGTTTCCTTAAACATCTGATCGAGGAATGGGCGTATATCATGTTCCTAGCCTAACGATTATGACTTGTATCTGTCGACTAGATTCTAAGGATGAACTAGATTAATTTAATAATATCTTGACATCAAGGAGGATGCCAAATGATTGGAGGGGTTTTATTGTATCTATGCATGAAAATACAACGGGTAGAAAATTACTCTAGTTATTATATAATTAAGTTTATGAGTCACACCATGAAACTATAGGAGATGATGATGGAACATAGATAGGATAAATGACAAGAATTTTGAAATACCAATAAAGATTTATGTCATGAATTTAGTAATAGTGGTTTTTTTTTTTTTGTTGGGCCCACAAATGTATATATTTTGAGAGACGAAAAAGAATCTTTATATGGTTTTAATCGACTTAGAGGAAGCTTATAGTAAAGAACCAAACTATTTAATTTGATAAGTGATAAGAACTAAGAAGGAAAGCAATTCCTAAAGGTTATATTCAAATTATTGAGGACATGTATATGGAAGCAATTACTATCATAAGCAACAACAATGGTTGGACGAATTAGTTTATAGCTATGGTGTGACTCTGCTAAGGGTAAGCACTAAGCCCATATCTTTTTGCTCTTGACCTTTGTGGACTTATTACTAATATATAAGATGAACTACCATGTTGTTTACTATATGTTGATGATCTAGTGTCAATTCATGAGACATAAATATGGATGAATGGCAAATTGGAGTTGCATAGGAAAGTTTTGAATGATTGGGATTTAAAAATCAATGGAACCAAAACAAAGTATATCAAATGCAATTTTAATGGAATTAGTAATGATAATGAAGCCCTGTCCAAAATTGATGATTAAGGAATATAACAATGTGATTCTTTTGGTATCTTGGATTCATTATACAGATGAATAAAGAGATAAGCGAGGATATATTGAATAGAATTAGAGTTGGTTGGATAAAGTGGAGAGGGATTCATGGTTGTTATGTGATAAACACATGCCTTTAAGACTTAAGGTAAATCTTAAAGACAACAATAAGGCCGACAATGTTGAATAATTTAGAAAGTTGGGCAGCTTGGGCCCAAAAGAGGGCTCAAGCACACAAGATGAACATGACAAAGATGATGGTGTTGAGGTGGATAAGCTGCAAAACTAGGAGATGGGGAATGTGCATATTTGAGGAAATACAGGAGCTCGAACAATTGAGGACAAAGTGAATAGATTAAGATGGTAAAGACATGTGCAACATAGTAGAGGCGGCCCTGGTAAAGAGGGATTCTGGATTATTATTCAGGAGTCAAAAAAGAAGAGGGAGAGACCTAAAATAACATTGATGGAAGTACTTAGAAAAGAAATAAAAAGTTTGCAATGAAGACAAAGATAACACTTAGTAGGGAAATGCGAAGGATTCATAAAGCCGACCCCAAATGGATGGGACAAGGATGGATGAGGTTATGGTTGCCGTAATTACAAATAGATAATAAATATGTTGTCTTATTTTTAGATTAATTAATGACACATGTTGTGATTGCTTTCCTTAGCCTTTTTATATTATGATTTTGCTTATATGTACATATGCCAAACAGTTTTTTTGTTATTTTAATGATGGGCAATGATATAAATGTTTCATTTTCAGTATTTGTCAGTCGGTCAGCCAACCTATTACAAAGGCTTGGACTACATATATGAAGACCGTGGTGAGGTGATCTCTTATCTTTACCTATTTAATTGTTTTATCTTTTATATGTATTGAATTGGAATGAAAGCTTTCACTTCATTTAATTATGTATTTCTGTTCTGCAAAGTTTGCTTACTGATATTTGCAGCATTCACTAGCCACTATTATTTCACTTTCTCTTCTTTGTATTAACCCTCCATTTTGTTTTGTATTTCATGTTTTTAATTATTTTTTCTTCGTTTCTTGCTTAGTTGTTTGTTCTTTCAAATAGGTCTTGGACATACGAGTTTTTGAGACTGGGGAATATGCTCTTGTAAGTAATGTCCCCTTATATTCTCTGCTGTTGCTTCCTTTAGAAACCATTATTAGTAAATATTTTGAGCAGATATGTTTTTTACATAAACATTCTTCAGAGTGATTTAGTATTCTACGTTGTTGCTATAATGAAAGCATGTAGGCATTGATATTAAAATTTTGATCATTGGAAAATAATTTTTTAGTTTTAGTAATTATATGTGCGTACACACACACACACACACACACACACACACACACACACACACACACATATATATATATATATATATATATATATATATATATATATATATATATATATATATATATATATATATATATATATATATATGAGGGCTGGGTTCCTATGACATGTCATAGGGAGTACCCTATGACATATGGTGAATTAGTAATGCTAGAATGTTTAGAATGTGCTGAATTTTTTTGAGGGTGATCAACTTACCTTAGATAGAATGTCCACAAAAAATCAAAGCATTCTAAAACTTGTTGGGGCATCAAACACTAGAAGATTTATCGGCCATCCATTTTAACCGTTAAATTGAAAATCATATTTGATGCCTCTAGAAGTTTTAGAATGTGCCGATTTTTTGCGGGGGTTCTATCTAAGATAGGGTGATCATCCTCATAAAAATTCAGAACATTCTAAATATTCTAGGGTTACTAACTCACCATATGTCACAGGGTACTCCCTATGACATGTCATAGGAATTCATTTCCCTATATATATATATATATATATATATATATATATATATATATATATATATATATACACACACACACACACACATGTACATGTAAATACTTATGCATACACATATATATACTTATTCATACAAATACACACATATATGTATGTATATATGAAAAATGGTAGCCTACTCCATGGAGGAGGAAAGTTATCTATTCAGTGGATGCCGCATGACACTTTTTAACCGTTTTTTTGTGGATGTATGACCAATCCACTCTAGGTAGATCAACATTATAAAAAAATCGAAACAAAAAACTTAAAACAATACGATCAAGTTGAAACAAATTTAACGGTACACTACTGCCCACAAACATCAATTTTTGAGATGCTAAAAATGCCACTTGACATGTGTTTTTTTATTATTTTTTTCTTGATCATTGTTGTGAAGGATGAACCCAAGTTGACCAAGACCCAACTTCGGTAAAAAGTGCTGCATGACATCCATTAAACCCATGGAATAAATAACTTCCCTACCCCATGGAGTAGGCTACCATTTCCATATATATATGACTTGATCCCTATCTATAGTGGTACGCAAGTGTTATAACATATATAAGTCCTTATTCCTGGGAAACCAGATTATAGGAAAACCAAATGGAGGATCAATGATTGAGGGAGCAAAAGTGAGAGAAGGCCACTTGCACACAAGCCCCTGCGCGCGCGCACACACACACACACACACAGAGAGAGAGAGAGAGAGAGAGAGAGAGAGAGAGAGAGAGAGAGAGAGAGAGAGAGAGAGAGAGAGAGAGAGAGAGAGAGCAACATTATAAAAAGTTATTAGGATCTCTTGCCTATTTAATGTTTTCGCACAAATGCACTGATAGCTTTAAGAGAAAACAAAAGAATTAAGTGAATTCAGGAACCCAATCTAAAACACTGTTAGTTCCCAAAGGAATAAAAGAAAATGTAAGGTAGGGTTTTACTAGATGGATCGATTTTTCAAATTGACTTTGTAGGAAGAGTTAAATGTGCTACAAGACAAGTTAACTATGTCAGGACATGTTTGAGAAATATCCGCTATAGTTTAAGGTCTGTCTAAGGCAATCTTGAGTGGTGAGTGGAGAGATCTATCCAGGTTCAATTAGCTTTAAGAAATATTTGCCACAATCCATATTTGTTACAATACTACGCATTACTTAACACAAGTAATTTCTCATGTCTCATATTTTACTTTGATATTTGGAGCAATTGTCCCCGCATTTAAAACATGTTTTTCTTCTTTAATTTCCTAAGGGAGAAACATGCAATTAGGGTTCACAAGGTGATTAATTGTCATATCAAGGTAGGTAGGAAGAGTGAAATACACTTTGGTTTAAGGTACGAGTTAGCTTGTTGAGAGAGGGTTTAAGAAATATTTGGTGTTGTTTAAATTTTGCGGCAACATAGGTCAAAATAGGCTTCTTGGGTCTGGAGTTGGGTAGATAGTTAAAACGAAATGTGTTCAAGTCTGGTTGAATGTAAGAAATATTTACCACAATCAGGTTTGTTACAACACTGGGTATGACTTAAACTTGATCAAATTCTCATTTCTCTTATTTTACCTTACCCGTGTAGAACACGTGTTCACTGTAGCAAACCAGTTTTGTCTGCATTGGGTCAATCATGTCAGATCGATTCAAGTATCTTTTTATAGTTTACTTGTTGATTCAATTTAGAGATCTAGGTTTGGATTTATAGTTTGGGTTGGTCGATAGATCCTCACATAACACACTAGGCCCATTTAATTTGGCATATGTGGAAATGCTTCAAGTATGATCAGGTTAAGTGTCTTCGTGGGTTGGACCTTGGTTTAACTTTTAAGTCAGGTCGGCTCTGGTTCAGTCTAGTTTAGTCCATTTGTATTAGGTAAGAATTTAAAATGGTTGTGTATCGTCTAGTCGAGTTTAATTGTTTTGGTCTAATTTCAGCACATGAGGGGTTTATCCAATCATGTCACTCTTGTCCTTGAATGACCTAAACCTGATCTATTTACTCTATTGGTTCGAGTTTGATCGGTTTAGTAGGGGTCAAGAAAAACTCTACATGGGACCATCCAACATGCTGTGTTAAGGTTCCATGTATTTGAATCAAGTCAGATCCAGTTGGATTGTGTTGTTGGCTCATTGGAATGAAACTCAATTGAGTTTGAATAGGGATAATGAGGATTGAATTAGTTTGTTTATTGACTTGATGTATCCCAAAGGACCCAAACTGGCCTAGTTGGGAAAAATCCAACTGCCCATTCACACATTGCACAAGCTCAACAACTAGGTAAGAAGAATATGATGATTTGTGTAGATATGGGTACCAGATTGTGGTCTGCGAAAATCTGTCACTGCCATGGTTTCAAAATTTGGTCGATACCGATACAGTATTGGTTCAGGCCTGGCTCTAAACTGAAACCGGGGCTGGTCTTGACCAGGTATCAGCTGATACAGCTGGTACAACTCGGCCCGACAACTATGGTGGGATTTTTTGTTTGTTTTTGGCTTTTCTCTCCCACTTATTTGCTCTCCAGCAAGTGCGCATGTAAGCTCCTTGTGTACCATGCGCTGAATTGAGAGCAGGGCTTTTGGATGCTATAAAAACCTCTCCAAGGTACTCCATCTTCACACCACAATTCTCCATCGTACAAGCTATTAGTCGGTATGACTCGGAATTTTGCAATTTAAATATTTATATATTATTTGCCACCTATCAATTTGCTTTTCAAAAAGTGAAGTTTCACCAAGTTATTGATGGTATATATCAATCATCCAAAAAATAATGGTCACATACTCGGTGGACTAAATGAAGGTGCATGATTTGCATTGTGACACTGACATTTAATCATCATTTTAAGAAGTGTATGGAAGGGAAATGCATAATTTCTAATACATCATTGTACATGCTTATATATCTCTTAACTTTTCCTTTTACATGGCACACCTATGCTTATCATGTTAAGAATAGTGTGGCACAAATCCAACTCAACCCATAACATTTGGATTCAGAATGCTCTTAACAAATGAAAACAAAATTAACGGACATGACAATACAAAATACCAAAACTATACTGAGAATTCACTGAAATGACCAACTCTTATACAGTTAAGATAGCTGCCCTTATCCAAACCCTAAAGCCTACTCTTAAAAGCCTAAAACTTAAACCTAAAGCTTGTAAAGGCTACTTTTATTTTACATAATATGTAGTATTTTTAGTTTGTTTTGATTTTGTTTTGTAATTTTTTTATTTATAAAAAATGTCGATACCGTCCGATACCAAGTTGTATCACTGACATGTATCGGTCAAGAGCCAACCGATAGCAGTATCGGTACTTGTATTTTAAACCTTGGTCACTGCAATTGCTTGTGTGCTTATATTACTTGGTTGTAGTCAATGTTACCAAGTCGGAAGTCGGAAAAATGTTGGCAAGGGAAAAAAACAAAAAAATTGGGAAAAAATCAGAAAAATCGGGAAAAGATAAGTAAATTAGGTAATAATTAGATATATGTATTCTAACAATTTTTTTTAGCAAAAATCGGGAAAAGGACGGGAAAAAACATGTAAGTTGTGATTAATACGCGTAATTAGCGATTTTTTCAAAAAAACCCGATTTTGTGAAAAAATCGTGACTTATTCCCGTAGCAAACGTTTGGAGAATAAGACGCGATTAAAACACAACTTTTTCGAAAAGTCGGCGATTTTGGTAACACTGGTTTCAGTTACAAATCCTTGCATACCAAATCTTAATACTTGTAAGTTGTATCCACTCTTGACAGAATAAGTAAAATTGTACATAAACATAAAGAAGGAAAAAGGGGACAATATTAAATCACCCAACTGAAGCTATAATTCAGACACCACTTTTAGTCGCTATAACCTACTTGATATTTTTGTCCAGATTAATAGCCAGAGTTACAATGCCTTAGAGTGCATGATAGATATCCATGACCTAGGTTCGTTCTTCATGTCTTGTAGACAAATAGATACTAGAGTCTCTTTCAACACAACATATCCATATTCTTTGAAATTCCCCTCGTCACGTACCTTAGAGTGATGAGAAGATATAGGTATCTGGCTAAGTGGACCCCAATGGTTAAGCGATCAGAGGCTGCATCGCGAGATCAATAGGTTGGCGATAGAGTTCTCAGTTCTAATGACATTGGGATTAGTGGGAACAACTTGTTCCTTGAACTACAAAGTTATGGTGAAATCATGCATTAAGTTTTGCATTACGGCAATAGGCCGATAAATACAAGTTATAGTGATGGTATGGCCATTGTAGTGGTAAAGATACCGCTTTAAAATGCATAAAGGAATAGTATGCGCAAACTAGTCGGTCGACTACATTATAAACTCTGGACGCCTTCTCAAACTAATGGTGGATCATTCGTAAAGAGCTTGTTGAGGATAGAGGATCATTGTGTAGAGTATGATTTACTAAAGAAGTCTTCTAGCTGGCCGGTATGTAGTATGTAATTAGAGCATCCCAACAAAGTTGTGATTGCGAGTAAATGGCAGATGATCTGTATATTCTTTGTATGCTCATAAAACATTAGAATGCTTCCAATCTTGGCATCAGTTTTGATTTTGCAATGAAACAGAGTAGGTGTATCCTGAACAACCCTGTATTGGAAATATAGTAAAACCCCTCAACTTATGTATCAGCCATGGGATGATACTCAGTTTTCAACACTCGAATTGGAAACAATACCACAATAGGATGAGTAGTGCTGCTAGTGCACAAAGTGCACACAAATTGGCCAACCACCAGTGAGATAAATAAGGCTCTCAACATACTGATGTGAGCGCACAAGGATAGATAAGTGCTCACCATTGATCGTCTAATGAAGTTCTACAAGTGTTGGAGCAATCCATGTCTCAGTCAAATGAGCATGAGAAATAGTATTTTAAGTGTACTTTTACTACCAAAGAGAGTAACTGTGAGGACTTTTAGGCAAACTTAGCGCAAGAAGAAAGTCAAGAGAACCGTGATAATATCATTGGAAAACATTCCTTTATAGACTTGATATAATATGGAACATGTCTGGTGATAATAATCAGGTCATCCACAAATATGAGTACCACCACCACCAAGCAAACATAAAACAAAAGGACAAACACAACATCATCATTGTCATTTGGCACAAAACCAAGCATAAAAATTGCCTAACTGAGTTTGAGACCATCAGTAGCCTGTTGAGATGGGTAACTATCCTTCACAGAAAGCTAGGAGGTGAATCATATAAGCCTCCTCATGGAAGCCAACACGGGGAAAACAATTTTCCTCTTAGTTGATATGGAGGCCACTGACAATCGACGACAGCAACAATCAACAGCTGCACCTTGGCCATCAAAGTAATAAGAGCAAAGACCTCCTCAAAATTAATACCAATCCTGTTTATAGGCATGATCCAGCAACCAAGCCTTGTGATGTTGTCAAATCATCATATTGAATCTTGAACTTTTTAGACCCACTTGCAATGATATAATCTTTCCTAATATGTAAAGGGATAAGATCTAGCATGAGTGTGGTGAAAAGTTGCTAGCCTGCAAGTTCATTAGTCTTGCCTCCTACTGTGAAATCACGATATCTTTATGATAGATTTGAGCTCATAAAGACATTGAAAGTCTGCAGCAAGTATTGAAAACTGGAAAAAAATGCAGCACTTGAGGTAAGTGAGCCACTCTGTGGGTCTGCGACCGTAGGAGGGATAACTATAGTTAGACAGGGTCAAAGGAGAGGAAGGGGAGCAATATATGTGGTGCTAATCTCGGTAGATGCATCAATATGCAACCTTCCGATAAAAACATGCGTATGGGATGCTGCACAGTAGAGAAAGTGTTGTAAGTCAAAGGCTCGATAGAAGAAGATATAAATCAACAAAACTGTAGAACAATAGAAGAGGAAAAGGTGGGCTGGATAGAGTACACTATGATAGAATCTCAAAGAATTTTAACATCACGAAAACCATGTAAAAGATATTGAGTCGAATCAAAGCATTATACTCTTTATGCTGAAGATTGTGCCCAAGAAAAATACATATAGTCGATCAAGTTGTGTAAGCTCTGTCTGCTTTGTCGTGTGCAGGTAGGAGTACGATAGTGGCTAAGAATGTAAACGCTCAAAAAAGTAGATATGCATACTTTAGCCTTTGAAGGAGTACGATTTTTTTGATTTTTTTTTTTTACGTTGTGGTCAAAACAACTTTTGCCTCAAAAAAATGTAAGGCGATTGAAGCAGAAAGAAGGGATTCAGCAACCTCAATACTTGCACCTAGCAACCCCATTATGTTCAGAACATGGTTGTAATGAAGTTAAGCAAGGTCCCTGCAAAAGCTGAGAGGATCTGAAGTCAGCAAGGTTGTAAAAAGCGCTAGGCGCTAGTCGGGCGGTAGGGGGCCGCCTAGCGCCTAGGCGGCCTAGGCGGTGCCTAGGCGTTTTGTCTTTTTTTTAATTATTTTAATTATTATTTTGATATTATATATATATATATATATATATATATATATATATATGTTTAAAAATTAATATAAGTTCAAGATTATCCCAAACCATTATTTTAAAGAACAAGTATATAACCATAATTCAAGATTGAGTGATTAACAAGAGCAAAAGCAAACATAGTCCGCCTGGCCAGCCTCAGCCCGCCTGGTCCGCCTGGCTAGCCTCAACCCGCCTGGTCTGCTTGGTCAGCCTCAACCCGCCTGGCCCGCCTAGTCAGCCTCAGCCCGCCTGGCTCGCCTGGTCCGCCTGGCCAGCCTCAGCCCACCTAGACCGCCTAGGTGGCCGCCTTGCCCCGCCTAGACCGCCTAGGCGGCTGCCTAGCTCCGCCTGGGAGCTTGACCGCTTTTCTGGAGCGCCTAAGGCCTAGGCGAGGCGGTGGGGGGCCGCCTAGCGCCTAGGCGCCGCCTAGGCGGCCGCCTAGACCGCTTTTTAGAACACTGGAAGTCAGAATGTCCGATTCTACATTGGTAGCATGGTAAGTGGGCATCCTATCCTAGGGTTTTCCGACCGTGAGAGGGATAACTATACTCAGGCGGGGTCAAGGGAGAACCAGAATCATCATCCGAGGGTTGTGTAAGTGGAGCAATGTCTGTGGTGGTAATATTGGTAGATGGATCAATATGCAACCTTTTGATATAAACAGGTGTATGGGAGGTAATGAAGTAGAAAAGTGTTGGAGTTGAAGAGTCGGCAGAAAAATGATATAAATCATGAAAGGGGCAGTGAACAATAGAAGAGGAAAAGGTAAAGGATATTCAGTCGAAACATATTATTGATATTCTTTAGAGTTAAGCAAGGTCGCTGCAAAAGCAGAGAAGACCTGAAGTCCAGATGACAAATACTGAAATACACACCAACAAAATCAGATTAGTCGGCAAAATTGACTTAGAGAACTAGGCTAATCATTTCAACAAAGTCTTTATATTTATAGGACTAATACCCTTGGGACTTGTTGTGCATAAGATAAAGCCAAGCATTAATCATCAACGAATATAGGATAATATTGATTCCCACTCTTAGAAGGAAACGAGGGGAGTCCATATATTCCAATGCACTAAGTCAAAGGGTGCAGAAGAAACGGGTGTATTAGATACCTCCTAATTGGGGTAGAATGAGAATGTAATCGAGTTTACATTGATTGGTACTGTGCAGGCCTATGATCATAATAGTAGGAAAAGCAAGAACAATACTTGGCGGCTATCTCGCATGCTAGTAGAGCCAGCACACAGGGAGGTGCCGTGTAGGGATTGGTGAAGGGGAGTGGGGCCCCAAATATAAAAAACTGATAAAGAAGGATGATTTAGTACCCCATGCAGTCAAACCCTTACCATAAGTTTTTTATGTTTATCATATAGTGGGCCACACTCCTTTTCACCAATCCCTGCACGCTACCTCCCAGTGTGCTGGCTTTATCAGCACATGGGGTAGCTGCCAAGTGTTATTTGAAAAGAAAGGAAGAAAATAGGCAAGCCTTATCCCATCTATATTTAATCAATATCATGGATCAAATAAAGGCCAATCATGCTTTGAGAACTTCTAATGCCATTCTAAGAACACTGGGAGGGAGTAGAGAAAATTTAACAAATTGGTTAAATATGTCGAGCTTTATGAAACCACATAGTAACACAAGAAAGCTAACAATTTGGTTAAATACGACAAGCTCTATGAAACAACGCATAGTAACCGCTCAAGATATGACATGGGAAGAATCGGGACGACGAGGAAGAAAGGCAAGTTTTGGCACAGGAAACTACATTCCTCTCTAAGGCAATAAGTCAATGGGACATAGATAATAAATCAAAGAGTCTTCAGTTGTCTGATATGCAGTTATTATTAACTTCTAAATTGGATTTTCTGCGACATTTAAATCGATAGGGTTTTCCATGATTAGTGGCGATGAACTATAAACTTTGCTGCACAACGATTTTTATCAACAAAGAAAATTCACTCTGTTTTGGGTAAAACCAGACAGGGGTGCACTTCAGTTTGCTTACTAGTTTTTTGCATTACAGATTGCTTGGGTCGGAATCCCAACTGCACCTGCATGGCTACCAACTGACATGCTTATCAAGGTACATTTACTAATTACTATGTGGGAAATATTTTATTGTAACTTCCAAGATAATAAAAAAGTTCAATTTACTGTTCTGTAACTGATCATAAAAAATGCTCATCAACTTTTTTTAAATCAGCGTATCCCAATTTTTTGGGCAAATATAACTTCTTTGATTTTCATTGTTTATAAACACCCCGATGATTCTTGTTTGCAATCCCTACCGTAAATATTCAAGATTTTCGATGGAACAAAGCAATGACCTATTGCATTAAGATTTTTCTTTACTTGTGTGATCCCATAATAGTCTTACACGGCTTCTCGCTGCTCGTTCTTGTCTATTGATCTCCCTTAGGAAGGTACATTGCAATTATACCTTCAATTACACTATCTATTGAACATTGTGAATAGCTGTCAAATCTTTTCAAATCAACAATCTACTTGTGCACTTTAACCCATGGTTTGAGGGTTCATCCGAACCCGAACTGATTCGGATTTTGACTGATCCAAACCCCCGGATCCGCATTATGCAACCCGAATCGGGTCTCATTTGAATTTGACTCGTATCATCGTTCTAGTAGTTTAAATGACATACATGTCGCTTAGTAACTAGTATTCATTACATAATTCAAACATATGATCGATCCTGGACCGAATCGGGTGGGTCGGACCCTTATTTCTTATTTCTTTTTCTAATGATTTAATATTTTATCCGAAATGGCGAACCGACCGAACTAGTTTGCTTTTTGCCTGGTCCGAACCTGAACCCGAATTTTCAAACCGTGGCTTCAACCATGAAATGTGTGATTTTCTGTAAGTTTCAACTCGATTATTTTGATATTGCTCTGGTTCTATTTGGTTTCAACTTTCAACCAAGACACAAGTATTTTACAGCTTGGACAAACTTAGGGCAACCCAAGCAAGTTATGTCACGGAGACATACGTATACCAAGTGCTCTCCGCAACTCAACCAAAGGAGAATAAAATGATCTCATGCTACATTTTTGGGGTGCTCAAAATTTACGGCTTCTTTTTGATCCTTTGGCAGTCGGAGAAGCTTAACTATGAAAGAATGTGAACCTGGCTCTCTATCGAGAGTTTCTGGTGTTGATCCTCTTCATACTCCCCACAATCACAGCGAACGATTCCTTCCCTGAGTTGAATGATCTCACATCTTATGTTATTTATGCCTTAAATACCAAGTTCAAGTTTATCTTCATGATCCTGAACTTGTTTTGGTCAAACCTGTGATTGCTGGAAAACTTGGTTGGTGTGGATGTTGTAATTCAGCCTTTGGGAATTATTTGGCAAGGGCAAAAAAAAAAAAAAAAAAAGAGAAGTGGCCATCGGAAAAAAGAAAGAAGAATTATTTTGAAACATTAGTAGATGACTATGAAATACTAGAGCTGAGGCAACAATAAGCAATAACACCAACAGAGCACATGACAGTTTTAATCGGTAATCTTAGATGTTTCATGATTACCTTGTAAATATTTCATGTAGCCACAACTTTTGTTAATCTATATTAACATGTTACGTATGTTCACGATAATTTGGGGTTTGCCATCCTCAAAAACTCATCAACAAAAACTACTGGGATAAATCTGGACGTCGATCAAGATTTGGATAACATGTTACGTCTGTTCGTGATAATTACATTTTTTTTTTTTGAGCAATTTCTCTCCGAGGAGAAGCCAGACCCCAAACTAATTTATTAAAATAGAAGGGAAAATTGTGAAGCAAATGGCTTATTTCCTTGGATTGTTTGGGGGAGGAACCAATTGATCAGCTTCTAGCTAAAACAATAATCTTGTTACACACCACCTCAATAGAAGAATCCTTACTCGAGAAGATTCTAGAATTGCGTTAATGCCAAATGCCTCTGCATAAACAAATGACTAGGAAGTTCCACGATGGTTGCAGCCTCCTCTTCATTCTCCTTGCTATCCAAAGACTCCAAAGTGATCGGGTGGAGCCTACGTGGCCCTTAAGCTTGAACCGATGCTTTAGCATTTGACATAGTCTCTTCGAATAAGGGTAGTGAAGAAACAAGTGGTTAACGTCCAACCTATGAGAATTACAGAGGGTGCACGATAGGTCCGAAACATTCGGATTATTCCTCCTACGGAGGTTGACTCTGGTGTGAAGTCTCTCATGAATGGTAAGCCACATAAAAATTCTAATCTTCAGAGGAGTTGGTGATTTCCAGAGATACTTCGCAATAGGACAAACGATCCCTCCCACATTAAAGAAATAGTAAAATGACCTTATTGATAATTATGAGTTTGACATCCTTAAAAGCTCATCATCAACAAAAACGATCAGAATAAATCTGGCCGTCGATCAAGATCTGGAGAGAGAGAGAGGGTTCAAACACTTGAGAGAGAGAGAGAGAGAGAGAGAGAGAGAGAGAGAGAGAGAGAGAGAGACATGAGAGGCTCTTAATGACCCCATATATGCAAAGCTCTTAATGACTCTTGAGTCTTAATGAGGCCACTATATTTTCCCCTTTGACCATGTAAATCTTATTCCTCTCAATCCAATGTATGACAGGCTCTTAATGGCCCTATGTCTTCTTTTCTCTATGTTATGTCAAAGACCTTTGCTCTGTGCCAATAGGCACGGGCATGCACTAATAGTATGTACAATTCGTGAATTGCTTAATAGTTCTGGATTAATTCAAGTAGCTGAGAATAGCAGTCATTAGTCGTAAGAAAAACCAAAATTCTATTCGAACCCACCTGTTTAAGCATTGCATCCATAATCACCATTTTCAGGATTTTTGTATATAACCCCCTGGAAACTAGGCTAATTGCATAATAATCCCTGGAAACCACATATTTATATATTAATCTCTAAAAACTAGATTTCTTGTGCAAATCGACCCCTCAGATAAATGATGCCTATTTGGGAGGAATATTCCTGATATCTTCATTGCTTGATTGTGACTCCCTTCTTTGTTCAGTTCTCTTCCCCTGCCAAATGTGGTAGCCACCCAACAATGGCCACCATGGTGGTGTCGGCCAACTGTGGCAACAATAATGGTGGTCACTGCAGCAATGGTGGCGGTGGCAGCGGCAGTGGCAGTGGCAACGGGTTATCATAATGGAAGGCCGCAACATAGGTGGTGGCGGTTCGGATGATCGATGGCTCTCCCAGATTTCTCACTACTTTGAAAAGCTAAAGAAGAATGACATAATGATAGTAATAGATAACAAATATTTAGACAATCTATTAAAATTTACAAAATATTAAAAAATGTGACAAAAATGAATAATCAAGCAGTAATGAAATTCTAAAAGATTTACTATCAAGAGTAATCACACGAAAACCTATGGATAGAAAATTTAGAAAGAACAACCAATTGTTTAAGAAAACATACACATTTAATAAAAGGATTTCTTTTGTAAATCCACCCCTGAATTCTTTCCTATTTACTTGCAGGTAAACCTCTCATATTATCCTAATTTTGCATTTCGACCGCTTCGTTAGCTGCAATTAACGAACTATTAACGTAAATGAAAACTGATCAGTTTTCTTAAACTGATCAGTTTTCAATTAGGCTAATAGTTTTTTTGCTAACTTGAAGCTGATTTTGACCTAATCTGAATCTAACTTGGACCTAACCCAAATTATTCTACTATGGAAGGGGATGTGTAAGGGTGAAAAAGAAAATAAAAAATAGCAACTCACAACGAACAGCTAAAAGATGGAATATTAGGAAATTATTCTCTCATATTTGAGGTCAGACGGTCGATTAATAACAGTGGGCGATATGCAAGGTTAGGATATTTTGAGGGGTTCATATATAAATATCGGTTTGATAGGATTTATATGTAAATAGAAAAATGTCAGGGTTCGATTGGTAAAAATTCCTTGATAAAAAACAAAATTATATCTAAATGAACAAAAATACTGATAATGATAAATTAAGTAAAATAAAATTTCTTTTTTATCTTACTTGGAAGGATAATGTGATTGAAGTGAAAAATGCAAGGTAGCGAACCAGTTTGCCAAACTTTGGGTTGCCACCTTCACATGGCACCCCCCCTAGGGTTCACAGTGAGTGCTGAGACTTTCCCCATCTGAAAAAATTTTCAACACTCACGGCTGTTGTACTCACACCCTGCACGGACAAATGAGCGAGCTGCACTCCACGCCAACTCTGCACAAACCAGAGTAGGGCAGCAGGTGGTGGTGCAGACTGCAGCTCGTTCATTGGCCACGTGGAGGGTGTGAGTACAGTAGCCCCTCCCCCATCCCATGGCCCATAGAAAAAAGAGGGCCGCGAAGGTGAATTCGAGTTCACGATTAGGTAGGTGAATTAGAGTTTTCCATGTAACACGTGTACACATTTTCTTTTTCTTTTTACTTTGTCTTTTCTGTGTTCATCCATCTTAAAGTTTTGTCCCTTCTTATTTGCTTTATGTCTTTTCAGAAGACACATGGCGTAATATAAACTCTGTTTCACCATTCACTTGTGAACTCAAGTTCTTCAACCCCTTTCCCTAGAAAAAATGGTTTCGGAGCCGCCAATGCTCCACTTCACGTGTAGTTGGCAACCAAAAGTTGGCAAACGACTTATAGCATTACTCAATGGAAGTATCTAATACTTAAAACTAGTGATGGAAGCATTACCTTGGAATGTGAACAGTTGGATGCGAATGATAAGACACCTATGAATGTGGCCAATGATGTTTGATTTGCCACCAATGATGTGCATCTAACGGCTCACATTGTCACATCGGAAGGTAATGCTTCACCACCCGTCATGACGGTGCACAAAATCGGTCTCGGTCGCATTGGAGAGTGCGTTTTTGCTACCGGGTTAATTTGTTGTACTTGTTTACAGTTCAGTCGTGGGTCTGCCACATCATCCATTAAAAGTGGCATAATGGGTCCCCATTGTGCTCTTTTAATAGACGATGCGGTGCAGCACAATTGGCCATAAACAAGTGCAGCAAATCAATCGGGTAGCAAAAATGATTTCCGCATTAGAGGGTAATGCTCATCCACCTGGACGGTTTACCACACTTATTTTGTACGTCACAACCGCGGGACCCATTGCGATTCAAGAGACATGGGGTACAAGCCCCATCACATGGGGGGTAGTGGCCCCCATCACAGAGAACGTGATGATAGGCTATGGGCAACGGTTGTAGCGTACTCAAGATGTGCTGAAAATTTTCCCCTACTCAAGATGGGGAGGGAATCGCTCATTTGGACCAATAGGAGTGTGCCATTTGTTCCTCAACAGAATCCTACTTTGATGGAGTAATTTTGTTCAAGATGGACGTTACCTTGGCTCCCATCGATATGGCCCCACAAGTCATCGGCTATAGCTTGTATATCATTGGTGATTTAAGCATATGCCATTGGCGGCTTGTGGGGCTCGATCAATGGGAACCAATTAAGGTAGCATTATCCATGGGTGAACAAAATCGCACTCTAATGGAGGTTTGTCAACGGGTCGAATTAGGATCGGATATGGGTAGATCAAGATTTGATTCGTTTATATTTCAAACCGGGTTGGATTGTTTTTAATTGGATATCGGACCAAAAAACTAATACCAAATCTGGATCTGGTTGATAGGTCTAGGACCGAGAGGTTAAAGTTACAGAAATAGTCAAACAAAACTATAGGACTTTTGAGTTTAAATCGTTGGTTAGCTCGAGCCAATGGATTTGACTATCGATAGATTTGGTGGTTAAAATTAGATGACTACGCTGACATCAGGCGATTGATATAAGAGACTGGGTTTGGAGTTAGATGGACTATCTATATAACATGGCACATCAGTTTTGTGCTGACTAGACAAAAAGGAACCAAAAGATGACTAGGACAAGCTGATTAGACAAAAAACTGACTAGACCAAAATATTCAAACATCTCCCTTCCCCCTCACCTCATCAAAGGAAAACTGTCATCATAGCAAACGTTTTCCTTTTTTATCGCAATTTCAAAAGGAAAGTGTCATCAAAGGAAACCTCTTGATTTCAAAAGTTTCACCATATAATCCTGATTTCAAAAGGAAAACCTCATTCAGAGAAAAAAAAAAAAAAAACCTTATCAGAGGAAAGATGTTATCGCAGTGATCTCGATTTTTTTTTAAAAAAATTTCCCTCCCACCTCTCAATCTCTCCCTCACTTATGATTTCTTTCTCCCAAGTCCCCAACCCGACACGAAATTAGCGGGTATGGGTTAATGGGTTCGGGTCGTAAACGGGTCGACACGACTAACCCGTTTAGTAAACGGGTCGGGTCCGGTTTTTGTCTCCGATCTGTTTAAGACCCGTTTAAAAATCAATAGGTTGGGTTTACCCAGCATCTGATTACAGTCTGTGATGGGTTCAACGGATGGTTGTGATCAGGACACCCATGATGGTGAGTTGCAACGAAAAAAAAAAAAAAGAATAAATATTTAAACTGGTCTTACCGAGTCTTAGCGGTTGTCTGTTCGTCGGGGCGGGCCGGTGTTGTCGCCGAAAGTTTTTTGTTGCCGAAGGTGATCAGGTGCGTTGTCGTCGAATACGACATTGTGGGTGGGAGTGGTGATGCCCGGGGGGTGTTATGCCGTCGAAGGCGGCCCGCTTTTTTGCCGACAGTTGTGTTGCCGCCGAAGGCGGCCCGCTGCAGTATCGACAGGCACGGGCATGCACTAGTCTATATAACATGCTATGGTTGTTCACAAGCTGATTAGGACAAAAAGGCATGAGATTGATCTAACCATCAATCAAGATCTGAAGAGAGAGAGAGAGAGAGAGTTCAAACGGAGCCTTCTCTTCCGTGTGTGGATACGACTCTCTCATAAATCCTATTAAAAACCTAATATAAAGATATTAAATATTTACCATAAAGATGATAAATATATATTACATAATATTTAATGACCATTTGATATGAATTAGTGCTTTTTTAAGGTTAATTAGTACTCTTTTTTCTTTTGAAAGGTATACTCTCTCTCTCTCTCTCTCTCTCTCTCTTTCTAACAAGTGAATCACACTTCGAAGGAAGTCACGGTCGTTGGAGTGCCGACTAACACGGACATTTACTAGTGATATATATGATCGGTCGGTATCTAGGGACACACTACTTTGTCATAGAGTTAGACACACATCATCCAAATTATTAGATAGAGGTTTTATAATTTATTGATTTTTTGTAATGATGATCATCTTCTCTTAGGTGCATCAAATCTAAAAAGCATTAGAATGTGTTGATTTTTTACTGATGTGCTATCTAAGGTAAGGTTATCACCTTCATAAAAAATCAATAAATTCTTAAACCTCTATCTAGGGTTTTGGAGAAGTGTGTCTAACTCTGTGGCAAAGTAATCTGTCCCTGGATCCCGATCCATATATGATATAAAAGCTAAATAAATATATCGGATTAGATCTTATTCAGATCAGGGTAGATATGTATTTGGTCTCATTATATTGCGAATCGGGTCGGATTTTTTTTAATTGGATCTCGGACAAAGAAACTGATACCAACCATTTGCGGATCGGATTCGGACCATGATCCCATCCATTGACAGGCTACTAATCCATTGGACGACGTGGCAGACTGCCATTGGTCCGGAAGCAAACGCAAGCAAAAATGCACTCCTCGGTCTCCGGGGAAAATTTCAGCACATCCTGCGTACGCTACAACCGCGGGGGTAACTGAAATTCAAGAGACATGGCCCACATGGGGGTAGTGGGCTCCAGCACGTAGAGCGTGCTGATAGGCTCTGGGCAGCGGTTGTATCGTACGCAGGATGTGCTGAAAAATTTCCCCAGCCTCAGGCCCTCAGGTTGTGGAGATGCTGCTCTGATCCTCTTGCAATCGTTTCGCGAACCGAACGTGGCACGATCACAGCAGTCCGTTGCACCCATCCCCCACCGGTGAATCGCACAGCGCCTGCCGGTAGGCGATTGAACAGCTGTGCGAGATCGAGCGAGAGTGGGGGGGGAGATGGAGAGGAGAGGAGAGGAGGAGGACGAGGAGCGGCTGCATCTCCGGGGATCGGGCGTCGTGGCCCACGGCGGCGCGGGCGGCCGCCACCACGACCTTCACGCGTGGCCGACGGTGGACGGGCCTCTGGGGCTGTCGGAGGAGGATTCCGTCGCCTACGCCCGTAGCTTCTTCCGATGGGGCTTCTGCCTTCTCCCCTTCCTCTGGGCCGTCAACTGCTTCTACTTCTGGCCCGTCCTTCGCAGCGGCAGCTCTTCCTCGTCTTCCAATTCTTTCCATCGCATCCGCCTTTGTAAGTCCCTTTCCCCCTTCATGTTTCTACTCCTCAATTAGGAGCTCAAATTGAGGCACGCTTGTCTTTCATCTGATTTGATTGTGTTGAAGAGGGATGGGTAAATGGGTTTAGGATGAAAATCGGTCTATGGAAAAGTAGAAATTGCAAAAAAGTTTTTTTTTTTAAAAAAAATCTCGAACAAGTTGATCGATTGTAATCTCTGTTCAAAATTTCTTTCTTTTGTCCTTAGATCACTTTTAAGTTCCAGTGATCGTGATCATTGCAACGAGAAGATTTTCTTGAAAAGCTGAGTCTTTGAATTAATTGAATTAGGAGAAATATTTGTTGAAATTGAAGTGTTTTGGGAATTTTGTAGATCAGGTTAAGAAGAAATTTCCACATCGATGCACATTGGTCTTTACGAAGATTACATGCTGCCTTGAACTACCTCACAAGCATAAATTCATAATCTAAAGAATCCAAAGATGTAATTGCATGCATGTAGAAAGCTTCTGATATGAAAAATCCAAATTTCACTGGGTCTAATTAATTTTTTTTCCCTTTTTTTTACTCCCACAAACTGATTATAATCCATTGCCTAGATCCCCTCACAAAAAGAAAGATAAGGAGAATACCTGCTTACTGAAACAAAATTAGCCCCGCAGAAATCTTAGAAACAGGTTCTGCACCGATTTCCGGAAATTTATACAAAAGTTTACTGAAATTTCTGTGAACTTTTGGATGATGTCTGGTGATGTACAGACAGAGGAGGTGGGCTCTGCGAGATTCCTCGAAAGTTAGCCAAAATTGTGGGAAATTTTGTGCTGACTGTTTTGAATGTAGAATATCAGCAGGGTCACAACTTCCGCCCCATGCAAAAGAAGAAAGGAAGAAAAGTTGAAGTGGAGGAGGAGGAAGAGGAGGGTCTGAGGAAATCACCTAATGTTGGACAATCCTTGCAGCTAGCCATCACTGCCGTTTGTTGTCGTTGTTGTAGCCTTGTTGAGCGCCACCACAGTCACCCTCCTCTCCTTCCCTCTAATAGACTTGGAGCTTGTTTGGTTCATGGAATTGAGAAGAAGGGAATGGGAGTTCCATTCCCCAGAATCGCAAGCCTGGAATAGGACTCCCATTCTAGTGTTTGGTTGGCCAATTTGAGCGATGAGGTTGGGAGTGGAAATGGGTTGCCCACTCCCACTCCGGTGTTTGGTTGGTCGGCTTGAGCAAGGGGTTGGGAGTTGGAATGGGCCTTGTTATCATTTTGCCCTCCATGTTTCATTTTCAGCAATAACATGTCACCTTCTAAGCCCCACGGACCTTGTTCCTAAACTTGAATGGATCCTATTCCCAAAGACCCACAAACCGCAGACGGTGGAGGTGAGAAGCATCTTATCGGTGAGGATTAAGAACAACTCAGTTGTTTCCTTGTTCTTTTGCTCCTTACAATTTAAAATTTTGGACAAATAATAAAATCAGCATTATCCTAATCTAACATGTGCGACACGACCCAACTTATGTGGGGGAGGATTTCGGTCGTCGTACGTGACTCTCCTCCAACAGTCGATTGAAGGTTTGACCCTTCGGGATGTGTCGCGCTTCGAAGCGCTGAGTTGTGACTTGCTGGGCTGTCACACAAGACTATAGAATAGACAGGGAGTTGACACTAGATGTGGTGACGAAGTTCGGCCGAAGCCTATGTCTCCGTGCAGTAAGATGCGACCTTTGAATCCACTATCTTTCAGTAAACAGTAGAGCTACTCTCGACAGGCCGAGGAGTGCTTCTTACAAGATGACAGAGGGTGGAGAGAAGATCTGAAAACTAGAAAGCTCGGGGAGCTCTAGAAAACAGAAAGTGGAATTATGGTTTGGATTTTGGGATCTCGAATCATTTACAGGGTTTGTTATTTATAAGGGCTTAGTTTATCTGGGGAATATTCCAGAAATATCCGGGGTTTGGTAAATACCCGGGGGGATTTACTAGACCCCAGATAGTGCAAGTGGGCCCCAGGCAGGACAGCGGGTCCCACCGTCGTACCCATGGGCCCCAGGCAGGACTGTGGGTCCCACTATTGGACTCGTGGGGACCAGTCAAGACTGCGGGTCCTACTATTGGACTCGTGGGCCCCAGGCAGGACTGCGGGTCCCACCGTTGAACTCGTGGGTCCCAGGCAGGGTTGTGGGTCCTATCGTTGGGCGTTAGTCAGATTTTGCACCCAAAGTTACCTCCTCCCAGCTAGATAGGTGTTAACCTAGCTGGCTGGGATATCCTGGTGCAAAGCCGGTCGCTCGTCTGCCGATCCTCTATCTGGGGTTGGTTGTTGTCTGTCTACCGACCCGCTACCCGGGGTCAACCATCATCTGTCTGCCGACCCGTTGCGCAGGGTCGACCTTCGTCTGCTTGCCGACCATCTGTCCGCGGCCAACTGTTGTGCGTCTGTCGACTCGTTGTGCGGGGCTGACCATCGTCTGTCTGCCGACCCCTTGTTCGGGGTTGACCTTCGTCTGCCTGCCGACCATCTGTCCGCGACCGACTATTGTGCGTCTGCCGACCCGTTGCGCGGGACTGACCGTTGTGTGCCTGCCGACCCGTTGCACGGGGCCAATCGTTGTATGTCTGCCGACCCGTTGCGCGAGACCTACCGTTGTCTGTTTGTTGATCCCTTATCCGGGATCGACTGCTGTCTGTCTGCCGACCCCCTGTCCGGGGTCGATCGTCATATGTCTCTCGACCCGTTGCACGGAGCCGACCGTTGTGTATCTGCCGACCCATTGCGCGGGGCCGACCGTTGTCTGCTTGTCGATCCCTTGTCCGGGGTCGACTGCTGTCTGTTTGCCGACCCCCTGTCTGTCGATCCCCTGTCCGCGTCTAACCGTCGTATGTTTGTCGACCCGTTGCGTGGGGCTAACCGTCACGCCCGCCGACCCCTTGTCAGGGGCCGGTCGGGTGTGCGTCTGCCGACTGTACGTACCCCCGCCCAACCAGTTAGGTGGTAACCTATTTGGTTGGGACGCCGTAGTGCGAACGGGTCGGCACCTAGCCAGCAGGGGTCGGGGGTTCGATGTCGGCAGAGGGGCGAAGTCATGCTGAGGGAACCCCGTGGGGCCAGGGTAGGCGAAGACTGCCCGAGGGGGGTCGGATGCAAAGAAAGGGGAATGGGGGGTCTGTTGCACAAAAAAAAATGTTGGAGGGTTGATTGCAAATATATGAAAAAATGGGTGAAAAATTACGAGCCGGAGCTACGTACAACGAGACATAGTGGTTGCATCCGGAATCGAAATACGCCGATTACGGAGCCAGTGCGATCCTCGTATGACCCTCTACAAGGGAGGTCATCGACAATGGAAGTATAGAGCTCGTAGAACCATCGTATCGCGATAGAGAAACATGATAAAATGTGAGTAAATAACCCAAATGACGAAGAAAATATATATGTAATCGCGACCCGGAGCCTTATACGACGAGAGATATCGTGCGTATCCGGACTCGGAATTTGTCGATTTCAGAGACATGACGATCCTCACATGGTTGTCTATAAGGACATCTAAAATTGAGGGGAGAATGAAGCCGATGAGTCTATCATTGCGCGATGTGAAAACAGAATAAAACGCGAGTTAAAAACTCGATAATTGGATCGGTCCGAAGCACCTTTCGCGCAGTTAGTCGTAGGGGTGAAGGAGAGGAGGGTCTCGTATGGGTGCACGTTCTCCTCGGGGTGGGAAGGTTGGGCATGTAGCGCACCCCCCAAGGGGGAGCTGGGGCCGGCCTCGGTTTAAGGGTCAAAGGGGGGGGGGGGGTTGGCTGGTCGGTTTTGGTGTCACTGCCAAAACCGACCAGGCCAAACTTCTGGTCGGTTATTGTGTACTAAGTTGGTCAGATGGGGGTGGTTGGGTAAGGGGTCTCGCACCTGCTGTCATGGCCAAAACCGACCAGTAAAACTGAAGCAAGGAACCCCATCTCACTCCTTCTCTTCCTCTGACTCTTACTCTCTAATGCACTCTCTCACCCCGCTGAACCCCTCTCTTTCTCTCACACATTGATTGAACAGCAGGGCAAAACCGACCAGGCTTGGTGGTCGGTTGTTGTGCTGGTCGGGTGGGGGTAGTGGTCGGTTGGAGGGGGTGGTCTTTGTTGGAGTGGGTGGGGGTTGGTCGGGTGAGGTGGTGGAGCTAGTCGGGTGGGGGTGGTGGTCGGTTGGAGGGGGTGGTCTTGGTTGGAGTGGGTGGGGGTTGGTCGGGTGAGGTGGTGGGGATGGTCGGTTTCTCTCTCTCTCTCATCCTCTCACTCACTCTCTGAACCCCTCTCACTCACTCTCTTTCATCCTCTCACCCACTCTCACGGCACTCTCTCACCCACTCTAAACCCCTCTCTTACTCTCACTCATTCTCTCACTGGTAGGTTTGGAGGGGGGGGTTTATGTGGTCGGTTTCCAAGCAGGGGCTGGTCGGTTTTGGTGTACATGCCAAAACCGACCAGGCCAAATGTGAGGGGGGAGGGGGCTGTTATGGTGATGGTGATGTTGAGAAGGGGGGGTGCTTCAGCGGATCCTACCACCATCACACACACTCTCTGAACCCCTCTCTCTCTCATCCTCTTACTCATTCTATTACTCACTCTAAACCTGTCTCTCACTCCAGCACTGAAGCACCGGACCCATTAGGCTGGTCAGGTGTAGGGTGT
Organism: Chamaelirium japonicum; assembly: GCA_947650365.1. Lineage (NCBI taxonomy): Eukaryota > Viridiplantae > Streptophyta > Magnoliopsida > Liliales > Melanthiaceae > Chamaelirium > Chamaelirium japonicum. Next base: position 34,492,367 of record OX393556.1, read on the forward strand.
CTGGTTGGAAGGCCTGGTTAGAGAGAGTAAAGGAGGTCATTGGAGAGGGTGGGAGAGCTTGCTAGGTGTTTGGTTGGGTCGAGTCGTTTCACCACGAGGCGAGCTTTGGCCTATTTGTGCTTGTCTTGTTTATCAAGCGAGCCTAAACTCCAGCGTTGGCTGTCGCACCTGCCGGCACGTTGCCCACGAGTCCAATAGTGGGACACATTTCAGCCATTGGCAGGGGGTCGGCGCGCGCCCGGTGGCCGAAGCTGGACGACGTGCCGGCAGGTGCGACAGCCAAAGACAGTCCGAGGCAGCCTTCATCGCCTTCGTCGCCTCGGCACCTGACGAAGCCCGAGACGTCAACACCGTCTCGGCCCGAGACGACCTTCGCCTAGACATTTGTAGATAGTCCGAGGCAGCCTTCGTCGCCTCGGTACCTGACGAAGCCCGAGACACCGACACCGTCTCAACCCAAGGTGACAACCTTGGCATTCGAAAGCAAAGTCCAAGGTGCTCTGCATCGTCTCGGCGCTCGTAGACAAAGTCTGAAACAAGCTTTGCCGCCTCGGCACCTGACGAAGCCCCCGAGACGTTGGCACCGTCTTAGCCCAAGGCGACATCCTTGGTATTCAAAAGCAAAACCCAAGGCGCGCGGCCTTCACCTCGGCATTCGACAAAGCCCGAAGTCCTGCTTTGGCATTCAAAGATGAAGCCCGAGGCGGCCTTCGCCTCGGCATTTGACAAAGCCCAAGATGACCTGCACCTTGGCAAACGCTCCCCCGACCAGCCATTGGTAGGGGGTCGGCGCGCGCCCGGTGGCCGAAGCTGGATGACGTGCCGGCAGGTGCGACAACCAACACTGGAGTTTAGGCTCGCTTGATAAACAGGACAAGCACAAATAGGCCAAAGCTCGGCCCAACCAAACACCTAGCAAGCTCTCCCACCTCTCCAATGACCTCCTTTACTCTCTCTAACCAAGCCTTCCAACCAGACACCCTACATCTGACCAGCCTAATGGGTCCGGTGCTTCAGTGCTGGAGTGAGAGACAGGTTTATAGTGAGTAATAGAATGAGTAAGAGGATGAAAGAAAGAGATGGGGTTCAGAGAGTGTGTGTGATGGTGGTAGGATCCGCTGAAGCACCCCCCTTCTCAATATCATCATCATCACCATAACAGCCCCCTCCCCCCTCACATTTGGTCTTGTCGGTTTTGGCATGTACACCAAAACCGACCAGCCCCTGCTTGGAAACCGACCACATATATCCCCCTCCAAACCTACCAGTGAGAGAATGAGTGAGAGTAAGAGAGGGGTTTAGAGTGGGTGAGAGAGTGGGTGAGAGATGAGAGAGAATGAGTGAGGGGGGTTCAGAGAGTGAGTGAGAGGATGAGAGAGAGAAACCGACCATCCCCACCACCTCACCTGACCAACCCCCACCCACTCCAACCAAGACCACCCCCTCCAACCGACCACCACCCCCACCTGACCACCCCCCCCCCCAACCCGACCAGCTCCACCACCCCTACCCGACCATCCCCACCACCTCACCCGACCAACCCCCACCCACTCCAACCAAGACCACCCTCTCCAACCGACCACCACCCCCACCCGACCAGCTCCCCTCCACCCCCACCCGACCAGCACAGCAACCGACCACCAGGCCTGGTCGGTTTTGCCCTGCTGTTCAATCAATGTGTGAGAGAAAGAAAGGGGTTCAGAGGGATGAGAGAGTGCATTAGAGAGTGAGAGTCAGAGGAGGAGAAGGAGTGAGATGGGGTTCCTTGCTTCAGTTCTACTGGTCGGTTTTGGCCATGACAGCAGGTGCGAGACCCCTCACCTGACTACCCCCACCCGACCACCCCCACCCGACCAACTCAGTACACAATAACCGACCAGGAGTTTGGCCTGGTCGGTTTTGGCAATGACACCAAAACTGACCAGCCAAACCCCTTTGCCCCTTTGTCCCTTAAACCGAGGCCGCCCCCAGCTCCCTCTTGGGGGGTGCGCTGCATGCCCAACATTCCCACCCCGAGGAGAACGCACACCCATAAGAGACCCTCCTCCCCTTCACCCCTACGACTAACTGCACGAAGGGTGCCCCGGACCGAACCAATTATCGAGTTTTTAACTCGCATTTTATTCTGTTTTCACATCGCGCAATGATGGGCTCATCGGCTTCATTCTCCCCTCAATTCTAGATGCCCTTATAGACAACCATGTGTGGATCGTCCTGACTCTGAAATTGACAAATTCCGGGTCCGGATACGCACGGTATCTTTCGTCGTACATGGCTCCGGGTCGCGATTACACACATTTTTTCTTCGCCATTTAGGTTATTTACTCACATTTTATCATGTTTCTCCATCACGATACGATGGTTCTATGAGCTATATACTTCCCTTGTCTATGACCGCTCTTGTAGAGGGTCATACGAGGATCGCACTGGCTCTGAAATCAGCGGATTTCGATTCCGGATGCAACCGCTGTCTCGTCGTACGTAGTTCCGGCTCGTAATTTTTCACCCATTTTTTTCTATATTTGCAATCAACCCCCGAACCTTTTTTTTTTGTGCAACCGACCCCCATTCCCCTTTGTTTGCATCCGACCCCCCTCGGGCAGTCTTCGCCTACCCTGGCCCTACGGGGTCCCCTCAGCATGACTCCGCCCCTCTAGCGACATCGAACCCCCGACCCCTGCCGGCTAGGTGCCGACCCGTTCGCACTACGGCGTCCCAACCAACTAGGTTACCACCTAGCTGGTTGGGCGGGGATATACGTACAGTCGGCAGATGCACATCCGACCGGCTCCTGGCAGGGGGTCGGTGGGTGTGACGATCAGCCCCACACAACGGGTCGGCAAACATATGACGGTCGGGCCTGGACAGGGGATCGGCAGACAGGGGGTCAGCAAACAGACAGCAGTAGACCCCGGACAAGGGATCGACAAGCAGACAACGGTCGGCCCCATGCAACGGATCGGCAGATACACAACGGTCGGCCCCGTGCAACGGGTCGACGGACATATGACGGTCGGCCCCGGACAGGGGGTCGGCAGACAGACAGCAGTCGACCCCGGACAAGGGATCAACAAACAGACAACGGTCGGCCCCGCGCAACGGGTCGGCAGACATACAACGGTCGGCCCCGTGCAACGGGTCGACAGGCACACGACAGTCAGCCCCGCGCAACGGGTCGGTAGACGCACAAGAGTCGGCCGCGGACAGATGGTCGGCAGGCAGACGAAGGTCGGCCCCGAACAAGGGGTCGGCAGACAGACGATGGTCGGCCCCGCGCAACGGGTCGATAGACGCACAATAGTCGGCCGCAGACAGATAGTCTGCAGACAGACGAAGGTCGGCCCTACGCAACAGGTCGACAGACAGATGATGATCGACCCCGGGTAGCGGGTCGGTAGACAGACAACATCCAATCCTGGATAAAGGATTGGCAGACGAGCGACCGACTTTGCACCAGAAAATCCCAGTCAGCTAGGTTAATACCTTTCTAGCTGGGATGGGGTAATTGTGGGTGCAAAATCTGGCTAACGCCCAACGATGGGACCCACAGCTCTGCCTGGGGCCCACGAGTCCAATAGTGGGACACGCAGCCCTGCCTGGGGCTCACGAGTCCAATGGTGGGACCCGCAGCCCTGCCTGGGGACCACTTGCACTATCTGGGATCTGGTAAATCCCCCCGGGTATTTAGCAAACCCCGGATATTTCTGGAATATTCCCCAGATAAACTAAGAATTTATAAATAGCAAACCCTGTAAATGATTCAAGATCCTAAAATCCAAACCATAATTCCACTTTTTATTTTCCAGAACTCCCCGAGCTTTCTGGTTTTCAGATCTCCTCTCCATCCTCTGTCATCTTGTAAGAAGCACTCCTCGGCCTGTCGATAGTAGCTCTACTGTTTACTCAGAGATAGTGGATTCAAAGGTTGCGTCTTACCGCACGGAGACGTAGGCTTCGACCGAACTTCGTTACCACATCTAGTGTTAACTCCCTTTCTATTCTATAGTGCTTGTGTGACAGCCCAGCAAGTCACAACTCAGCGATTCGAAGCGCGCCACATCCCGAAGGGTCAAACCTTCAATCGACTGTTGGAGGAGGGTCATGTACGACGACCGAAATCCTCCCCCACAACTTACAAACTTGCGCCAACCCGAGTTTAACCCAAACTTGGAAAGTTGTTCTCAGGTTGGGCTCAGGTTCGGTAGCGCAGGTTGAAGGTTGGTTTTGGGTTCTTTTTTAGGTTGCAGGTTGAGGATTATACCACTCAGGTTGAGCGTGGGTTGACCTCTAATCCGACCCATCCTACCCGAGTTGCAGCCCTATGACAAACCAAAGACAACATGGGTTTTGGGTTCTTTTTTTGTTTTTAATTCTATCTTGACTTAAAAATTCTTTGCCCTATGACAAACCAAAGACGATATGGGTTTGGGTTTTTTTAAATGATTTTAATTCTAGCTTGAATTAAAAATTCTTTGCACGCTATGGATACCTGCTATACTAGTCATGGTTGTAAACATGACATACCTGGTCAGATCCACACAATATGGGCGGGTCAACTATTTTGTTTTATTTCTTGTTTTATTATTATTATCATTTGATTACAATTTTCTTGTATACTCAATTGTTTCTTTCAATCACTAACAACTTCGAGTATTATATTGGTTAATTTTTACATGGAATCCTACATGTTACAGATTCATGCATCATAGGTTCAGTAAGTGACTGGGTTGGGTTTCATGGATGTATAAGGTGTGTAAGGTTTGGTTCTCTATTTCCAGATTTCCTATTGTTTAGTATCAATAATTGATTTCTACACAAACAATTGATGCTCTATATTGGATCTGATCGCGATCGAGTCCCATCCTAGTGGCAAAGCATCTGCCCCCACCTGGCAGGTCATGTAATCGGATCCCTTGGACTTTCCTCCCAACCATGTGTTATCTCTCGCCTTTGTGGCAGGCTTATCTATCGCCTTTGTGGCAGGTTTTTATGTGATGTTGTGTGGCAATATTACATGCAAAGGTAATATTTGAACCTTGGTCGGTCTTGTTCTCAAGTACTAACATGAAATCCTTCTAAAACAAAATTTATTGATCGTGTATATTGTACATACTAGATTAATTATTATTTTGTATTTATTTGTAGCTACGTTTGATATATTAATTGCTATGAAGGAAGGTTAAATCATTATCAACTTTGGACTTGAACAAACTCAAAACCAAGTCTTATATGCAAAACCTATACCTGACCCAATGAAGATTTGGGTCAGTTTTTTTCACATCCTAACTTGATTATTTACTAACTATTGGTGGTGGTGGGTATCACCTGTGAAGCATGAGTACTTCGAAAGGACTGTTGTATAAGTATCGGGTACGCATCGGGTACGGGTACAATAATTTTTGTACCCGGTACCGTGTTTTGAATCGGGTATGGGTACCTCAATTTCGGTATGGCGCTGGTACGGCATGGGTACGGGTACTGGTACGAATACAAAAAATTAGAAAACTTAAAAATATATAGAAATTTAGAAAAAAATCCAAAAAATTGAAAAAAATAGGAAAAAATTAATGAACTTTAATAAAAATAAGATACAAATTATTTTTTAATATTTGTTACTTTTTAATTATACTAAATAATAAAAAATTATCATGGATAGTATCCTGAAATTATAATTTTTTTTATATAGGTACCCACCCGTACCCGTACCCGTACCCGTACCCGTACCCGTACCATACTTTTTTAAGGTTTTGCCGGGGCCGTACCCATACCAGTACTCATGCCCGTGCTTCATAAGGTATAACTTACAGCCTATACTAGCCCCAGTACACTCCTATAGTTGTTCCAGTTATTGCATAGTGGTTGTCATTATTGATTACAAGGCTCATGTACTGACAATACATCTAAATATGTACCACATCATTTGGCAACAAATGGTTATACCAATGACTATCTTTAGCATTTGATGTGGAATTAGCAGAAGAATATCATGCGCCTCAAAGTTGTATTGTTTGCATCCTCTTGTTTATTGATTGTATCATTTATGGATTTAAATCCTTAGACATTGTATTTGTATCATTTTTTCTGTTTAAATTTTAGGTGTCTTATAGCTTTTGTCTTAGTTTCTTAGTCTTTTTGTTTGTTTGATATAATGTAATGTTGGTTCTTTGTTAGTTTGTGCTAGACTTTCTTGGAAATTGCAGTGCATGTGTTTAAGACCTATTTAACAGCATAATCCCGCTGTTCTGAAGGCCTGAACATTCCACTGTTTCTGTGAGACTTAGTAGGGCAACAGTGGTCAAGTGAAAAATCACTGTACATCAGGTTTTCGTAGAATGCTTAGGATGCTCTACTTTTAATTGGTTGAAGGTTAGGAAATTATTATTCGAAAAAAATTTATACCCCACGAAAGAGCAATCAGTGGTGGTTTACATGCAACACTAATGGTTTGCCTACTTTATCCTTGTGTACCGGTTATTTACATTTCGATAATGCCATTTATCTTTCTGTGCCAATGCGTGGTAGTGTCGGTAAGGTACAATGCACCTAACATGCCGACCACTAATTGTCACAAGTTCAATACGTAGTATTGCAGCCATTGCTTCTGTATAGCACAGTCAACATGTTTACCTCCATATTTCATTTTTCCGTTGAAGATCTTTTATTGTCTTGACATGATTAACCTGGATAGGGGCCCATACTGTACATCATGTGGTTGACTAGAATATCTGCAACTTTGAAGCAATGGGTTCAAGCGCAAGCCTCAACTCACCTCGTACCAGCCACCATATTAATGAAGTAAAGAAAATGGAAACTCTTGTTGATAAATTTTGGTTTTGAAAGAAACAGACAGACATGTACTAGTAGCAGAAGCTGTTATTCGAAAGTAGCATATCCTTTTTTTGAGGATTTTATGGGAGTTCCACCCCCACCCGGGCCACTCCTCCCCTCCCCTGAAATGAGCCTGCTAACCTAAGATCTGTAAGTCAAGTTATGAGTTCAGCTAAATTACGAGATACTTTATAAATTTTAGTTCTGAAAGAAATAAACAGACATGTACTGGATCTTTGATTAGAATCAGATGCTTTCAGGCGTAAAATATCCACAGGTGCATGAGCCACATCCAGTGCGTCAGAAAATACCACAAATGATGTAGGTTTAGTGACCAGCTTACCAATAGGTGAGAGATAGCTAGCAATTTTGTCAAGTGTGATGTGCGATCGCACAACTCAGACTGAGTGCTTATGCACATATGCAACCGCACATGACAACCTGGGTAGCTAGTCTCGGCTACCACTCGCCTAACTACAGGGATTTAGGATATCCACTGTGACCACCAAATTTGAGTAATTGAGACTTTCTTTTACTATTGAGAGAGTGGAGTGGGGGTGGTTGCAGTGGAAATCATAAATCCCAGTACTTAGGCTAGTGGTAGCAGAGACTAGCTACCTCTCACCTATTGGTTAAGTGGTGGCTAAACCTGTATCCTCTGTTGTAATTTTCGTTGCACTGGATGTGGCTCATGCATCTGGATTTTTTTGGCCTGAAAGCATCTGATTCTTATGAAAGATATAGTGCATGTCTGTATATTGCTCTCAAAAGTAAAATTTATGAAGTATCTCTTAACTCAACTTCAGTGAGAGATTATGAAGTATCTCATAACTTTAAAGGATTGGCAGAGAAAAGATAGTCATAGGAGATCAATACTTTAAAGGATGGGTCTCTTTGATCAACATGGTCTATTGTAAAAAGATTTTGCAAGTCCAAGTTGAAGCTAAGGATTTTCATGCACACATATATACCCCTCATTGTTTGTCTTTTTTCAGTTAAGATAATGCATCTGAGATCGGCTTAGTATTATGGCACGTGAAATCTGATTTCATTGGATTACAATATGGGTGTTGAAGTGGAAGCTAATGTTTTCTTGGAAAGTATAGGTATGAATTTGTAGGCGGAGGATGCTTTTGGTAAATTTCCTTTAAGCTAATGAACAATCTAACCGTCCAAGTATTCCTAGTTGATTCGTTATTATTGTGACAAATGTTCGATCTTTGTAGAGTCTATATTACAGCATTGTGGTTTCATTGCATATCTACTCAATTGGTCATCATTTCCGGTGTAGCAATCGATTTTAGTTGGATAAAAGTATTTTCTTTGTGGATAGTCATTGTGGTCTTCTATGCTGGCTATAGTAGTTGCCTGCTATCGTCAGCCCATGGTGTATTCATTAGAAACTTGCTGGAAAGTTACGAGCCTGACTAGTATGCAGAACTTTCTTGGTTTTTTCTTTCTAAAGGGTAGTTCCCCTATTTGTATTCCTAACCATTTACTGTAGGGGTGTGTATCGACTTGAAACCAACCTCTTTAGGCAAAACTCAAACTGATCCAACCTTGGTCGGCTTTGAGGATTTTCAATCCGATCCAAACCGAATTGAGATTGCAATCCAATCCAATTAAAGTCGGTTTGGATTGGATTGGATGGTCGGTTTGGGATTTGGCCCATATGTTTATTGGCCTTTTTTCCCCTTCTATTAGGACCTAGTTTCAACTTTACAAATAATAATTGTTGTTAAAATCATTAGGCCTAAATAAGATTTTAAACTTATTTTGAGTCATCCTACAGTATTGCAAAGGTTGTTGGTAGGTAGGGTATATGAGGACATATGGTATATTTAATAAAATATTATATGTATATGGTATATTTAATAAAATATTATATGTATATATATATATATATATATATATATATATATATATATATATATATATATATATATATATCTCGGTTCGGTTTGGTTTAGGTCGGTTTTACATTTATAAATCCATCAACCAATCCAATCATGTCGATTTTTAAAAAACTCAATCTAATCCAATCCATTGAGTGTGTCGAAAGAATTGAAACCGATCAAAATCGGCCGGGTTGGTTTGGTTTGGTTTGGTCGGTTTGGTTTGGATCCTGCACACCCCTAATTTACCGTGGCTTCCGATTGTCCTGGAGGTAGCTGTTATCGTAAGTGGAATGTGAAGTATTTATTTGCCCCGAATATTTTGCAATGATCCAATGATGTTGCTGATTGCCTGGAAGGCGTCTCTTTGTTAGCGACTCTGTCTTGTATATGTATAGGTTTCTCTGAGCTTTCTGGACAACATCCCGTCACTTTGACAAATCAAAGGAAAACCATAGTTATGTCCTTATGACCTCAACTGAAACGTATATATTCCTATTTGCTTTTTTTGTAGGGTAAATTACACTTTGCCCCGTGAAGTTTATCCCAAAATCACTAAACCCCACCTGAGGTTTTTTTTCTCTTCCATATCGGTCCCCTATAGTTTTCAATGGTAGCACAAAACCCCCTTATGTCACTCCTAAATTTCCTCTTTTTGTAATTTCTATCTAATCGAAACTGAATTGAAGGGGGCAAAATGTAGTTTATTAACTATAAAGGGGTTAAGTGATTTTGGGCAGAACTTCAGGGGTGTAAAGTGTAATTTTCCCTAAACATATTGCATTCAAGCAGTCAAGCCCCATAGCACAATTGGAATCTACTACCTTTTGCAAGTGAAAATCAATATGATTGAAGATGTTACTGCCGCTAAATCAGTAATTGTGAGAAGTTACTGAGCTTGACTCAGCTTTGAAATCATGTTCTCTTGCGACTAGCATGCTTCATTTTCTTGTTGTTTCTCGAGACTGTCGATGCTTAATTTGAAACTGTCCTCGTGATCCTACAAGGTCGCTTGCATTGTAGTTGTGAGAAGCACAGACATAATTGCAATGCTGAAATAATACGATATGAACTTACTCTCGTACACCCATTTATCTCCAAAACCTCATATTTTTCATTTCTATGATTATCCGGCTATAATATCTTGTGCAGATGTCATGCGCTCAGCGATCGGCTTTGCGATCTTCGCTGTGCTCCTCTCCACGTGGGCCCTCACGTTTGCAATCGGAGGTGAGCGCCTCTTCGGTCCGGTCTGGGGGAATCTTGTTATGTACAATGTTGCAGACAAGTTAGGGCTGACGGGTTGGGTGTAACCATGTTTGCCGAAGTGGTTACGAGTGATGGTGTGTTGATTCGGCGCTTAGGGGAGAGAGAGCATGGCTTCTGATGCCCACATTGCAGGTACAGTTAACCAATTGTTTACCAATCTAAACACATGATAGAGATTTGTCTCCTTTGTCTGGGCTCGGCAGTCCTCCCTTCCAAGATACTTTTTTCCCTGGAGCTGTAGAACTTTCATTGAAGTGGTTGGACGTGTAAACCTAGGTTAATGTTGATCAGTAACTGGTGGGACTTGTAGACATAATAAGCTAGTCTGAAGAGTAGTGTTGGAAAGTAGCTACAGTACTTGTTGGTGTGGGCATCTTCAGTGTGCATGATCTCAGACAAATTAGATTTTTCAGCACTTCCTTTTGAAAAATATTGTCCAAAATTTCTAGAAAAATGTTTTATGCATTTTCAAGAAAAATTAACAATGTTAAATCAAATTAATGCATAAAATAATTTTTACAGCCCTTTTCCAACTAAAGTAGAACTTCACTAGTGGAGTCCTAGAAAATCTAATGCCCCCATATTACCTTTTTTATTAGAAGGTGAGGTGGATCAAGTTTTTGTGTAGATATTTAGGGGGTGTTTGGTATCATTACCCCAGAATGTTTCTTGGGCAATTTCGGCGGTGTTTGGCATGAGGAACTGCCATTCTACATCCAGACGAGGGTAATACTGTCATTTGTTATTTCCAATGTAATCTCGTGGTTTGGTGTTCCGATTAGCATAGAAATGGACAGAGTGATAAAATATCATTATGAAATTCCATTCCTCTGGAACAAATGAATTTAAAAATGAAATTGTGGATAGTCTTGTTCTGTAACACCATTTGGCATTGTTGTTTGTTAGGCTAATTAGGTCCTGGTGCCTAATTATTTTGCAATAATAGTACTTGCAGTACGTCGTAATTTGCTTTATTAACTAAGGTTGTATGATAGGAGATCTTATTTCCGAGAATACCCTTGGTTGACACAGAATATATTTGTTTTTAGAAAGAGTATACATTCGCCGGGTTGCTCCATTTTAGAACCAGACTTTTTTGTCTTATGATTTTATATATTAATTTTTTTTAATACTATTTGGACCAATGACAAATGATAAGATAAAAGTGCTACAATTGATTTAGAGCCCGATTGGACCCTATTTTGGGGGTTGTAGAGCCCTGTTGGAGATGCTCTAAGTGGCAAGTTGCTGAGAATCGAGACCAACATCGCAGTCATCCCTATAGGCGAATCACATTGGATCCAACCCCCCCCCCCCCTTCTTCTCCCTCCCTCCCTCTCTCTCTCTCTCTCTCTCTCTCTCACACACACACAGCCTTAAGTCCTTTAGCAGTTGCTATATTAGCTAAAGGATAGGTAATGTTTTAATATTGCACCAAGTTTTACCCGAACATTGCATGCTATAGTAAGCCCCTCGTCCTGATTTACCCCCTCACGTGCTACAGAAAGAGTATCCATTTATCTCCAGCAAGAGTATCATTTTGCTGGTTGACACTGTACATGTAGCGATTGCTACAGTGAAATCGCTATAACAACCGCGACATACATAGTTTCACCTGATGAATAGATACTCTTATTGATGACGAATGGATACTCTTTTCGGAGATGAATGTATACTCTTGTTGTAGTGTTTTTGTTGTAGCAACCGCAACATGCTCAGTTTCACTCGACGAATAGATAATCTTGTTGATAATGAATGGATACTCTTTCCAAAGACGAATGTATATTCTTGCTATAGTGTTTTTGTTGTAGTAGCTACAGTGAAATAAATATAGCAACCACTACATGTATAGTGTTAATCGGCGAATGGATTCTTATGCCAAAGACGAGTGAATACTTTTACTGAAAACGAATGGATACTCTTGATAGAAGGGCAATTTTATAATTTAGAAAGTTAAAATAGGTCAACATTTTCAGTTAGGGACCTATTGTACGAACATGTCCTTCAGGAGGGACTTTAGCTAATATTCTAACAAGCATTATCCTTTAGCTTAAATAAAGACCTGTGGAAGGGTTTAGGACTAAGAGCATCTCAAACGGCCTCCCTTATTTGGCTCCTTTCGCCCATTTGAGCGAGTGACATGACCGAAATCATCTCCAATGGTCTCGCTTAATCCCTCGCTTTAGCCAGCGAAACCAAGCAAACAGATTTTTGCTCGCCCGCTTGAGCGAGACCTCCACCACTCGCTTGGTTGGGTCTCGCAAGTCACCATCACCCATGTGATCTTGCAGAATGAACTGGAGTCGTCGTTCAGAAAATCAAGACCATCCATTTAATGACAAGTGCCTGCATGTCTATATCACCCATGTGATATTTGTATAATCAATCAGAGCCGTTGGTTTTAAAAAATCAAGATCATCCATTTTTCATGTAGGAAGTGGGGAGGGAGGTGCTTGGAGTGGAAAAAACTCCACCCTCTTCATTTGGTCGACGTGGCAAAAATGGCTGCCTTAACTGGGTGAATGCTAAGGGAAGCCTTTGGAGATGCTCTAAGAGCATTTCCAGCGGGCTCCTTGGGATTTCATCATTCCTTGTTGTATCGAAAGAAATGGAGAAAGGGGTAAAAAGGGGGCTCCACTAGATTTCTCTATTTTGATATTTTCCTACTGTTCTCACTAAGGTGGGCGAGAGAAATATAAAAATCTATAAATAGTGGGGCCAATTTGAATTGAATGAAAGCTTTCGTTACTTTTCCAAACAACCCTTATAAATGTTGCTTTCATGGGTCTTGATTGGATCATTTTATCAAAAAAATAGAGGAAAATTGAAGAGTATGTTGGAGTACTCTTTCATCTTCTGTCTTCATGATAGTTAGAGCATCTCCAATCGGCTCTCATGAAATTCTCTCTATTTTGGCTCCCTATCATGCCACATCAGATTTCTAGAGAGTGGGGAAGAAAACCCTTTTCAACCGGCTTCCTAGATTTTTCAAATCTGCTGTTGGCAACGGTTATGTAGCACTTATGGCATCTCATTTATTACATAACAAGTTGGATAGGGAGCAAATACACTCACCCCACATGTGGGGTATACAAAAAACGCTTCGTCACTTTTTAAATATCAAAAGGGAGCCGGTTGGAGCCCGTTTTAAGAGGTTACTTTGCTATAGGTGGCGAGCCTGGGGTGGATAGGGAGCCGGTTGGAGATGCTCTTAGAAGCTTTAAAGAATAGCAAAGAATCGTAGGAGTCTGGTGTAGATGCTCTAATTAAAAAAAAGGAAAACTTAGGGAGAGGTCCCTCACAAGATATCATGTAGGTGCCATGTAGGACTCTCTCTCTCTCTCTCTCTCTCTCTCTCTCTCTCTCTCTCTCTCTCACCCCACACGTGCATGCACGCATGCCCAGAAAAAGCTGCACGAGCTGAACAGTTTTTGCTAAAACTGCATTTCCACACGTGTCCGTTATTTTCGGGTGATTATTAGAACAAAGAAACCTCCCACTGCATTTTTCCACAGTCAATGAAGTCTCGTAACCCAATCCCGTTCCGTTGAGCCCGTCACTCCCTCACTCGGAAATGTCGACGTCGGCAATGGCGATCGCGATGATAGCACCGCCCGCCGCGGCCAGGAGGGCGCATTGCCCGAGAAGGGTGCTCCGCCGTAGGACCGCCGCCGTGGTGGCAGCGGCGTCCGTAAACCCACCGGCGGGGAGGTCGCGCATTCACCGCCTGATCGAGGAGGAAGGGGTGGTGCTGATGCCGGGGTGCTACGACGCCCTCTCGGCCTCCATCGTGCAGCGATCCGGGTTCAGCGCCGGCTTCATCTCCGGCTACGCCCTCTCCGCCTCCCTCCTCGGCAAGCCCGACTTCGGCCTCCTCACGTCTCTGCTGCCCGCTTCCCCCTCTGTTTCTTGCTTCGTCTCGATTTGATAACCTTCTGTTTACGTCTCGATTTGTTAATCAAAAAATTATATTATATTGTACTAATTTTCAGGCCGCCGGAGATGGCGGAAACAGCTCGATTCGTCTGCGCTGCGGCTCCTCTCATCCCCATCATCGCTGATGCTGGTTCGATCTCTCCCACTAGGGTTTTACTTTCTTTTTTCTTGTTTTACAAATTTGAATGGAAGCAGTGGAAGGGTATTTTGGTCTGTGCAGTTATATGATTTTTGGTCTCAAAAGGCCAAGGTAGATTTGCATCCAAATAATTCAAATGTATTACGAATAAACTAGCTTGATCTTTTCTCGCATTTATGCTTAAATTTATTGTGGATCTAAAGTCCGGCTCTATATGGTCCAAAATCATTATGAAATGGAATACAATTTTTGGTTCGGTGTACAAATTTGTTGTGGAATTAGATTGTGTTTTTTTTTTCCAAAATTTTTTAATTAATGGGTACTTGTTGGAGTATATACATGAGGAGACCATAAAATCATGGCTTGAAGCACATATAAGATACGCTTTCTTTAAAGCGTTATTTGCCCCATCTCACAAAGTGAGGCTGTTGTAGGGTTGCCATCGAGTTGCTCCTAAGATACGACAAGCCTTTGTGGGTCCGCACTCAACAAAAATGAGAACTCACTCTTGGAACTCGGACACACTTAGAACAATTATGACAGAGAGTTGTTTGTAGGAGAAGAGAAAGATAGGTTATGTTTCGGAATGAATTTTCAGGGATGATATGAGTCTTCTTTTATAGAATCCGACGTACCCCTTGACGGCCACTGGATGCACTGGTTCACTAGCCAACAGGTGCTAGGAAGCCACCCCTTAGTCCAACTGCCAGGCCCACTTAGTCAATGGGTGTCTCCAAGCACCTTTTGGGCTAACCATCCAGTCAAGTCCAACGGTTTGTAATTGCCCACACATGGGTCGACCCAACCCACTGGCCGTCGATCAACTTGATTCTGACTCGTACTGGATTTAGCCCAATCAGACCGAGCCTTAGCCAAAAGAAAAGACATTGGTTTTTCACAAAAGGTGTGATCATGCTAAGTGCAAAGTGTGCCTAATAAGCGTCAAAAATTTATTGCCTACGTCGTGCGCGTAATGCGATACGATGCACCCATCATAGGTGGCTCAGTGCACAACAAAACCCTCATCTTGTCACTCCATGCAAGTGAGCTAGAGGAGCTTCCATATATATACACATCTCACTTCTTTCCCCCAAGCAATGTTGCACTAAATTTCTCATCCAACAAAGAGAACCTTTTGAGGGAAAGGATGAAAACACATTTTCATTTGGCCAAAATGTTTTGGTGAGAAGCTTTTGAAAACAAAGTTTTGAATGAAAAGTTGAAACACATATGAGAAATTAGTTGAAGTCATACCCTCTCATTTGTCTCCTATCAAAGATAAACCCAATTATATTTCTTATAACCCACAACATCACATATATTTAACCAAACCCAACAATCCTCCACTTGGTTAAATATCATGATGGAAAACTCTGTTGGAAAAGATAAACAATTGCATTAAGAAATGTATCTTTAAATTTGAACATTTCCTTATTGTAACTAACTCAAAGTTCTATCAAAATCCCTAGTAGCCGAAACTTTGAACCAGTTATTCCTATATGGTAGAACTGTAGACACCACACACATAAATGTGTCCATAATGTTCCAAATTATTATCTCGCTTCATGTATTCATGAGTGATCCCGAGAGTAACTTCAACTCTCATGAGAGGCGGCACCACCTCTTCGCTCACATAGGTAAAGTTTTTTCAGTGTTCTCATTATATTTTAAACACTTGTCCTAACTTTTTAAGAGTTATAGGCTCAACCCTCCAATTATAACGATCAACACTATCCATTCTTGATGGGGTTCTTATTTTAATTCAGTGCCGAAAAATCACCACGTAATAGTGACTTGTTCGTACCCATTGAACCTGAGAATTAGTCATTTCCTAATGCCAAGTTCGGTTCTGGTTTGGCCCCAAACCGACCCGACTTGCATCCCTACTTTCTAATTGCATTTCTGTTTTCTCCATCAAATGATGTAAAAGAAGAATTCTGGAATTTTAACTTAAATATGCTCTAGTGTTCAACTCTCACTTAGTTTGAGCATAAAACATTTATTGCAATTCATAACTAATTTTCCTTTTAAGGGTTGTGTTTTTAATAATTGAAAAGAAGTTGGACTTTGCATATATGGGGTTTCATGGCATTATCTCTTTTGAAGAGAAAATTAAATGCTTAACGTGTTTCCAAGGTTTTCAATTTCGAATCGTGTCTGGTTTCGGTCTTGACCGAAACCAAACTTTCGGTCGAAATTTTAAAATTGACTAAAATGATATAAAATTTTGAAATGATTTAAAAGGAGGGTTTGGGATTTTTTTTAAGTATGCTTGAATGGAACATGATAACCAAGATGGAATACTGGGAAACTAGGGGGGGGGGGGGGGGGGGGAGGATCTTGATAATCATCATATATGATATATTTATATTGTTTTGCTTAACGTTGTTGCCTTCACCTCTTCGCATTCTTTTATAATTGTTTTTGTCCACAGTTGTAGTCTTTGTTTTTCCCTCCACCTCGTCACTTCATTTATTTATCTGTCTCTCGACTCTCTCGATAACATAACGCATATGTCCCTCCACACGTCCCTCGTCAAACATCTCCATCAATATTCTTCTAAAAAAGAGGGAAGTGTAACATTACTCGTCGTAAAACATTATGCCTCATCCCATTCCAAAGAATATTACAGCTCATCCCATGCATATGAACTCTACTTGGAACTGACCACCTACAACACCCACCGGTCACTTGCTCTTCAACAAGAATGTTATGTACATACATATCCCACAACTCAGATGCTGGCAAGAACACCAACATCCCACCACAACGCCGGTGAGGGCAGTGGTGACCGAGGCAACTGCACCGATGAGGGCAGTGGTGACGGATGCAACTACACCGGCAAGGGCAGTGGTGGTGAAGGTAATTACGCCGGTGAGAGTGGTGAGGATGATGACATCAGTCGAAATCCGAGCAAATCCAATGGTAAATCCGACGACCCCGACAATGGTTCCAGCGAAATCTGGTAATTCCTACGAGATCTAACGAATCCGTGGGCGAGATCCGGTAAAATTGAGTGAGCTCGGTGGTGAGATCCGACAAATTCTAGTGAAATCAGGCAAATTTCGGCAAAATTTGGATGAAATGGGGCGGCTACGGTCGATGCCTCGGTCGAAATCAGCCAATATTTTAAAGGCCCCAGCCCTACCGAAACCAGTCCACATGTTTCACGAAATCTGTGGACTGGTTTTAGTCAAAATTACTGAAATGTCCACGAAACGACGAAACTTTTGTGAAGTGGGCACCGAAATCGAGTGGCAACATATGGCTTCGGTAGGACCCTCATTGTTTTTGTCGAAATTTTGATGAAATAACCGAAATGCCTCTGAAATCCTGAAAATTCGCCAAAACCGGAAAGGGTCCTGGTTTCGAAACCCTCTTTTGTTTCGCTCGTGGCCAAAACCGAAATATCTCGGCGAAAATTCAGAATTTCGACTGTAATTTCAGAATTTGGACCGAAATTTCAAACCATGTATATGTCACAAGAAACATATGCTGTGTATGCTCTCTTTCAAGTGAAACTCAAGATGCACCAGTTTCAAAGAATTGGCAGTCAGTCTTGCTTCAATTGGAGCTCAGACCCAACTGCTTAGGTATCTGAAGTTTGTGAAAAGTAAACATCTATATGGTTGGGCCTTCCCTGATTATTACCTGTTTTTGCACCTGCTGGATGGAGTTGAAATTGTCGATCATTTATTGTTGCTCTCATGAGCGGCTTGAAGTTATTGGAGATTTTCACGTCTTTAGAAAGACATCTGAGGATATCAAGCGTTTATATGGTACAAAGTATTTTCTCTATGCATACAGCTTTATATTGCAAGTTTACAACTTGTGTGTACCTTTCACTTTTGGAGCCGGCGCCGTAACAGTCGAAGAGAAGGAGGGGAGATCGGCCATGCAACAAGTACCCCCCCCCTCTCTGTCGGGGTCGGTCGGTTGGTCCACAAAGAGGCAGCCCCCCCCTCCCTTGGGTCGGCATGTACCCGAAGAGGGGGGGGAGGTCGGCCGGTTGGTTCACAAGGAGGCAGCCCCCCCCCCCCCGGTCGGCATGTATACAGAGAGGGGGGGGTCGGCCGGTTGGTTCACAAGGAGGCAGCCCCCCCCCCCCCCCCCAGGTCGGCATGTATACAGAGAGGGGTGGGGGGGGGTCGGCCGGTTGGTTCACAAGGAGGCAGCCCCCCCCCCCCCCAGGTCGGCATGTATACAGAGAGGGGGGGGGGTCGGCCGGTTGGTTCACAAGGAGGCAGCCCCCCCCAGGTCGGCATGTATACAGAGAGGGGGGGGGGGGGTCGGCCGGTTGGTTCACAAGGAGGCAGCCCCCCCCCCCCCCCAGGTCGGCATGTATACAGAGAGGGGGGGGGGGGTCGGCCGGTTGGTTCACAAGGAGGCAGCCCCCCCCCAGGTCGGCATGTATACAAAGAGGGGGGGGCCGGTCGGTTGGTTCACAAGGAGGCAGCCCCCCCCCAGGTCGGCATGTATACAAAGAGGGGGGGGGGCCGGTCGGTTGGTCCACAAAGAGGGCAGCAGCCCCCCCCCCCCCTCTCTTTGTGGGTCGGCATGTAGCCAAAAGGGGGGGGGGCCGGTCGGCTGATCACCAAGGAAGCACCCCCCCCTCCTCGACGGGATGTGCAACGAAATGAGGAGTGAAGTAGCAGTCAGACACGGCCCGTAGTGCTGACAACGCTCCGCATTTCCGGGCCAACGTGACCAGGTGTCAACCGCGCGCCACGTCACCGCGGCGGTTGAGCTCATTGCAGAGACACGTCACTCGCCCGATTTTCGCGGAGTGTAACCGTCACCCCGCCACTATAAAAGGGGACCTACCCCTTCAGCGAGAGGAGGAAGAATTCTGGAGGAGACGCTGCCCGTTTCGTCCCGGAGTTTGCGGAGCTGCGGAGATCGGTCGGTCTGCACCCAGAAGCTGTCCGCGGAGGTCGGTCGGTCAGTAACCAGAAACTGTCTGCGGAGGTCGGTCGGTCAGCAGCCAGACACTGTTTGCAGCGACCTGCAGACAGACGTTGTCTGCAGCGGTCAGTAGTCAG
This sequence comes from Chamaelirium japonicum, assembly GCA_947650365.1. Taxonomy (NCBI): domain Eukaryota; kingdom Viridiplantae; phylum Streptophyta; class Magnoliopsida; order Liliales; family Melanthiaceae; genus Chamaelirium; species Chamaelirium japonicum. The sequence goes on from OX393556.1 coordinate 34,511,476, forward strand.
AGTGAAATTGCAGAGGTCGGTAGTTTGGGAGACCGGTCCTCGGGGATTGTAATTGGGGTCAAGGTGAGAGATTGTAAACGAAGGAGCTGTTTTAGTGCATTCTCGCCCCACCCGTGGTTTTTTCCCCTTCGACGTTGCGAAGGGGTTTTTCCACGTAACTACCGTCTATCTTTGTATTCGGCTTGTTAGATTGTGCTCGCCACCCGAACCGCCCGGTTCGACTAAAAACCCCCCTCAATCTTGGCGCCGTCTGTGGGATAGTCTTCGAGACTTCCTACTAGAGCTTTCGACTGTTGACCCGTGGGTGTCGACCAGTCCGAGGCTCCCTGCAACCAGCAGTCCACGACCACACGGTTGAAGAACGATGGTCGGTGGACCGTATCGTACCCGCTCGACGTCGCAGCTCCCGTCCGAAGCCGCACCACTCGGAGATGCCAATAATGTCGGACGTCTTGTTCAACAACCAACGGACACGGAGCACGTAGCCCCGTTGGCGAATCCTGTACTGGGGGTCGGGGACTCCAGTCAAGCTCCGGTAGCAACCCTGGCTCCACTAGCCGGGGGTCTGTCGGAAGCTTTTCTAGCCACCATGATGATGACCCAGCAAGCTCTCACCACCCAGCTCCAAACGATGCAGCGCAACTACGAGGAGTTGCGTGACTTCGTGCGGACCGCACCGACGGGTGGTCTACTCAATCAGGGCATGTTGGCCCAAGCGGGACAAAGTCTCCCCACTCAAGCTGCCCCACCAGTGCAAATGCAGCCGCAACCAGTGCCTCAGGTGGAGGTCAGGGGTAATCGCTCGGTGGAGGTCCAGAGTGCAAATCCCGATGGGCGAGACTCGAGTAGCCCGGAGCCTGCGGAGAGAACCAAACATGCACGAGCGGCGTCGGCACGCTCGGATGTTTGGTCCCGGCTCGGAGCACACCCCCGACAGCCGCTTGCCTCCAAGCATCACTCGAAGACGGACTCGGCACAAGTACGTCGCCCGAAGCGAGACGAAGAACATCATCATCAACCGAGTGATAGTCACCACACGCGGATGACGCCAGCTAGTCGGCAGCCGGCTCATACTACTGATCGGAGGAGCATACACGAGCGCATTCGGGTGCATGCGTCGGAGCGACTCGGGGAGCGAGAGGAGACCCAGCGAGACCGACCGGGGGTCCGAGCTCCCGACCGGTTGGAGGAAGTCGCCATCCGAGGAGCCGCACGGTCGCCGCTTGTTGAGAGGCTACTCCGGGAGCCATTCCCTCGAGGATGGAATCCTCCACGCCTCCCCAAGTTTGACGGATCGAAAGACCCGGTGGAGCATGTACTGGCTTTCCGGGATGCTCTGGTCCCACACGAGGATGATCACATCCTCTGCCGGACCTTCGCCAACAGCTTGTCGGGAACCCCCCTCGAATGGTTCCACAAGCTTAGGCCCTCGTCCATCTCCTCTTTCTCGGAGCTGAGCACGCGGTTCATCGACCAGTACCGATGTAATCGCCGGGAGCTGAAGACTCTGGAGTCACTCTTCGGGATGAGTATGACCCAGAAGGAGACGCTCCGACAATTCTACCATAGGTTCAGGTCCGAGTACCTGAGCTTGGCGGACGCAGACGGGCAGGATCGCATGGTGATCGCGGCCTTCAAGAACGCCATTCAGCCTGCCCAGCTCGTCAACGCGTCACTCATCAAGCGAACTCCGGAGACGATCGACGAGCTGTTGCGGCGCGTTGAGAAGTACATCAAGATCGAGGACGCTGATCGCAAGAGGAAGGCGGTGGAAACCAGAATCCCGCACCAGGGCTACGCAAAGCCTGCTGCTGTGAAGAACGTCAACAAGCAGCAGGGGGATGCGACACGGCACGAGGCGAAGCGGCAAAGGCAAGACAGGCCAGCGAGGCCGCAGTGGAACAGGGAGTTCACAGTACTGAACGCACCCATTGACCAGATTCTGGAAGCTATCAAGGGCGAACCATACTTCAAGTGGGCGCAACCGCTTGAACCTGGAGAGAGAGGAGCCAGAGATGCGTCAAGGTACTGCGAGTACCACCAGGGCCAAGGCCACACTACCCTGCAGTGTCGGGCGCTCAAACATCATATTGAGGATCTCATTGAGGCCGGCCATATTGGCTGCTTCATTGACCTCCCTCAACGTAAAGGGACCAAAGCGGTAGGGGAAGTCCAGCGAGGAGCGACGGCGCAGCGCTTACCGGGTCCTCCACCAGAAAGACGCCAGCTCCGAGAGGTAGACGCCGTCTACGGGTACCCTGGCCCTGTACCGTCGGCAAATGCCGTCGACCGACAGGTGCGGCGTATTGAGCAAACAAGGCAAGTCCACCATGTGGTGCTCGACCCCGTCATCCGTCCTGAGCCAAGAGTGGAAGCTGCAGTACAGTTTTCGGCGGCTGATTTGGTCGGAATAGAGAGGCCTCACAACCATCCCCTGGTCATAAGGCTGCAGATAGCCAATTGCCTAGTGAAGAGAATTCTGGTCGACGCCGGAAGTTCAGTTGATGTGCTCTTCCTCAGCGCCTTCGACGCCATGCAGCTAGATCGCGGACAAATGACCGAATCGTCATCGACGATAACGGGCTTCACGGGGGAGGCTGCAAGGGTGGTTGGTGAGATCACCCTCCCGATCACAACAGGGCATCTCACTAACCTCACCCGGTTCATTATGATCGAAGCTCATTCGGCGTACAACATCATCCTCGGAAGACCGTGGCTCCACCACTTGGATGCGGTCCCCTCGTCGGCCCATCAGGTAGTGAAGTTTTGGACCGACAAGGGTGTGATGAGCATTCGAGGTGACCAGTCCTCGGCAGCCAAGTGCGAGCTCAGTGCCATCCATCTGAAGACGACATGCCAAATCGAAGGGGGAGAGCCAGGTGAAGGCGGCGATGAGTTGGGCATCCTCAACCTCTGGACTGCGAAGCAGAGTCAAGAAGCACCCACGCTCCAGCACCACGCCCTATCAAGCGTAGGAGCGCGAGGAGACCAAGCATCTGAGAAGACCGACCTGTCAGTTGAACTTAAAGAACTGACAGTGTCGGGGGACCTGCTGAAGACCGACCTGTCAGTTGAACGTAAAGAGCTGACAGTGTCGGGAGACCTGCTGAAGACCGACCTGTCAGCTGAACGTAAAGAGCTGACGGTGTCGGGGGACCTACAGAAGATCGACCATTCAGTTGAACGTAAAGAACTGAATGCGTCAAGGAGCCTGAAGAAGACCGGTCAGTTAGCTGAACTTAAAGAGCTAACTAGCCCGAGCGACCCGATGGAGATCGACCTACCAGCTGAAGATAAAGAGCTGAGCAGGATGACGCACCCTCAGAAGACCGACCGACCGGTTGAATCTAAAGAACCGGACGAGTTGGAGAGCCCGAACACGGAGTGGGAGGAGTCGCCTGCCGTCGAGCCAATTCTGCCCGTGGACTTAGGAGAAGCGGGTCACCCGAAGATTACTTTTCTCGGGTCGCAGCTGCCAAAGCATCATGCCGAAGCTATGACGACATTTCTCAAGGCAAACCTGGACGTGTTTGCCTGGTCAGTTGAGGACATGCCAGGCATTCACCCCGAAGTAGCCTGTCATCACCTCAACATTCGAGAAGGAGCTGCACCTGTACGTCAGAAGCCCCGGTCGCTGGCACCGGAAAAAGCAGCAGCTGTCAACATGGAGGTAGAGAAGCTGCTACGAGTGGGCATCATCAGAGAGGCTCGGTACCCGAAGTGGATCGCTAACGTGGTTGCCGTCCCCAAGAAGTCAGGAGCCATTCGGGTCTGCATCGACTTCACGAATCTCAACCAGGCGTGCCCGAAGGACAGCTACCCGCTACCACGCATCGATACCCTGGTGGATTCCACGGCGGGACACGAGAGGCTCTCGTTCATGGACGGCTACTCGGGCTATCACCAGATCCCCATGAATCCGGAAAACCAGGAGCACACGACCTTCGTCACGGGTCGAGGGCTTTTCTGCTACAAGATGATGCCTTTCGGGCTGAAGAACGCGGGAGCAACGTACCAGAGGCTGGTGAACAAGATGTTCGTCGACCAAATCGGAAGGAACGTGGAAGTCTACGTCGACGACTTGCTTGTGAAGAGCCAGGCGGAGGAGGCGCATATGCAAGACCTGGAGGAAACCTTCGCAACCCTGCGGAGGTACAGCATGAAGTTGAACCCGGCCAAGTGTGCCTTCGGCGTGACGTCGGGAAAATTCCTGGGATACTTGGTCACCCGACGGGGGATCGAAGCCAACCCAGAACAGATCCGTGCTTTGGAGGAGATGCCGTCGCCCAAGTCACGAAAGGAAGTCCAGAAGCTTACGGGACGGATCAACACCCTCAATCGCTTCATTTCCAAGTCCTCAGACCGGTGTCGGCCCCTGTTCGAAAGGCTGAGTAAGCTCGCACCTTTTGACTGGGACCAACGCTGTGAAGAAGCATTTCAGGAGCTGAAGATGTATCTTGGACGACCCCCTATCTTGACAGCCCCCCAGCCAGGTGCAACGCTGGGGGTGTATCTTTCGGTATCAGAGGCAGCAATCAGCGCTGTACTGATATGCGAATGTGAAGGAGCAGAGAGGCCTGTCTACTACGTCAGTCGCATCATGACGTCAGCTGAGACGAGGTACGCGAGGATCGAACAAGTGGCTCTAGCTTTAGTGTACGTGTCAAGGAGGCTTCGCCCGTACTTCGTTGCTCACCCCATCGAGGTCATCACCGAGCACCCCCTGAAGGAAGTACTGGATAACTCTACTCGAGCAGGTCGGCTGAGCAAGTGGGCTGCAGAGCTGCAAGAGTTTGGTCCTCGATATGTGCCTCGAAAAGCAGTCAAGGGCCAAGCACTTGCGGACTTCCTCAGCGATTTCCCTGCGGAAGACACTGCACCGGTACCAGAGACGTTAGAAGACCTGTCGGTAGCTGCCAGTCGACCGTGGGAGTCGGTGCGGCAGCAGGACAGGAAGACGAAGAACAGGGCTGGAGATTGTTCGTGGATGGCTCGTCGTGCGCAGTCGGGAGTGGTGTGGGGGTAGTCCTAGTAACCCCCGACCACACGAAGCTCGAAAAATCAGTGCGGCTACTTTTCCCGACGATGAATAACGAAGCGGAGTATGAGGCGATGCTGACAGGACTGGAGATGGCGACAGCGCTGGGGGTGACCAGCCTGCAGGTCTACGGCGACTCCCAACTGGTAATCAATCAGATTACCGGTAGGTATGAAGCCCGCGACGCAAGGATGCAAGCCTACCTGAAGCTTGCTCGGGAGTTGATCGCCAAGTTCGAAGACATAAGCTTCCACCAGTTCCCCAGAGCGGAAAACAAGCAGGCGGATGCCCTTGCTAATCTAGCATCGGTACTCGGAGAAGACAGAGAGAAGCGGGTCTTCATCGAGGTGCAAGCTGACCCACGAACAGTCGGCCCCGCAGAAGATAGTTGCCTGACGAGGAGGACACAAGCCATTGAGGCGGCCCATACTATTGCGGTCGGAGCGGATTGGATAGGCAACATGAAGAAGTACCTACTTGATGGGATACTACCGGAGGATGTCGATGAGGCCCGAAGAACCAAGGCGCACGCTCCAAGATACACCCTCATCGACGACGAGCTGTACAAGCGTTCGTTTGGCGGACCGTACCTCAAGTGCCTCACGAAGGAACAAGCGGTAGAAATCATGAAAGAGGTACATGAAGGGTGGTGCGGGAACCATTCCGGAGGAAGAGCCCTGGCGCGGAAGATAAAGTTGCAGGGCTACTACTGGCCCACCATGGAAGCGGATGCGGGGGGATATGCGAAAAGATGCTTGCAATGTCAAAAGCATGCCCTCTCCATACATCAACCCGCAGAAGAGCTGCACCCAGTATCCAGCCCTTGGCCCTTCCAACAGTGGGGGTTGGATATCTTGGGCCCCTTCCCGACGTCGCCCAACCGGAGGAAGTTCCTCCTCGTCGCCACCGACTACTTCACCAAGTGGGTGGAGGCAATCCCGTTGCTGAAGATCGGGGAAGTTCAAGTAGGAAAGTTCCTATGGAGCAGCATCATCTATCGATTTGGACTACCGCGGGCTTTCGTTGCAGACAACGGGCGACAGTTCGACGCGGAGTCAATCAAGAAGTTCTGCGCCAGTAACAACATCAAGTTATTCTTCTCTACACCGCGGTACCCCCAGAGCAACGGGCAGGCAGAGTCGACGAATCGTGCCATTCTCGACATACTGAAGAAGAAGCTGGAGCAGAAGAAGGGATTGTGGGAAGAAGCTCTACCCGGAGTTTTATGGGCATATCGGACGACACCGAAGCGACCGACGGGAGAGTCCCCGTTCAGTCTTACCTACGGCTCTGAAGCAGTCCTGCCAACGGAGACCCTGGTCCCGACACAGAGAACGGTCGTAGCTGCCGACCCGAAGCTGAATGACGAATTCCTGCTTGATGACCTGGACCTGCTGGAAGAGAAGAGGGAGAGAGCGAGGGCGCGCCTAGCTAACTACCATCAAGCCATCAAGAGGGCATATGATCGCAAAGTCAGAAGGCGGGTATTCAAACAAGGGGACCTAGTTATGCGGAGGGTCTTCGACAACACCAAGGAGCTGGGAAGTGGCAAGCTGGGAGCTACTTGGGAAGGACCGTACATCATCGATGGTATGGGGAAAAATGGAGCCTACCGCCTGAAGACTCAAGACGGCGACGCGCTGGCGAGGCCATGGAATGCAGCCAATCTCCGCAAGTTCTACCAGGGTAGTTAAATGGGCAAGGCGCATGTAACCGTTTTGTAACTCCGAATCTATTCAATAAAAATGCACTTGCTCAGCGTTTTCGTTCATATGAGAGAATAAGGGTTAACTGAGGCAACCTAAACCAAGTGGTACATAACACTCTGAGCGAGTTCTACCACTTGGCCGACCGGTCGACAGGTCCCTGCGAAGGGCGAGACCGGCCGGTGAACAACTGGAAAGATCGGTCGACAGACCCCGTCGGGGTACGACCGGTTGACCAACCTAAACCAAGTGGTATATAACACTCCGAGCGAGTTCTACCACTTGGCCGACCGGTCGACAGGACCCTGCGAAGGGCGAGACCGGCCGGTGAACAACTGGAAAGATCGGTCGACAGACCCCGTCGGGGTACGACCGGTTGACCAACCTAAACCAAGTGGTATATAACACTCCGAGCGAGTTCTACCACTTGGCCGACCTGTCAACAGGACCCTGTGAAGGGCGAGACAGGCCGGTGAACACTTGGGAAAATCGGTTGGCAAAACCCGCGGGGGCACAACCGATTAACTCACGCAAACAATTCAGGATATATCACCCGTGCTAATATAAGGACTGAATTTTGGCCGCGCGCCGTCGACGTGTAGTTGCGCGTCGTCGACGTGAAGTTGTGCGTTGTCGACGTGTAGTTACGCGCGTCGACGTGTAGTTCCGCATGTCGTCGACGTGTAGTTACACACATCGTCGACGAGTAGTCAAAGCACAAAATCCGAGTTTTAATAGCAAGACATCGACGCAAATTTGAGATGCATAGTTGATGAAAAAGACAACAGTCATGAAATGCAGATGAAATATTAAGAGATCCCAGTACAAACAGGAGTTTTGTTTTATTACATCACGAAACAAAGTAAGGCAGCAAGCAAGGGCGGTCAGTCGTCGTCCTCAGCTTTCTACGATCCCGACGGGAGTTTGCCGCGCAGCTTCGCGACCTTCTTGCGCCATTCCTCCGCCTGCTCCGCAAGGAGCGACTTGCAATGCGCGGTGTATTCAGCCTGCTGCCTGTCAAGCGCAGCCTTGTGGGCTGCTTCGGTCTGGTCAAAGGAGGCCTTGTGTGCTGCTTCGGCCTGAGCAAGGGAAGCCTTCAACGCGGCAATTTCGGCCTCGTGAGCGGCTTGGACGGCATGGGCCTCTGCACGCTGTTCCCTGATCGTAGCCGCCTGCGCCTCGAACTTTGCCCACACCTCGTAGTTTTCTACCTTAGCAGAATCCAATGCTTCTTGGAGCTCGAAGGAATTAGAAGCGTTCTCCAGTGCGGCTTCGAGCTGAGCCTGGACTGCAGCGAGTTCTTCGGCGTGAACCCGTCGAGCTTCCGCCAGCTGAGCGCGTAGCCCTCTCGACCCATGCCGAGAAGCCCGAAGGGAGACCTTAAGATGCGTCATCCTTTGCATGCCTCCCTCAACAAGTCGACAGCCCGCCTGACAAAGAAGGAAACAACATGTACCACAGAGTTAAAGGGAGAAGTTACTACTACGTGAAGTCAAAGCATATCGTTGGCATGTAGTTATGCATATCGTCGGCGTGCAGTCACGCGCGTCGTCGACGTGCAGTCAACTCGTTAACAACTTAGACTTACCTCATGAAACTCGTCGAGCTGACGCTCCCAGCCAGGACTACCCACACAATCATCTTCCTCCCCGCAATCTTCAGTAGCTCCGGGAGAACGGCGATGGGACGTAGCTTCAGTGGCCCTGAGGGGAGAATGGGGGGGTGGCCTGGCGGCGCCCCCAGATGCAGAGGAGGAGGGTGAAGGCATGAACTCCCGGACCTCAACACGATCAAGCTTTCTAACGGTAGGTGCAGCAGGGGGACCGCGGGGTGAAGCTCGCCTACGCGACCCAGCCGAGCCAGACGGTATGGCTCGCTCGTCTCGCCCGAGGGAAGGAGAGGGACTATAACCGGAGCTCATCTCCGACTCCTCTACCTCCACATACTGATTACCTGTCGACGGCACGTCCTCTACCCAGTCGTCGGGGAGGGAGCGCAGGTCGTCGGCAGCGGACTGTCGCATGGAGCGAGCGAGAAGAGCGCGTCCAGCCTCTTCATCGCTGGAAGACTCAGTCAGCAAAACTCGCCTCCTTGATTTCCCAGTCGGCGCAGCTACGGGGCGCACGGCCGGTCGGCTGCTCTCGCCTGCAGCTTTAGTCGACTTCGCGCGCCGTCTGAAGACCACGCAAAGTTTAGATGTAGCGGTGTTTGGATTGAAGCGTCTGACGGAACTGACGTACCTGTCAGGAAGCTCAGAAGAGTAAGAAATGGGCTCTTCTCCCCTACCGGACGCCGCACGCTGTTTGCCTTTCTTTGAAGTGGAGCTGTAGGACCTGACGACCGGTAGCTTCGGAAACAGCTGCCGCCAGTCGTCGTCATTGTTTGTCACCTGCTTGATGAGTTGGTCCAACTCCTCTTCAACAGCTCCGGGGCATTGAAGCTGCTTGGAGGGGTAGTACTCCTCAATGGTCGCGGCGAGTTGGGAGAGGCGACTGGGAACGTTGAAGCCACCCCTCCAAGGTCCCCCGACCACAATGGGGCATTCTTTCCAAGTCCTTACTGAATCAGCTAAACCCCCAATAGGAGGGCGACTGCCTGCACGCGCCTGCAGGCTGAAGTACGAGAAGATGCTGTCAGGCGTCACCTTGTAGTCTTTGAGGAAATACTTCTTCAGCAGGTACGCGACGCAAAGCTGCTGCCCCGCCCGCACTTCTATCTCTTCCATACAGCGGAGGATCCTCCAGCCGTTGCCAGCTAGCTGGCCAGGAGACACGCTCATGCGCTCCAGTAGACGACCAGAGAAACTCGCCAGGGGAAGCCGCATGCCGCAGCGAAGCTGACCGAGCGTGACGACGGTGTGGTCGTCGTCTGATGAGTCCAGAGGATCGGTAGCGAAAGAAAGCGAAATCTCGTCTGGAATACCGTATGCTGCCCGGACATCCTCCATCAGAGGGAACTTGTTCGGCACCGTGAACCAGGTGAAAGACATCTTCGCCGCAGGTCTTCGACGTGTATTCAAGCGAAACTCCTCCCGAATGAACCTTCAGCCGCAGAGGAAAGATCTGAAGCAGAGGAGAGAAACGAACCATCTGACTCCTATTTATAGACGAAGTTGGAGATGGATGAGTTCGAATTTCGAGGAGGCGAGGTGGCGGCGCCCGGCGACGCCATGTGGCGAAAAATCAGAAGAAACTCTAGGCAGCTGTTTTTGAGTTGCAACAGCCCCGAACTGAGACAGGCACGCAAATCGAGACGAATCATCCTGACCGGGCGGGACCGAGGACCGTCCGGTCAGGAGGGGGTATTGTGTGTACCTTTCACTTTTGGAGCCGGCGCCGTAACAGTCGAAGAGAAGGAGGGGAGATCGGCCATGCAACAAGTACCCCCCCCCCCCTCTCTGTCGGGGTCGGTCGGTTGGTCCACAAAGAGGCAGCCTCCCCCTCCCTTGGGTCGGCATGTACCCGAAGAGGGGGGGGAGGTCGGCCGGTTGGTTCACAAGGAGGCAGCCCCCCCCCAGGTCGGCATGTATACAGAGAGGGGGGGGTCGGCCGGTTGGTTCACAAGGAGGCAGCCCCCCCCCCCAGGTCGGCATGTATACAGAGAGGGGGGGGGGGGTCGGCCGGTTGGTTCACAAGGAGGCAGCCCCCCCCCCCCCCCCAGGTCGGCATGTATACAGAGAGGGGGGGGGGGGGGGGTCGGCCGGTTGGTTCACAAGGAGGCAGCCCCCCCCCCCCCCCCCCCCCCCCCCACAGGTCGGCATGTATACAGAGAGGGGGGGGGGGGGTCGGCCGGTTGGTTCACAAGGAGGCAGCCCCCCCCAGGTCGGCATGTATACAAAGAGGGGGGGGCCGGTCGGTTGGTTCACAAGGAGGCAGCCCCCCCCAGGTCGGCATGTATACAAAGAGGGGGGGGGGCCGGTCGGTTGGTCCACAAAGAGGGCAGCAGCCCCCCCCCCCCCCCCCCCTCTCTTTGTGGGTCGGCATGTAGCCAAAAGGGGGGGGGGGCGGTCGGCTGATCACCAAGGAAGCACCCCCCCCCCTCCTCGACGGGATGTGCAACGAAATGAGGAGTGAAGTAGCAGTCAGACACGGCCCGTAGTGCTGACAACGCTCCGCATTTCCGGGCCAACGTAACCAGGTGTCAACCGCGCGCCACGTCACCGCGGCGGTTGAGCTCATTGCAGGGACACGTCACTCGCCCGATTTTCGCGGAGTGTAACCGTCACCCCGCCACTATAAAAGGGGACCTACCCCTTCAGCGAGAGGAGGAAGAATTCTGGAGGAGACGCTGCCCGTTTCGTCCCGGAGTTTGCGGAGCTGCGGAGATCGGTCGGTCTGCACCCAGAAGCTGTCCGCGGAGGTCGGTCGGTCAGTAACCAGAAACTGTCTGCGGAGGTCGGTCGGTCAGCAGCCAGACACTGTTTGCAGCGACCTGCAGACAGACGTTGTCTGCATCGGTCAGTAGTCAGAGTGAAATTGCAGAGGTCGGTAGTTTGGGAGACCGGTCCTCGGGGATTTTAATTGGGGTCAAGGTGAGAGATTGTAAACGAAGGAGCTGTTTTAGTGCATTCTCGCCCCACCCGTGGTTTTTTCCCCTTCGATGTTGCGAAGGGGTTTTTCCACGTAACTACCGTCTATCTTTGTATTCGGCTTGTTAGATTGTGCTCGCCACCCGAACCGCCCGGTTCGACTAAAAACCCCCCTCACAACTGATTATAAATGTTCTCTCTGATACTTTTGAACACCTATTTTAGACATGAAACTGCCACTCTATTGCTAGAAAACATTGATTTTCTCTTATCAATTTTATTGCAACCACTGAGTGATGTCTTCATTGCTAACGGTAAAAGTCATCTGGAGTGTTGCCTATATAAGTATGCTTTTACACTGCAAAATGCACCCCCCTCATAATTTTTTCCAATGCGTTCTAGATACCGGAGGTGGCAATGCTCTCAATGTACAGAGGACTATTCAAGATTTGATTGCGGCTGGTGCTGCCGGCTGCTTTCTTGAGGTATCGTGGATAACTATCCTGAATAGTGAAACTGTTCAGGCACACTGAAAATCACAACTCTTTTTCTGCAACGTTTTAATTTAAAGGCATGATATTAACCGTTGGTTGCTTTTCTATTATTCTATTATTCAGGATCAAGCATGGCCAAAGAAATGTGGTAGGATAATCCACAACCTTTCCATCCTTTTCATATTTTTACCTCTGATTCTTTCGAAATATCTAATTATTCTCGAACATACCTCCAATATGGAACGATTCTGACTAGTGTTGTTCTTCTTGTGTGCTTGCAACAAGGCCATATGCGTGGGAAACAGGTAAATTAGTCTGAATGTGTCTTCTTTTTTACTGTTCTTTTATTTTCAACCTTGTGGTACATGTGATGTCGCAATTACTATTTCGTTTATAGATTGATAACAACTTTTGATGTTCAAAGTGAGCAATACGGAACTTTTATTACCATATGATCTTTGCATGCAATAGTTGTGTAATTAAAAAAAAAAATCTTGATACAAAGTACATGTATATATCTTTACCAAATATATACAGGTTGTGTGTTCTTATATGCTAACGGAAGTTTGTGAGCTTCTATGATGTTATCTCATGCAAGTTACATTGAGAAAGGGTATTGTCTATTGTCATTCTTAGGTGATACCTGCAGAGGAACATGCGGCAAAAATAGCATCTGCTAGAGATGTGATTGGCAATGCTGACTTTTTTCTTGTTGCCCGAACTGATGCTCGTGCAACCTCAGCCAAATCGGGGCTCTCTGATGCTATTTCACGGGCTAACCTCTACATGGAGGTATCACATTGACACTACTTTGCAGTTTTTTCGTTAGGAGCATATTCTTCTTCCCTGAAATATTTTTTGACCTTGTCTTGAGATATTATTTATATGTTTTGGTAAATAAAAGAAATCCAACCATTTCAGTAATAAAACTATTTAAATGAATTAGAATCCACCTATTTGTGGTCCGGAAAACCTTTTTGACACTAACAAGGGTAATCTTGGTGTTAACTTACCATCTCACCCAAAAGCTTATGGTGTTAGGGAACGGGCAAAAATTGTGTATCAAGCTAACACACAGAAAATCCACCCCTCCCTTCGTGGGGAATCAAACAGATGGTGGAATAAACAAATAGAGGTAACCAGACTTGAACGGGCCTCCATAGGAACCAGAGCTCGGATACGATGTAACATCAGAAACCAGAGCTCGGATACCATGTAACCTAATGTGACCCAAATAGACAACAAGTGTTATTACGGTCATTGCCAACGATATATACAAGCGAGTCTAGTCACCAAGAAGGTGAGCATACCACTCAATAAGGAATAAACGAGTAAAAATAGTATGTGCATCTCTAACATGTGGTATCATCTATTTTTAAGTTTGCTTATAGAAATACAATACTAGGTGTTTGCTCCTACAACTTTTCCATTAATACTTGTATTTGTTGCTTCTCATCTTTGCTACCACATTTTTTTTTTCACAATGAATTTCTGTTAGCCTGCTTCAAATAGGACCTTCTTGAATGGCAAACTATCAAAATCACAAGCATTTCTTAGGAATTGGTTTTCGCTGCTTCACTGATGTGCTGGGTTGGCACACAAGTGAACTGGTTTGCAAGCGAATTGTCTGGAATCTATGAACGAACTCATCCGAAAGTGAATTTGTCCAAGGCTGATTATCACAGCCTATGGTAGATAACTCTGCTATTGCACTTGGCACGGGACATATGGCTTTTTTATTGGGCCTGAAGCCAGGAACACCTGTTGGGCTGAACTTAGAGAGCCCAACGAGTTAACAGGTGTCCAGGATAATCGTCTAAGCCTCCATATAGGATCCCAAAATCTGGACCTTGAACTCTGAAAAGAGGCAAACAACACCTCTTCAAAGTGAAATCCGAAAGAAAAAGGACTTCCCATAGGCACCCAAAGGCTCCTCTCACCATTAGTGACCGTAGAGGTCTCTCCTTCCTCCTTTCTTGATTTCCGAGGAAGGTGGCAGCAATTTCTCTTCTTCACACTAGCTCGAGTGTACGTAGAAACTAAAGTCCTAGCCCTAGTTTGAGAGGCTTGCACCCTCGTTCTTTGTCCTTGGGGGAAAACCCAACTTCAGAGGGCTTAACTCTCTTCTTGGATCTCTCTTTTCTAAGGCAGTCTCTTCGGGCGAGATCCCATCTCTTTCCTTATCAACCTACGTACATACATAGACATTGGCCGCCTTAGATGCCAGTCCAGCCTATCCTACTGCCTAAAACTGTGGAACCGAGTACATTCACTTTGTAAAAGGTGATTGCAATGTCTAAGGTTGCATTTGGATAAGATTTTACTTTATTTGGATAAAATTCACTGCAATGAAAGTTGAATTGTTGAGACAGTTTTAGAACTTCATGCTATGCATGAGCTGCATAATGTGACTAGCACATAGAGGGCTGAAATTTAAATTTGTAGGCAGTTTGCAATCTCAATCAATTCCATTTGGCTTGTCAATATTGAAATTTACAGGCAATTTGCAATCTCACTCAATTCCATTTGGCCTGTCAATACCAACATCTGAATTGAAGTGAAGCCCAATTATCATATCTGTTACGAAGAGAGAGGGAGAGAGACTAGGGTTTGGGGAGAAAACTCCTTGTATTATATCACATCATTACATAAGACTACCTCTCCTTATTTAAGGAGAGAATGCACACAATTACAATACCACAACTAAGGTGAGACTAATAGTAACTCTACATCTAATACTCCCGTCAAACTGATGTAAGGTATAAACCGACATCAGTTTGCTTAATAAAAGAAAGGAGAAAATAAATACATCAAATATTCCATTTTTATGCTGTAAAATAAAGATAGTGCTAGGGCGACCTACAAGCAAGTCGTCCTGGAAACCGGATTGACCTGCAAGCAGAACAACCGGGGGAACCCGATCAACCTGTAAGCAAGTCAACCGGGGAATTGGCAATTATCACTAATGATCGGAGCGGAGGAAACCGGCGGTGATGGAAGCCGACAATAAAGGAGGCCGAAAGGGAGAGATCGGCTAAGAAAGGTGTGGATGCGTGAGACCTCAAAGGAGGCAAGCACCCGGCTGAAGCAAGCGCTTGACACCTCCTAGAAGATCTCCATCATCACAGTCGAAGAAGAGAAAAAATAGAGTCGTAGCTCTAATAGGGTCGCACAACCGGGAATATAGAGGATCTGAGTGCCGGCACAAGTGTGACCAGAGAGAGAAGATCCGAGAGCCCGTGCGACCGGTAAGAAAGAGAATAAGACAACGAAAAGAGATGATCCAACTAGAGAAAGACGCCGGAGGGAGAGAGACTTGATCGGAGGGAGGGAGAGAATCTCGATCGACATAGAAAGTAGGGTATCAATCCCGCTAGGAGAAATGCTCGATCGGAGGGAGAGATATCTCGATCAGCAGAGCGCAGGGCACATGCACAATCGAATTAGTAGAGTATAGCAAGAGCGCATGGCGTAGGTACAGTAGGACTGGTAGAGTGTAAGGCATAGACAGGCCGACAGAGCGCAGGCGGATGGATTGGTAGAGCGCAGGGCACGAGTGCAGGCGCAAGCGAACCAACAGAGCGCAAGGGCGCAAGGAGCATGTGGTCAGACTGGGCGCAAGACGCGAGTGCAGGGCGCAGACATACCGACAGAGCGTAGGGCGCAGGTGGTCGGATTGGGCACAAGCGAGTGCAGGGCGCAGGCGTAACGACAGAGCGCAGGGCGCAGGACGCAGGACGCAAGCGGACCGGTAAAGCACAGGGTGCAGAGGTGTAGGCCGGTAAAGCGCAAAGCGGACCGGCAGGGCACATGGCGCGGAAGGGCAGGCCGGTAAAGTGCAAGCAAGGCCCGCAGGAGATGGCGTTGGGAATACCATACTCGGTTACGAGGAGGGAGGTCAACGTTGAGGGATCGACTCAGGAGATGGCGTTGTGAAGACCAAATTTGGTCACGAGGAGGGATGTCGAAGTTGAGGGATCGAGCATGAAACTCGAGAGGAGATAAAAGGGGATAGAAAAGGTGATATGGACAGCTGCGATGGATCTGGAGTCCAAGAGAGAAAGGGATCGCACGAGACCGGGAGAAAAGGGATCGCGAGGTCGAAAGTAGGTGCGCAAAAGGTGCCCGGCCAGACGGTGACCAGTGGAGGAGAGGACAACCAGGGGGCACCAGATCTAGTCCCCCTGTGCCGCTATTGCTGCTGCGCCGGAGAGAGGACAGCCGAGGGTGGACGAAGTAGACGGCCTAGAGGTCGTCGTGTGCGGCGGTGGGAAGGGCCTCGTAAATCAACGCAGTGGGAAGGGGAGGAAAGGAGATCGTGATCCGTCAGCAAAAGGGGAGACTGGTGGTCGGCTGCTGAAGCTTAACAGGGGAGGCCGGAGGCGCCAGCAACAAGGGTTTCAAGGGGAGGCCAGAGGCGCAGGGGGTAGGGGATCGACACAGGGGTCCTAGGGATCCCTTCCCCTTGTTGGCGGCAAGAGCAGGGGGCCGGAGGCGCAAAGGGCAGGGGATCGGCTCACAGGGTCAGGGGTTCGCGATTATGGGGAGGATCGCGAGCAAGGGGGGCAGGGGTCGCGTGCAGGGGCAGTAGATCCGATCGGGAGACGAGGGCCAGATCCGGGATCGCGAGGGTGAGGGAGGCGAGGGTCCGCACTGGATTCGGGATCCACTTGCACAGGATCCGCACGAGAGAGAATAGAGGAAGGGGTTGCTCGGGAGAGAGAATGTAGAAGGGAGGGGGGAGGGGGGGCTCGGAATCACAGAGGAAGGGGATGTGATCTAGAGCCGAGCAGATCAGTTGCGCCGAGGGCCGTCGTGGATTGCCTCACTGAGCAGATCATGTTGGCAATCGGTATGCAGAGAGAACACACAGGGAGACGCAATCATGATCGGGATTGGAAAGATCACGAGCAACAAGGGATCACAGAAGGGGGGGAGGGGGGACAAAGAGGAAACCCTAAGAGCCGCAGGATGGGCAGATGTGGTGGAAGGAGAAAAAGGGGGGTGGGAGGTGGGGCGGCTCCACCTTGATGGGGTAGAAGCATACAAAGCATGTCCCTATGATGGAACCACCGCCAAATATCTTCAGAGTCGGGGGTTAGGGGAAACCCTAAGAAGTTTAGGAACCAAGAGAGGAACTATGGTTTTCCGGCGCTCGATAGAACAAAACAAAAAAATATATTATACTCGGCCTTGCCGAGGTCGCCGGCGGCGACCGGGGAGGCCGAGATCAGTGATAGGGTCTCTGAAACCCTTGGCTGGCTCTGATACCATGTTACGAAGAGAGCAGAAGAGAGAGACTAGAGTTTGGGCAGAAAACTCCTTGTATTATATCACATCATTAAATAAGACCACTTCTCCTTATATAAGGAGAGAACGCACATCATTACAATACCACAACTAAGGTGGGACTAATAGTAACTCTACATCTAATTAAGATCAATTTCTGATTATTTTTTCTGCATTTTACAAGATCAGTATTCTTTTCATTATGAATTAGAGACCACTTGTTCTGTGTCAAGTATCAGAATGAGTCAGCTGCATTTCGCAAAGATGATTGATGCTGGGCAAATAAACCATGTGCAGGCAGGAGCAGATGCCTGCTTTGTGGAGGCACCAAGGGATGACGACGAGCTGAAGGAGATTGGACGTCGAACGAACGGCTGCAGGGTGTGCAACATGATCGAAGGTGGGGTCACGCCGCTCCACACTCCGCAAGAGCTCAAGGACATGGGCTTCCATCTCATCGTGCACCCTCTCACGGCCCTCTACGCGTCCGCCCGCGCGATAACCGACATCCTCAAGTTCCTGAAAGAGGCGGGGAGCACCAGGGAGCAGCTCCACAAGTTGGCCACATTCGAGGAGTTCAATAAGCTGATCGGATTGGAATCCTGGTTCGAACTCGAAGCTCGGTACTCCAAGTTCAGAAGCGCTGTCGAGGCGAAAGCATGAAGCAGTATGTGAAGTCGGTACACTTCTGTAGAGCTCGCTGATGATTCTCCTCTCCGGTAGATCTTTTAAGTAGGGTTTTGTCGTGTAAGAGCAGCCGCAAGATCATCCGAAAGGAACCTGACCTGACATCAAAAGACCCCTTAACTTTAGGACAATTTTGAGCTCATGCTACAATGTTAAGAGTCTGGAATGGTGGAGTTCAAATCCTTTCCATACTTGAATAAGAGTGAAACCTTCATTATTTATATTTCCATATTGTCCTATCTTGTGATTAAAGTCATGTGAAAATTACAAAAATTCCCCTTAAAACTATTCACCTCATTTCATATTGGTCCCTCAACTTATTTTATGAGCAATTTGAACCCTGAACTATGCTATGTCTGCATTTAGCCCCTTCCGTTAAATACCCTTATTGATTTCCAAGAAGTGTCCAATTGTTTTAGAAATATTTAACTTATGCTTACTAAGGAAAAAGAGTATTTTCTAAATGAAAGTTGACGAAGGGTCTAAATGCAGACTCAAATGAAAATAGTTGAGGGACCAATATGAATTGAGATGTATCGTCTACGGGAGGTTTTTGTAATTTGCCAATGATGACTCAAAAACTGAACAATGTTCAATCAATGGATTGCCTGTGGGGATCATAACTGTTTGAAATTTTGATGGTGGGGTCAGTAAGGCATTTCCTAATGTTGGACCCCACCACCACTCAAGGTGATAGTGTTGTGGGCCCAAGAGTGCTGAAAGCTCCAATAGGTCGTGAGGCAATCTCACCTTATCCACACTCCCCTCCTCAAGTCCTCATTAGCTCCATCCTTTCAAACCTCATCACCCACCACACAAACAATCCACCATTAACTCCCTTTAAGGCAGTTGCAGTGAAGGGTCCTCCTACTCCTCACTAGAGAGAAGAAATGGCTGCCATGAACTCTGGAGTGCTGGCATGCAGCTACGCGCTGTCGGGTGCGTCCGATCCCAGCTGGAAGCTCGCGATCGTGCCGTCGACCGTCTCGGCGACGGCTGCTCACCCGAGATTGCCGGCGATCAGGGCACAGCAAGCTCGGGCTGCCGAACCGAAGGAAGGGAGAGGAGGGAGCGAGGGGAGGAGAGCCGCGCTGCTTTGCCTGGCTGCCGCCGTCTTCACTGCGGCTGCCACCGCCTCATCAGCCAATGCCAGCGTCTTCGACGAGTATCTCGAGAGGAGCAAAGCTAACAAGGTTTGTTACGTTGCCTAAGAACTAATGAATCATTATGTTGAGCCATAGTTATTAAATCGGACGTTTTTTTGAAAAAAACACGTATAAAATACGTATCGATACAAAGTCGTAATAAACAAAAAAAAAAATCATTTTTTTAAAAAAAAATGTCAGTACGTGTTTTATACGCTTTTAAAACGGAAAAAATGTGTATAAAACACGTCGGGTTTGATCCGGATTTAACTTGGGTTTGGATTTTATTTTGTTCGTTCTTAATAAACACATATGCTATATTTTTGAACTTTTGATTACTTAATGTTGAAAAATGACATATATATATACTTGGTATAATTTTTAAGATATTTTTGTTTTTTTTGATGTTTTTAAGTTTTTTTTTCCGTTTTTTCTATTTTCATCATATTTTTCCGATTTTTTTTTCTTACCCTTTTTTTTTTTTTTTCGTTTTCTGACTCGGTAACTATGTGTTGAGCCTCTCAAATTCTATGAAAAATTTGGTCCAACGGTAACAAAACCTCTCCTGAGTCCTGACATGGCTCAACTAAGTTTTTTGGTGCAGGAGCTGAATGACCAGAAAAGGCTGGCTACAAGTGGAGCAAACTTGGCACGTGCTTACACGGTTGAGTTTGGCACGTGCAAGTTCCCCGAGAATTTCACAGGGTGTCAGGATTTGGCTAAACAAAAGGTCTGGAGCCCTGCCCTTTTAAATCTATCTTTGTTGAGCAAAATTATTCGGCCAACCTGTTTGACAACTTCTTATAACCAACCTGATGTGGCACCCGATCACCGCTGTCCCTTTACTTGCAAGTCAGCACTGGGTAAAACGGACGGCTGTGATCGCACCAAGTCAAGGCGGTTAATAGAAAGATGGGCTGAGAAGCATTTCCCATCTTTATTATCTATTTCGTTATACTAAACCATGAAGAGAGAACATTTCTGATTATATTTTAAAAATAAAAAATTAAGAACAAAAAAATGGGCGACTTAGGGAAAAGTCCTTTCGGAAGATATTTTAAGCTCTAGTTTTGATAATGTTTTGGTTTGAGCTCAAACCCATCCGCAAAGACACTTACAGAAAGCCTTTGTTGACATGTTTAACTCCTATTTAATAACTAAAATGCCCCTTTAATTATCCCTATATAGCAATCGAATTTATATTCTTCTAACCTGAATTGATGCTACAGAATTTGCTACAATGATTCTGGAGTATCAATTCGGACAACAAAGTATCGAATTGATACTCTCAAATCATTGTAGCTGCACTATATAGCTGCTACAGTGTTTTCACTGTAGTAACCGAATGGATATTTTTTTGTCCCGAATTGATACTCCATTCAAGCTACTATAATGAAATCATTGTAGCAACCAAACTTATACTCTACTAACCTGAATTTATTCTCCATTCGAGCAGCTGCAGTGAAATCAATGTAGTAGCTACAGTGTTTTGGGTCTACTATTGGGATTTCACTGTACAACACATGTTGGAAAGAAAAAAAATTGTACCATAGTTTATTCTCACTGTACAACTGCAATAGGGGCAAAAAGGTAATTTTAAAAAAAGGGTGAGGGAGGAATTTAATGCTCTACACAAAGGGTAGAGGGGTTTATCAAACTACAGGGTTAGTTAGAGGGGCTTTAGACTAATTATCCCCCCCGCCCCCCCACCCCTCCTCCCAAAAAAATATAAATCATAAGAACTCCAATTGCCATCATAGAACTTTGTTGCCCTTTCAGTCTTCTTCTCCACGGGTCTTGCTTCTTTCCTTCCTTTTGTGCATTGCATAGGATTTTTTTTTGTTTACTAATATTAAACCAAGATAAGAATTTAAGAGTTAGGGGGCGTTTGGCAACACTTAAAAGTAGAGCTTATTGATTATTTAAGCTCTTAAAAGTATATCAAAATTTCTTTAAATTAGGAAAGATGTATGAGCACCCTCATGTTCTCACTCGTAACAGTTCCAACCCCGAGAACGATTTTGTAAACGATAGTGACTATCACCGCCGTCCTGATTGGCCCATTTTAAGGGCTTTTGGTCATTTCATCATGATACATAAACAGTAATGACATATATAAGTACCCTTGAAATGGGCCACTCAAGAGGGCGATGACGTTCACCCTCCGTTCAGGATGGTGAACAAACCCCAATCTCTCTCTCTCTCTCTCTCTCTCTCTCTCTCTCTCTCTCTCTCTCTCTCTCTCCTAATTTCAACTAATAATTCTAAATTACCATCCTTAATCTCATCCTCTTAATTATAATGTATCTTGCTGAATGGGGTTATGTTTCATGTATGCATGTGTTTGTGTTTCCTCATCATGATACTCATTAGCCTTGTTATGGGTAATATTATGCAGAAAGTGCCATTCATCAGTGAGGACTTGGAGTTGGAGTGCAAAGGCAAGGACAAGTACAAGTGTGGATCCAATGTCTTTTGGAAGTGGTGATCAAAAATGTAGCAAACCATCCAAAAACCTCCACCCTCCCATCTCAGATGTATGCAATGATAATCAACTGGCTTAGCATGATTTGGATTTGATATCATCTCCCCTTTGCCCTTCTGCTCTCCTTTTTTTTCTTTCGTCTCGATTGTGTCGCATCAAATTTTTGTTCCTTTTTAGCTGTTAAAATTTGACGACAAGAGCCGCGACGCATATTGGTAGCAAAGGGAGTAGCTTTTGAAGTACATAATTATGAGAAACACATAGATTAGCATAACAACAAAACCCCATTCTGACTATAGGATTAGATGTTGTTGGATTGGTTAAACATAATGGTAAGTTAGGTGCCCTAGCATTATCAGAACTTTCAGAAGAGTGCTTTTATCATTTGCTTTGAATTTTTAAAACTTTGCACCTAAAACCATTTATGAAAAACAAAAAACTTTCATCCAAGCTTCCCTCCAAAACAACTGTGGTCCCGCGCAGCGGAAAGAGAGCCTCGACGTACAAAGAATCAGCACTGATAGATGACGATCACCAACACCGTGAAGTAGATCAAGAGTAAGCACAAGCAATAACATATAATATTCAGGCAACGATGATCAATAAATTCACTAGCATGAGGATATAAGGGTACACGTTTGTTTGTGCTCTCCCAAACCCACACACGCAACCCCAAAGAGATTACACAAGAAGAAGAGATACCACAACCTTTTCACCCCGAAAGAACAAGAGAAAACCTCCACCCAAACCCTGGATGAGTTTCCTTCCCTCTCCCTCGATGACGTCAACCCTAGAAAGCCTTCAATCGATCTTCGATTCGTCTTGTAATCCCATATATATAACCACAAGTTTGTGTCCGAGTTGTACTAGGAAATCCACATCGAAATGCAACCCGAAACAACATGCACTCGTGCAGTCTCGATTTTGTCCGAGCAAAATAAGTGGGCGTCCTGAAGAACTAGGAGCCCAGTCAGTTCGCTCGGACGAACTTGGAGCCAGCGCCAAGCTCTTCCTATTGCATTAAAAAAAAGTATTTACAGTTCAAAGTCTCCTTTTCATTAAAAATAAATATGAACATTCGTTTTAAATTTACATTGAAGCTAAAATGATAAAAGCATTTAGACTTGCCGAGGGTGAAGGGAAGAAACATATAGGGAACTTCCAAGAGTCTCCTCATAGTACAAATTTCCATTCCAAGCTTTAAAAGAATTTTTTAGATTTTTTTTTGCTTTCTTGGATTTATGTAAACCTTATGGTTATTTACTGCAAGTAATTTTGTATCAATGGCAGATGTTTTCGTCTTTAAAACTATTGCTACACCGCCAATAAAATTGGATTGATGGTTAGTCAAGGGGCACCTCGTTGAAAAACTTGAAAGTGACGGACTCCCATGAACTTTCATAGTCCATGTATCTTGAGTTCCAATGAATTTTGTAAGGACTTCAAATTTTCAAACCCATCCCATTCCAAAATCTCCAAACCCATGAACCATGGTCTCCTACCGAAGGTTGTCGACGGAGCAGCCTGCCGGTGGCGATTGATGGAGGTGACTGCCGGCCGCCAATCAACGGAGGCGGCCACTGGAGGAGTATTTCGGCGATAATTGGTGGAGAAGGTCGCCGGCCATCGTCAGATGTCGTCGAGGATCAACGGCCGCCTGTCGGCGACAGTAGTCCAGATGCACCGGTTGCCAGACGTGGTCAAAGGTCAAAATACCTTAAAATTCCACATATTTAGCAGAACTTAAAAATGGTTAAGTTCATATTTGAATTGCGGCTCTTAAAAAGTCCCCATGACGGCACTAACCACCCTAAGCTATAACATTGGATAAACAAATTAAAAGATGTTGCACTAAGACTCACTAAAACTATTCTATTGTATTAATCCGGAAAGAGAAAGAAAATATCTATTATTAAACTAATTATCAAAAAATAAATTTGAGATGAAAAAGAGAGAGAAGAATCCCAAGAGCAAGGGTGGCAATGGGCCCAAATTTGGGCCTCATTTATACTATGTTAGGTCGGTCTCTCGGGTCGGGTCTATTGAAAAATATGTATTTCTAGGCCCAAGTCTAGTCCATTACCAACCCTACCAAGAGCTAGGGCTGCAAACAAACCAAGCTGTTCGTGAGCGGCTCGCGGCTCGGCTCGATAAAAGCTCGTTCGGTTACTAGTCTAGCCAAGCACAAGCCTAGAGTTTGGGCTCGTTTAATAAACGAGCCAAGCTCAAGCAAACCAAAGCTCGGCTCGTTTGGGCTCGCGAACATGATTGTTTAGGGCTCGTGAGCAAAGTTTGTGAACAAGCTCGATAGGCTCATAAAGGGCTCGTGAATAGGCTCATAAATGATTTGAATAAGTCTAATATATAGCCTAGTCTGAAGTTTAGACTCGTGAACAAGCTCGATAAGAGACTGTTCAATCACTAATTGAGCATAGCCTAGTATGAAGTTTAGGCTCGTGAACAAGCTTGTGAACAAGCTCAAGCCGACCAAAGCTCGGCTCGGCTTGATTATTAAACATGCCGAGCCCAAGCCTGAAATATAGGCTCGTTTAAAAAATGAACACGCTCAAACAGGCCAAAGCTCGGCTCGGCTCGGCTCGGCTTGTTTGCAGCCCTACCAAGAACCATCCCATGCTTTCTCTCTCCTCCTATTTATTAACCAAGCCCCCACACACTAGTCTGAAGAGCAGGGGATGCTTGGATTTCTTTACAAAGATAAGTCATGATGCATGTCACCAACATTTTTAATCGTTGAGATTTATGTGAATGTGGAAGTAGCTAACGTCCTGATCTGTCTTGTGCGAAGGTTGATCTTGAATGACTTGAGCACCCAACCGAATGAGAGAGGAATCAATTGAATCCAGATTTGGAATCTATAGGCATGTTCGACTGTTTGGATACACTCGGATTCTAGGATTCTGGAAGCCTAGAATCCCTAAAAAAGACAAAGAACTTGTTTAGATGCAACCTGATCCCATAAAGTGTTTTTACAGAGGGTCCAAAATATACTTATGAGAGCCATTTTTCTATTGCCCAAAATCAAGGCTCCAGGCTTCCGAGCCTTTTCTTTGGGATTTTGGGATTCCGGGCTCCTAGAATCCCAGAATCAGAATCTTATCCAAAAAGAGCCTAAGGCTCTGTTTGGATAGGATTATGATTCTGGGATTCATGGAGTTAGAAACTTAGAAACAAAAAAGTTGATTCTGAGCTCCCTTTTTTTTTTTTTTTTGGAGCTCAAAATTTTAGAATCATGTTTGGAAAATCAGTCTGTTTTAGATATTCTTGAAGCAGAGAATGCAAGAATCCCATTTGTTAACACGAAACTGAAACAAATTCTTAAAAATAATTTTTTGACATTCATTACAAACGTTACTCATAAGTCATAATTATATTAAATTGTTAAAAAAAAATTATATTAGAAGTCTCAAATGAAGTTATCACATGTTCAAAAAAAATATCAAGATTATTTAATACAAATTCCATCCCAAAGCGACAATAATAGTGCTTCAAATATTGATATATCAAATTGACATATTGTAAATTTGTAATGCAATGCTAAATAATGTGTGATACTATCCCTAAGTTTATGGATCTCATGGGGACCTATCGCTCCTCTAACATGCTCTGTGGGGCCATCTTCAGCTGCTATCACTATATTTTTATCTTCTAATCGGGTAGATATCTCATACATCTCTCTCTCTCTCAATCCGTAAATAGTTATTTATTATACAATATGTTATCACAATAAGTCTCTGGCGATGTAGTGGATATGATGGCATTAACTTCAGGATCGGAAAGCACGGCTTCAACATGCCGAAACATCGCTCAATGACATTTCTAAGTGAGGAATGACGTTGATTGAATAACTTGTTAGCCCTTCGAGGTCTTCTATTACCACCTCCTCTATAGTCAGACAAGTGATATCACTCATATCAGTGTGGAGACATATATCCTGCCATAGTTGGGTAGCCTGCATCTACCACATAATATTTTTCTATACCACCAAATATTATATAAAATTTCACAATATGAAAACGACATGATTATAAGTTTCATTCTTATCGGATGGTGGATAAGGGAACCTAAGTGAGGGTCTGCTAATAGCTTCCATAAATACTCTTGAATCACTGACCGTACCCTCCCAACTAGTATACACAAATATAAATCGCATGTCGAAAGAACATATTGCCATCATATTTTGTATAATGGTTGTTTTCCTCTCTTTATAAGAAATTTTTCGATGTATCGGTACGTGTGCACTTATATGTGTTCCATCATTTGCATCTATGCAGTTCTACATAACAAATAAAAAAAATACTTTTGTCATAATAATAACAATTAAAATTTATAATTTATTTACCTTGAATCATGGGTAGTACTTCTCGTTGTGCCGGATCTGAGGACGAACGATGTCAAAGTTAGGTGGAATAACCTGGTATCGTAAGGGTTTTGTCGATCGGAGATCACGAGGATGAGGGTTTCGTCTTCGTTGTCAAGGGATAGGAGAGAGATGAGATTGCAAGGTTGAGGGTTCCGCCTTCATTGTCCAGGGATGAGATAGAACGACGTTAAAACAACGATCTCCAAGGCATCAAAATATTCGTTCCGGATTGGAGAGCCTCGATCTATTTTGGGCTCCCCCAAAATGAATTCTGAGAGCTAGTTTTGGGCTCTCTGCAAAAATAAATTTTGGGCTCTCATGTTTAACCAAACAGGATCTTATTTTATTTTATGTTTCTGAGCTCCCAGGAATCCTGAATTAAAAGATTGGATCTTATCCAAATAGGGCCTATACTCGCCCAAGAGGGTTACTCACTCTATGGAGCTCTTGGCATAGGAGACGAGGGCCGGTAGACCTCATGCGAACATGGGATATTTTCTGCATTGCTACTCACTGGAGCATGTGGAAGGAGTGTAACTATAGATTATTCAAGAATAAACACAGCCCGATGGAGGTGGTCGGCTCACGGGTACTTCAGAATGTAAGGCTATGGGCCACAATCTTAACAGATAGATGGAGAGAAGATGTGTGAAACTTTTATGGCTGAGAGTTGTGTTTTTTCTCTTTTTTCTTTTTTCTTTGATGTAACTCTGTTTTTCATCCAATGAACATATAGGGTCAATGCCCCCCCCCCCACCCCCACCACCACCACCACCCACACACACACACACACACACACACACACGCGCACGCGCACGCACGCACACACGCGCGCGCACACACACACACAAAAGGGATTTCTCAAGGAAAAAGAAAAAAAAAAACAAATGCGAGAGGAGCTCCGAGGCCGGCTACGATTTTCCTAATGGAAAACCACCACCTCCCTTGCAGGATTACCAGTCGGGGCACCATTAAATGAAGCATGGTGTGGCTCACCATGACATGACTTGATGCCTAGAGGCTAGACTCAATAAGGAGGATGCTAGCTGTGTGAATTGTTGATTGGACCTATATCAGTTGGTGTAGTGGTGTTACACTCCATGACGAGGGAGCAGGCAAGTCCAGCGATACTCGGCGGTGGTGGGCGCCGATCTCTTCTTCTTCCTCCGTGACTTCTTTCATGGAAAGGTAAAAACTTCACTCTGTTAATCACTCATGGATCTCTCTCATTCCCAAGGGTGACAGCACGGAGTCCATCAAGGACTACTGGCCCATTAGTATTTCTAATTGTCTTTACAAGATTGTGACTAGGGTGCCAGGGAATAGACTCGGGATGGTTTTGAGGGTTCTGGTGGGGCCCTCCCAATCCACCTTCATCAAAGGCTGCAACATTCTCGACAGTGTAGGCTCGGCCCAAGAGATTGTTTTTCACCTTTTGGAGACCAAGACGGATACGATTCTTCTCAAACTGGACTTCGAGAATGCATTCGACCAACTACAATGGGACTTCCTCCTTAGCGTCCTCCACGCCAAGGACTTCTTTGCTGAATGGATTGCCTGGATTAAGGAGTGCCTCTCCTCCTCCTCCCTTGCTTGATTACCAACATTAACGGTGACAGATCTTTCAAGATGATGAAGTAGCTGAAGTAGGGTTGCCATCTTTCTCTGATGCTCTTCATTCTTGTAGTAGACTTCTTCGACTTCTCTCTACGACGTGCAAGGGGACAAGTCATCTGAATGCAGTCAGAGACCCGTCGTGGTGCACCTCCAATCTCCACTTTGAGGATTATAGTACTATTCTATTATGTGACGAGGATCCAAGGTAGGTGGTCAACCTCAAAGTCCTGCCTTATGATTTCGAGCACTTGTCAGGCCTGATGATTAATTTCGATAAGAGTATGGTTTACTATTTGGGCAACAACTTGGCGAGGGGATAGCTGATGGCTAATCTTCTCAATTGTCGTCTAGTCACTCTACCCATGAACTACTTGGGTCTTCCCCTGGGGAGACGTTCCATCGCCAGAGAAGATTGGACAGCCCTGATCTAGAGGGTCCATCACAAACTAGACTCCTGAAGAGGGAAATATCTTCTTTCGGTGAGCCCCTGACTTTGATCAACTCGGTCCTCTCCTCCATCCTGACCTATTACTTGGCTTTTTACTTGCTTCCCAAGTGGGTTATCGCGTGGATTGGCCAGATTCGCAGAGGTTCTTTGGAAGGGAGCATACTCTTCTACGGGCTCGTACCCTCTTATGCGTTGGGGGCGAGTCTGCAAGTCCAAAGGGCAAGGCGGCCTGGACGTTATCGACCTAAAGGACTTCAATGTGGCCATGTTGGGAAATGGTTGTGGTGACTACAAACTGAGGCTAATGACCAATGGTGCAAGATCAACAAGGGGTGCTATTTTAAGCGCTTATCTCCGCTTCATGTTCGCATCATAAAATCTGGGAAGGTCTCCCCCTTCTGGCAGGGGATCTACTCGGTCAGGGATTCCTACAAGTGTGGGAACAAACTTCTTTTTGGGGATGGGTGGACGGTTTAATTTTGGTAGGACTGCTAGATCGGGGAGATGCCGCTCCATCACCTCTTCCCTTCCCTCTTCGCAATGGCTAGATCCCCACCGTCTTAATGCGATTCCAATGTTCAATCCGCAATGGTGTTACGATTTGGGTCATCACGCTCTCTGGATCCCCTTTTGGAGAGGCCCATTCAGAAGCCTTCGACCTCGACGCTATCCTGGCCCTGGTAGCACCAGGGGACCACCCGAACACGGCCACTTGGCGTTGGCACCCCTATAGCAGATTCTCGATCAAATCCTTCTACAAGTTCCTCAACGCTGGGCGTGCCAAATGTCCCATTGTCCATCACCTCTAGAGGTCCAAACTCCACTGAAGGTGTGCATCTTTGGGTGGTTGGCGATCCATCGGAAGATATTGACCAAATGTGAGTTGTAGCGTCGAAGGTGCCCCGGTGTCCCTATGTGTGGAGTTGGAGATGAGGACGTTGATCACTTGCTCCTCCGCTGCTCTTTCGCCAAAAGGTTCTAGGAAACTACTTTTCAAAAGTTGCGTATCCCCGACTATCCGTTCACTTTTATTAGTCTTTGGACAACCTGGAGGAAGCAAAGAATTTCCATTAAGGCTGGAGGTCAGGCTAGGATATCCTTTCCCTCGGTGTCTACTGGTCCATCTGGCTTGAGCGCAACCGCCGTACCTTCTTCGGAAAGCCAGCGACTCCAGCTATTTTGCTGAAGCACCTCGGTGCTCTAATCAAACCCTAGACGGTGGCGGTGGTTGGTCGGAAACGCGACTTGATTCTTGAGTTTTTCGGGGACATTTCTCTTGTTTTCTTGTAACATTTTCTTGTCAGTTGTTCCTTTTAATAATATAGGTTGGGGTCACCCTTAACCACCACACCCCCTCTCTCTCTCTCTCTCTCTCTCTCTCTCTCTCTCTCTCTCTCTCTCTCTCTCTCTCTCTCTCTCTCTCTCTCTCTCTCTATTTAGGGCTTCTAAAAAAAACAGAAAGAGAGATAGGTGGTTTGTTTGAGCCATTTTTAATGCACTATATGTTGAGAGAATTTCTAGACTTCGGTGTTTATTAAATTTTGTTTGATAGAGCATTTAGATCTCATGTGCAAAACTAAACTTTTATAGGATGCTCTATGTGCATCCAAGAAATTGGTGATTGCATCCAAGAAACTTAAATTTGTTTCTTTTCCCTGCTTACCATCATTCGCAACCTCCAGCACATCAGCATTGATGCTGCCACCATCGCCCTCCGCCTCGGTCACCGTCTCCTTTTCCGACACGGTGTCGGTGGCTACCCGCATCCGCAACCTCTAGCACGTCGCTATTGATGCTGCCACCGTCGCTCTCCGCCTCGGTCGTTGTCTCCCTTTCCAACACGGTGCAGTGGCTGTTACAAAAATTGGTTTTGATAGAGAATGAAAAAATCGGTTTTTGGGTTTAGTCCCATATTGCCCGTGGGGAGATCTTTTAATGCATTTATAATAGAACTCCCTTCATTGGGCTTTGTATCTTCCCAAGAGCCAAGCCATAGCCCACCACACACGCGCGCGCGCGCGCGCCGAGCCGAGCCGGGCCGGGCACGGGCTCGGGCCGCAGCTCGCGAGCCGCATGGATGCGAATGGGCTTCGGGCCTTCTTTTACACTGGTTTTTAATTTTTTATTTTTTAATAGAGATTTATTCCTTCCGTTACACTCTTCACGAGGCTGAGCTAGGTTCATTGAACCTGGACCTTTGCACTATCACATGCAACCGTTATACCTGACAGAGCAGTGAATGCTCATCAGTGCGCTGCATGCAATGGCTGTGAGTGTGGGAACGTTATGGCTAAGAACCTCTATATAAGATAGGGTCCTGTGAAGCCAGAACACACACCAAGTGAAGAGCTCTCTCCACTCTCTCTTTTCTTTCTTGTTCGTGATTCTGTTCCTGTCTGGAGTACGCTAAGAGTCCCAAAGGAATTCCCTTCGGTGCTGAAGAGGAGTCCAGTCGTTGTACCCTGGGGAGCGTTCGTCGGAGGCCTTGAAGCACCTACCGAGGCGGCAAAATAGCTTTCAAGGCATTGTGCTAACACAAGCCTCGACTACTGCTAAGTTCCTTATTCTTCTTCCTCCTCCCCACCTATTTGCCATATCTGTAGACAATCTTAGGACAACCTAAACCTTGATTGATTGTTGTGCTCAACTTTGCATGCTAAACCCCTATAGTTTGTTCAACTATTTTTTGCACTAGATTTGTAATCTCTCTATATTGTGCTAGTCATCGTTTGCATGTCTTCATAGAGTAGAATACCCAACAACTGAAAGCTATTTTCCATTCTATTCTATTCCGTTTAGATCTAGATCCAATACGAGAGTGTTTAGATCTAGTCTCTTGTTAACTGTTAGAATTCCTTTGTTTTTTCATAAGTTTGGCGATGTCGAGGAAAGCTTGACAAACCGGCATTAAATTGCCCTAGGAAGCTTGGTATTTAAGCGAGCCAAGTGCTCCACCTCCTTCCTGGAGCTGACATGGCCGTCAAATTTTAAAAAAAATCAAAAGGAACTCTTCCTAGATGACTACTGAGATGGAGAGGAAACATAGCAAGTCTAGTGAGAAGCCTGAACCATTCGATAGAAAGAACTTTAAGAGATGGCAGATGAAACTTAGGTTCTATCTGACTGTCCTTAAGGTTGTCGATCTTATCTCTTCCGAGAAGCCTACCCTTATCTCTAAGGATGATGGCTCATCTAACCAAACCGACCTAGACTCCTGGGAGATGCAGGATTATATGTGTAGGAACTATATCCTCAACTGCCTTGTCCCCGACCTATATGATGTCTACTTTACCTGCAAATCCGCCAAAGACCTGTGGAACTCCTTAGAGAAGAAGTACACCACAGAGGACGCTGGGTCGAAGAAGTTCGTGGTCGCGAAGCTACTGGAGTTCAAGATGAAAGATGGAAAGTCTGTAGTCTCCCAACTTGAGGAGACACAGATTATCATCCATGAGGTCCTCGCTGAGGGGTACAAAATCTGCGAGGGATTCCAAGTAGCAACTATCATAGAGAAGTTGCCTCCCTCGTGGAAGGAGTACAAGAACAGTTTGAAGCACAAGAGGAAGGAGATGACCCTGGAAGACCTTGTTGTCCGAATCCGTATAGAGGAGGACAATCGAGTATCGGATCAAAGGGAGCGAGCCTCTATGATAAAAGGAAAGGCCAACCTCGTGGAGGGGAAGTCTTCCAAAAAGAAGGCTCTTGCTCCTAAGCACTGGGAGAAGAACAAGCTTTCCAAGCCTCAGTTCAAGAAGAAGCCGAAAGGAGACTGCTTTGTATACGGCAAGACAGGACACCTAGCTAAAGAGTGTCGCTTCAATGCAGCTAACCAGCCAAAGAACAAGTCCGAGGCGAACGTGGCTCAGAGTGGTTACTTCTCTGCAGTGGTCACTGAGGCCAACCTAGTCAGCAACCTTACAGACTGGTGGGTGGACACGGGAGCTACCCGACATATATATGGGTCGAACAGCTGCTTCTCCACCTACACACCTGCAGAAGAAGGAGAGTCGATGTACATGGGGAACTCCTCAGTTGCTCAAGTCGCTGGGAAAGGGAATGTGATTCTGAAGTTCACCTCTGGAAATCTTCTGACTCTGAAGGAGGTGCTTCACGTCCCAGACATCCGGAAGAATCTGGTCTCCGGAGCAATGCTGAGCAAGAAGGGCTACAAGATTGTATTTGAGTCGGACAAATTTGTCCTGACTAAGGGAGGGTCTTTTGTGGGAAAGGGTTATCTTGATGAGGGCTTATTTAAGCTGAATGTAACCTCTTTCACTAATGATAATAAAATATCTTCTTCTGCTTACTTGTGTGATTCTTTTGATCTGTGGCATGCTAGACTAGGACACGTTAACTCTAAAACCCTTAAAAGATTAGTTAACTTAGGTAGTGTACCTAAATGTGTTTCATCCTCAAATGAAAAGTGTGGCATACGCGTAGAGGCTAAATATGCCAAGAAACCTTTTAAGAGTGTAGAGCGTAGCCTAGAAACCCTAGACTTGATCCACTCAGACGTGTGCGACCTTAAAGGTTACACTACGAGTGGAGGGAACAAGTACTTCATTACATTTATTGATGATTGTTCCAGATATTGTTCAATCTTTCTCCTTAAGAGTAAGGACGAGAGCTTGTCCAAGTTTAAATCCTATAAGTCTGAGATAGAAAACCAGTTAGGGAAGAGGATCAAAGTCCTTAGGTCGGATAGAGGAGGTGAATATGAGTCCGGAGAATTCACTAAATTTTGTGAAGACAACGGTGTAATTCATCAGACCACTGCTCCATATTCCCCTTAGTCTAATGGAGTAGCTAAAAGGAAGAACAGGACCTTAAAGGACATGGTCAATGCCATGATGATCAGTTCAGGGGTACCTACAAACCTGTGGGGGGAAGCTGTGCTCTCAGCAGCACATGTTCTTAATAGGATCCCATTTAAGGAATCTGAGCAGACTCCTTATGAGATTCTGAGAGGTAGGAAGCCATCCTATAAACACCTCAAAGTGTGGGGTTGTTTAGCGAAGGTATCCATACCTAACCCTAAGAGGACCAAGCTGGGTCCTAAAACAGTTGACTCTGTGTTCATAGGATATGCCCAGAACAGTAGTGCGTATAGGTTTTTAGTAATCCATTCTGAAAACTCATACATAGATGATAATACCATCATCGAGACTAGGGATGCCGAATTTTTTGAAAATCGGTTTCCTTATAGAGAGAGGTCTGAAAAACCTCAGGAGCCTAGTACGCTTGAGAGGCCTGCTCCTAGACAAAGGGATGACTCTTCAGATAATGAAGAGATCGAACCTAGAAGGAGCAAGCAAGCTAGGACTGGTACTTCATTTGGGCCTGACTTCATTACATATCTAGTGGAAGAGGATCCAACTAGTTATAATGAAGCCATGACCTCATCTAACTCTATCTTTTGGAAGGAAGCTGTAAATAGTAAACTTGAGTCCATAATATCCAATAACACTTGGGAGCTAGTTGAGCTACCTCCTGGTTGTAAAATAGTTGGATGTAAATGGATATTCAAGAAGAAGCTTAGGACATATGGATCCATAGAAAGATATAAGGCTAGGTTAGTAGCTAAAGGATATAAGCAGCGAGAGGGAGTAGACTTCTTTGATACTTACTCACCAGTGATTAGGATTACATCCATTAGGTTGCTTATAGCTATAGCTGCTATCCATAACCTTATAATTCACCAGATGGATGTAAAAACTACATTCCTAAATGGAGAATTAGAGGAAGAGATCTACATGGATCAGCCCGAAGGCTTCATAGTGCAAGGTTTGGAGAAGAATGTTTGTAGACTAAAAAAATCACTTTATGGTCTCAAACAGGCTCCAAAACAATGGCACGAGAAGTTTAACCATGTGTTAACTTCAAGTGGGTTCAGAATTAATGAATCAGATAAATGTATCTACACTAAGGTCAATAATTTGACTTGTATGGTCATATGTCTCTATGTAGATGATATGTTGATCTTTGGAACCAACTTAGAAGTAGTGGTCAAGACCAAGGACTTCTTGAGTAGGCACTTCGATATGAAGGACTTAGGAGCTGCAGATGTCATTCTTGGAATCAAAATTAAGAGAGATTCCAATGGCATAGCTCTATCTCAATCTCTCTATATTGTGCTAGTCATCGTTTGCATGTCTTCATAGAGTAGAATACCCAACAGTGGCTACATGCCAAAGGTGTCTACATGGTAGCGATAGATACGTGTCGGCATCAGCAGGGGATGTCAGTAACTATCCCTTCCCCCCCGACAACGTCGTTGAGCAGCTAATGACATAGTATCAGTGGACTGCCACTGACAAGGCAATAACTTAGGGTTCCAGTGGGGCGACGATAAAAGAAGGAGGGTGGGAGTAGGAGGAGGAGAGCGGCAGAGGGGGGTTGGGTTTGTTATCGGAGGCAAAGGGGTGGGCTGGGGGGTTGACGGCCACGAGGCGAATGGGTGGGTGGTGTGAATGTACAAGGGCGAGGGGCTAGGAGAGATGAAAGGAATTTTAGGGTTACTCCAGGTAACAATACTAACCGATCAAAATTGATTGGGAGCCAAGAAAAACTTGGGTGCCATGACCGATTTCATTAGTGCAAATAAAGCATTGCAACTTTTATATATATATATATATATATATATATATATATATATATATATATATATATATATATATATATATATATATATAGAGAGAGAGAGAGAGAGAGAGAGAGAGAGAGAGAGAGAGAGAGAAGTGGATCTACTAGCTTGCAACTTTTCACTATATAGTAAGAGGACTAGGCGCTAGAGCAAGAACTCAAGGTGGTCTGGAGTTCGAAACGGGGAGAAGGCAGCAACTACTATTTATTAAGTCCATAATCCGGTACATGAACTTGACATCAACGGCCAGGATTTGAACGTACAAACAAGGTACAACGACTTTGAGGGAAAATTCACTCGACGGTGTCCAAGAGTTGAACAAGGAACCTCTCCAACATGGGAGAGAGGAAATACCACCCGAACAAGAGCCTGTTGGATCTATTAAGTTACTATGATTATGTGAAACACATTTATTATCAAAAAGCCTTTGAGACTGAATTTATTTCAAAAAAATAACCATCG
Organism: Chamaelirium japonicum; assembly: GCA_947650365.1. Taxonomy (NCBI): domain Eukaryota; kingdom Viridiplantae; phylum Streptophyta; class Magnoliopsida; order Liliales; family Melanthiaceae; genus Chamaelirium; species Chamaelirium japonicum. Next base: position 34,546,399 of record OX393556.1, read on the forward strand.
GGCCGGCACAACTTTTCTGATGGATGACATGATAACCTTACTCGCCTCATCAAAAAAAAACAAAACAAAACAAAACTCGCATCATCCAAGGTGCCTCAACTACCCGATTAGGTTTTATTAAACCCCGATCAAGCTGACAATTAAAGAGCTTGGTTGCCGCCGTACGCCGATTTAATGTCATTGGCAATGTTTTGAGCATCGACGGAGACCCCGGCCAGACCTCTTTTCGATAGTCCTGCGCAATAGAGCCCCTTCTTTCCCTTCCAATGGTTGGGAAACATTCCTTTAGGCCATCCATCTTTGTTCAGCAGATCATCACAATCCTGCTTCCACGACATAATATTGTAATTTATTTATTAAATATCAAGTAATATATAAACAGCTTAACAAAAGGAAATAAAAATAAAAATAATTTGTTTCTGATGAACACCTTTAGCCAAGTAGTTGCAGTACTCCTATAGCCTGTGGCAAAAACTATTGCATCAAACAGATATGATCTTCCATCCGAGAACTTCACCTCATTTCCGCTCACACTTGATACTCCTTTGACAACCTTTCGATCGAAAAATGGGAGGGTGTTGTTAGTTGTTCGAATCACGTGTGTGTGCGTGCGTGCGCGTGCATGTGTGTGTGTGTGGTGGTGGTGGGGGGCGGGGGTTAGCCAGGCCCCAACCAATTATATTAATGAAGAAAAAGAAAAATCAAGTTACAATGCGATTAAAAAAATTACGAGCTTTCTTGCTGAAGGACTCAACCCAAGAGATGATCCACAGCTTTCAAGAAGATTATAGTAAATGAATTTTTGGGGGACTTGTGAAAACCTCTTTTTAGGAGATGATTTTGAGCTCCAGTCCAAAAAGATACATTTTACAGCAAGTCCTTCAACTATAATTGTTGACTTTTTTTGAATATTTAAATGCTAAAATTGTCTTTCCATTGGGAGTAATTATTACTCTCCTACAGTGAAATCATTATATTGTAGCTATTGTAGCCTACAATGAAATCACTGTAGTAGTCATTGAATAGGAACTATTACCGAATTGATACTCTAGGGGTAAAATTGATATTTTAAAAAATTGTTACGGAGGAACTTAACGCTAAATGCAACTTAAGTAAGGGTTTAATTGTACTACAGGGTCAGTTAGAAGGGCCTTAGAATAAAAACCCCTAAACTTTCTTTAGAATATTATAATAAATAGTTACGCTACCAATTTTCAATACAAGTTGTTTGGCCTAGTCTCAAACCGGGCTTAAGAAATCAAACACCCCGGAGAGAGAGAGAGAGAGAGAGAGAGAGAGAGAGAGAGAGAGAGAGAGAGAGAGAGAGAGAGAGAGAGAGAGAGAGAGAGAGAGAGAGAGAGAGAGAGAGAGAGAGAGAGAGAGAGAGAGAGAGAGAGAGAGAGAGAGAGAGAGAGAGAGAGAGAGAGAGAGAGAGAGAGAGAGAGAGAGAGACGCGGGGGGGGGGCTGTTGTTTGAGTGTAGGGATGGCAACGATGCGATTTAAAACCGAAAACTGTGGTAAACTGCACCGCATGGTGCGGTTTTGGTTTGCCAAAATATAAAACCGTCATGGTGCGGTGTCAGTTTCGGTATAACTGTGCAGTTTCGGTTTTGACCAAAACCACACCGTTAAACCATTATAATGATAAGCTACGGTGTAGCGCACTGTATGTTGTCATTTTGGTTTTACATAATAGTACACCGTTGCGGCGCGGTACGGTTTCGATATACAGGTTCGGTGGTGCAATTTCGGTTTTGCCCAAAACCGTACCATTACCATCCCTACTTGAGTGAGAGCATTTCAGGAGAGGAACCGCCTCAGGGGAAATTTTTCAACACATCCTGCGTACCATACAACCATGGGGCCCACTACGATTCAATTGGGTAGCGGGCCCAGGGCATGGGGATAGTGGCCCCCAGCACTCAGAGCCTACTGATAGGCTCTTGGGGTAGTGGGTGGATGTCCTAATACAATTCCCCCTCATGAGGTTGCCACGTGGCATCTAGCGAAGGATGAGAAGGTTGCCACGGGGCACCCATTTGTTTGAGGCTACTATTTTAATATATAGCTATAGATTATTGAATAGTGCAGTTTGGGGCCAAAAGGCCACTTCATTAAAGCCCGGCCCATTAATCAAGTACCTGGATCTCTCCTGACTTGATCTTCTCTACCGTCCCGACGTCGATGACCGCGGATCTACCGGTTTCAGCCTTGATCACCAACGGGCCCTTGTCGGGCCTGATGATTCCGTACTTGGACAGGTCCCCATACTTGATCCAGCCCAGCATCAGAACGAAGGCATCCACCAGATTCAGTGGGAGGTATTTCATCAGAACCATCCCCAAGTGCACCATCTCCTTGGTCATCACATGGAACTGCCCACATCAAATCCATAATTAAACAGAGGATTACATCAGCACAACAATGGAAAATAGGGGGAAAGAGTACTTTTCTTTTTTCTTCCTAGGGTTGTAGCTTGGGTCAAGTAAAACCGAGGACCGACCCAGACCGACCTAAATGAGTCTAGTTGTTTCAGATATTTTGACCAAATGGGTTGGTTCGGTTCTAGGTTTTGTGGACGTGACAAAATATGGGTCAGATCAGGGTTAGAGCTCGAGTAGACCGTAGACTGGCCCGATCCGACCCAAGAACCAAACTCATATATATATGCCACGGGTTTGGACTTGTGGGGTACATACATCATACTAGCACATGAGTAACCGCTTGTTGTCTGTCAATGCTGAACCAACCACACATGTGGTTAAAGCCTAAAGCTCAATCTAGACCTCTAGCTTGTTAGTAAATAGCCAATAGTTATCCAAGAACCGACCTAGTCCAACCCAGCCTTAGTGTGGGTCGGGTCGTGTTATTGCTCAATTCAGATTGGTTCGGGTCTTAATATGATAGAACCGAACTAGTTTGGTTTGGTTCCTGATTAGCTCAAACCTGAACCAACCCAACCTGAGTTGCCCCGCTAGTGCTTTGACCCTCGATAAAAGTTCACTATTTGTAATCTTTTTTATTAAAAAAAAAGATATTTAATACAAACTCATGTAACATGTGGCCAGTGGATTCATGAATTACAGAAAAATACTGTGAAACAAAAAATGAGCGATGAGTGTCAAAATAAAATTTCCAAAGAGGAAAAAGCTAAAATTGTGCAAAACAAATGGTACATGCAGGAGAAAAACAAATCAACAATGACTTTTCTTCTACTTTGTGTTCCTTTGTTAAAGATTAATCCTTTTGGTAAATTGCATCTTGTTAAGATATGGGTTGGCAGTCTAATTTAAAATTAGGTTGTAAGCCTCCAACCGTCCGATTAAATTGAGATGTAATTTTTGTTTTTTGGTCTGATATCCCTGGCCCCTCTGGCTCCACTTCCCCTTCCTCTCCGGCTTCAGTCCCCCATCCTACTCCAGCACCCATATCGATTCACTATCGAGGGTGGCTGCTAGAAGAGAAGGGGAAATTAGAGGGATCAAGGGACCTGCAGAAGATTCATTGTCGATGATGGGTGCCTGAGGGGATGAGTGTGATTAATCGCCGGGGGTGACGGAAAGGGGAGCGGTGCCGGAGTGATGAGTATGATTCATCCTCAGGGGGTGATAGAGTCGGACGGGATGAATTAATTTGATTCATTGTCAGGATGACGGAGCCAGTGGGGATGAGTGTGATTCAGCACTGGGGGCGCTGCCGGAGGGGGCCAATGCGATTCACTGGTCGAGGGCCCTGTCGACGTAGCCAGACTGAGGGGAAGGAGAATTGGAGTGCGATTCACCAGCTAGCGAAGGGAGAGGGGAACTTGACCTGACGAAGGGCAAGGGGAACTGGTGCCACCAGGGGTGAGAGCAATCCACCGTCAAGGGGGTTGGATGTCAGGGAGAGAGATGTGTGATCTCAAAGAGCGGCGCAATCTCAAATGGACCACGAGATTTATTAGGGTGCAATCTGAATTCTTCACGTGATGGGAATCGGACGGCTGCCAGGGACAGCCCAAATGGACAAATAGACTGGCAGCCCATCTCTGTGTATGTGTGTGTGTGTGTGTGTGTGAGAGAGAGAGAGAGAGAGAGAGAGAGAGAGAGAGAGAGAGAGAGAGAGAGAGAGAGAGAGAGAGAATTTTATTTTTATTTTTATTTTTTTCAGAAACACTTTGTTTGTCCATGAACAACGGTCGGGAATCAGACATCTCTGACGTTTTGGAGAGCGACATGATAGCAATCCAAATTTCAATGGTCATGGGATGGATGTAAGGGGAGGTCACCATGTCGCGATCCAAATTTTAATGGTCATGGGATGGTCGCAAGGGAAGTCCACCGAAGAGTATATTAGCACCCCATCGCTCAGTCCCTAGCCAATGTGGTACTAAACCCAACAATCCCACCGGCCTGTTGATACCCTCTCGTCCCAAAACCCAGGCCATAAGGGGAGGTCGACCATAGAGTATATAAGCACACCATTGCTCAATCCCTAGCCATTGTGGGACTAAACCCAACAATCATCCCTCACACGAGGCTAGGGCTGAACCACCCGCCAGCCCTCCTCTCGTGCGGCAGATGATAGGGGATACTCCGGCCTGACTAGATCCAAACTGGATAGCAACCTGACTCTGATACCATTTGCAGATACCCTCTCGCCCCAAGACCTAGGTCGTAAGAGGAGGTCCACTAGAGGGTATATAAGCACAACATCGTCCAGTCCCTAGTCGATGTGGGACTAAACCCAACACGGCCGCCACCCACCACCCCACTGCCAACGCCAGCCACTACCTATCTTCGTCGTCGGCCACCACCCCCGTAGATAACTGGCTGTCGCCCAACGCCTATCAACCACCACCTACCGCCGCCGCAAGCCACCACCCCAATCAACAATCGGTCGCCCACCATCCCATCAGCCACCATTTGACGGGCTGATGGGGCAGTGGCGAGCGATCGGTCATCAACAGGGATGGTGGCTGGAGGCAGAGGGCAGCGGTGAGCGACGGCCTCTGATACCAAAAACTCTGATTTTTTAAATAAGTCTCGATTAAAACACAACTTATTCAATAAACATTCTCAATACAACTCTTTCCTAATTTTTTTAAAAAAATCACTATTTTATAAAAAGTCACGATTTTCATGTTTTAATTCTGATTAATTGTGTTTTAATTATGCCATGTATTGCTCAAAAAATATATTGTAGCATCTATATATAAATATGTTCCAAAGGGATTATTTTTTGTTTTCTGCCTTTTTTCTCGATCTTTTTGATTTTTTTGACTTCTTCCCAAGTCTTTTTTTTTTTTTCGACTTCCGACTTGGTAACTATGACGATGGTGGAGGACAGCGATGAGCGACAGCAAGAGGTGGTTGGCGATGGCTAATCGTGGTGGCGTACTCCTAGGATTCATCCCATAGTCATAGATCATGACCTATGAAATTGGGACTTTCACATACATATGTCACTTCCCTAAGGGTCAGCAACCCATACGGGAGACGATCATCAGTAGAGAGGAGTCAAACCCACACAAAAAGGCACATAAAGCCTCCAAAGAAAGGATCACGAAAAAATGCTATTTTTGAAATTTCTTCCATACCTCGCTTCATACTTGATCACTTCTCAATTGGAAAAGAAAATCATAACTTACATAAGAAAAGGTATGCTTTTCTCAACAACTATACTTTCTTCAATAGTAAAATAGAGACTTGGTCTTAAGACCTTTTAGCATATGTTATATTAGCTAAAGGACAGACAATGCTTCGATATTGTATTAAGTCCCTCTCGAAACAGCACGTGCTACACCAAGTCCCTAATTGTAGGAAGAGTATACATTCGTCTTCAGAAAAAGTATCCATTCATCTCCAGAAAGTATACCCTTCATCAGCACAAGAGTACACATTCGCCAGTTGACACAGTGCATATAGTGGTTCCTACAGTGATTTTATTGCAGCTGCTACAGTAAAATCACTGTAACAAGGGTATCAATTCGATTTGAAAAAAGTATCAATTTAGCGAATTGATTGTTGCTACAACTACAATGATTTCGTTGTAGCAGCTACAGGGATTTCACTGTAGCAAAAGTATCTATTAGGTTTGGTATGAATATAAACTAGTAAAAAACCCAGGCAATGCCCGGATGAACTTGATGCACACCACTTAGCAAAATCATCACAACCGTCCGAATAAGTGTACGTGCAATCTTAGGAGATTATGATTCACTAATCCAAGTGTGATTCACTTGTTAGAGAGAGAAAAAGATATTACTAATGAATTTTCTAATTAACATCAATTGATCATTAAGTACAATTGTACGTATGAGGTATTTATCATCTTTATATTAGGTTCTTAATGAGATTTATGAGAGAACCGCGTTCACACATGAGAGAAGGATTCTGGTTCTTTAAAGTGGTCCACTTGTCATAGAACGGAAGAGAGGACTCCATTTTTGTCATCAATGTCCGGATGAGCTTAATGCATGTCATTTGGCACAAACGACATCACTTGTTAGAAAGAGATAATAACATTAAATCCCTTTGAATGAGTATTTATCATCTTTATGGTAGGTTTTTAATAAGATTTAAAAGAAAGCCGCGTTCACACATAGAAGAAGGATTCTAGTTCTTTAAAAGATGTCCACGTGTCACAACACAGGAAGAAGGCTTCCGTTTTAGTATATAGTATAGATTAGCCGAATGGATACTTTTGCTACAGTGAAATCACTTTTGACAAATAGTCCCACATCGGTGAGGGAGGCACCAATCACCCGCTTAATATACACATGTGGATTTTCCCTTAAGACCCGGGGTTTTGGAGTGTGAGGGTATCTAATAATCGTCGTAGCAACTACAGTGAAATCACTGTAGCAACAGCTATATGCACAATGTCACCCGACGAATAAATACTCTTGTTGATGACGAATGAATACTCTTTCTGCATACGAGTGGATACTCTTCCTATAATTAAGGACTTGTTGTACAAATGTGTTCTTCTAAAGGAACTTTAGGCAATATTCCAACTAATCGTGTCTAACTAAAGCTTTTGAAAAATCCCTTTTACTGAATGATAACTAACTAAAGTTAAGAGCACCAGAAGACCATGCTATGCAACGTAAGGGAAGGGAGACCGGAGTGCAATTCATCTGACCTGACAGAGGAGAAAGGGAACCGATGCTGTCGGGATGAGCGCGATCCACCGTCGAGAGGGCTAGAGGTAGGGGTGGCAATGGGTCGTGTCGTGTCGGGTTTCGTGTCGTGTCCAAAACCCCTAGACCCAGACCCGACCCGTTTAACTAATCGTGTCTAGATCCTAAACCTGTACCCGACCCGCTAATAAATGGGTAGACCCGATAAGACCCGTTTACCACCCGGGTCTATTCAGTTGATCCGATCCGACCCAATCCGACTCGACCCGACCTGACCCGAAAGATCCGCTGGTATTATATATTATAGTATCGGATTGCGGGTAGACCCGACACGACCCGTTGAATACTAAACGGGTCTTCCTGGGTCTACCGTGTCCCGACCCTAAACCCGGACCCGACCTGTTTATTAAACGGGTCTATCGTGTCGACCCGTTTATGACCCGAACCAGTTTAGCCCTGACCCAGACCCGCTAACTTCGTGTCGGGTCTGCCGTGTCGGGTCCGAAATTACCAGCCCTAGCTAGAGGTCAGGGAGAGAGATGTGCAATCTGAAAGAGGAGTGAGAACTCAAAAGCGCCACAGGATTTATCATTTTGAATCGGATGGCTGCCAGCGATAGCCCAAGTGGACGGATAGGCTGGCAACTGAGATCTCTCTCTCTCTCTCTGTATGAAGTATGGAGAGACTTTTTTTTTTTTGTACAGATCGGAACATTTTGTTTGTTCATGGACAACGACCGGGAATCAAGACAAAGGATGCTATAAGCAGTACAAAGGGATTGAGTCCACTCCACTGATGATCGTCTCCCCAATGGGGGGAAGCAACGCCAATACGTGGGGATTCAAATTTCAATAGCCACGATCTATGGTCATAAGATGAATCCTAGGTGGAGGCCGGCCACCACCACCAGCCGCCGCCTGCTTTCAACGCCGGCCATCCCCTACATCTGCGTCGGCCACCACCCCATCGACAACAACCTGCTCGCCGGCCACTGCCTACCGCAACCGCTAGCCACCACCCCCACGGACAACCGGCTGCCCGCCTCCAACCCGTCGGCCACCACCCACCGGCAACGACGGGTGGCAGCTGATTGGGAGAAGGCGGACGCAAGGCTGGCCCTAAGAATTTGTGTAAAGCGAACTTTCAAAGTTGTGTCATCTTTATAAAAATATATAAAAACATGATAAATTACACTTTGTCCTCCTAAAGTTTAGCTCAAAAACACTTAACCCCCCTATTGTTAAAAGGCTATATTTTTAACCCCTTCAATTCAGTTTTGAGGAGATGAAAATTACCAAATGAGGAAATTAAGTAGTTGACTAAAGGGGGTATTGTGCTAACATTTCAAAATTTAGGGAGCGATTTGGAAAAATATAAACTACAGGGGTTAACTGTTTTTTAGCTAAACTTCATGTGGGTAAAGTGTTATTTACCCATGTAAGTATCTATTTTTCTTTTTAGTGAAGTGACACATACGTACACACATACATTTTTTGATGCTTGTTTGGAGTTACATTTTCTATAGACCCATGGTTGACAGGGATGGAGGCCGGCAGCGGTTGGTGGTCGACGAGACGACGACCGATGGAGCAACGGGGGTTGCAATGGCCGGTGGTGGTGGCATCCCCTTGATTCATCCCAAGGCCTATAGATCATGGTCATTGAAACTATGATCGCCACATGTTACTTCCCAAATCATCGAATTCATCACGGGATGCTTACTCGATTATGCCATTGGCTGACATGGCATGGTCAAAGGAGCCTTCTACTAGTAAATCAAAAAAAAATATTTGGCTTTTTTGAAGTAAAACTTTTTGGCTACCAGTAAACCTCCTACCATTTACTTTACTATAACTTTTTGGATTCAAACAGCAGCAAAGTAAACTTTTACCTGATTTACTTTACTAGTTAGCTTGTTGACCGAATACAAACAAGCCCCTAAGCAGGTTCATCCAATAGCTTTAGTTATGGCCATTGAAATTGGGATCACCACATGTCGCTCCCCAAAGCATCACCTCACTTCGTACTTCAATTGCTATTTAAGTATGCACGTTTTTTAATTACTTGCATAAGAAACGCATGTTTTTCTCAACAACTATACTTTCTTCTATCGAAAGATCACTATATATAGTTAGAAAAAATATGTCCAGCCTATCTTTAAAAGAGGCCCGGGGAGCTGAACTCGAGTTCACCATTCAGTTGGTAAACTCGAATGAAAAAGCTGCCACGTGTCATGAGAAAGTGTTCAACCCCCTTTAACTTTATGTTTTATATCTTTTCAATATTCAGCCCCTGTTAATGTCTAACCCTATTACTTATTTTATGACTCATAGCACAATATAAACTCAAAGTCTACCAGACTATTTTCTTTTTTAAAAAAAATCCCTACTAGTGAATGATAACTAGATGCAGAAGACCATGCATGCTATGCAACTTACCGGGTTTCGGACCGCGATGGACGTTTGAGCACCATAGTTGGAGAGATCATACGCAATCTCCATCCCGGAGTTGCCATTCCCGACGACCAGAACCCTCTTTCCGTCGTAGGGCTTCCCCGACTTATACTTGGACGAGTGAATGACCTCACCGAGGAAGCTCTTCAGGCCGGGGACTTCCGGGACCCGCCCCTCGGCGTTCTCCCCCGTCGCCACCACCAGGAACCTCGACACGTACTCCTCCGCCTCGCCCGTGGTGGTGTCGCGCGCCGTCACCCTCCACGCCCCCGCCCCGTCGTCGTACGAGGCCGACTCGACCTCGCGGCAGTAGACGGGGCTCAGCTCGAACCGATCCACGTAGTGGTCCAGGTACCGGATGAAGCCGTCCTTGGGGATGAAAGTGGGCGCGGCGTCGGCGTGCGGCATGTGCGGGAGCGCGCAGAACTCCTTCGCTAGGTGGAGCTTCAGCCGGTCGTACGCCCGCCGCCGCCAGAGGGAGGCGCTGCAGTCCTCCCTCTCGAGCATGATGCTGGGGACGGAGAGGAGGCTGAGGCACGCGGCGGTCGCGAGCCCCGACGGGCCGGCTCCGACGATGATCACCACCTCCTCCCTCGTCATTGGAGCTTCTCTCTGGCTTGTCGATCGGCCGCGGCCAATATATATACACGTCCAGCATGTCTCGCTCTACAGCCAACTTCTGTGCCACCTTTGGTGGGGTCACTAATTAGGGTTTCCTGTCTGTTTTTGGTAATAATTAAAGATGGGAAATAATGTGAGTATTTACAAGCTAGATCTTTGGTGGTGCCAACTCGGGCTGGGTCTGAGGTTGATGGAGTAAAAGATACGTGCGATGCAGCACAAAAATGGGAACAAAAAGGGTCGAGTCGGGCGAGATTTGTGCTCCCAGAATCCCAAAAATAGGTCGACGCCGGGTCTCGTCCTCGCTCCGATTTGGACTCCCCCCGAAAACTGGTTTGATTTGACTTTCCAAGTAGCCTCCGCCCAAAATAACTTTCCAAAAGAACCTAGGATCGGCTCCGCGGAGCGCGTCCGAGGCTTCCAAGTTCGGCCGAAGGCTGCGACTGCTCTCTTTAGTGCTTGTCTACTTAGACCGGGAAGTCTAAGCATGCAAGGAAAAGGTTGGGAATAAGGGGATCCGGATCATGTAGCTAGGGAAGGAGACATTATGGATTGATTAGGAAGAGAATTACTTACTATGGGCGCAACGAGGGGGGGTGAGGGCGTGGCGTAGAGTCGTGTGGTGTATGTCTGTGTGTGTCGAGTCTGTGCCAATGTTTTGAAAACTGGATCGGATCGGACGGTTCAACCGGTTTGGACCGGAATCGGAACGGTCTTTGAATAAACCGGTTTGTATGTTAAACCCAAGAAACAAACCTTGTCAGTGAAGAATTTAGTAAATATCTATTAAAAAAATATATTTTCATGTCAAACGGTTGAACTACCGGTTTAACCCTATTTGGACCGAACCGAGCGCCTTTTCGGTTCGCATTTTAGTCTGATTTTGAAAACACTGGTATGAGCCGTTAAACTGTCTTGGACTAGCTTGCTCGCGTACTATATTAAGGACACATGTCTGAATGAGGTCGAGACCAACAAGGTAGGGTGTAACTCGGAGCACCATTGCCCTCTTTCCCCCTCAGGTTTAAGATTTCGTCCCTTGTCCTCTTGGCCTCCTCAGACATCGCCAGTAGCTCCGAAGGGAGTAAAACTTCAGTTCAAAATGCTCTTGGGGTGATTTCTACCCCCCTTTATGTATAGGGGCTTCTCCAACATGACATTTTTGTGTTCAACACACCCGAGTCGTAGGTCTCTCCCCTACTTAGTTCGATAGCCTTGGCATTGGGGGCGCTGCCTCTTGTTGAGTTCAACCGGAGTGCAAATCTAACCCTAATGTCGATATTTCCATCAATGATTGTCTAGATCGCCTCCTTTGATCAATAGAGTTGCTCCCAAAGAATTAAGGCAATGGCAATGAGTATGATAGCAGCTCAGAGTTTCATCTGCAACTCCTCCTTTTTGTTGGCTATGCTACAGGAGATAGCAATAAATCATCATCTAGTGCCAGTGTTGCAGCCACAATTTTTGGCTATGTGGATTTCTATCCTTTTTCTGTCTGGTGACAGAGCAGCGGGTGTGGGCTGAAATTGGGAGATCAACTTGGACATATCGAGTGTTTTCCACCATATGTGGAAAAACACTCGATATGTCCAAGTTGATCTCCCTATTTCAGCCCACACCGCTCTGTCACCAGACCACCACCTGCAACCCACCACATCCTGGATTTGGATGAGCCAATTCATCAAGCAGCTGGTGCACGACCAGACCGGCAGCTGAACCTAAACCAAAACCAGTTTCACCATTTCCCATTATCAATTCCTTGCTGCTTTCCAGACCCATGGAAGCATCGTAGACATCACCCAGATGGGAAAATGACACCTTGGACAATCCTCAAGCTGGTGTTGAAGTTGTAATTACCCATCCAAATCAGAGAGAGAGAGAGAGAGAGAGAGAGAGAGAGAGAGAGAGAGAGAGGGAGGGAGGGAGGGAGGGAGGGAGGGAGGGAGGGGGGGGGGGGAGGTGATATGCAACAACAGCAATTCTTGATTAAACCCAGATTTCATTACATTACATATCATTCAAAATCCAACACCTTTCTAAAACACTGATTAGAAGCCGTACCAGATCCTTAAAGGAAGAAAAAGCAAGAGTAAAGGGTAGGGGGGTAGACAAAGACTACACAGAGAAAGGACAGCAGGCATGGATGTAAGATCCAAGCAGGCATCAACGCTCAGGCCCTCTCACCGCGGATCCGGCGGGCGAGCTGGATGTCCTTGGGCATGATGGTGACCCGCTTGGCGTGGATGGCGCAGAGGTTGGTGTCCTCGAAGAGCCCGACGAGGTAGGCCTCCGCCGCCTCCTGGAGGGCGGCGACGGCGGAGCTCTGGAAGCGGAGGTCGGTCTTGAAGTCCTGCGCGATCTCGCGGACCAGGCGCTGGAACGGGAGCTTGCGGATCAGCAGCTCCGTGCTCTTCTGGTACTTTCGGATCTCCCTCAGCGCCACAGTCCCGGGGCGGAACCGGTGGGGCTTCTTCACGCCGCCGGTCGCCGGGGCCGACTTCCGGGCAGCCTTTGTCGCCAGCTGCTTCCGGGGGGCCTTGCCGCCGGTGGACTTGCGGGCCGTCTGCTTGGTTCTCGCCATCACTTCTCTGGATCGGTGGAGAATGGGAGGGGCTAGGGTTTTTGCTACTGGAATCTGGGATGATGGGAATCAGGAGTAGTTTAGGATATTTATAGTGGGGCGCGCGAAGGCGGGGGAGCAAAGTGTTTGAAATTTCTCGAATTTGGGGTCGCGCGCGCGTTTTTTGATCGTTGGATTGTCTTGTACCAACGGTAAAGATTTGATAGGTAGGGATCACGCGGATCGCGATCCGTGGCTCAATGTGAGAGTAATTATGGAACGTTGGATTCTTTGCATGCGAACGGTAGGGATTCGGTCTAGAGGTAAGCACGCGGATCACCATCAGTTGTTTGGGTTTTGTTATTTGACGGAAAATGCTATTCAACCAGACAGCCTACTATACAGACTTTGTACATACCCCATCACATCACCTCCGTCCGTTGCACCTAGGCCACCAAAGCAATCACTTTGGGCTCTTGGGCAAAGCCACCGTAGTAGCCAAAAAAAAACCGGACCCGACAGGATTGAACCGGACTATTTAGTTGTTATAAGCTCAGATTGGTTCGAAGTATCATGTGATGTATCATATTATGTGGTATTCGCTTTACCGCTTATTTTGCGGTATTGAGTTGCCTTAGTTATGAGGTATTTTGGAGACACCAAATTAACTTGTTGTACTGGATACTGCAAAACAAGAGCGATAAAACATATACGGTATTCTGAATACTTACCACAAAACGACTTACCGCACCTTATACTTCGAACCAAACGGAGCCATAGTAAACGTATCCATTTCCAACAAGGTTTGCCCTAAAAACAAAGGAAGGAGAGGGTGCGGCTGCCGCTACCACCGTGCCGGGGAAGGAGACTAACGAAGGACCCACGATTGAGTTTTTGGAGGGTGTGAAGAGGTCCCAGTGAGCGATATGGACAACAATCGTCCCATTTCAGCTTATTGGGATTTGGAAAATTGTGCCATTCCAAATGATGATGTTGTCGTTGATTTATACAACATTCAATCATCTCTTTATGGCGAGGGGCTAGGGATGGCAACGGTGCAGTTTTGGGCAAAACCGAAACCGCGCCGTAACACGGAACCGCCACACTGAAATTGCATCGTGACGGTATACTATTATGTAAAACCAAAAACACATTATACGGTGCGGTGTAGTACGGTGCACCGCAATTTATCATTATAATGGCTTAAATGATGCAGTTTTATATGATTTTGGTCGAAACCGAAACCGCACTACTACACCTAAATCGAAAAACCAAAATCGCACCGCAGCAATTTTATATTTTGGCAAAACAAAATTGTACCATGTGGTGCGATTTTTCATGATTTTTGGTTTTAAACCGTAGCCATCCCTAGGGGTTAACTGGACCTTTTGACTATCTTCAATGCCTTTAATACTAAACTCTTCAGACGTGCACAGTGACCTATTGGGAGACTTGTTGATGGCACGCGTATAGAGCGACCAAAGCTTCTCAAGTTATTGAAACTGAGCCCTAGATCGTATGAGGATTTAGGGGAAGGTAAGGGGGTGTTTGACATCATTCAGGAGCAATCTATTTCCATTCTGAATTCCATGATTTGAAAATAACTGCTAGTAATTGTTCCGGTGGAATAAAGAACTTGGAAACTAAAAGATACCACTCTGGCTGTTTCTATGCCAATCGGAACGCTGGACCATCAAATCGCATTAGAAATAGTAATTGATGATAATGACCTCTTCTGGAAGAAGATTAAGGGGAACAATTGTTCCACATACCAAACACCTCCTAAGCTTTTTATCTTCTTCTTCATCTTCTTAACATTTCCCCTCTTCTCCCCATGATCTAGAATAACATCATTTTCCACCAATGATCCAAGTCTGGTGCTATAAGAATCAATGAATAAACTACCCATATCACTAGGTACCAACCCCGTGCAATGCACAAACAAGATTGCACGGAGAGTATTCATGACAAGATGGGGTATTTGAGCTGAAGTTTTCTGTCAAGAGGTGGCTCCACATGATCAATCTCTAGCATTGTCTGGCTGAATGCCGTTATTGTAACTTTTTGCTGCTCCATCACGTTGTCAATTTGCTATATCTCCATCTTGAATCTTTCCAAGAAGCCTTTTATTTTATGCCTTGTTGTGATACTAGTGTATGCCCGTGTCTGTCGCCACTGCAGCGAGGTCATGAAAGGGGGCTCGATATAGGCGACAATATTTTGAGGGAAATGAGAGAGGGGTGACTGGATTAGGGGGGGCGATCTAGGTGGCTGTGATAGCGTGCACAAGAGAAATTGGAGTAGTTGTGGGCGATGAGATTTTGATCGCATGCTGGGTGGCTGGGTGCAATGGATTGGGTGCGAAGGTGGCGTGGATAAAACCCTAACGCCATTTCCTTTCCTCTCCTTTCTTTCTTCTATTAGCTTGTTTTCTTTCTTCTTTTTATCTCTTACATAATTCGCACATAATCGTAGTCAATCACAACCGTCCATGCAAATCCTAGCTTACATAGACGTATCTTTTTTTTTTCTCTTTCTTATGTCCCCAGGGTCGTGTTCCCTTTCTCTCTCTAGCTCTCACGACCCACTCTCTCTTTCTCAAATCCCATTAGATCTAAACTGAAACCCCATGTAGGTTTTTGTAACCCATTCATGCGCATCCAAGAACCTGATTCCTTTTGCGACCCCAGGTTTTCCGACCAACCCGGCCCGCACACGTCTCTCTTACCCGATCATAGCCGTCCGTGTTATCCAAAACCAAGCCTTTAACCAACTTCCCCTTTGCAATCAGATCCCGTCTCTCTCCACTCCCTACTATCTTTCTAACCGCCCAGCTCTATCTCTCATTCGATCTTTCTCTCTTTTTTCAGCTGATCGCAGCTGTCCCTGGTTCTCTCTCTAGCTAATCACAGTCATCCCTTATATCCAGCCCCGACCCCCCTCTTTCCGGATCTAGCCATGCACATCTCGATCTCCCTCTCTTTTGCGTTCTGTAGAAGGGGTTTCCCGATGCGCCGACTGGATGACACGTATACAACGAACTGCCCGGCTCTGCCCATCCTGGAGAGCCAAAGAACCGGACCGGTCGAACCAGGCTCGATCCGGTCCACGGGCTGCGCCCTCGACAATGGGTGAGCCTTGGAGAGGGATAGAAGGAATATGATCCCCACAGTGGAAACCAGGTATGGGAAAAAGGTCGGGCAGGTCGTGGCTCCTGGCAACCCCTACCCCCGAGAAGATCGACTTGATAGGCGACGGAGGGCTACCCTTGGGCGAGGAAAGATCGGGAGGTGCACTTAACGCCCCTGAGGGCCTCAGCAAACTTCATGAGATTCGATCACCAGGTCGGACGATCCCGATGATATTACGTCCGTTAAGATCAAGGGTCGTCCATGACTAATCAGGGGCCCGTGATTAACGGGAGTATAGAAGGAAAGAAACAAACGACGTCCAATCGTGAAAGATCCGCCATAATCATCCCGAGATTCTCAGAGAAAATCCCGCGAGCAATACACATGCACATGACACGCATGAGAAGGTCTATAAAAAGAATCTCGCCTCTTTATAGGTAGGTAAGCAAGCTCTCGCTTCTGACCCCTAAACTTGTTGTTCTTTCCTTCCCTAACTTGAGCGTCGAAGGGGCCTTGGTTCGGAGGCGAGCCTCGGTTTTCTTGCAGGTACCGCGGGAAGGAAGTGGAGGCAAGCCGCTCCATCTAACGATCAGGTGTGATCGGCGGGATTCCCTCCCCCCTACACATTCTCTGGTGCCGTCTGTGGGATCTTAACTCTTCTTTCTTCTCTTTTTCTCTGACAACCCTAAGTAATGGTGATGACTCACTGGAGCAAACAAAAGGTGTTGGCCCCGACATCTTCCTCCGATGCGCCCTTAGGCGGCGAGACTCACCCCGGTGCGGAGGAACGGAGATCTCACATCCCCCTTCCCCCGTTTCAACTGCTGGAAGTGCACTTGGCCAACCAAGAGAAGTTGTTCGAGAGAATGGACAGCTTAGCGGAAGAAAACTAAGCCCTCTGTGCGGGCGGACCAGCGGGCGTGTCATGATGAGGCTCGAGGATGATCCAGGAATCCGGCCAAAAGCTGATCCCATGAGAGGTCATCTCAGCATCGCTATGCGCCAGAGAGGAGCCACCAAGAGCCCCCGTCAAATGCCCAGATGACCGACGTGATCGAAGATATGTTGCGGGCGATCGAGGCGAACGAACGCAGCTACTCGCAAAGCTCCTGAGCCTAAAGGAAGGACGACAAAGTCTAGCAGTTCGCGTCCTAACGTGTGGGACTGTCTCGGCCCCAAACCTACTCTCACGACAGAGCAGTGATTCGTATTAGTCCGGGAAGGCCAAACTGGCATAGCAACCCCGGAGGATTGTCACCATCGAGTGAAGACCCTCGACGTCTAGGACGCCGAGGTGAGGGCGGGGTAGGGCTAACCCATCACACTGCGATTCATTCGTCTCCAACAAGACCATCCATTTGCCAATTGACACTATTCATGTAGAGGGAATCTGTATAACTTAATTATTTAAAGGAGTCAATTTGCAAATTGTCCGAGTGGTATGTACATCATTAACCCTAATATAAAGAATTTATAATTATTTCATTTTTTAGGGTTAATTGGTCTTAAATCCCTCCACATGTCTTTATTTAAGCTAAATGATATAGTTTGTTAGGATATTTGCTAAAGTCCCTCCCAAAGATACGTTTTGTACAACAAATCTCTAACTGAAAATGTTGAATTTTTCAACCCTTTAAATGATAAAACCACCCCCCTCCATTTCCCCTCAAACAAGAGTGTCCATTATTCTCTAGCAATAACATCTTTTCGTCTCCAGCAAGACTATCCATTCACCGATTGACACTATTTATGTAGCATTTGCTACAGTGCCACAACAGTGAAATCATTGTAGTAAGAGTATCAATTCGACTAATTGGTAATCTCACCCAAGGTACAAAAAGTTGATATATTTTGTGAAATATCATGAAGTATATCGGAAAAATGAAAAGTTGATACGAAATCCTGCCTGCAGTCTTGAGCAATCGTTTTAATTATTTTTTGTTTTCTATATTTATTTTAAGTTATTATATATAAATAAGCAAATACCCCCCATTTGATTTTAATAAAAATATCAAAGATTATAAAAAACCAAAGGAATTAAAAGGTATACTTTCAGTTTTAGTAGGAGAATACTGTTTTCAGGGTTTTTATAAAATTCACATGGTGAGAAAAGTGATTAAATCAACTCTTTTTTACCTTAAAAAATTTCACAATATGTAGAAGTACAAGTGCATCTAGAAACCATAATCCATCTTAGGAAATTTTGAATGTATAGTTTTTTTTTCTATGAAAACTCTGTTTTGCATACTTAGTAAAAAAAATATTGTTTTACATTTTAGTATAATTTCAAACTTGTATAACTTTCTTGTTTTAAGTCCGCTTTCAAAATCATTTGGAACAAACATTGTTTTACATCTCAGTATAATTTTTGCACAATTTCAAACGTGTATAATTTTTTTGTTTTAAGTCCGTTTTCAAAATCGTTTGAAACATTATTTTAACAATTATCTAATCTTTATTTTAAAATATTTTTATCTAAAAAAAGATTTAAAAATATTTGAAATATATATATCAAAACCGGACCAAACAAGATTGTATAAGACTCATAAACTCAATACATTGAATACATGTTATGTGAAGCTTTACACCCTTAGATAGGGTACAAATATTATGTTAGTATTTCAAAGTGTGTATCTATACTTGATTTATGACTATCGAGAGTTTCACTAAAAAATTCCATCAAAAAATCAATATTTTGACTATTTTTATAAAATTGCAATATTTCCACAGTCGAAATATTTCCATATCCAGAAGGTCAAATTTTCCACCGAAATGGAGATTTTGAACCTTGATCTCACCAAACTGAATTGATACCATTGCTACAGTGAAATCACTATAGCGACTACAGTGAATTCACTGTAACAACAATATTGATTCTATAAATTGATACTCTTACCAAACCGAATGGATATTAATTGCTAGAGTGAAATCATTGTAGCAACTGTTACATGCACAATGTCAATTAATACTCTTGTTGGAGAGGAATGGATACTCATACTAGAGATGAATTGGAGGAAAAGTTTTGTCATTTGAGGATGTAAAAGAAGGGTGGGAGACTTGCTGTACCACGGGTTATCGGGAGGGACTTGGTGCAATATTGAAATATCGCATGTCCTTTAGATAATATAGCATCTGCTAAAAGGACTTAGGACCAAGTCTCCCTTTTTTTAGGGGGAGTTGGTGAGCAGTTTCCGATTCAACTAAAGCACAAATAAACTAAAATAATAATAAAAAAAGGACAAATAAATCATGTGGATGAAAATGCCCCGCACAACATTTTAAATTTTTATTTGATGCCACTAGTTTATGAAACCTAATCGAACCCCTTCGTCGCTAGAGCCTCTAACCTCCACAACTCACCGCCACCGGGGTAGCGACGACGAGCAGTTGCAGCTCGCTACCATACATCACATGGGAAAGATCATATTTGGATCTTGCAGGACTTGATGAATATGAAAGGAAAATCATCCTGAAATATGTGAGATTGTGGATCCTCCAGGAATCACCTGCTCTCTAATCACCCTTCTATGATGACTCTGGAAATGTTTGATCTGTCTTTTGTTTCGAATCGTGTGAAAAAGAATCATTCTTCGAATAATTCGGTAGTTCGCTGGGTCAAAAAAAAGAAAAAGAAAAATAAAAATAAAATTATGTATGCCACATCGATGCCTCCGTCGGAAAGCGAGAAAAAAACCAGATATATAGAAAAATAGGGAGTGTGGAAAGAAGAACAATCGTTTGACTTTGGCACATGAGAGGGCGGGTTTGGCAACCTAAAAATCCTAATCCTAAACCCGACCTTGGGAAAAGCCCTAGACCTAAAATCCTAAACCCACCCCGTCCGCCGCCCATGGTTTCTTGCCTCAGCTGCAGTTCGATGTCGGCGCCGGTCACTACCTCCGCTGCTCGTGCTCGAGAGAGATGGGAGAAGGAGAGGCCATGTGTGAGGGTAGTTTCGGTTTCTGAATAAAAATCGGGGACCTAACATTAACATGAATATCTCAATGTCCTGTGCGTTAATATTTTCTTATGTTAGGGCTTAATCATCCATTATCCCTCTTTAAGAAAAGGGGGAATTTGACATAAGTCCTTTTTGAGAGATGACTTTAGTTGCAAGACATATTAATTTCAAAATATAGCTCAAGTCCCCCCCCATGAATATATACTCTTTCTGAAGACGAATGTATACTAGTAGGGACCATAGCTAATATAGCAAATTATGGTGTCCCATGGCTAATATTGTAAAATAGTTAAGGACCTATACTTAATTGGTCGGAAAAAAAATGGGGACTTAGTGATAGGTGCCTGACAAGAGATTGTTTTAAGGGTCAGGACGCCCAAAAAGATGGTGTTGCAATAGGTCCCTCCCGAAAAGGATCCAGCTAGAGGAAGTCCCACACATGACTTTTATCCTTTTTGAATTACCAAATTTTCCCTTAGGTGTATCCTTGCCGCTATAGGACTCAACCCACGGATTTACTATAGTGATTTTACTGTAGAAAAAAAAAGGCACGATTTTACAGAAAAATATATTGCGGCGGTAATTTTACTGTAGCAAAAGAGTAACAATTTGCACATCTTGTTACTCTACAAAGATTGTTACTCAATCTGCAAAGATTGTTACTTTTTTGCTACAGTGATTTTATTGTAGCATTTTTTTTTTGATAAGATTTTCAAAAAAAAATATTGCTACAATGATTTCACTGTAGTAAAAGAGTAACAATTAATGTAATTTTTTTTTGGTAGACACTATTATACTAAAAAACTACAAAATACACAAGACACTGGGGGTAAATACGACCACACCCAATATAGCCCTGATCATGTACAAGTTGAGGATAACACCAAAATCCCATTTCCCGCCGAGACACAGCCAGGATCTCAATTGGAAGATTCTCCCAGAAAATCCAAGGCCCACCGCCCACCCGACCCAAGTTGGCGAGGATGTTCGCAGGTCAATTTGCTTCCCGATATATATAGGATCATTGCACCGAACACAAAGACTGTAATGACCAGCATTCCAGGGTGTTCCCGTTCAGAACAACCCAATTATTATAATATTATTTTAATATCTTTGACGGTGATGCTGCTGGTTGTAATTGAGCGGGACTGGGCAATGGGTCCAGGATCCGGGTCGCGAGGCGACAGTTCTTAGGGTGCAGGTA
The DNA here is from genome assembly GCA_947650365.1 of Chamaelirium japonicum. NCBI lineage: Eukaryota > Viridiplantae > Streptophyta > Magnoliopsida > Liliales > Melanthiaceae > Chamaelirium > Chamaelirium japonicum. Next base: position 34,567,453 of record OX393556.1, read on the forward strand.
TTTCGGTGCACAAAAATTTCTTAAAATAAATAATTAATTAATTCGTTATTTTGGACGGATCGATCGGACCCGGCGAGGTGTGTGTGTGCTGGTAGGTCGTGGCGCGATGCGGGTTTGTGTGCGAGTTGAGCTAACGAACTAAAAAAAAAAAAACCTAAAACTAAAAACCCCAAAACCGGAACCCGACTCGACCACCCAACCCATCCCAAACCCGACCCACTCTCTCTTTCCCTATCTCTCTTTCTCTCTCACAGTCGCTCACCCCTCACCCTCACCATCCCGATCTCTCTCCCCCTCTCTCAGATCGATCTCTCCCTCTCTCGGATCTCTTCCTCCCCTCTCTCGGATTCCTCTCATCTCCCTCTCTCGGATCCACCCTCCCCTTTCTCGGATTCCTCTCATCTCCCTCTCTCGGATCCACCCTCCCCTACCTAACCCTATCCCCAAAACCTATCAGCCGCCCCATCCTGTCATCCTCTCTCTCCCGTCAACTCTCCCTCTGCCTCTCCCTCTCCGTCACTGCTCATCCGTCACCCCTGATCCCTGAAAATCCGCCCACCATGTCGCCCCATTCCCGGCCGCCGCCCCCCTTTTCCTTTAAAAACCCAGCTCCCTTCTTTCCCTTACCAAAACCCAGACCCGATCTTCCCCCTCTCTCTTCCCTCATCTGATCGCAACCCCAACCATCCCCCCCTCTTTTCTCTTACCCGATCTTAACCCCTGATCTCTCTCTCTTCTTTGTGGTGGTCTGTGTGCCACCGGCCGGAGCACAGACAGCCAACGCCGGAGGGGGGGAATAGCCAATCGGAGGAGGAGTCGTAGTCAGAGCCGACGCCCCCCATCGACCAGGTCTGCCCTCTCTCTTTTTCCATATATATCTCTCTCTTTCTTTCCTTTCATGTGGATCCGACCAGCCCGACCCCTACAATTTGCCTTCACCATGGCCGTCGGTCTTGCCGTCGGCAACTGTGCAAACGGCAAGGCTTGACCCAACTAGTCCAAACCCCACCGGCCACCAGCCCGGCCATGCCTCCCCTGTTTGCCTTATCGTCATGGGTGCTGACCACCCGGTTGTCGGCGATCAGGCAGCGGGTATATCCCGACCACCTTGAATTGGCCAAGTACCACCCAGTGCTTAGACACGAGTGCCGATCCCCCTTGTTTCCTTCTTTGCCATTTGCTGTCGTAGGCTCTTGGCCGACGACTAGGCAGCCGTTAAAAGCCGACAACCATCTACTGGCCACCATCACCGCCGACCCTTGCCCTATCCACCGGATTCGGTGCCGACAACTTTATGTCGTGTTTGAAGTCAATCCGTGATCCTTTCTCTGCGATTGTATCACAGCCTTCAATAATTATGGTGTTTGATCTTAGTCGACTTACCTATACTCGACACGATGCCCGACTGTTGGAGTCTCCGCCATGTGCCGAGAACCCTTTAGAGTCTTCGTTTTTGAATCATCGATTCAGTGGGGATTTTATTAATAAGTGTTTAAGACCTTATTCGCTATTAATGCAGATTCGACCTTGCTAAGCCATGGAGCCTAGCAATGTGAACCGCCTTGGGATATCGACAATCGTTGTTTGACCTCTTTAGCCGTGAGATCGACCTCTAGTTTTGCCCCCCTTTAAGTGTGAGGTCATTGTGCCTATGTGCACGGTATCATAATGCTGCCAAACCGATCACATCGATAGATATAGGGAACGGATCGGCAGACACCTATTTTGCACTTAATTTGTTACATTGCTCATTCACCGTTGGATCGCAGCTGATCCAACGGTGACTCGAGAGCGGTACGGAGGGCCTGGCACGTGCTCGGGGGCGGCACTATAATCGGGCACCTATATGCTTATGCTACCGAGTCACCGTTGGATCAGCTGCGATCCAACGGTGAATGAGCAATGTAACAAATTAAGTGCAAAATAGGTGTCTGCCGATCCATTCCCATATATATATATATATATATATATATATATATATATATATATATATATATATATATATATATATATATATATATATATATATATATATATATATATATATTTATATAATTCTCTCTCTCAGATTGTTTATTATTAAGTTACGCTCTCTTTTATCTTGTTTTATTAAATCTTATTTCAAAGACACCCTCTCGCACACACACACCCCCTTAGAGTGGGGTTTTACTTGCCAGTCAGTGGTTGGGACTGACCCCGTTTGGGGCTCTACTCTTTCCACGAGTAGACTTTCTTGCAGAGTGGTACCAGAGCTGGAGTACGGGTGGCAACTGCGGAGTATAGTGGCAGTGGCAGTGGCAGTGGCAGAGTTAGTAGCTGTAGTTTGTTTGTTGTTCTTTTTTTTTTTTTATAATAGTCCTTTGTAGACATTATGTTATATTTATTGGGACTGTATCATGGATATTAGAATCAAAATATTATTTGGTTTAGTTTAGCTTTTGGTATTGTTAGTATAGATAATGATTGAAATGATCCAGTTGTAAAGCTCTTTTGGGTAGGCCTCACCTCAAGGCCCAAGCTTAGGATAGATCACTTTAAAACATAATAGGGTATAAGTGACCTAAAAATGTAACTTTGTAGATAGGACCCTCAGACTAGTCTACTCGTGTGGCAGGGAGTGAGTGAGGATACCTGGCTCGCCGTCGGAGGCTTGAGTGTAGAGTCGTACTTCCGTAGCGGGAAATCCTGTCAACATTTAATGGCACTGACGTGCCATAAATATATTAAAAAAAATGTAGAAATAAGCCTTAAGACTCCTAAAATTAGCTTAGTATTATGATCATAACCCAACCCTTCATCTCTTTTTCCCCTCACACCTCATAAATTGATATTTAAATTTCTGAGGCGTGACAAAGACCGGATCATCCACTGGCAGTCTTTAATGATAGTATCGAATGACCGTGTATCTCCAATTTGTTGTATGGTGTGTAGAGAATTCCCTCAAACCATAATGGGACCTATGGATAAGCAATACTGGCCAAACGTAGTCCCAAAAAAAGGGTCATTTTTTCTGCATAGGCAACATTAGGGAAGAAAGCTGGATACGCAGCCGCAACAAGTACGCGACCACAAAAATCACGTAAGAGGAAACCACTACCTGCTGTACCACGGGCATGATCCACCGATCCATCAAAGTTTAGTTTAAGTTCCCCCGGGTTTGGTGGCTCCCAACAGACCGAGATAACCGAGTAAAGTTAAGGTGAGAAAAATATGAAATCCGGCCAACTGAAGTTTTTGATGTGAAAATATCGGTTAGCTACAGTTGGAGGGTTTTTAGACCTTCCCTGAAAAATAGCAATATTTCAAGATTTCCAAATTTACCAAAAAACCTGAAGTAACAGATTTGGTGAGAAAATCCTGAGCCGTGGCAGGCAATGTTCCACCCCTTTAAGGACTAAGGAGAAATCTACGCAAATTGTTACTCAATCTACGCAAATTGATACTTTTCCTACAATGATTTCACTATAACAAAATAAATCTGGTAAGATTTTTAATTTTGTTGCTACAGTGATTTTACTGTAGCAAAAAGAGTAATAATTTTCAAAGATTGTTAGTTTTTTTGCTACAGAATTGGTGCCCACCTATACATTTGCATGTAGGGCTTGCTCATGTGTTGACTGCAGGGGTAAAAAGAATATTTTTCTATCAAGAGGGCTTAATGCTAATTAACGATATGGATCGTCTTTATTACTAAATTTGATCTGTTAGAGGGACCTATCATACATTACCCCCAAACAAACCTAGAAATATTTTGGATTCCTTGATCCCTCCGTCTGTCCCGGAGAAGAAGGCACAGAACGGCGTACGGGTGCGGCGGCGGAGCATTAGCAAGCAGCATCCATCGACACCCTCTTCCAAGGATCAGCTGCGGGCGCGGCCACTACCGCTCTCTCCCCCCCTTTCACCGCCCCGGGGGATGACGAGAACCGGGCGATGATGCAGAAATCGAATCCCGGCGTCCTCTTCAGCGGTGGAGGAATAAGGTTAACCCCCTATTTTTGATTCTGTTCCGTCTGTTGATGCCTCCCGTTCTATTTGTTGGGATCGGGGAGTTCTTGTTGGTTTGGACGATGATGATTAATATATATGTATTTTTGGTAAATAGTGATGATTATGTCCGAACCCTTTTTGATCCCTTGGCTTATTTGCTCTTGGTTCACCTCTTGTTCTTAATTTGTCATCAACTAGGGAATTTTTGAATCCACATTCTTTATATTCGAGGATCCCTTGATCTTCTGTTAGAGTGTTTTCATGGAAATAAAGTTAGAAAACAATTTCTGCAGAAATTCACTCCCCTTTGAAAGGGAAAAAACAAATTAGAGCGGAAATCTGGAAATCTAATAGATTTCCACTGTTCTTTTGAACTGATAAATGTAAATGATTTCCATTTTGTTTGGTAAAATGATTAAAAATAAATCAGTTCAAACTGTAGTGGCGTGGTGGAGGGGTGCTGCCGGGGAACCGGAAAGGTCTTTCGGTCGCTGCTATTGCTGAAATCGAAAGGGATCGATACCCGATTGGTGTCACCCACATGGCTTTGCCTGAGTTTCCTTCCTCCAAGGAAAGATGCCTATGTTGCCCCCAGACCGCTCCCACTCCTCTGAGAACTGAAGCTCACATTCAAATCTCATAACATGTTGATCAACAAGAACAACAAAACTAAAAGCTTTGCGTCAAAAGCAATGCAATCTTAGATTACCACATATTGAAACAAATGCCTTCACATTGATCTCCAAAAACAAACAAAAAGTTCCAATGTTTTTACATATTAAAAAAAAAATTACATAACAAATCAAGCAGAGAGCAAGTATCACAAGTTCACAACATGCACCCAAGCTTCCCTTTTTTTGAAAACCTCTGTTTACATGAAATTTCAGTCATGAATCTCTGCACAAGATAAAACTGATATTGAACATTATACCATTGGAAGAAGTTTAACAAAAGATCCAAACGATCTAAAGGAGGACAATTTAAGAATCAAACAAATGTGACTCATATTCGACGTAAAAAAAGAAACAATATGATTATGAAGGTTACCACCACACGGTTTAGGGGTGTACTTGCCAGGCTTGGATGATATAATTTGTGAATGATTGAATCGATTGATACATAGTAAGATACATACAATAGCACATATAACTCTATTTGATATTTATCCCCACATTAAATGTTAGCATAGATCATAGACACAGTCCATGCGGCAATTATCGATGTCTTGATGTCTATCGACGGAGGTTATGGCTGATACGGTGGGTAGCCATAATATGGTCATGGCTATTTGGTTGGCATTCAGATGCTTCTTCAATTCAGGTATATGAGAAGAAGAGTGAAGGAAGAATTCAACCTACACAAGAGGAGCAACCAACCATGATCTCAATAGAAGTTCAAATCCTTGTGAAATTGCTTTTGTTTGGATTCAGATACATCTGCACTGAGCAAACTCACTTTCGGTGGAACTCCGGGAGTCCTATGCGAAGTGAAGGGTAGCCGTCCCCTTTACCGTAGCCACTAGGAGGGTCGACCCATGTGAGACACCGTCACTTGGACTACTATAGTAGTTATAATGAAAAGAACAATCGGGCCCCTTTTGCCATGGAATAGGGAGGCTGGCCCCCTTAGATAATGTAATCACTCGGGCTACTATTGTTGTCCAAGTGAAACTCCTGAATAGTAGTCAAAGCCGTAGAAGAATCTTGTGCTATATAAAGAGGCCCATGGCCACCACAAGGAATCAATCAAATATAGAGTTCTCTTTGTTACTGCATATCTCTGCTGCAGTTGCCTTGGTTCCTTGGTGCGATGCGAAAGAAACGCAAGGTGTTGTACCTTAGTGCCTCACTGAAAGTGTGACTGTTCTAATATTTTTCGCTTGTTTTTCGTTTTTTTCTTCATCTATACCTTTAATATCCGCATCTATACTATTTCATATTTGTAGATCCTATATGATCGGATTATAAGTCTAGCTCCACCTCAAAGCCCCATGCAATCCTTCTCAAACCGAGATTCAATATTGGTCCTGTAGCACTCTCAGTTTTAAAAGAAAATTGATTTGATATTTGAGTTGTTTTAGGAAAATTAAGGTTTCTATTGTGTTAAGAAATCTCAGGAAAGGTATGCGTAGATGAAATGTACAAATTTCATTGATGATTCTTAAGTGTGAAGTAAGGTCGAGTCGATAATTTAGAGTTGATGATTAAGGAAATTCTGGTTGAGTTTATTTTCCTTATTCTCTGTGCAGGAACTTGAGCCCTCTCCTCTTTATTTTCCATTTTCTCTGCTAGTCGATTTCGAGTCTGATCATTGATTCTGTTGCTTTTTTCTTTTCTTTCTTCAGATTCATTTTTTTTACTTTAGATCCTTAGACCAGTCTCTTGGATTATTCTCCTTCAGTGATGAATGGGTCTGTTGTAAACTTGTAATACAAAGTCAAAGTAAGATTTATCATTGGATTTGTTTGCTGAAAATAAATTAAAATTCCATTTGATTGGACATATTCTTGATTGACAAATAACAAGCTGCCTTGACTTCAATTTAATATCCGAATATATAAGCCAATGATTCCCCATTCTTATTGATAAGTTAGATTGTAATTAGAACGTCCACACCAAGACCTATCTAATTTTACTGACTTAGATAAGATGAACATTTGTACCTGTTTCCTGAAGATAACCAACTATTCTCAGTGATCCTTTTGCATTCTTGGGCATAAATTATAGAATATTGGAGTCTTTTGCTCTTTACAAGGATTATTACTTAACGGAATGATTGACCGATCCTTAATATAAATTCATGAATTGATTTTTTCACAGCCTGGTGATTTGTAGGTTTTCTTGAACAATTTCTTTTTCATCATTGCCTAAGCAGGAGTCAACGATCCAACAGTCTTGTTTACGTATAGATCTTTATATTTTTACTGAACCTGTTGGGCTCTTTAATCATGAATCTACAATGGCACTTCCCTGAATAACTTCCAAATAAGTTATAATGGAGATATCTGCATGTAAGGTCCGACTATGGTTACTGTTAAACGATTTTGTTCTCTAAAATCCAACCTAGATGTAACATGTGGTGTATATTGAAGGTTTTGGTGAGAATATGTTTATTGTCACAATTTAATTTGCCTGTGAAATAGCTTGAGCCAACATATATATAGCCAACTGGAAGATTTTTTTGCTTACCTGTCTCTTTCATCTTCATTCATGAGTGAACTTTCTCCTTTGCGTAAAGTTTTATCGATATCATATTTTCTTCTATCATGCGAGTGATTCTTTATCTTTAAAATTATAACTTCTTCGTATGTTTTGTCTATCTGTACCTTAATGTGATTTTATTTATCTGTCAGTGATTATTATTATTTTTTTCCTTTCATTTTTTGTGTATTCAGTCCCCATAAAACTTATGTTTCATATACCTTGAGCAATTTAGATGCATTGTGTTATCAATAGCCTGGAAAAAGAACAATTTATGTTGATCCTTATTCGCTTTTTTTCCTGCTGATATTGTATCTAAAATCACATGCTGTTAGTTATTACTATGCAACATTGAGTTAGGTGGATACAATAATATCTAATGCCCTTTTTGTTTCGACAGCTTCCTCACTGGAAACAAAAAGGGAAGATTCAGCTATGGATACTCAACTTTTAAGGGTAAAAGGGCATCCATGGAGGATTTCTATGAGACAAGGATTTCGGAAGTTGATGGCCAGATGGTTGCTTTTTTTGGTGTATTTGATGGTATGGCTAATTTTCTTATATCCTTTTAATCATTGACTGAGATGAGATATTTTCGTCTATATTCTTCACTGTTGCTGCTTAAATCTATGTTTACAACTGTTGGTGCTTAAATCCATTTTTTCAATGGAATTGAATCAAGTGATCATTGCGAATTTTTTTATGATCTATGCAATGTTTTACCATTTTCCAATGGCCCCTTTATGTGTTAGGTTTAAAGCTTAGAGTTGTGGTGGTGTTATGGATAATCTTGTATGTTTAGTGATCTCTGTTGGGTTCATGCTACTCCAACAGGTCATGGAGGCCCCCGAGCTGCAGAATATTTAAAAAACCACCTTTTCAACAACTTGAGCAATCATCCAGAGTTTATTAGAGATACAAAGTCAGCTATTGGTCTGTGGTTGGTGGATTTTCAATGCTGAAATTTGCTTCCTTACTTTTTTGTCATTCCATTTCGTGTTTCATCTAATAGTTTGATATTGTTGATTACAGTTGAAGCTTTTAGACAAACAGATATTAATTATCTTAATGAAGAAAAAGGTCAGCAAAAAGATGCTGGCTCAACTGCATCAACAGCTGTGTTGTTAGGTGATCGACTTCTTGTTGCAAATGTTGGAGATTCCAGAGTGGTTGCATGTAGATCTGGCTCAGGTTGGCCTTTTTCCTTCAAAAGCAGTAGAAAAAGTGAGATTTGGAAGTTCTAGGTATTATGTTCAAAGTTTTCTATGACTCAAAATTTAATAGCACATTATTTTGAGTAATTATTTGTAGAAGAATTTCTTATTTGTGGTTTGGGTTTGCGTAACTTTAGGGTTTGTTTTATGATAATACACCTGTAACCTACCAGTTTCTATTTCTGTCAAAGATCTCTCATTGCTCAGGCATACTTTCCGATTTGAAGTCGTAAATGAGGCCGCACCTTTTGGACTACCAGTCCAACGTATGCTTCCTAACATTCACATGTTACTTGGATGCTATTACATTCGTAAAATGCACTCCAAAACTTGTGGACAGTGTTGTCAAGGCGATGAGGCGCGCCTGAGGCGCAAGGGGCCGCTAGAGCTTGAGGCGCAAGGCGCATATAAGGTGCACGCTTTAGTGTGTAAGGCGCAAAAATATATAATTTGCTTTAAAATTAATAATAATTGTCAAAAAATTCTAAAATTCATAAAAATATATATTTTATGAAAAAAAAAGAAATATGACCATTATTCAACTAAATCAATGCAAGCCACAAGGTATACACTAACTCATAAGTCATAACTAGTGTGGTCATCAAATGAACAATTTATTATAGGCAACATGCCAACATCATATTCATAAAATGAAGGGATACATTACTCATAAGTGATAATTGATAAGTGAGAACTCATAAGAGTCATAACCAATGAGTAAAAAAATCATCCATGAACCATGATAAGTTAACATTATCTTAATTCTTAAACAGTTAAACCATTTAAATAGATCAAGAAGTATAAGTACTAAAAAACAGAGGACACGCTCGCAAAAAAAAACAAAGGACATAAATAATAAAACCACCCAATCACTCATCATCATCATCAAATAAACCCTCCACATCATCTTGATTGGCATGGTCATCCACATCTCCAAAAGGCGCTTCTTCTTCAACAAACCGATTAAAAAAAAACTGAAAAAAAACCGAAAAAAAAAACCAAACACAGTAAGGCGCGCGCCTTGTCCGCCCTGTGCCTGGTTTATGAGGCGCTGAAAGGCGCGCCTGAGCCACGCCTTGCTGTGCTCGCTTCACCAGGAAGCGCCTGAGGCGCATATGGCTGAATCGCCTTGAGGCGTGCCTGAGGCGCACGCCTCACTGCGCCTTGACAACTATGCTTGTGGAGATAGTGAAAATCATCTCATTCGGGCATCTGCCAAAGGTACATACGGAAAGAGATTCGTGTGGTCACTGACATGATAAACATACCACAAAAGAAAGAAAATACCTATGTGTGGTATACATAGATGTACAATCTCTCACCCCCTCTTCAAACTTTCAATGTATTATAAACCGAGAGTTTGTCAACAAGAAACTAAACAGGTCCGCGACCTGAGCATCTGATGGCACATGATTTGAGGCAGTGAGATGGTGTCATAGAGATGGTGATAGAGAAGGAAGTGACAATCAATCTTTGCTTCGTCCGTTCGTGAAATGCTGAACCTAACTATTTGTATAGCGCTCCAATTATCTCAATGTAGAGTAGAAGACTAGAAGTAGACTCGACAGTCGGCACCCATGTCACCAACATGGTAAACATACCACACAAAAAAGCAAAACCTATGCACGCCACGATATATAGAGATGTACAATCTCTCACACACTGAATTTCTTGTTCTGATTAATTGCAAGGTTGTGTTGGGCACTTTGAGATTCTTTATAAGCCATTCCAATGCATCACGAAGTTAATATAATGCCCTCAAATTTATTATCCCTAATAAGATACTAGTATCCTAAAACTGACAGTAAGTTTCCAATGATGGAGGTGGGGGACTAAAATTTTTGAATAACCCATGAAATCCATTAGGAAAATTGCAAATGAGAACATTAGAAACATTGCAAATGAGAATGTCTTGATTTTGAACAACTGCAAACCTCAAACAGGGGGATGTTGTTCACCACATGTCAGAGTACTGAACTTCATTTTCTATCATCACGTAGCATATATAAGTTATCTCTGAACATTGCATTTTTTAACAGGAAGTTTTTGTTGTTCATTGGTCAAATTCAGCTCACCTCATCAATCAGCAACTTGACTTTGTTTTTGATATCATTTTATCAATAAGCTGCACACATGCATATTGTTCGTGCTGACTATGTACTTGTTATCAGATCTCATATGTTGATATCAAACTATGGTCATTCTGTATCCAGTGGTTTATGTGATTTATTGGTTGTCGAGGACTCAAGCAATGACATATGCTTTATACTGCAGCAATCCCTTTATCTATTGACCATAAACCCGATAGGTCTGATGAGCGCCAACGAATAGAAAATGCTGGGGGATTCATCATTTGGGCAGGTAAAATTCTACTCTATTTCTATTGATGGTTATTTTATTTTTTCCATCCATTTCCACTTGTGTTTGTATTGAATTATTGCTGTACTTTTTTCAAATAACTATGAACTTCTACAGGCACTTGGCGGGTTGGTGGTGTTCTTGCTGTTTCTCGTGCATTTGGAGATAAATTGCTTAAGCCGTACGTAGTTGCTGAACCAGAGATTCAGGTAAGTTGTATAACATTGTCAGGATTTTTCGTTTCTTACTGTGAACTGTTGTGACATTTAGAAAACGAACTGTTAAAACCATTAAAGGCAACCAGTTAACCCAGCCATACAAAATTACTTGTAGGATCTGTTCTAAAGAAGCAATTCTTTCTACTGCGAGTTGGAATTAGACCTTTCAAACTTAAGTTGATCAATTTATTTCCCTAAAAAGTGACCATCTTTTGTAACCATGTGACATTTGATAGATTGAAGAAATATTTTGGGAGATGGAGGTAATGATGCAGAATGTAAAATTGATAGATTAAATGATGGTTGATCTCAGGATGCTTAATTTATTAATAGAAGATCAAGATCGTCAACAACACTGGTTGTGGCAGTGAATGGCTATGAAGCTGGTTCAGCTTCCAATGTGGCTTCCTCTATTTTTATAGCTTGCTGTTTTGGCTTGGAAATCTTGAAATATTGTCTTAAAATAAAAGTGGTGACCATAAGCACTTGACTTTTAATTTTAGTATATCATAAAATTAAAACCACCCTATAAATTTTTTAATTTGCTTTATTATTATGGTTTGAACACTATATGTGCAATTAAAATGTCTTGCTTTTGAGCAAAGTTTTGATGTTCAAAAAGTTCTAATGCCTTGGTAGTCCTAGGCGATGGGGACCTCTAAGGCATTTAGGTGGACCACCCAATGATCTAGGCGATTAAGTTTTTCTTGAAGTAATACATTATTAAATTTTGTGTAAAAGGCTCCATAGGAAGAAAACCACATAATTCCTCATAGGGCATGTTTGGCTGTTGCGTAAATATGAGTCTGTATGCAAAGAAACCAATGTTCCTAGTTGCAGTTGTTTGGTTGTTACTGTCATCTGTGCATAATGATGCATTCGTTCGTCTTTTTAAACATCCCTTTCCATTTGCACAAGCATATTATGCATTGCCGTGGTGTCGGTGTTGCGGTGGCTTTGGTGCATGGTAGCGGCGACAGGTGGTGGTTGCGGCAGCGATAATGCCTGGTTGTGCCATAATGGTGGGCCTATCAACTACATATTTACACGCGTCAGATTTACCAGAAACAGGTTTACCATAAATATAATGTCATATGGAGATAGAAAGCATCGTTTACATCAGTTTTTGTTAAGATCATGCTCAAGTCAAGCATTTAAGATTTTCTTGATGAAATATTAAATAATAAAATAGTAAAATTTTAATGGAGTTTTAATCCGCCAAGTGATTTGAAATTCGATCCTAATCTGGCCTGAATCCGGTAAGAAAACTAAGAATCCGACTCGAATCATATTCTGTACCAGATCACCTTAGGGTTGAACTTGGATATTCCTCAGAATCAGATTTGTCCAAATCCTACAAGTTTACATGCCTGCAATTGCCAATCTTGTTCAAAGTGCTTATCATTTACAATTTTTCTGCCTCTTCTCTGATCATTTTTACCTTTATAGATCCTTTTTTTTTGGGAGTGATTTGAAGGCTTGAAGAACTAATTGTGGTTTATGTTTGAAGCTAAGACAACAGGGCTTTGGATAATTTTGAGATTGCATTTGTAACATACTTAATACGGACATGTTCCTAATTGTAAGTTTCCATCATTAATCAAGTTCTTCCAAAACTAATAAGCAACTTGCATGTTCTTGTGGAATATCTGATGCTTGATGGAGAAGGATTCTTGATTATTATAGCAAGACGAACTTTCAAGTACCCTGTGCATATTCTTTTGCAATTGATATGATGAAACCTTCATTCATTATCTTGTATGTCTCCATTTTAATATTTATGAAGGGATACCTTTTCAATTCTACTTTTTATGCAGCATGTATTTGTATTTTATGGTTAACCTTAATGGAGTAATGTTAAAGGCATCTACTTGATTATATCTCTCTCTATGCACAGGAAGAGGAAATAGAGGGTGTTGAATTTCTGATTATAGCCAGTGATGGACTATGGAATGTCATATCAAATAAGGTAGTTTTCATTGATAGATTTATATATGCAAGCAATGCCAAAATTGTAATCCATAATTATCTTTGTCATGACCAAAATTACCCTTTATTTAGTAGACTAGAATATTTTATCCCCCGCCCAAAACAAACTTGATAAGGATATACCTATGAGGAAGAAAAGTCTTTTTAGTGTGTTGTTATATAAAACAAAATTTTCAGGTATGCAGCAGTGCCTTCCATGATGCATCCACGATAGAGGGTGAGTCGCTTGTGCTGCATTGCTTTGCACATTTAACCCCTCCCAAAATTGCATTAGATGGCTAGGTTCCATCCTTGGACAATTGTGAGGGCTTCCACATCGTGTAAACCCTCAGTCACGGGTACATCACGGACGGGGGCGTTACGCACCTGAACGCTATTTTACATATCTATATACAATATAAACCAGGGGCATTTCACTGCAGTAGATAAAGTGAAACCCCTCATTAACAGCCCCCCCTCCCCCCCCTTTCTCTCTCTCTCTCTCTCTCTCACACACACACACACACACACACACACACACACACACACACATTCACAATCACCCCCAAATCGGGGTGTACACTGTGCTTAAGGGGGGGCCTCTTGGCGTTGCCAGGGGTTCGCGGCACTAGTATCTATATGTGCAGAACTCAAGCCTACTTTTCTTATGCATATCTTTGCCATGGTATCTAGAAGAGCGAGACCAGTGTCAAAAAAAAACTCCACATACATGTTCATAATATTTGTGCTTGATATCTTTCTTAGATAAATAACGGTCACGCTTGGGACTTTAGTGTTCATTATATTTCAGCATTTTGAGAGGTCTTGTTCTAACAGCTTTTATTGTGGTCCTTTAGAAAGTTTAGGAAATTGATTTTGCACGGTCAACCTATTTCTTTCTTTCTCACCCATCTGATCATATGCATGCGATGATAGAGGCATACCTCACACACACACACACACACACACACACACACACACACACACACACACACACACACACACACACACACACACACACAGAGAGAGAGAGAGAGAGAGAGAGAGAGAGAGAGAGAGAGAGAGAGAGAGAGAGAGAGAGAGAGAGAGAGAGAGAGAGAGACCTCATTTCACATAGTGCTATTTAACTATGGACAAGTATAATTGATGGGAACCATGCCTGATGACTACAACTAGGACAGTGATTGGCCCGTTATCATATTTAAATACCATTGTTAATTAAATTCGTTGTATTTAATTAGGAAAAATTAAGACTTACTGCACAAGTCAACCTTTGTTCTAATTATGCAATGATATTATGAATAAAAATATGAAATTGTTTGTGAGCATCGTTCAGGGCTTCTTGTATTGGAATCCATCAGGGTGGATTTCTCTAATCAGGTGGACTCTGGATCTTTCCCTCCTCTTCTCTCCTCCCTCCTGTTTCATCTGTATCAAACCCTAAATCTTTGTATGATTGATCATCGACGACTGTCCTCTTATTTCCCCGCGAAAACCACAAGAGATCGAAGAATAAGATGTAAGGAAGAAGTAAGATGAAGAGCAAGAAAGAGAAGAGAGGCCTCTGACCATTGTCTTTCTCTCTTCCTTTCTCCCTCTTTCTTCCACGCGTGAAGGACCCGACCCCGACATCTGACCGTGCAAAAGGAGCACACCCTTGTTTCCTTCCGTGTGAAAGAGCCGCTCGGCTCTTTAGTTTCACACAACTGGGAGAACGCACGGGTCATTCCGTGCTTTCTTGTTTTTTTGTGGGCACCCCTACTTTAGAAACAACTGAAGCAACATCATTTGGGGCATCCCAGCCTCCTAGGCACCCCAAACTTAAATAGTAGTCGCAACGGACTTCTCCGAAAGCACCTCAAGAAATCCCAAACGCTGCACGATCTTCTAAAAAGACATACGAAGGCCTCTGGCAGTTTGGTCATACAGAGGCTTGTAGCATCCCTTTGACCTCTTCTTCACGTTTCGACAACCCCTCGATCTCCTTCGCTCACGTGATTTGTTCTCTGAAGTTGCAAGACGACACATGATCTCCTCCACAAAGCATCCATGACTCTGGAATTCTTTGATCTTTCTCCTGGTTCTCGATTTGCAGAAAAGAGGTGTGATCCATCATTTGAAATATTTTTCAGCTTTTCCCTGCAAATCAAATATGAAACTTAGAATTATTTTCTTTACTTTATGTTGTTAGGTAGTGATAGATCCAATGAAAATACATGAGCCTGCAACCATTGCAAACAACCCCGTTGAACCATATATTATATTTATTTCAAATCCTCAAAGGCAATTAGGGTTTCTAGTTAAATTTGGTTAAACCTAAGCTAACTTGGAAGTTCTATCTTCGGATCTTCCATACGATATGTATACGAAGAGTTTTCGTATGACCCCGGATATGGACTTGTCGGATCTAGGCTTTCCCTCATATTTAATTATCACCCTCGCTAGTTCCGAAATAACCTAAAAATCTCAACTGTTATTTAAACATTATTGATGAAATTAAATATGAAAAATTTAAATCTTTACGATAGGTCTTTTCCCTATGTCTGTTCCATAACAGCTTCAACCTCCGTCTTTTCCTTCAGTGGAACACTCGCCACCAACCATGCTACCAGCTGCAGCTGATTCAGTCGAGGTGGTTCTTTCAGCCCAGCCTCTTTTGGATGTCGACTTCAGCATACTGGCCCCGATGGTTGACCTCATTGGGTTAGATTTTCCATCCCCGGCTCGGGTACTCTGTCTATCTCACTTGGGCGTCATCTCCTTCATTTGAGTTCATCAACCCACCTAGGTGATCGTCTGCTACAACTCACACCAGTCTGTCGCCGACTATTTGCCTGAGACCCAACAGACAACCGTTGTGTGCCACACGCCACTCTTATGAGCCTCCATCACCAGTTGCAGAGTTCGACACGGGCCTTCGGCAATCTTGGTGATTCAAACTTTGGCTACCACTCTTACCATCGACTTTATAGAATTCGTGGATGAGTTCTTTCTTAGTTGGGGTGAAGATGGGAACTAGGCCCGGTAACTGGACCAACACCACCAATGATCGGCTGATAGTGGCCTGTTATCTTATTTAAGTGCCTTTGTTAATTAAATTCATCGTATTTAATTAGGAAAAATTAAGACTTGCTATGCAAGTCACTTGTTTCGTTTTTTTTAGTCCCATATTGTCTGTGAGAACTCATGCATGCAATCTCGCCTATTACATAAAGGCATATGATCCTTTGTTTTAATTATGCAATGATATTATGAATAAAAATATGAAATTGCTTGCGAGCATCATTTAGGGTTTCTTGGATTGGAATACGTCATAGATGGATTCCTAGAATCCGGTGGAGTTTGAATTTTCTTCTGTTTTATCTCTATCACACCCATGGATAAAAATATCGGCCGTGGACAAAATATCGACCAGTCGGAAAAATAGTTCAAACAGGGTGGTATGAACCGGTCCAAATCGGTGTGAATTGATTTTTGGTTTAAAAAAAAAATAAAAAAATAACTAAAAAATCCAGAATAATCTAAAATGCTGGTTTGTGATTTTTTTTTCATTAATAAACTAGTTATAGGTATAAACCATTCCTTCTAAGTTATAAAGTGACTGTATTCACTGTATGATTCTAAATTATAAAATTTGATATAATTATTAAATTTTGTGTTGGATTAGCCTAGTATTATGCTTGGGGATTAGCCTAGTATTAAATTTTATGTGGTGGATTATACAACTTTAAGCACATTTTTGGTATTTTTTTTAAAAAATAAAAAACAATTAATATCATATATGAAATACAAAAATAAATGCTATAAAAAAAATTTAATGCATATTAAAAATTGTTCTATCCATATTTATACTTTCTTAGTGAAAATCTAGTGTCAATTTGATATTGGCTTGTCAAAATAAGTAAAACCCTCAAATTTATATGAACCGATCATGTAAATTTGGAGATGATACTTCAAATCTTATAGATCTAAACTTTGATGGTATTCAAAGGTTAGATCTGGCCCATATCAATAATTTCACCACAATTATTTGGTTTTTTTCTTCAAAAAAAATGCAACAAAAGTAACTTACCATGCTTTCCATACCATGTGTTTCCTCCAATACTGGAACTGGGGCATCCCTATATGGTCAGTCTTACTCAAAAAAATTAAGGGAAGTGGAGGCGGTCTCTGCCTGTTAAGGATTCATGAATCTCGGGATCGCTTCTACTCTCCGTTGTACATGCCCATGCCATCTATACACTCAGTCCACACCTCATCCCTCCATGTTTTACTACACATCCAGCAAAACATCCTCATGTCACCCCACCCATCTTGTGTGCTGGTGGTTGAGCCGTCTTTATGGATGCAAGCCAATCCATAAGATTTTCCAAGATACCTTTTGTAATTCATATCACTCTTTTCCTATTGGATATAAAAGATCTAAATCTTATTATTGGACTTGACGAATGGCCATAAGTTGTCATTTGTGATAAGATTGTTGTCTGAAACTTTGTTCCAAGCTTTTATCCGTCTATAACACCATAGTAATTGGTGCAATGTTTTTTCACTTTTATAGAAGATTTTCCATAGACATGTACAAAAACCATGTTTATAAGATTGATTATGTTCAATTTCGGTTGAGTGTGACTATTATGTGCATCCAACTAAACAGGTTTTTCATATGCTAATAAAGAGACTGATTCTTAAATTAACTTTTCATAGATCAGACATCTTACTAGTCTCTCTATGAAAATGCACGTTAACGGGACCCTTGCTCTATGAAGTCAATTTTGCTTTCCCTTAATGAAATCCGAACATCAAATTGAATTTTCTTTTAATGTTCTAAGATGCCTAAACTTCAGCAAAGGTTCTATTTGGCTGCCGTCAACTGCAAGAAATGGTGGAATTGAGTTTTGGTAGAAATGACTTCCCGGAAAGCAATTCTAGTTTTTTATGTTTTGTATGGCAGAAATGGAGGATGTGGTTGGCAGATATTATCAATCATGACCTTATTTGTCAACCATATGCAATAATGGTCAACTGTGATAAATTATTGTGTATCATGGATAGTCTAAACATTGTCACTCACACTAAATGAGTTGCTCGGTTTACATTTATACACTTGAAGAAGACAATTTATGACTTTTCCTAACTTCCACATCCGCTTTCTCACTATTAAATGCAACCCTATATTTCTTTCTCTTATTAATATCTAGAGTTTGTTGTAAACTTGTAATATGGATTTTCCCATGTCAAAAGATATGTTAGTTTTCTATTATGAAGTTACCCTGCTAGAGAATTGCAAATTTTTTGGCAGAGAAAGTGACTAGTATTAAGGTTTTTGAGTCGACTTTATAACCTTTGTTTTTCTAACAATTTAAAACATCATGAACTTCTTACAAATGTTGAACTGCTCTACTTGTGTGGAATTGAAATATTACTTGCCTACATGGTATCAATTAACGTTTCTCTAAACCCTTGAGTCATGTTGTGTACTTGTATGTTAGTAGACATATAAGCATGAAGCAGTTCTTATGTGTTTTATAAAAACATGTCAAACTCCCCAATCATTACCCTTCCCTGGGTTGCACCTGACTACTGTATTCGTAAGGAACTACACCCGCAGTCGGAGAAATGACTGGAGGAGTCACCAAATTATTTTCATTAATCTCACGTTGCAGCTCTCTTTCAACATGAAAGAGGCGATACAATCCGGTGGAATAGCATAATTGATCGATTGATTACAGTCGACCACAAATCTAGTTAATTTATGGGCACATTCATTTGCTCTCTAGGGACAAAGATATGATTAGTGCGTCTGTAAGAGACTTCTGCATTCTGCGATAGTGTTTTGCAGCTGCCAAGGTGGTGCAAGAACATCCTTCGACAGAAGCTTGATGATGTCTAAATTTAGCACCCTCGATATACGCCTTGCTTCACTGGGCAAGAACCTCCAAAGCTTCCTTGAATGTGAATACTTCAGCTTCTGGTGGGGAGGATCCCGGGAATACTTTCCCTTTGCTGATCACATGCTCCTTTCCTCATTTCTGATTAATACTACTACCCCAATTCTCGATTCCTGCGCCGCTGCATCAACATTTGCCTTTAACCACCTAACTGGTGGATTGATCCATCATGTAATGTTCTTATGCTGGTAGAGGCTCATGAAAGTTCGTATTATTATAGAACTCTCGAGCTTGAGCGATCACATGGATAGGGTCGGGTTTCTTGTTCTTGAACACCGCTAGATTGCGTTATTTCCACAAAAACCAAATCATTCGCAGCTTTGTAGAATTCATCGAAGTTCGGTTTTGATTTGCCGAGGAAGAAATAAATCCATTCCTCAAAATTTCTGCGAACTGCCCTATCATCTATCGCATACCCGAACCAAGCCATGAGACCACCGCATGTTCGCATTCGAAAAAAAGATTAACGATTCTTGGGTCTCCTACACAGCGTCAGATATTATCAACAAAGTTGGGTCTCCTGCTTACCTCCTCTCATGTGGGTAAAGCATTATTTAGCGCTCTCCTGTATTATGGTTATTTTTTCCCCGATAGGGTTCATTTGTTTGCACAGAGGTTTATCTGCACCAAACAATCACTTGAACTGTTGATTCTTTTATTTTGGCCCGCCTCGTTGTTTGTTATCATTGGAGCTGTAATATGACTTGTTATCCTTTTTATCTCGTGATTTGTGTTTAGGATGCTGTCGACATCGCGCGGAGCATATCAGATGCTGAAACTGCCGCCAGAAAGCTCATAGAGGAGGCCTACGCCCAGGGAAGCACTGATAACATCACGTGTGTTGTTGTCCGATTTGATGACTAGGGAGCCAAGTTAATGTTCGGTGCCTCCCCGTGAATGGGAACTCAATTCTTTGTTGTAAAACAAGTAAGGTGATGCGAAGGTGATTCTATTTGCGAGTCTGCCGCCGAGTGGGGATCCAAATTCAACCCTGCGTTCTTAGCCGTCGATTTGTTCTGACTAACTGGACCACATTGTGATTCTTAATGTTTTGTCTTCTTTGTGACATTAACTGTAAACCTGTTGTGGCTATTAATGTGGAGCATATATGCTCATCACTTGTTTGGATTTTACGGTCTTTGGAAAGTTGGTGAACTTTGAAGTGCTTCTGCATTGAGGCTGCGAAGAACAGCTTCTGCTCAGTGGTTGTAATTGATTTTGTTTAACGTCCCGATTCGGGTTGGTTGATTTGGAGATTTGTTCAGAAGTTTGTCAATATAGTGCAGTTTGAGAGAACTGGGAAGCAGTTTTTTTTTTGCGCTAATGTGCGTAAGGTCTCTGAAAACAGATCCATCCTGTGAACAGGACCTCCAAACGTTTCATTTTGCCAAAGGTCTCTGACTTTTGTGGTAAACCCGATCCTATCTGGCTGTCTTCCATCTCTCCAGCGGCGGCCTCAACCTTGATGCCGACGAGCTCGAACCCCGGCAACCTCGAGCTCGAACTCCGGCGACCTCGCGCTCGACCATGACGACCCCGACGAGCTCGACCCCCGGCAACCTCGCGCTCGGCCCCGGCGATCTCGACCATGGGTTTGGTTAGGTTCGACGAGGGGGGGGGGGGGGGGGGGGGGGGGGGGGGTTTCGGTTAGGTCCGGCGGTCGTGGTGGCGGTGGGGGGTTCGGTTAGGTCCGGTGGCGGCGGCGGGGGAGAGGGTGGGTGGGGGTTCGGTTAGGTGGGGGTGGGGGTGGAGGGGGGGTTTAACTGGTTCGGTGGCATTTCAAAGAAAATTTGAAATGCTGTGGAGGACAATTCCGTCCACAACATTTCAAAGGACTTAGGCTTAAAGTATCTCTTTGTGAGGGACGGCTCACTAAGTCCCCCTTTTTTTTTTGAAGAGGACATACCTGTCGGGTTAGAGTGGCGCTTGTAAGTGCACTATTGCACCAAAGAGACCATGGTTTGAAGCTTGCTGACCACATGAGTTCACAGTTTTCTTTTTTTCCTTGCCAAAGACCCAGCCTTGTTTTTGCCCATAAGTGCACCATTTTTTTTCTACACCACACGGCGGAAGATCCTTAGGATTCAATCGTGCGACCTCCCGAGAGGGAAACAGTATGTTAAGCCGTTGGGATGCAACCACAGTTGCAAATATTCATTTTGGAAAGCTTTTCTATCTTGATTATCTTTTGGTCGATCCTAGCAACAGTAGTGTCGGTGGCAGCCAACACTGTTGATGAGCAACCATCAACTTGCGATTAGGTTTTTAGCGAGAGAAAAATGGAGAAGGAAGAAGACAGAGGAGGAAGAGGGAGGAGAGGATAGAGAAGGAGCTGGGGGCGACCGATGAGTTGGGACGGATGAGAATGGGATGGCGGATGGGGTTGTCGGAGGCTCAGCACGTGGGGGGGTTCGGATGATTGGAGACTTGGAGGTAAGGGACGAGACATAGTTCAGGGTTATTAACGGTGCCAATACAACAACTACAAAAAGGGGCACTTAGTGAACAATCCAAAACATGATTCCGTTTAAGCCTAAGGATTAGAGGATGAAAATGTCCCTCCATTGACTTCAAATGTTCATTTGCATGCCACTCACCTCTAAACTAAATCTAAACCTAATCCTAAAACCTAAGATCAACAGGCCATGAGATGAACCCTAGACCTAATCCGAACCCTAGAACCTAATTGAAATCCTAAACCCTAAGATCTATAGGTCATGGGGATGAACCCTAGAGTCATATATTTCCTAAACCTAATCCGAACCAAACCGAACCAATTCGCCGTCCGCCTCTCGTCTCTGCTGCTCGCCGCTGTCGTCAATACTCATCGCTGTTCGCTGCTCGTCGTCCACAGTTCGTTGCCTGCTGCTCATTGTGCCGCTGCTGTCGTCGTCGTCTGCTGCTGTTGCGGGCTGCTCGAGAGAGAAGGGAAAGACGAGAAGACGGGTGGGGGCAATTTCAGGTTCAAAAATAAAATTTGAAACCTTCTGTAAAAGAAAAAATGTTATGAGTGTCCTATTCATTAAGTTGACCTGTTGTATGAGACCTAACAACTATTTCCCCGACAAAAAGTCAGAATCGTGGCAAGCAAAATTCGGTGGGCGCAAATAGTTTTTATAGAACCCTCCGTTATCAAGTGCTCACTAATTACAGCATTCCTTTTGGTGTACTCAGTACTTCGGCTGTGGGGTCCACATGAGCCCATCCCAATCCCTTCCAAGAAGCTGCCACCCAACGAGAGGATCTCCTCCGGTCGGCCTTACCTCACGGCGACATGGAGTTCAGATCCCCTCCGGTCAGCGGGCCCCGGTCGGTGGGCCCGGCATGCATCGTGCCGTCCGTGCGGCTGTGATGCGTGCTGGGCCCACCAACCGGGGCCGACCTACTTGACATATCACTGTACAATAGCGGTGGTCTCCACAAGGCAATGGTCAGAGGTGCTCAGTATGGCCGGCAGTGATAGATATCGCACGGCGGTATGCGGTGGGGCCCTCCCCGTCCACATTTACCTAACGCATGGCTGTGGCCTATGCCGCCTGAAAGGTTGCTATCGGCACAGTTGGGGGTGGTCGGTATTTTCATTGGACTATGCACTGCTTGACTCATATTATCACTCTGAGCACATTTGTCACAACGTACAAATGAGTAGCAATTGTTGCACAACACAATCCAAATGGGCCCCCCGAAATCTGATCTATCTTATTGAGCTGAGGATGCGGAGGATGCGGTTTGAGTCGCCGGAGGTAGGGGTGCACACGGTTTGGTTTGGACCGGTTCATAGATGAATCAGGAACCGAACCAGTCCCAATAGTTTTTAAATATTTAGAATCGGAACTATACCGTTGGGAGCTTGGAATCGGACCGAACCGAACCATATTAAACCGGTTCGGTTAGGTTATTCGGTTCCACTAGTTTTTTGTGCATCAGTAGAAGATATGATAGGTCCATCATTGGAGCATATAGAAAAAAAGAAAAAAATTTATAACCGATGATACAACAAGCAATTCTAAAGCCATATACATGATACAGTTGAAGAGGTCAGTAGGGCCGTTGAATAATGATCTGACCTGCGAATGCATTATGCATATAGATGAATTGGTTCGGTTCGAATAACCAGAATCAAGAATCGGGAACCAAACCGGTCCCCTACGGTTCTGCACTTTGGGAACTAGAACCGAAACGATCTTGTAAGAAACCGAACCAAACCTTACGGCCCGGACTAATTGTTCCACCGGTTTTCTGGGCACCCATAGCTAGAGTCGGAGGTGAAGGCATGATGGTAACGATGGCGACGGTGGATCAAAACACAAAGAGGAGGCTACGGAGATAGTGCCCCAATTAGGACACCCTTGTTTTTTTAAATATGGGTGCCCCAATTGAACTGTGGGGTGCTATGGCTAGGATGTGATTACGTTAAATCCCAACATGCTAACCTAGTGCGGCTGGGCCCCCTAAATGTTGTCATCATATATATATATATATATATATATATATATATATATATATATATATATATATATATATATATATATATATATATATATATATATATATATATATACAGAACTGCTCACCTACGGGACGTCCCGTATTCTTATCTTGCGGGACAAAAAAATTTGAGGGACCTAGAGGTTTCATAAGTTGCTGATTTTTGGTGAGGAGGATCACCTTGTTATAGATAGGACCCCCACCAAAAATCAGCAAATTACAAAACCTCTAAGTCCCTCAAATATGCTCTTCATTATCGACCATCCATTTTAACCGTTAAATTGATGTGCATGTTTGAGGGACCTAGAAGTTCTATAATTTGCTGATTTTTGGTGGGGGTTCTATCTATAACAAGGTGATCATCCTCACCAATAATCAGCAAATTATGAAACCTCTAGGTCCCTCAAATTTTTTTGTCACGCAAGATAAGGATGCGGGACGTCCCGTAGGTGAGCAGTTCTGTATATATATATATATATATATATATATATATATATATAGAGAGAGAGAGAGAGAGAGAGAGAGGACGGATCACCTGCGGGACGTCCCGCAGCGGTATCCTGCGGGATAAAATGTGAGCCGTCCGATTGCGATCGGTGTTAACGCGTGGATTCTGTGCGTGAGCCGGGGGTTGTACGGGCCGTCCGATCATCCGATCAAACGATCGGAATTCACCCAAACCATCGACCATCGCTGTTATTGTGGCGGGCACAGTAACAGCATTTTGGTGGTTTGGGTGAATCTCGACCGTCCGATCGTCATGAATCGAACGGTAAAAATCCTTTCCGTCCCGGTTAAAAGTTATAGCCGTTCGATCGAATGATCGAACGGATGAGATCCATGTGTAAACAAATGAATAGGACAAAAAATAATGATGATTTTTTGTCCTATTCATTTGTTTACACATGGATCTCATCCGTTCGATCATTCGATCGAACGGCTATAACTTTTAACCGGGGTGGAAAGGATTTTTACCGTTCGATCGAATGATCGAACGGATGAGATCCATGTGTAAACAAATGAATAGGATAAAAAATAATGATGATTTTTTGTCCTATTCATTTGTTTACACATGGATCTCATCCGTTTGATCATTCGATCGAACGGCTATAACTTTTAACCGGGGTGGAAAGGATTTTTACCGTTCGATTCACGACGATCGGACGGCCGGGATTCAACCCCTCCACCGAAATGCTGTTACTGTGCCCGCTACAGTAACAGCGATGGTCGGTGGTTTGGATGAATTCCGATCGTTTGATCGGATGATCGGACGGCCCGTACAACCCCCGGCCCACCGCACAGAATCCACGCGTTAACACCGATCGCAATCGGACAGCTCACATTTTGTCCCGCAGGATACTGCTGGGGGACGTCCCGCAGGTGATCCGTCCTCTCTCTCTCTCTCTCTCTCTCTCTCTCTATATATATATATATATATATATATATATATATATATATATATATATATATATATATATATATATATATATATATATATATATATATATATATATATATATATATATATATATATATGAGGGCTGTTACAGTGAGCTGTGGGCTGCTGGGGGGGAAAGTGAGCTGCGGGTATTTTGACCCCCCAAGAAGTTATGGAATTTGATAACATTTGGTGAGGTTGTTGCCTAGGATAAGATGATCATCCTCACCAATTTTTATCAAATTCCAAAACTTCTAGGGGGGTCAAATGGTCGAAGCAATTTCTGCCATCCGCAGTCACCGTTAATTTTCCATTGTCCACATCATCATCTTGTAAACATCACCTCCCACTTGCTTGCCAAACTGTCAAAGCTTAGCGACTTAAGAAAAGTAGAAAAATCTTGCTAGAGAAGCTTCACACACTTCAGTTGTGTAGGCGACGGGGAAGCTTGATGCCTTCTTCTACTACTGCCAATGCCAGCATCTTATCGATTACCCTCTCTCTTCTCCACAGACCTTTTATCTTCCTAAAGAGATAGCAATGCAATGTCAAATTTGTAAATATCCCTTGCTGATTTCTCTTTTCTCTTAACTCTTCATGTTCGCTACTTCCTTATACTCGCCAATTACTATTTATATTCACTGATAAGCTTAGTAGACCAACATTAGAGTCAAAGGAGTCATAGAGTTTGTTGAGGATCCGATCCGCGTGTTGGCTCCTAGATGAGGTGAAAGGGCGTCGAGATGGTAATGTACATAGAATGTATGATTGATCGTCAATCAAACCAAATCCACTTAAGCGACAAACGAGAAAAGAAACAAGCAAGATGCAAATCACAAACCACAAGAGAGACATCAAAATTTATTAACTTCCAGCGATGTTTGGCTACATCATCCCTTTACGTCCGAATCCACTATGCTTATGAACAATGGATTAGTTGCCCCTTGCCCGATTACAAGAGTATCCCATTTTTCTCTCACAGGCCCCCAAGGTTTTTTCTAAACTCTAACCCCTTGGAATAATGATCTCCTACTTGGCTACTTTTATTCTCTCACGATCCTTTATATACTTTAGGGTTATAAAGTTAAAAGCCAAAACCATAAATTATTAGGAGGGTGTGTGTGGGTGGGTGGGTGGGTATGTATGGGTGGTTGGGTTTGTACATGGGTGGGTTGGTGGGTATACATGTGTAACATCCGTCCCAAACACACAAGATATTGTCCGCTTTGCCTGTGCCCGCACGAGAACTTCCCAAGGTGGTCACCCATCCTAGTACTACTCTCGCCCGAGCATGCTTAACTACGGAGTTCTTACGAAATCCGTAGCGGTGCGCAATTTTAAAACGCGTCTTCTATGTTTGGGAGGAAAAATTATATAAGTAGTTCAGGATATCCTTCTCTCCAGGTGATGTGGGGTTAACTCATGGCCTTGTACACCTCACCTCATCTTATCCATCTTGGCATCCTAGCCTTAGGAGTCTTGGCTCTTGGCTATTGGCTATTGGATCTTGGTCGTTACAATCCACCTCCCTTAGGGCTACACATCCTAGTGTAGGGTTAGACCCCCCTATCCCGAGGAGAACCAGCTCTGATACCATTTTGTAACACACGCCCTAAACACACAAGATATTGTCCACTATGTCCCTGCCCGCACGAGAACTTTCCAGGGTGGTCACCCATCCTAGTACTACTCTTGCCCGAGCACGCTTAACTACGGAGTTCTTACGAAATACGTAGCGATGCACGGTTTTAAACGCGTCTTCTATGTTTGGAAGGAAAAATTATATAAGTAGCTCAGGATCTCCTTCTCTCCAGGTGATGTAGGGTTAACTCATGGCCTTGTACACCTTACCTCACCTCACCTCACTTCATCCATCTTGGCATCTCAGCCTCAGGAGTCTTGGCTCTTGGCTATTGGATCTTGGTCGTTACAATATGTGTGTGTGTGGGTGTGCGGGTGGGTAGGCATGTGTGTGTGTGTGTGTGTGTGTGGGTAGGTGTACGAGGGTGCATGTGGGTAAGTGCGTGGGTGGGTATGCCAGGGTGTGCGTGGGTGGGTGTGCTGGAGTGTGTCTAGGTAGGTATGTATTTGTAGGGTTGGGTGGGTGTGTAGGTGGATGGGTAAGTGTGGGTGGGAGGGTAGATGTGTATGTGTGTGCGTAGGTGTATATGCATGGGTGGGTTGGTGGGTGTGCGAGGGTGTACATTGTTGGGTAGGTGTGCGTGGATAGTATGTTTGTGGGTGTGTGTGGGTAGGTAGATATATGTAAGTGGATGTGCGTGGGTGGGTAAATGTGTGTGGAAGGGTGTATGTGTGTAGAAAGATGGGTGTACATGGGTTGGTGAGTGGGTATGCGTATGGTTTGGTGGGTGGGTGAATGGGTATGTGTGTATTTGGGTGGGTATACGAGGGTGCGCATACGTAGGTGAGTGAGTGTGCAAGGTTGTACGTGGCTGGGTGGGTGGGTGTGCGAGGGTATGTAAGGATGTATGTGTGTGTATATGTGGGTTGGTATGTGTGAGTGGGTAGGTTATGAAGTGGGTGGGTGTACATATATAGGTAGGTTGGATTGTGTGTGTGTGTGTGTGTATATGTGTGTGTGTAGATGGGTGTGCGTGGATGAGTATGTGTGTGTGGGTAAGTAGGTAAGTGGTTGAGTGTGCATGCATGGGTCGGTGGGTGTGTGGGTGGGTGGATATGTGTGTGAAGGGGTGGGCAGGTGGGAGGGCTTGTGTATGTATGTGGGTGGATGGGTTTATGCGTGAGTGGGTTGGTGAGTGTGTGTGTTGTGTGTACGTGTGTGTATGTGTGAGGGTGCGCCTGGGTTGGTAGGTATGCGAGGGTATATGTGTGTGTGCGGGTGGGTTGGTATGTGTGTGTGTGTGTTTGTGTAGGTGGGTGGGTAGGAATTCGTGTGTGGGTGGGTTAGTGGGTGTGCGAGGGTGCGTAGGTAGGTATGTGTGTGGGAGGGGGGAGGGAGAGGAGATGGGTGTATATGTGCGTGGGTATATATGTTCATTTGTGGATGGGTAGGTGGGTGTGCGTGTTTGGGCATATGGGTGGGTGTGCAAGGGTGCGCATGGGTAGGTAGGTATGCGTAGGTAGGTGAGTATGTATGCGTGTGGGTGGATTGGTGTGCGTGGGTGGGTGGGTTAGTAGCTGTGGTTGGGTAGGTGGCTTTGTGTGAGTGCGTGGGTCAGTGGGTGTGTGACAGTGTTCGTGGGTAGGAAGGTAGGGTATGTGTGTGTGTGTGCGGGTGGTGTTGAAAAATTTCTATGTTAGAGGCCCACAATGGAAGCAATTTACCGGTCAAAAGACCGTAGTTGATGTGCGGTCCACAATTAAAACTTTCAATGAACCTAATCTACTTGTGCATGTAAGTGTGTGCACGTAAATCAAACAACCTAACAATAATCTAGCGATGCGAATATCTAACATGCATGTAATTCCAATCTATGCTAGATCTATATGTTAGAGTATTGCATACATTTGTGTGGATCTTTTAACCACGGAGGATTGTCTTCTTTATTGGTTGAGACGGAAGATCGCCTGCGAAGAAACCGATGGTACACGAGAGGTGAAACCTTATTTATTCACCCTATCTCACACAATGCACGACACGCCACCCAAATGGCCATTCTCCGTCTACAAAACACCACGCAAGGAAGTTATCGACAAAGTCCAAACTCGAGAATAACATGTGAGAGGAAGATGAGAGAGGAGAAAAGAAAAGAGGGGTCTATGGCAAGTACTAGGGCCGACCCCCCTCTCCGTCTGTCTATATATAGGGGCCGACCCCTACCTTGCGTATGGCAATGGGTAGGTCGGGCCCCCCTTAAATCTCTCCCTCTTGTGTAAGATATTAGGCCGTCCCTCCTTTGCATTAAGTGATCGGCCCCACATTGGTTAAACCTCCTATAACCGATCCTCCATTCCTTTTAATCTAGCTGCAACACCTACAAGCAAGGGGACCCGGCCATGCATGTCCCCTAACTCATAGAACCGGCCCCCTAGTTCATAGAAGAATCTTGGTTTCAGAAAATAGCCCCATGGTAGTTGACTTACAACATTGCATAGAGAATCATATGGCACATTCACGTGGGATTTCAATAGTGATTTCATTATTACCAGGGTGCCCTTAGTAAACACGTAGGGTACCTCTAGTAAAGTTAACTATTCGATTTGCAATAAGTACCGGTACATCGTATCCATGTATCAAAGCCCATTGAATGGAAGGTGTTGACTAGGTGTGTCTCTATACCACTCCGGGGTTGCCCCCTAGCACACACACATGCATACCATCTACCATAACTAGTGGATGCATTCACAGAGCATATTAGGGTTAGAGTTATGACCTTCTTCAACTGTCTCTAGTGAGACGAGAAGATGGTTCGAGGACTGTACATAATGTGGATAAGGTGGAACCTTTAGGGGCCGGGTTTCATGACTTCCAACTTGGACTCAATCAATACACTACCTAAGTGTATTATCAACCATTTGAGTCCGAGTTAACCTGTGTAGCCACCTAGAGTGCGACACAGGGTGCACTTCAGTTCATCCAGATATTCTATGTTCTCTTATATACCCCTGCTCTCCGCTTAGTAGTGGTAAATTCATTGTCCCTCTATTTGGTACCATGACAAGACTCAAGTGGTAAACACTGTCAGACTCAAGTACTCATTTGACTCGGTTTCTTCAATGTTAACTGTACACGTCGTACCTCTGATTACCATGTCGAGTAATTAGATCCGATCAATAGTTTATCTGATAACTACCAGATCTGTGTTTAATACAATATAGGTCACACCAAGGAACACACATCCCGTTAGGGTTGTGATAGCCTGCAAGAGTGGCTTGCTGATGTGACACTAGTTGGATAATCCAGCACACCCTAGTTTTGGGTCACGTAACTTAACCCGCATGCATTGGTGTGCCAAAATATCACACAACTGGTTAGCCCACCAGTCGTGGTTCCTTAGGGTTTAGGAT
Source organism: Chamaelirium japonicum (assembly GCA_947650365.1). Lineage (NCBI taxonomy): Eukaryota > Viridiplantae > Streptophyta > Magnoliopsida > Liliales > Melanthiaceae > Chamaelirium > Chamaelirium japonicum. The sequence continues at coordinate 34,597,264 of OX393556.1, forward strand.
TATTTTACCCTAAGAAAAAACACGGCTTAGTGCACTTGCATCTGCTCACCGATCTGTGCACCGTATTTGTTCTGTTTGACTACAGACACTATACTTAGTGATGACTATGGTGAAGACACCCATGCTCTGTTATTCCAATAGCTTAATATAATAAAAAGATCAACCTGATCATAGCGACAAACTGATTTAGGTTATATAAGACCAATCCACGTAGTCTTCAATTCATATGGACTACCATGTAGCCATGGCTCTCTGTTCTTTTAAGAACACGTAACAATATTACGTACCAATATGTATCTCATATAATAACATTCATCCTTTATTGTGACGACCAAGATCCAATAGGCCAATAGCCAAGAGCCAAGACTCCTGAGGCGGGAATGCCAAGATGGATGAGGTGAGGTGAGGTGAGGTGTACAAGGCCATGAGTTAGCCCCACATCGCCTGGAGAGAAGGAGATCCTGAGCTACTTATATAATTTCTCCTCCCAAACATAGAAGACGCGTTTTAAAACCGTGCGCCGCTACGGATTTCGTAAGAACTCCGTAGTTAAGCGTGCTCGGACGAGAGTAGTACCAGGATGGGTGACCACCCTGGGAAGTTCTCGTGCGGGCACGGGCAGAGCGGACAAAATCTTGTGTGTTTGGGGCGGATGTTACAAAATGGTATCAGAGCCGGTTCTCCTCGCTATGGGGGGGTCTAACCCTACACGAGGACGTGTAGCCCTAAGGGGGGTGGATTGTGACGACCAAGATCCAATAGGCCAATAGCCAAGAGCCAAGACTCCTGAGGCGGGAATGCCAAGATGGATGAGGTGAGGTGAGGTGTACAAGGCCATGAGTTAGCCCCACATCGCCTGGAGAGAAGGAGATCCTGAGCTACTTATATAATTTTCCCTCCCAAACATAGAAGACGCGTTTTAAAACCGTGCACCGCTACGGATTTCGTAAGAACTCCATAGTTAAGCGTGCTCGGGCGAGAGTAGTACCAGGATGGGTGACCCCCTGGGAAGTTCTCGTGCGGGCACGGGCAAAGCGGACAATATCTTGTGTGTTTGGGGCGGATGTTACATTTATTAATAGATTAAAATACAGTTTTATAAGCTTAGAACATAACAATTCTGACAGGTGGGTGGGTATATGGGTATGTGTTTGGGTGGGTAGGTATGTGTGTATGGGTGGGTGTATAAGAGTATAATTGGGTGGGTATGCGAGCATATGTATAGGTGGGTGGGTATGCAGAGGTGTGTAGATTGGGGTTTATGTATGTGTGTGTATGTGGGGGGGTATGCGTGTGTGGGTGGATATGTGTATGTATGCATAGGTGGGTTTGTATTTGTGTGTGGGGGTATGGGTGGGTGGATTTGTGTGTAGATGGGTGGGTGTGTATGTTTGTATGTGTATGAGTGGGTTGGTGGATATGTGTGTGTGTGGGTAGCTAGGTATATATGTTTGGGTGTGTGTGTGGGTGCAAAATCTGGCTAAAGCCCAATGGTGGGACCCACAGCCCTGCCTGGGGTCCACGAGTCCAATGGTGGGACCCGCAGCCCTGCCTGGGGCATATGGGTAAGACGGTGGGACCCGCAGCCCTGCCTGGGGCCCACTTGCACTATCTGGGGTCTGGTAAATCCCTCCGGTATTTACCAAACCCCGGATATTCCTGAGAATATTCCTAGAATATTCCCTAGATAAACTAAGCCCTTATAAATAGCAAACCCTGTAAATGGTTCCAGATCGAAAAATCCAGACCAAAATCCCACTTTCTGTTTTCCAGAGCTCCCCGGGCTTTCTGGTTTTCAGATCCCCTCTCCACCCTCTGATTACTTGTAAGAAGCACTCATCGGCATGTCGAGAGTAGCTCTACTGTTTACTCAGAGATAGTGGATTCCAAGGTTGCGTCTTACCGCACGGAGACGTAGGCTCCGGCCGAACTTCGTCACCACATCCTGTGTCATCTCTCCCTCTACCTTTCTGCTCTACAGTGCTTTTGTGACAGCCCAGCAAGTCACCACTCAGTGCTTCGAAGCGCGCCACATCCCGAAGGGTAAAACCTTCAATCGACTGTTGGAGGAGGGTCACGTACGACGGCCGAAATCCTCCCCCACAGTTTGGCGCCGTCTGTGGGATCATGATCCTCTCAACTTACAACTTCTAAGCTTCCAAACTCCTTCAATAGCAGTTACTGGTTGCCCGAGCAATCCATCTGTCTCCATCGTTAAACCTGAATGGCAAAGACACCGATGGACCAGCCAGAGGAAAGCGACATGCACCCAGACGCTCAGCATCCGATGACTCAATCAATGAGTCGCCGGTTTGCGACAAGCCAACATATAGAACAATAACTCACTGCCAATTCGAGGAGTCGCCCGTCGGTTGATTGCGCTGCCCAAGCTCAACTTCGACGGTCACCTCAACTCGCCGACCAGATCCCTCAGTGCTTGGGGAAAGCACATGTCACTCCTGGTGTCGATGCTCAAGCATCGTACCAGATCACCGCAGAGGACTTCCAACTCCCCACTCTCATGAAGCAGAATGCGGCCCTTATGGTAGAGAGAGACTCCCTCCGACAAATCACTATCGGAGGAAGAGCTGATCCCCCGCGATCGGTCGCCGGTATCAACGAAGGAGCAAACGTCCACCGGCCGCTTCATGTCTCCCCCGCTCTGTTCAGACGATCTGTCGTCGATACCTCCCGACGATCCCTCAAGCCTCCTTCAAGGGGACCATCGCCTCCTCCGGCTAAACAGAGCATTTGGGAGCGTCTCGACGAATCGACTCGTCACCCAAAGCCACTCAACTCAGTATCATCCTCTGACTCAAGCAGTCGTCAGGATGTTTGCAGCAGAAGATATCAATCCGGAGCTCGGTCTCACCTTAGTAATAACCGAGTCCAAGTGAAGCATCACCAAGAAGGAAGAACTTCCAAGCCCCATCTTCCTCCACGACCTTCGGGACACCTCCCCGACTTGCGGAACGATCGAAGGAACGACCACGCCTCCGAAGGACCACTTCACCGGCAGATTCTCCGGGCCCAATTTCCTCGAGGATGGAAGACTGTCGCTCTCCCCAAGTTCAATTGTCTGACGGGAGATCCAACGCTACACGTCCTCGCCTTCAAACAAGCATTAACACCATACGATCACGACAACCAGGTTCTATGCCGCACCTTTGCCGGCAGCTTGGATGACATGTCATTGGATTGGTATCACAATCTCCCCACAGGCTCTGTCAGCCTGTTCGAAAACCTGGCAGATCTCTTCGTCCAGCATTACCAGCTGAACCTCAAACCAGAGAAGAAGCTGGACTCCCTCTACCGGCTGCGAATGGGTTCGGACGAAACCCTCCGAGAATTCACACGGAGATTCCGGAATGAGCATGCAGCGCTCTCCGGACGTCATCTCGACGATGAGGCAATTATGTTAGCATTCCAAAATGCTCTGCGCTATGACCTTCATATCTACAACGACCTCATCCGCAACCCTCCCGATTCCCTTGGAGCGCTCTTTGATCGGATCCAGCGGGAAATCGAAGTCGAGGATGATCAAGTCGCTTGCAAGGGGCGAGACTTCAAGAAGCGTCCATCCGATAAAGAGCCGGCACGACCACCAGCCCGAGCGAACAACGCTCAAGCTAAAGAGAAGGAGTCCTCCAAGAAGCCGCGAAGGGCAGATGATATACCCACCAAGCCTCGGAGAACAACCTTCACTAGTTGGAACTTGCCCATCGACATTATCCTTGAACAGACACTACACCAAAACAGACAATCTTAGAAGGCCAAACCCTCTTCAGCCTGGCACCAAGCAAACACAAGACAAATCAGTCTATTGCAACTTTCATCGGTGCCACAGCCGGTGCCACGACCATTCTACCATTCGGTGCTTCAGCCTGAAGTACCACCTGGAAGACCTTCAGGAGCAAGGCCATCTTCAGGATTTAAAATCTGAGACAGGCAGGGCTGGCGGTCCATACCCTCCTCCTCCCCCTCTCCAAAGGGAGAAGGAGGCATGCTGGATCCGCTCGGTCACTTCTCAAGCAACTCTTATCTTAGTTCAAGCGAATATTTATGGCATCCACGGCAACCTACATCATCAAACTCCAACTCGAAAGGAGGTTGAGCGGCAAGTACGACGTGTCCATCACGTTCGCACTCTCGCTCAAGTTGAAGACTCCTGGATAGAAAAGCCCATCAAAGGCCTCCCATGGCCGGCAATCATCTTTACCGATCAGGATCTCCACGGGGTATGCACTCCTCACCGAGATCCTTTGGTCCTTCGACTCATGGTTGATGGGAGCTCGGTCAACCGGATCCTCATTGATACCGGTAGTTCCATCGACATCATGTTCTCTGATTGCTTCAAACGTCTCGGTCATAAGTACGAGAGTCTTGACGTAATCCCGACCATCATTACCGGCTTCAACGGAGAGCAGAGCATGACGATGGGTGAAGCAAAATTTACACTCGATATCAGTAGCGATATGCGAGTGTCCGTCCGTTTTGCTGTAGTCGAGGGGACGTCAAACTACAATGTCATTCTAGGCAGGCCTTTCCTTCATCAGATCAATGCTGTCTCCTCCTCTAATCACCAACTCCTCAAATTCCCAACTGAAGAGGGTATCAGATGCATTCGAGGGAGTCAACAAACGGGAAGATCATGCGAAGCAGCGGTCGCACGAAATCAATCAACACCCAAGGCTACGCCAGCAAAGCGTTCTGCTAGCGAAGCCGGTCCCTCGACCAGATAGCAATCAAGGGAGCCCCCAATGCCTGAGCCTGCACCTCTGGAATGGGAGGCTCCACCCTCAGTCGAAGAAATTGTTCGAGTTGACCTCGGCAACGGTAGTCCCCCTCGAGAGACTTTCATCGGCACTGGCTTGAATAGTGAAGAAGCGCAAGGTATGGTTTCATTCCTCAAATCCAACGCTGACGTTTTCGCTTGGAGTTTTGAAGACATGCCCGGGATCGATCCAAACGATGCATGTCATCGACTCACAATCAAAGAAGGAGCGCACCCAGTCAAACAGAAGCCACGAACCATCAAACCGGAGCGACTAATTGCAGTTCAAAAAGAAATCGACAAGTTACTTGCTGCTGGCTTCATCCGCGAAGTTGAGTATCCAACTTAGATCTCAAACATAGTCGCTGTTCCGAAGAAGAATGGGAAGATCAGAGTCTGCATCGACTTCACCAACCTCAACAAAGCATGTCCTAAAGATCCCTTCCCCATGCTCAGGATAGATAGACTCGTAGACGCCACCACTGGGCACGAGCTACTATCCTTCATGGATGGATACTCGGGCTACAATCAAATCCCCCTACATCGGGATGATCAAGAGAAGACATGCTTCGTGACGGATAGGGGTCTCTACTGCTACAACGTCATGCCCTTTGGCCTTAAAAATGCGGGATCAACCTACCAAAGGCTAGTCACGAAGATGTTCAAAGAACAGATCGGTCGCAATGTCGAAGTCTACGTTGATGATCTGCTTACCAAGAGCCAAACTCAAGCGGAACACCTCGCTGACCTCGCCGAAATATTTCAAATCCTGAGAAGATACCGCATGAAGCTGAATCCAGCCAAATGCGCTTTTGGAGTACAATCTGGAAAGTTCCTGGGTCATCTAGTAACCAGAAGAGGCATCGAAGCAAATCCCGATCAAATTCGAGCAATACTCGACATGCCATCACCCTCTAATCAAAAAGAAGTTCAACGACTCACGGGAAGGCTAGCAGCACTCAATCGATTCGTATCCAAATCCTCCGACAAATGCAAGCCCTTCTTCGACAAACTCCGCAGGGCTGATACATCAGGATGGGACACGACTTGTGAACAAGCTTTTCAAAGCATCAAGTTCTATCTCACTCAGTCCCCCATCCTGACAGCACCGTTGCTAGCGGAACCCCTATGGATCTATCTTGCCGTCACTGGTCAAGCCATTAGTGCAGTCCTGGTCAGCAGAAGGGATGCCATCGAACGTCCTGTCTACTATACCAGCCACACCCTCCTGCCGGCTGAAACTCGCTACTCGAAGATAGAAAAAATTGTTTTGGCTCTGCTGACAGCCTCTCGACGACTTCGCCCCTACTTCGAATCCCACCTGGTTACCGTGTCTTCCGAGCATCCTCTCAAAGACATACTCGACAAGACTGGTCGAGCCGGTCGGATGACCAAATGGGTAATCGAAATGAGTTCGCTCGGTATCCAATTCGAGCCTCGTATTTCTGTAAAAGGGCAAGCCATAGCCGACTTCCTGGCGGACTTCCCCGTAGAAGATTTTATCGCCCTTGAAGATGATCCCGAGATGCACCTCAACGATAAAGACGAGGAACGCTTCAGTCCAGGCCCAGAGGCCCCTCGTTCGAACCTCGAGGCTCCATCAATGACCGCATCACGATGGAAGCTCTATACCGACGGAGCATCAAGTGCTATGGGCTTAGGAATTGGGATAGTTCTAATATCCCCCGAACTAGACCACCTAGAGAAAGCTATCCTCCTCGGGTTCAATGCCACCAACAATGAAGCCGAGTACGAAGCTCTCGTCTCAGGATTGGAGACTGCTCAAGCACTGGGGGTAGAGCACCTCGACGTCTATAGTGATTCCCAATTGGTCATCAGACAGATCAATGGGGATTACGCAGCACGAGGTGAAATGATGCTGCACTATCTCGACCTCGTACAACACCTCAAGAAGTAGTTCACAGACATCAAATTCCTCCAAATACCAAGGGCAGACAATCGCAAACCTGATGCCCTCGCCAATGCTGCTTCAGTGTTGGGAGATCCAGTCAATCAACGCCACGTCAGCATCGAATACCAAGAGTTACCCAAGGCAAACCTTGAGCAACGCAGAGTTATCGCCACGGCAAATGGAAGGAAGGGTTGGAGGCAACCGATCTTCACTTACGCCTTAAGTGAAGATCAGTCAGATTGGAGATGGCCAATCCTTAACTTCTTCAAGCACAATAAAATATTGGAAGACCCGATTCAAGCCAGACGATTGCAAAGAAAACTCCCTCTTTATCGCCTTGAAGGAGACGATCTCTATTTCCAGTCCCACAGTGGAATCCTTCTCAAATGCATTAGCCTCGGACAAGTGGAGATGATATTAGCAGACATCCATGCTGGAGCTTGCGGTAACCATTTTGGTGGCAGATCCCTCGAAGGGAAAGTCAAACTCCAAGGCTACTATTGGCCCACTATGGCCAAAGACGCACGACAGTTCGTCCAGAAGTGTGAACCCTGCCAACGGGACGCTCGATCAATTCATCTCCCTGCATCTGAGCTTCACCCTCTGACGAGTCCTTGGCCGTTCCATCAATGGGGGTTGGATTTCCTTGGCCCATTCCCACCTTCTCTCAGCAAGAAGAAGTACCTACTGTTGGCAACTGACTACTTCACTAAATGGGTTGAAGCTGTGCCTCTCTTCCGTGAAACAGATGATGAAGTCATCAAATTTTTCTGGAAGAACATCTTCTCAAGATTCGTCACGCCCCAAGTGCTTATTGCTGACAATGTAGCACAATTCGACTCGGACAAATTCTGGAACTTTTGCCAAGAGTATGGGATCAAACTCTTCTATTCAACCCCGAGATACCCTCAGTGCAACGGTCAAGCGGAAGCCTCCAACCGAGCCATCCTCGACATACTTAAGAAGAAGTTAGAAGACAAGAAAGGGCTCTGGGAGAAAGTCCTTCCTGAGGTGCTGTGGGGGTATCGAACCACACCTCGACGATCGATCGGATTTTCACCCTTCCGTCTAACTTACGGGTCAGAAGCAGTTCTGCCAACCGAAGCCATATGCCCAACTATTAAGTCCCTCGCAATCGAACGAGAGATCAACGAGGAACTTCGCATCGGCGACCTCGACTGCGCAGACGAACTTCGTGATCAAGCAGCTGTACGCATCGCCAACTACCAACAAAAGATCAAGTCAGCTTTCGACCGAAAGGTTAGCAGAAGACAGTTCAGCGTCGGAGAACTTGTTCTAAGAGCGGTCTTCCCAAACACAAAGGAACATGGCAGCAGCAAGTTCGCTCCGAACTGGGAAGGACCATACATTGTCGAGTCGGCCGGAGGGAAAGGTTCGTACCGACTAGTGACGCCGGAAGGACAGCGGCTACCAAGAGCATGGAATGCATCACATCTTAAGAAGTTTTATCAATGAATGTAATCTCCACCAAGTTATCAATGAAAAGGAGGCTGATACTTCAGATTCAATAAGTCTATTAAATTCAACTTCAAATCCTATTCTATCCCGCAGTTAGTTCGGTTCGCGTTGTGACACGGTCGACTAACCTGCAACGGTACAAAGCTACGTGTCCCGATACGTAGGTTTGACTGAAACGGCGCTTCGCCTAAGTCCAACCGATACGAGAGTGCTACGCTGAGTACTCCGAATCATTGGCATCACACGTGCTCCCGTTGTCACGTAAGGACACATGCACTAGTGCCTCGCCACAGTTAGTTCAGTTCGCGTTGCGACACAGCCGACTAACCTGCAACGGTACAAAGCTACGTGTCCCGATACGTAGGTTCGACTGAAACAGCGCTTCGCCTAAGTCCAACCGATACGAGGGCGCTACGCTGAGTACTCCGAATCATTGGCATCGCACGTGCTCCCGTTGTCACATAAGGACACATGCATTAGTGCCTCGCCACAGTTAGTTCGGTTCGCGTTGCGACACGGCTGACTAACCTGCAACGGTACAAAGCTACTTGTCCCGATACGTAGGTTCGACTGAAACGGCGCTTCGCCTAAGTCCAACCGATACGAGGGCGCTAAGCTGAGTACTCCAAATCATTGGCATCGCATGTGCTCCCGTTGTCACGTAAGGACACATGCACTAGTGCCTCGCCACAGTTAGTTCGGTTCGCGTTGCGACATGACCGACTAACCTACAAAGCTACGTGTCCCGATACGTAGGTTCGACTGAAACGGTACATCGCCTAAGTCCAACCGATACAAGGGCACTACGCTAAGTACTCTGAATTATCGGCATCGCACATGCTCTCGTTGTCACGTGAAGACATATGCGCTAGTACCTCACCATAGTTAGTTTGGTTCGCATTGCAACGCAGCCGGCTAACCTACAACGATACAGAGCTACGTTCCAGAGACAAAGGCTCGACCGAGAAGACACTCCATCTAAGTCCGACCAATACAAAAGAATCATGCTAAGAACTATGAACGCTCATCGTCATCAACCAAAGATGTTCTTTATTATCAAAACAAAAGACAAACACACAACACAGACAGAGAAGATAACAATAGAATACAAGTCAATAAGATCCCTGCAAGTCTTCAGCACAACCTCCGGAATATTCATCAATCTGTCGGCAGTGCCGATATCGTCACAAAAGATGGCCAGCGCCAGCACCTCTTTAAGCGCCCGAGTCGACCAGGGCCAGCGCCTCGTCGAGCGTCTTCTACATGCCTGCAATCTCAGATCGAAGCTCCTTGATGACCCTCTTCTGCTCCCTGTCCAGGTGCCTCAGAGACTGGACATCGCTTATACAGACCCGCATCTCAGCTTGGAGGGCCTCCAATTCAGCGCAACGATCAGAGAGCCTCTCCAAGGCTTGGTCACATGTCTTGCCGGACTCTAAAACCTCTCTCCTCGCCTCCTCCAGCTCGGCCCTGAGCTCGGAGATCGTTGCTTCGAATCCCTCCCGTTCATCCTTCCACTCGAGACGAAAGCCTTGGAGAGCAACCTGAATTGCTGCACCCATCTACGAACAAAGGAAATGCGTCAACTCTTAAGACGTTAAACTAAAACCAAGTAACATAAATATCAACTTACCATCCGCAAGCAGCGATCGAAGGAAACATCGATCAGGAGGGATGTTATAAGCATCTGCTGCATGTCGAGCCATCCCAAGATAATCTCCAGAATCTAAACCTTCGATCAGCCTCTCGCCGGCTGCTGCCGCTTCACGCTCCTCAGACCTCCTCTCCCTTCTAGCCTTCTTCTCACCCCTCCTTAGGGGAGGGGGTAACGTCGTCACTTGTCCTGATGTCATGAGGACGCTTGGAGTAGTAAGGATAGGTGGTGCCACACTCCGATCAGCCTCCCTTACTGCAGGCTGCATCGAGTTCCATGCAGTCCACCCTGATGTAGGCTGCACTGAACCCCAATTCTCCTTCTTCGTTGCAGGCACCACAATAGACTCCGGCAGGGAGTGCATTACGGTAGCAGCAACAGACTTTCCCCTCTTTCGTCGGTCCCTCACTGCTTGGAGACGTGCCTCGGAAGCAGCCGCTAAGCCAACATGGGAAGCCTCCAACTCCGGGGCAAGCCCGGATGCTGTTTCCGAACGCGACTTTGAACTCGGAGACCGTCTCCCTTTGCCTTTGGGCCCTGTCATCAATGGGCCAAAATCATAACCAAGTTCGAAAGGCACCTGCTACCTTTCATCTTCTCGCTCCTCCTCCTCCTCCTCCAATTGGCAAGCGAAGGCCACCATGCCAGGCGACATCCTACCCTTGCCACGACCGTGGGGTAACTCTACCGAAGGAGGAATTGGGATCTCCATACGGCTCTGCTCGCCGCCCTCCTCCTCCTCCTGCTCCTCATCTTCATCTTCACTGTCGTTGGCACTAGAAGTATCCCCCACTGAAAGAGAATGCTGAGATAATGAATGCAAAGGGATAGTGGCAGGAACTGCCTTATCTCCACCCTTGACCACCTTATTACGCCCATGCATCTTGGGCTCAATGATCAACTTTCTTGGTTTCTCCACCAGATAAGGCCCAGCAACATTCGCCCACTTTCGATTCCACCCATCGTCCCCATAATCGGAATACACAGTCTCATTATCTTCATAACGAGTCGAGAGACGATGCAGCATGTTCTTCGTTCCAAAGTGCACAGAGCAGAAGCGAAACTGTTTCCATAACCTACTACCACACGTCAGCTCCAATAAGATATTGTCGATCGCCGCTGCACGTTGCGACGACCAACCAAATTTCCCACCCGGTTGGTAACTCTTCACCTCCTCCGATACCTCGTATCGCATTAACTCCGGCACAGCAAGCGGCGACCATTTCCCCGAGATCGAGAAGGGACCTTCCATAAAAGTCTCGTCGGAATCAGGTAAACACTCAACTGGCCTCAACGCAGATACACCCTTAAGATAGTAGAAGGTGGACCTCTTAGCATTGCTCAAGACCCACCTGTAATGAAAGAAGAAGTAACCCAGCTTAATACGTACTGCCTCGCCCTCTTGCAAACCGGAATAACAACTTCGAAGCTCAGCCTGTCGATCTGACTCCACACGACAGAATGCATAGATCACGCGCCATGCATTTCCTCCTACTTGCCTAGGAGCGATGCCCGAGGTATTCAGCAAACGAGCAGCAAACGGTAGAAGGGGCAGCCTCATCCCGCAATTAAGTTGACCCAAAGAAACAATCGTCCCCATTATATTCTCCTTGCTGATGTTGTTGAGGAAGACAACCTTAGGATCAATACCAAACATTTTGCAAAGCGCCGGGTAGCTCGGCATATGAGCATGCATCTTGAACAGTCGCGACATCTTCACATACTCCTTACGTCGTGTTTCTATCGGGTGGAGGTCTTTGTCGTGGATGAAGAGGGGTTCCTTATCAATCGACACTAGAGGCCCCAACTCGAACGACATGCGAGGAACTTGCGTAGGCTTGCAAGGAGCAGTCGCCCCCCCAGTAGGACACCTCTTCATTGTCTTCTTCGTCTCCTTAGCAGCTGGAGCCGACTTAGAACTCTTCCCCTTTGAAGCCTTCAACTCAGAACGAGGAGATCGGCTCTCCTCCTGAGACCTTCCCTTTGGATGAGGAACAGAGCCCTTGGCCTCCAAAGAACCCGTCAGAAAGCTTTTGAAGCCCTTCTTTAGACGAGGAATAACACCCTTCTTCCCCATCGATCCAGAAGCACCCTCGCCTGACATCCAACTTAAGAAATAAGTAGAAACACAGAATCTGAGAGCTCAGAGTTTTCAGAAACTTCAGACAGATTTCTCAGCAAACATATGTGAGAGCTCATTGAGTCCTATTTATAACCTCGATGACATCACCCGACACGATCTTCGAGAAAAACTGGGAAATTTTCACAAAACAGGGGAATTTCCTCCAGCGCTCACGCAAATCGAGAAAGTAGCCCAGCCGGTAGGAAATTCTTAGTTTTTGTTTTAGGATTAGGGGGAAGGGTTTAGGGTTAGGATTTAGGGGTTTTTTAGGTTTAATTTTGGGTTTTAGTTAGAGACAGTGAGTGAGAGGATAAGGAAGAGAGGGATTCGTATCCGACCACTCCACCCAACCACCACTTTGTTTGTTTGATTCACTTTGTTGTCTAACTTGTAGTGCAGTGGTTAGTTTGTTCACTTTGTTGTCTATGGTTAGTTTGTTCACTTTGTTGTCTAACTTGTAGAAATCAAGCCTTCAAACCAATCAAGCCTTCGTACCAGCACTAAAGCACCGGATCCCATCAACGGGTGCGATCATACCAGCACTAAAGCATCGGATCCCATCAGACCGAGTTAGAGAGAGAGAGGGTAAGGTTTAGAGAGAGGGGGTGAGAGTTAGAGAGATGGGGTGAGAATTAGAGTTAGAGTTAGAGTTAGAGAGAGAGGGTAAAGTTTAGAGAGAGGGGGTGAGAGTTAGAGGGTGTGAGAGTTAGGGAGATGGGATGAGAGTTAGAGTTAGAAAGAGAGGGTAAGGTTTAGAGAGAGGGGGTGAGAGTTAGAGGGTGAGTGAGTTAGAGAGAGGGGGTGAGAGTTAGAGTTAGAGAGAGAGCGAGAGGATGAGAGAGTGAGTGATAGGATGAGTGAGAGGATGAGAGAAACCATCCCCACCACTCAACCCGACCCCCCCCCCTCCTCAAACCCGACCAGCCCCCCTCCCCAACAGCTGCAACAAAAATAGAGAGGAGAGAATGAGAGGATGAGTGAGAGTACCCGACCACCAGGGTGTGAGGGTGAGTAAGAGAGTGAGAATGAAAGAGTGAGGTGGAGAGAGAGAGATCACCTTTTAACCGACCAACTCACCCGACCAGCCCACCCGACCAGCTCATGAGAGAGGATGAGTGAGCATGAGAGAGGATGAGTGAGAGGGTGAGTGAGGGGGTGAGCATGAGAGAGGATGAGTGAGAGGGTGAGCATGAGAGAGAGGTTTAGAGTGAGAGACTGAGTGAGAGGATGAGAGAGAGAGAGAGCATGAGAGAAACCATCCCGAACACTCCACCCGATCAGCTTACCCGATCAGCCCACCCGACCAGATCACTACCCCATACCCGACCAGCCAAAACCCCACCTCCTTGCCCCTTTGCCCCTCTAACTGAGGCCGTCCCCCGCTCCCCCTTGGGGGGTGCGCCACATTTCCAATCTCCCCACCCCGAGGTGAACGTGCACCCATAAGGGACCCCCCTCCCCTGCGCCCCTACGGATAACCGAGCAAAGGGTGCCCCGAACCAAATAAATTATCAAGTTTTAACTTGTGTTTTATTTTGTTTTCCCATTGTGCAAGAATGGGCTCATTGGCTTCATTCTCACCTGAACTCTAGATGCCCCTGTAGACGGCCATGTGAGGATCGCCCGGGCTCTGACATCGATAAATTCCGGGTCCGGATACGCACGGTAGCTCTCGTCGTACATGGCTCCGGGTCGCGATTTCACGCTTTTTTTCTCCGCCTTTCGAGTTAACTCATGTTTTATCCTGTTTTCCCATTGCGCAAGAATGGGCTCATTGGCTTCATTCTCACCTGAACTCTAGATGCCCTGTAGACAGCCATGTGAGGATCGCCCGGGCTCCGACATCGACAAATTCCGGGTCCGGATACACACGGTAGCTCTCGTCGTACATAGCTCCGGCTCGTATTTTCAACCCTTTTATTTTTCTATATTTGCACTCACCCCCCCCCCCAACCTTTTTCATTTTGCTACTGACCCCTCATCCCCCTTTGTTTGCATCTGACCCCCCTTGGGCAGTTTTCGCCTACCCCGGCCCCATGGGGTCCCCTCAGCATAACTCCGCCCCTCTGCCGGCATCGAACCCCCGATCCCAGCCGGCTAGGTGCCGACCCGTTCGCACCACGGCGTCCCAACCAACTAGGTTACCACCTAGCTGGTTGGGCGGGGGTATACATACAGTCGGCATACGCACACCCGATCGGCCCCTGGCAAGGGGTCGATGGGCGTGACGGTTAGCCCCGCGCAATGGGTCGACAGACAAACGACGATCGGCCCCGCGCAGGGAGTCGGCTGGCAGACGACGGTCGGTCCCGCACAACGGGTTGGCAGACAGACTATGGTCGGCCCCACGCAACGGGTCGGCAGACGCACAGTGGTCGGCCCCGCGCAACGGGTCGACAGACAGACGACGGTCGGCCCCGCGTAGGGAGTCGGCTGGCAGACGACGATCGGTCCCGCACAACGGGTCGGCAGACAGACTATGGTCGGCCCCACGCAACGGGTCGGCAGACGCACATCGGTCGGCCCCGCGCAACGGGTCGGCAGCCAGACGACGGTCGGCCCCGCACAGGGGGTCGGCTGGCAGACGACTATCGGCCCCATACAACGGGTCGGCAGACAGACAATGGTCGGCCCCACGCAACGGGTCGGCAGACGCACAGCGGTCGGCCCCGCGCAGCGGGTCGGCAGACAGACGACGGTCAGCCCCGCGCAGGGGGTCGACTGGCAGACGACGGTCGGCCCAGCGCAACGGGTCGACAGACAGACGACGGTCGGCCCCGCGCAGGGGGTCGGCTGGCAGACGACGGTCGGCCCCGCACAATGGGTCGGCAGACAGACTATGGTCGCCCCACGCAACGTGTCGGTAGATGCACAGCGGTCGGCCCCGTGCAATGGGTCGGCAGACAGACTATGGTCGGCCCCACGCAACGGGTCGACAGACGCACAGCAGGCAGCCCCGCGCAAGGGGTCGGCAGACAGACGACGGTCGGCCCCGCACAACGGGTCGGCAGACAGACTATGGTCGGCCCGCGCAACGGGTCAACAGACGCACAGCAGTAAGCCCCGCGTAGCTGGTCGGCAGACAAACGATGACCAACTCCAGACAGAGGGTCGGCAGACGAACGACCAGCTTTGCACTAGAAAATCCCAACCAGCTAAGTTAACA
The DNA here is from genome assembly GCA_947650365.1 of Chamaelirium japonicum. Taxonomy (NCBI): domain Eukaryota; kingdom Viridiplantae; phylum Streptophyta; class Magnoliopsida; order Liliales; family Melanthiaceae; genus Chamaelirium; species Chamaelirium japonicum. The sequence goes on from OX393556.1 coordinate 34,612,371, forward strand.
CCTATCTAGCTGGGAGGGGGTAACTGTGGGTGTAAAATCTGGCTAACGCCCAATGGTGGGACCCACAACCCTGCCTGGGGTCCACGAGTCCAATGGTGGGACCCGTAGCCCTGCCTGGGGCCCATGGGTAAGATGGTGGGACCCGCAGCCCTGCCTGGGGCCCACTTGCACTATCTGGGGTCTGGTAAATCCCCCCGATATTTACCAAACCCCGAATATTCCTGGGAATATTCCTAGAATATTCCCCAGATAAACTAAGCCCTTATAAATAGCAAACCCTGTAAATGGTTCCAGATCGAAAAATCCAGACCAAAATCCCACTTTCTGTTTTCCAGAGCTCCCCGGGCTTTCTGGTTTTCAGATCCCCTCTCCACCCTCTGATTACTTGTAAGAAGCACTCATTGGCATGTCGAGAGTAGCTCTACTGTTTACTCAGAGATAGTGGATTCCAAGGTTGCGTCTTACCGCACGGAGACGTAGGCTCCGACCGAACTTCGTCACCACATCCTGTGTCATCTCTCCCTCTACCTTTCTGCTCTACAGTGCTTTTGTGACAGCCCAGCAAGTCACCACTCAGTGTTTCGAAGCGTGCCACATCCCGAAGGGTAAAACCTTCAATCGACTGTTGGAGGAGGGTCACGTACGACGGCCGAAATCCTCCCCCACAGTGTGAATGGGTGGGTATGTGTGTATTGGTAGGTTGGTAAGTGTGTGTGTTTATGGGGTGGGTGGGTATATGTGTGTGGATGGGTGGGTGTGCATTAGTGGGTATATGTGGGTAGGTGGGTGTGCGTAGTTAGGTGGGTGGGTTTAGCTGTGTGTGGTTGGGTGCGCGGGTATGTATAGGTGAGTGGGTGCGTATACGTGTGTGTATGTGTGGGTATGTGTATATATGTGGGTAGTAGAGGGTTTATGCGTGGGTGAGTGGGTATATGTATATGTATGTATGGATATGATATGTGGGTGCGTGGGTGTGTGTGTGTGTGTGTGTGATTAGGTGGGTTTATGTGTATTTGTGGGTGGGTTTGTATATGAGTGGGTATGCGTGAGTAGGTGGGTACATAAGGAAGTGTATGGGTCAATAGGTGGGTTTGTGTGTTTGTGTGGGTGAGTGGTGGATGGGTTTGTACATGGGTGGGTATGTATGGGTAGGTAGGTGGGCGTGGGTGGGTTTATATACATGTGGGTGGGTAGGTGTGTAGATGTGCGTGTGGCGGTAGTGGGTTCATGGATATGTGTAGAGGGGTGGGTATGCAAGGATGATCCTAGGTGGGTGCGCAAGGATATATGTGTGTGGGTGGTCGATATGTATGTATGGATAGGTATGCGTAGGTGAGTTGATTTGTATGTGTGTGTGTGGATCGGTATGTATATATGGGTGAGTGTGCATGGTTGAGTGGGTGCGTGGGTATATGTGTGTGTGGGTAGATGAGTGGGTATGTGTGTGTTGGTGGGGGAGAAGGTGGTTGGGTATGTTTGTATGGTTAGGTCAGTGTGCATTGTTAGATTAGTGCGTTTGTGTGTATGTGTCGGTTGGTATGTGTGCGTTGGTGGTTTATGTGTGGATGGGTGTGCGTGTGTGTGTGGGTGGGTACGCGTAGGTGCACGTAGGCATGTGGGTATGCGAGGGTGTTTGTGCGTGGGTGTGTATGTATGTATATGGGTGGGTAGGTGTATATATTTGTTTGGGTGGTGAATATGTATATATGTGTATGGGTGTGCGTGTATGAGTGGGTGTGCGATTATAGGCAGGTGGGTGTGCGTGGTTAATTAGGTTGGTGTATATGTCTGTGGGTGGGTGGGGGGATGGGTATTTGTGGTTTTGTATGGGTGAATGAGTCAGTGGGTGGGTGTATATGTGTAGGTGAGTATGTGTGGGTGTATATATTTGTAAAGGAATGGGGGGTATGTGTGTGTGGGTTGGCGGGCGGGTGGGTGCGTGGGTTGGTTTGTGGATATATATGGGTAAGTGTACATGTGTGTGGGGGTATGTGGGTAGGAGGGTGTGCATGTGTGGGTGGGTGTGTGGGCATATGTATGTGTGTATGCGTGGATATATGTGTGTGATTGGATTTGTGGGTGTATGTGGGTAGTTGGGTGGGTATGCGTATGTGTGAATAGGTAAGTAGGTGGTTTGTTTGGGTGCGTGGATATGTATGTATGTGTGTGTGTGTGTGTGTGTGTGTGTGTGTGTGTGTGTGTGTGTGTGTGTGTGTGTGTGTGAATATACAGGTATATGTGTATTTATGGGGCATGGATGGGTGGGTATGTATGTGTGGTTGGGTGGGTGTGCGTGGTTGGGTTAGTGGGTTTGTGTGTATGTGTCGATTGGTATATATGGGTAGGGTGGGTGGATGTGCATGTATGGGTCGGCGGGTAGATGTGCGTGGGTATGTGTGGGTGGAGTATGTATGTGGATGGATGGATATGCTGTGTGTGTGTGTGTGTGTGTAGGTAATTGAGTATGTGTGTGTGTGTGTTTGTAGGTTTGCATGGGTGGATGGGTGGGTGTATGTGTGTAGGTGGGTGCGTATAGTGGATGGGTATTTACAGGGGGATGGTGTGTGGGTAGGTAGGTGAGTGTGCATGGGTGTACGTGTGTGTGGGTAGGTGGGTAAGAAGATATACATATATAGGTGAGTATGTGTATATATATGGGTGGTTGGGTGGGTGACTTTATGCGTAAGTGGGTGGGTATGTGTGGATGAGTGGGTATGCGTGTGTGTGTGGGGGGGGGGGAGGGATAGGTGGGTGTGCATGGATGGATTGGTATATATGTGTACGTGAATAGGTGGGTTGGTGTTTGTTTTCGTGGGTATGTATGTGTGTATGTGTGGGTGTGCGTGGGTGGGTGTCGATGGGTGTGTGTAGGTGGTGGGGGTGTATTTGGGTGTGCGTGGGTCGGTATATGTGTCTGGTTGGGTGGGTTGGTATGTGTGTTGTTATGGGCTGGTGTGCGTGGGTGGGTGGTGGGTGTGTGTTGGTCTTGGATGGGTGGGTGGCTGGGTGTGCAAAGATATGTATAGGCAGATGAGTATGTATGTGTGTGTGTGTGTGGGTGGGTGGATGAGTATATGTGGGTGGGTGGGTTTACGTGTATGGATCTGTGTATATGTGTGGGTCGGTGAGTGGGTATGTGTAGGTGCATAGTTATGTGTGTGTAGGTGGATGAGTGGGTGTGTGTCTGTGTATGGGTATGTATGTGTGTGTGTGTGTGGGGGGGGGGGGGGGGGGGTGCATGTATGGGTGGGCGTGCGAGGGCGCATGGGCATATGGGTATGTGAGGGTGTATGTGGGTGGGTGGGTGGGGTATGTGTGTGTGGGTGGATGTATATGCATGGGTGAGTGGTAATGTGTGTGTGGGTGGATGTATATGCATGGGTGAGTGGTTATGTGTGTGTGGGGGTAGATGGGTGTATGTGTTTGTGTGGGTGGATGGGTTGGTGAGTGTGTATGGGTAGGTGGGTGTGCATGTGTGGGTTGGTTGGTGGGTGCGTGTGGGTGGATGGGGTTTTGTGGATTTGCATTGGTCGATGGGTGAGTGGGTGTGCGCGTGTGTGTGTACGTATGTGGGTATTTATAGAGGGATGGGGGTATGTATGTGGTTGGGCGAGTGGATGGGTGCGTGGGTTGGTAGGTGGGTATGTAGGTGAATAGGTGGGTGTACGTGTGTATGTAGGTAGGTGGGAGGTTGTGCATGGGTGGGGTGAGTATGTATGTGTGTAGGCTGATGAGTGTGCAAGGGCATGTGTGTAGGTGGGTATGCAAGGGTGTGTGTGGCTGGGTGGGTGGGGTATTTGTGTGGGGGTGGTTGGGTATACGTGCGTGGGTGGGTATGTGTGTGTGTATTTGTGTGTGTGTGGGTGTATGTGTTTGTATAGGAGAGTGAGTATGTATATATGTGTGTGGGTGGGTGGGTGTACGCATGGGTAGGTGGATATATGAGCGGGTGTGTGTGGGTGGGTGGGGTATTTATGTGTGGATTGATGGGTATCCGTAGGTAGGCATGTATGTGCGTCGGTGGGTAGATGTATGTATGGGTGAGTGGGGGTGGGGGGTGTGAATGGGTCGGTATGTGTGTGTGGGTGAATGGGTCGGTATGTATGTTTGTGTGTGTGAGTGGGTGGCTTTGTACTTGGATGAGTGGGTATGTGCTTGGGTTGGTGGGTATGTTTATTTGTGTTTGCGTGGGTGGATGAGCGTGTGTTAGTGGGTATACGAGGGTACGTGTTAGTGGGTGGGTTGGTGTGTGAAGATATACATGGAAGGGTGAGTGGATATGTGTGTGTAGGTGTGCGTAGGTGGATGGGTTGGTATGATTATGTGTGTGTGGGGGGGATGCATTGTGTGTGTGTGGGTTTTCATGTGTGGATGGGTGTGTATGCGTGGGTCAGTGAGTGTGTGTGGGTATGTGTATTTGGATGTGCGGATATATGTGTGGGTATGGATGGGTATGTGTATGTATGGGTGGGCATGCATATGTGTGTGGGTGGGTGTACATACGTGGTTCGGTGGGAATGTGAGGCTACACATGTGTTGGTGTGTGAGGGTGGGTATGTGTGTGTTGATGGGTTTGTGTGTATGAGTGGATGGGTGGGTAAGGTTGTGTATGGGTGAGTGTGTGTGTGCGTGGGTGGGTAACTTTGTGTGTGGGTGGGAGGGTGTGTGTGTGTGTGTGTGTGTGTTTGGGTATGAGTTGGTAGGTGTGTGGATTGGTTATTGGGTGTGTATGTGTGCATGTGTGGGTGGATTGGTGAGCGAGGGTGCGTAGGTGGGTATGTGTGGGTGGGTAGGTGGGTTTATGCATGGGTCAGAGTGTATGTGGGTGGGTTTATGTATGTGTAAGGGGTGGATGCGCGTGTGGGGGTGCGTGTGCAAGGCTGCGCGTGGGTGGGTGTGCGATGATGTGTGTGTGTGGGTGGGTTGTTATATGTTTGTAGGGGGGGGGGGGGGCGTAAGTGTGTGTGGGTATGTATGTGGGTGGGCGTGTTTGTTGGGTTGGGTGGGTATGTGTATCTGAGGGTGTGTGGGTGTGTCGGTGAGTGGGTGGGTATTGGTGTGTGGGTGGATGGGTGGGTATTTGTGTATGGGTGGATGGGCGGGTATTTGTGTGGGGTGAGTATATGTGTGGGGTTGTGTATGTGTTTTGGGTGGGTGTGCGTGGGTGGGTGGGTATGTGTGGGTGAGTATGCGTGTTTGTGGGTGGGTGATCGAGGGTGCACGTGCGTGGGTGGGTGTTAGTGTAGGTTGGTGGGTGGCAGTGCGTGTGTGGGTGGATGTGTGAGGGTGCGCGTGGGTGGGTGGGTGTGCGAGCGTATGTGTAGGTGGGTGAGAATGTGTGTGTGTGTGTGGATATATATGTTTGGGTGGATGAGTATGTGTGGGTCGGTGTGTATATGTGTGAGTGGGTGGGTGGGTGTGTACGTGTATTTGTGTGGATTAGTGGGTATGTAAGTGTGTGAGTGGGTGGATAGATGTGTGTGTGGACGTGCGAGGTTGTGTGTTGGTGGGTATGTATATATGGGTGGATGTATGTGTATGGATGGGTGTGTGTGTATGGATGAGTGGATGGATGGGTGCAAAGATCCTATCGATCTTTTCAAAGTCTCTTTTTTGATCTCTGGACCGAGTGGTCGGTTTGCCAATCCACCAAGTCGGCTAATATATTCAGCAGCTTCAGTTCTTTGTTTTCTTTCTCTTCGAAAATATTTCCACAATTTAAACATCCGAAATGATCATCAATATCATAAATTGTTATATTTAAGTAGGGTGAGGGCCCTTTATTCCTACTATTGCTTTTAAAAGAAGCATTTCTGTTGCTTACCCAAACTTTGACAGCAATTTTTTAAAAACAGATTAAAAATTAATTTATTTGGATGGAACGGATCCAAAATTTGTAATTTAGCAATAACGGACTTATACAGAAGTTCAACTATCGTATAAAAAAAAAATAGCCGTTTATTTCCCGCGATACTACCTGTTAGCTTTTATACGGCAGTCCAATTGTCATATAAAGTCAAGACTAGCCGTTGGGATCTTTATACGGCAATCAGACTGTCGTATAAATAGTTGTTAGTCTTTATAAGACAGCCAAATTGCCGTATAAGGTTATACAACAGTCAAATTGCGTATATCGGATATTGCATCAATTAAAATGCCTATACGATAATTGAATTGTCATATAAGTCCGATGTTGATAAATTAAAAGTTTTGGGTCTGTCTTTCCAAATAAAATATTTCTTAATCTGTTTTTTAAAAATTGCTGAACTTTTGATGCTCAATTTCTTGTGGAATAGATGTGTTTCCCTCTTATTCTTCTTCTTTTTATTTGAGAATCAAAATTTTTTGTCCAATAAATATCGATCTTAAGCCATTTAATCACCCTTCTCTCGAATCACTAGTCTACAATCTGATACCTGTTGGGTTTTTGGCTTGCAAAATCCAATATCCGAGACAGACGGGTGACAAATTTTGCTTTAGATTTTTCTTTATTGTGCGCACGACGGTTTACGATCCTGCGCACGACTTTCTAGATAGTGTGCACGAAGAATCGAAAGAAAAGGTGGGTGAGTAAAATCCTGATGACATCGTGTGCACGAAGCGGCCATTGTGCGCACGACTGGCTTGGAATTGTTGCGGAATGAGACTGTTTTTGAAAAACTAAAGCCATACGTTTCTCTATTGTCAAAGGGGATGTGTTGGAACTTTAGGGTTGATACGGTGCATATAGTTGCAGTCGTTGTGAGAAGAGATAGAACTTGTGAGAGTGAAGAGAGGGAGAGAAGAAAAGAAGAATAGGAGGAAGGAAGGAAGAAGATACGATGTGTGGACCATCTCCCGGTTCCTCGACTTCGGCGTCTTCTCCGGTGCTTCTAATCTCGGTGGTGCTCGATATTGTACAATGTATCTCCTGTATAATTTGTCTTCTTCGTGTGCTTGTTATGAGATTGTAGAAGGAAGATATACGGCGTGCGAAGGTCCGGCAAACGGTGACCCATCGTCGGGCTTTTGTATTCTCTTGATAGGATTTCCGGTAGATTTTTCTTGTTATACTTGTGTGGTTATCATCTTCTCTTGGTGGTTGTCATCTCCGGAAAAAAAACATCGATCTCGATCCTTTGCGACATCGCTTCCACGAAAGATTCGGTGATCGAATCTAGATTGCCGGAGCCTTTCGCTTCCCAACAATACCCATATGTTGTTCTACATATCAACAATCAGAGTGAGATGTGATCACTGAAAGATGTTGCAAAAAGATTTTTCAGAGCTTATAAACACTTCCCTGTTCCATTGGCCAACAGAAGGGGAGCACAACCAACATGGGATCCGGTCCAAACCAAACATCACATTGCCGTAATTACAGACCCTCTGTGTCCTCGGCCCACATGGCCCTCAGCAGCTTCAGCAGCGCCCTGGCCTTGCTCTTGGCCCTGCCGCCGCACTGGCTCTGCAGCAGCAGCAGCAGCTGCGTCACCACCCCGGCGCTCACCGCCTCCGCCCTCGCCCGCGGCGAGTCGCTACACACGACCAGCAGCGACCCGACCGCGTGCTCGCTCCCCCCGTGGTCGGACGACACCTCGAAGACCAGCTTCACCAGGACGCGGACCGCGCTGGCGTTCTTGACCAGCGCCCTCTGGCCCGTCTCCAATCCCAGCAGGACCTCCAATGCGGCCAAAGCCCGCGGAGCATTCCGCCGAGCAGGGCTGGAGAGGTACGAAACAATGGCGTCCGTCGCGCCCTCTCTGATCGCGTTCTCTCGATTGGCTTCCAAGATGCAGATGCCGGATATCGCTCTAACCGCCGCCTCTGATGATCGGGAGTCCAATCTGTTCTGTACAATCGAGACTAGTGCTTGCAAGATCCTTCGGGTTCTTCCTAGAATCAGACACAGCTCCTGGGTCGCCGGAGATGTCGCGATTGCCTCCAGTAGGTAACACAGGCTGGTCTTGATCTTGGCATTGCCTCGGTCGAGGAGGACTACTAGTGAACCCAAGTTGGATTCTTTCTTGAGCATGTTCAGAGAATCCAAATGGGCCGACGGCGAGAGGCTCAGAACGCAGTCGAGGGCGACCTCGACGAGCTCGGGATCGCCCGAGCACGGGGATTGGAAGAGCAACTGCAGCAGGAGTGGGAAGAAGCCCAATTGGATCAGGCAGGCCTGTCCGATGTCGGACTCCACCGATAGAATCCGGACCTTTCGCAATGTTTCGAGCTTCGTCGCCGGGGCGGTGTTCGGGAGTTGGAGGTTCTGCTTGAGGGTGGACAGCGATAGGTTGGCGCCGTTGATCGGTTTGGTCGTCTTGTGCCGGGGGTTGGCGTCGGGGCCGGTGAGGAGCCACCGGTCGATCAGGTGGCGGAGGGTGTGGTTGGGGACGACCGACGCGTCGTGGAGCCGCTGCATTGTGACCGGGCACGTCAGGTTCCCGTCGGCGAGCCATTTCTCGATGCTGGGTCGGTCGTATGTCTGCCCTGTGCTGAGAGTGACCGGATCAGTGAAGAGATCCAGACTGATTGGGCATCTGAATAGATGAGGGATGCTCATCTGGCTCCTCTGGTAACACATTCAAAGACCACACAGATCAAGAATCTGGGATCAAGAGTTCTTCAAACCACCAAGATCAACAAGAGATGGAGAGGCAAAGGTGGGTCTTTTGGGAAGAGAAAGGCAAAATGCACCACAGGCAGGGAAAACCAGCATGAATGTGGGGAGCAGAGAGATGGGTTTTCATTGGGCACTCACTCTCATGTGTTTATAGGATGGGAAAGGGG